>JAREIS010000070.1:5100000-5700000 GCA_030060385.1 Muscicapa striata striata
TCATCCACATGTTTCTGGAATGACTCACTCCTAGTTTTGTCCTTCTTCTACCAGCCTTAAGCAAAGCTGTATACATAGGTTTTGCCTAAGGTTGAATTGTTTGTGAAAGGTTGAGGAGAAAAAAGTATAGCTGTGCTGAAAAGTGAGATGAGTGGAAGGAGGAAGAGTCCTAAACAAACAAAATTGAATGAATGAGTCCTGAGTTTTTTATGTGAACATCTGGTAGTACCAAAGCCATATGAGGCCAAAGGCTGAATTTCTGATTCTAAGAAAGGACTTAATGAATATAATAAGCACTACTGATAGTTTCAATGAAAGACTGCTGGGATTAAGCAAAAATGAACATTTGAAAGCCATCATTTTAGAAGTTCTGACCTTAGCAATGTTTTCAATCACAATTTGCCAAATTTCCAGCAGAAGTTCATAAGCTTTGTTCTTGTCTGGATGGCTGATTAGTCTCCTTATTAAAAATGCACAAAATTAAATATCCTGCCAATGATTCCACAAAGCCTCATGCTGCTATTTTAACTTTGTCCCAGACCTTTACCAGAATGTAAGCACAAGGCCACTTATATTACAATTACCTGAATAAACGTAAGAAGGTGTTTGTAGGTTTACTGGAAGATTTGAATCTTTAATTGGTTATTCAATTATTTATTAATTACTGATTACTTAATGATAGAGAGTTCACTACCTATGCTGTTCAAATGAGATGTCTAATTTTAGCATAAAGGTGATGCAAGACTTTCTCTTCCTTCAAACCACAGAAAAATTGTTAATTTTATTTGGACTTAAAATGAAAACAAAAAAAAAATGTCTATAAGTCAAACCCCACCCTTGGATGCAAGCACAACCCCCAAAGTAGTTTGGAGACCAATGCCTGTATCTAAAAATAGAATATAGCCCCCAGTTTGGGTTAAAATTCAGCATTGCTATGCCACATATTAAGGTGCTATCATAGGTTAAACCATTGATGATCTCCTTCCTCAGCACTGATTTAAAATGCTGAAACTCAGCCCCTGCACCCTAAATTTACATGGAAAACTGTGTATTCTGAGCAGCAAAGTAGATTTTGACTCAGTAAATCAAACTTGAAAGAAGGTATTGCTTATGTTAGTCACAGCATATTTAATGTGAAATATTTCTCTAGTTAGAGAAGTAGAGAGAAAGTTATCACATTAGTACTACTACAAACAGATTGCCTGAACACTCTAAAAGCTGTGCCTTTGTGGTTTTTCCTGTCTGTGCATGCATCCTACAAAGCATAAATATAAATAATATAAAAAATATAAATTACACCTCCTTAATTAGAACCTATCTATCTGTATTGATACTTGCCATCAGTTCTTTTGATGATTATCCATTTTGAGTCAGGACATTTTCCAAATAAAGAATAAATAAGCCAAAACGCAATATTAAAAGGTATCTTTCTTTTTGGTGCTTATGCTCAAAAAAGATGGGCAACGGTTAAATATTTCCAGAGAACTCTGCTGAGCATGTTGCCAACATAAAAATGTAGACTCTAGTGTTGTTTCCATCTTAAAACATTTTCTTCCTTCTAGAGTTTTTCTATGACTGCAATATAGAGCTCCAAGGATACAAAATTTTCACTGTCTGCTTTATTTTTGTTTTTGTTGTTGTTTTTAAAATGTACGCTGGCAACTTAGTTGAAAGGCAATATATATGAAATGTATAGTGGCAGGAGAAAGGTTCATTTTCTGAAATTTTTCTTTTAGCTTTGTAACGATGCAGTTAAAAACACTCATGGGATATATATGCTAACAATGGGTAGCACATGCATAATCTGATATATGAGTAAGTAGCTTCATTGATTGAATTCTTCAGTGGTTTTATACTGGTTTAACAAAAGGTGAAAGTGTCTTAAGCACTAAATGTGTATTTGAGGCATGCTTATTTCATACAATGTGGTAAGTATGACTGTCTTGGAAACAGTTTGGACAGAATTACAGGGTTTCTTAGTAAATGGTGTCAGAAGGTCACATTTTGGTTCAGAAAACATCATTCATGGGGAAATTCTGGAACTGAGAACTTCACTTTTGCCAATGTCCTTCTCCAATAGATACCCTACCTCCCAAGTATTTATAGGGTATAATTTTATGTAATCTATTGCATTTCTTTCATATTCAGCAACTTAGGATCAAGCTAATAAAGAGGAAAAAAAGGTAACCAAACCAAACCAAAAATACCCACAACAACCCAAAATCCCCCCAAAAAAACCCAAAACTGCACAACAAAGGTTTTCCACTGTTTCAAATAATGCTTCTAATCATGCTATTTATGGGCATTATGGGCATATAAACTGATTAAATGATTGGCATTTAACATGACACTTGTGCTCTTTGCAGCTGTTCAGTGGTATATACACAAACAAAAAAGATATAGACACAGATACATACTGAGATATTATTGACAGCTGGAGAGGGGCTGTCCACAGCAAGTTAACCCTGCACTAGCTAAATGAACGCAATCTTTAATTTTATATCAGGTTTTCTTCCCACAATGCAAAAAACAGAGATTGAAGAATGTTTATTTGTCTATTGATTGTTTTTGTTGAGGTAAAACATAGAACACAAGAAAGTGATCAGGAACAGTCAGCATGGATTCACAGAAGAAAAATATGCTAGAACAACCTGATTGTCTTGTATAATGAAAAAAACAACTGGTATGGCCAAAGACAGAGCAGTGGGTATTATTTACCTTGACTTCAGCAATGCTTTAGACCCTGTCTCTCACAACATCCTCATAGACAAACTCATGAAGTGTGAGTTAAATGACTGGACAATGAGATGGATTGAGAACCAGCTGAACAGCAGATCCCAGAGGGTTGTAACTTTGTGGAGAAGGACCTTGGGATCCTACTGGACAACAAAGTGTCCATTAGCCAGCAGTGTGCCCTGGTGAAAAGGAAAGCCAATGGTGTTTTGGGGTGCATTAGGAAGAGCATTGCCAGCAGGGAGAGGCAAATGATCCTGGTCGTCTGCTCAGCCCAGGTGAGGCACATCTGGAGTGCTGTGTCCATTTCTGGGCTCCTCAGGACAAGAGAGAAATGAAGCTCCTGGAGAGAGTCCAGTGGACAAAGACGATTAAGGGACTGGAACAATTCTCTTACAGGGAAAGGCTAAGGGAGCTGGCCCTCTTCAGCCATGAGAGGACTTGCCTGAGAGAGGACCTTATCAGTGTCTGTGAGTGTCTGAAGTGAGGGTATCAAGAGGGAGGACCCAGGCTCTTCTTTGTGGTGCCAAGGAATAGGACAAGAGGCAATGGGCAGAAACTGATGCACAGGAAGTTTCACCTGAATACAAGGAAGAACTTTATCACATGAGTGATGGAGCGCTGGAACAGATTGTCCAGAGAGTTTAGGGAGTCTCTTTCACTGGAAAAATTCAAGAATTTGAATTTCCAAAACTGTGGACACAGTTTTGTGCCACATCTTATATGACCCTGCTTGAGTAGGGAGGTTGGACCAGGTGACCCACTGTAGTCTCTTCCCTTCCCTTACCCATTCTGTAATTCTCTGAAGCCCAAAGTCTCAGTCTTTAGAAAAAAAGCTTTGTTCTTTGTAAATAATTTAATGTTAAAAACCCCTATTTGAATTACAAAGACTGCAGCCAAAACTATTACTAAAAGCTACTGCCTAGACTGCGATGCAAACCTAGCCCCATGTTACCTGCAATTCAAAAAAGGCAACTACATGAAGGAAGCAAGCTTAGAAAGAAAAAGTGACTTTTCCACTGATACTCGGAGCAAAGCCTGCACCTAGACTTCCAACAGAACAGTTATGTGCCTGCTGACCTCTGCCTGGCCAAAAACACCTTGATTTTCTGCCAGATTTGAAGCTAGAATGGATATGTCTGAGACAACGGCAATCTGTATGTTTTACAGCAGTAAAACTTAGTTTGCACCATCTCATATCAGTAATATACATTTTCTTGCACAGCATTAGAATAGTGATTCTCAAGCCCTTCCTCATTAGGCATGCACTGAACCCTTCATCCTACTGCTGACCAGCTGTTGAGGAGCAACTGAAGTGGCTCAAATACTGTTACGCAGATAACACTATAAATCCTCATATGTGACAATATGATTACATCCATAATCCTGTACTGATGTTACTTGTTTTAGATCCCAAACACTGCCATGATTGCAAACCCCAGGGCTCTCCTTGTTCTTTATATTAGGTAGCCATCATTTGTCTACCAGACAAGGAGACGGCTCTTTGTGCTAGGCAATGTATAAATTTTCTATAAGCTTATTTAAGAAGCTTAAAAAACATTTCTAAAATTTGTATTTATTCTGACTTCTCACTGGCATAGGTTTCCTAGAAAGGTGCTGAAATCTTCTTCCTTGGAGATGTTCAGAAGCTCTCTGGATATGGACCTGGAAAGCTGCTGTAGATAGCCCTGTTCAAGTATCATGGTTGGACCTCTAGTGGTTCCTTCCAACCTTAACCATTCTGAAACTTTCTGAGAAAAGAAATTAGATTTGTCCTTCCTAAGAAGCATATGATACACAGAAGCAAGACAGACACAAAGACAAAAAAAAAGGTGAAGAAAGCTATTTCATTTGTCTTGTGAATAATGATTCATTTAACACCCAAGCAATTCTAAGATGTGAACTTAGATTTCTTGAAATGTCATGACAGAGATCAGTCTGATTCTGTTTTCCTGAGTTGGGGATTTTGTTTTCTGCCAAAGCAGAAGTTTTACCACCCAACTTGTAGTTTTGGTTTCCTACCCAAATTCATCTCTTGCTTATGTGACCAAGAAAATATCTGACCTCACAACATGATGGGCTCTTTACCAGCCACTGAAATGGAAACTGAATTTAGCAGTCGTGTGAACTTTAATGAATGGGGAAAGTCTCGTAACTGTCTCACAAAATGAGACTCAATGATTAAAACTATTAATAATAAAACCAAATAACTTTGAGATCTTAATTTTTCATTCCTTCTGCTGCAATTCTTTTAGCTGAATTTGGATGTTAAGTAAGTGATTCATGTGAAATGGTTATTTCTTCTACAAGAGATAAAGAATAACATGGAGACCAACAGTAGCTGAAGGAATTAAAACTGGAATCTGGAAACCATAAAATGTGGTGTTTGTATAACCTGATGGGAACAGATCCTTTAATCAGAAGTAGAGCATGAAGAATTCTGTGGGAAGCAGACACAAGGAAGCTATGTTTAAAACTATGTTTGAATGCTCCTGAAAATTTTTCCCTGAAGCAGCTTTGAAAAGGAAGTGCAGGGAATGACAAGTAATTCCATATGACTTTTTTTTGGAAATTACTTTTTTTTCCAAGACCATCTCTGCTGAAATCAATTTCCCTTAATGGAGCTGACCCAACTACTGTTCTATATTAAGGAGCCAGGTGTTCTGCTTGGTCTGTTTTGAACAGATGGCAGAGTGTATCTAAAACACAATTTTTCATTTTTACTTTGTCATATTTATTTGGCCTGTTCCTGTTTTAAATTGATGACTTGGCTAGTCTAGAATAAAAAGGCCTATGCTAAGCACTCTCTGCTCTTCTTTGCTTTAATTAGAATTTTAACGTGATATTATCTTCCAAGTTAAAGTTGATGTTTATAGGATTTGAAATATAGTCCTGAACAAGAAAAGGACAGACTCTTCTTGGCCAAAGAAGCAAGTCAGGATTTTTTAAATGGTTTTACAATATGAAGTGTAGTTTCTAAAAAATTACATTGCATCAGGAAGTTTCCCATTTGTCTCAGATATGACATGTTAATATTTCACATAAGGTCAGCCCAATTGGCTTTGAAATATTTTGTTTTGTTCAAACAACCTCAAATATTTCTGGTCCTATTAAGTAAATGAGGATGAATCCCGCCACTATGGGAGGCTGCTGCTAGAGAATATTGCTCTGTTCAGTTCTCCTAATGCAGTATCGTCCTTCCCCCAGCTAACAGCCCACTGCTATCTGACTGCAGACTTCATGGGAGATGTAATCTGGCCCATAAGGACCTTCAGGAGAATCTAACAAACCACAACTCATGTGGTCAATGATACAATGTGTCTAACTCATGAGCATCTGCACAAGTCACTGAGATTGTAAGTGTCCAAATAAGAACAGGATGAGGTAAGTACTTTTGGCATTAGCAAAACCTCTGCATTTCTACAGCAACACTGACGTGGGCTTGCAGAATACACTGGAAACAGAGGGCTAGTGTCTGAACTAATTGTGTCACACTGCCTGATGCTGATTAGGTAGTGCTGTACTCTTGCTGAGATAATCGCTGTAGTAATTTCAGTGCAGGTTTCTTTAAGAAAGTTGGATATAAAGTGCTACCACTAAGGAAAGTTTCTAGTGCTTTTGTAAAAAAAGGAGTATCTTCTCTAAAATCAAATTTATGCTGACCACTTAAGTGGTCTATCTTAATGTTATTCAGATAAACAGTAGAAAAAAAAGAAGCATTTGCCTATCATCACTATGTAACATAAAATCCACATTCTTTCAATGTAATATGGTCCTGGATTCCTGCTGTGGCAAAAGAAGTAGGAAGTTTATGTAAGTGAGAAATTACTCTACATAGGAAAAAGTAGGAAATTACTCTAGATGGTTCTTTGTATAGTAATGAATCTACAGGACATTGTAGGTTTAGTCAGGTTAGAATCTTTCCAAGATTCTTCAAACAACTTTTGCAAGATATTTCTCCAAGATCGTTGGAAGGTGCCCAAGGACTTCTCCAAGCAAAGAGAACAGGTGTTTTACCTGCCCGTATGTAAACACCAACAGTATTTTTCTGGTGGTTCAGGCAAGGAGTAAATATTTGTTATGATGAGTTGACATCTTCTTCTCCATGGTTTTCACCCAGGCTAGCCACTGCTCCACAATGTGGACCACACCCTCTCTCTCCTTCTGCACTGACCTTGGTATACGCAAGGCTGTTGCTGCCACATATTTCTCACTCTCCTCTCTCAAAACTAGCATGAGATGCTTTTTACCCTTTCTTACATATATTTTCCCAGAGGCACTACCAACTGGACTGATGAACTGCTCACCTCTGGCCAGTGGTTGTGCCATTTTTTAACTGACTGGAATAATCCATGTTGGGCATGGGACAGTCCCTGAGCTCTCCTCATGGAAACCACCCCTGAATTCCCTGCTGCCAAACCCTGGCAACACTTTAGCATAGCCCATTTTGTAGGAGGCTGTTTCTTTGTTTGTGTTGGCTGTAGCAGTGAAGACCCATAATCCCCCTTGAACAAAATGCGCAAAATCCCTTGACCGCGCATGAGAATTTCTCTTTAGACCCAAAGGATGCTAGTCTCCTACACCTCAGGTCATATCTTTGCTTCCCATGTGAAAATGCCGGAGCTCTTGCTGGGACTCCCTGGTTCTCCATGTCATGACCTAAGCTGTGTGTCCAAGCGCTGCAACTGTGACTAGCACTGTGCACTGTTTTGTCCCAAGAGGCAGCAGTGACAAGGTGGGTGAGCTGTGTTTTGGGTGGCATGCACAGATTAGATGGCATGGTTTTGTGTTGGGGGTTGGGGTTTGTTCCCTTACCATCCCAGTTTGAAGAATTTTTCCCATTATTATGCTAAGGAAGCCTGCTGGGTTACACCCGGGCTCTTTTCCGGGCTCGAGACAAAGGAGTAGGTGGGAGGGCTGGCTTCCAGGGGCTTGACACTCGCCAGCAAGGTCGGAGGGAAGTCAGGACTCCTCGTCTCCAGCCCATGCGGTCCGAATGCCAGGGAGCCAGGCTCTCTGCTGTGGGACACTGCTCTGCATCTGCTCCGCTCCAGCTTCCTACCTCTGAGACCACAGCTGACCCCTAAAAACCCAAACGGTGAGTGGAGAGCCCTTCCTCACCCTTTCTCCTACGTGGGACCCAGCTGCCGCTGCCGCTCCCCCCCTCCCGTCTGCCGCCTCTGCAGCAGCGCAGGCTCTGCCCCCGCCTTTCACCGCCGGCACCGAGCGCAGCAGAGTGTGTGCGGCTGGGAGAAGGACTGGAACTGGGGTGTCTGCTCTGTTTTGTTGTTAATTTTCATAGCTGCTGTTGTTTCTGTTTGTCCAGTTAGATATATTAGTAAAGAGCTGTTATTCCTACCGCCTTTTCTCTGCCTGAGAGTTCCTGATTCAAAAATTATAATACTCAGGAGGGAGAGGGCTTACATTCTCTATTTCAAAGAGGAGCTTCTGCCTTTATTGGCACACACCTGTCCTTCAAAACAGGACATTTTGAGACATTATAAGGATGAAGGAATTCACTGAGTGCTTAGCTTTTTGAGGTAGAGAAGACAGATCCACAAACAGTGTAAGAGAAGGTATTTCTCAGGGCATTGCAACAGTCTGATAATGAGCTCTCACATCTTGAAATAAGGACACTTTCTACTGTTTCTGTGGTTCCCACCTTTTAGAAACCTATACCGCCCTGCTTTCTGGACAAGTTTTGTGTAAGAAAGAGAGGAGTTTATACAGTGGGATGACATGGATAAGTGGCTCACTGCTACCTGCCTATTCCCACAGGATGGCACCGTACTGCACTGTACTGCAGAGCACTGGCTGTGGGCAAGTGAAAGGGAGATCAAACCTATTCTGGAGTGACTACATCAGTGGGCAAGGGAAAAGCCGTGAATATCATCCATCTAGATTTCTGTACGGCCTTTGACATTATGGTTTTCCATTATACCCTTCTCCCTAAATTGAGGAGATATGATTTGATGGGTAGCCTATTCAGTGAAGGAGGAATTGGTTGGATGGTTGCATCTAGAGGTCAGTGGCTCAATGGATGGAGATCAGTGATAAGTGGGGTCCCTCAGGGGTTTGTAATAGTATTGTTTAATGTCTTCATCCATGACACAGACAAAAGATCAAGTGCACTCTTAGCAAATTTACAGATGACATCAAGCAGTGACATTCCTGGGGACAGGATGTCATCCAGAGGGACTTGGCCAAGCTCAAGAAGTGAGCCCATGAGAATCCCTTGAGATTTGTCAGGGCCAGGTGTAAGGTGCTTCACCTGAGTTGGGGTGGCACCAGACATAAATAGAGACTGGGAGAAGAACTCCTTGAGAGCAGCTCTGCAAAAAAAGGCAGTGGTGAGTGAAAAGCTGGACATGACCTGACAATGTGCACATTCAGACCATAAAGCCAAGCATATCCTGAGCTGCATCAAAAGAGGAGTGGCCAGCAGGTTGAGTTATTCTGCTTTTCTGATCCACTATGATGAGACCCATCCTGAGTGCTTGTCCAGCTCTGGGGTCCTCAGCACAGGAAAGACATGAACCTGTTGGAGCAGGTCCATATCAGAGTTACCAAGAGGATTGAGGGCTGGAGCACGTCTCCTATGAAGACAGACTGAGTGAGCTCGGGTTCTTCAGCCAGAGGAAGAGACAGCTCCAGGGAGACCTCGCTGCAGCCTGTCAATAATTGAAAGAGGCCTACAAGCAATATGGGGACAAAACTTTCACCAGAATCTGTTGTGATAGGACAAGGGATGTTAGTTTTAAAGTGAAAGAGGGTCAATTTACATTAGATATGTTTTAAACTGAAAGAGGGTCAATTTACATTAGATATAAGAAGTTTTTATGATGAGGATGACAAAACACTGGCACAGCTTGTCAAGGGAGTTGGTGGTTACCCCATGCCTGGCAACATTCAAGATCTGGTTGGTCAGCGGTCTGACCAACATGATCTAATTGAAAATGCCTGTGTTAACTGTGGAAGTGTTGAACTTAGTGACCTCTGGAGGTCTATTCCAACACAAACTCTTCGATTCAGTGATTCATCTGTCTACCTACAGACACATGCAGACAGTGACGGCAAAATCAAGGATATATTAAATCAGTTTATTTTCAGGCAATGTGCTTTCTTGATATTATGCCATAGTAAATCAAAGGGCCTAGACTAGTTGAGATCATATCCATGGATGCCAGCATGTACTAAAAAAGATTCAGTGTGGCTGGATTACACCGCCAATTCCTATTTAACATTTCTAAATGATGGGAAGGTGTTGGGGTTTAGAATTTTCCCTTTTGTTTCTTTCTCTCATGGAATTTTGTCCCATCTGTCGCCAAGAATAATGTACTTAGGAGAGACAAAAGAACTTGCTGGGCTCAGGGTAGAAGGGCACCTGGCTGCACTTCTTTTATTGAGGAGTTTCTCTTGGAGCAGCAGAGACACCTCGAGATGTGGGCTGGGGGAAGGGGCTGGGCAGGGCTCCGAGCTCTCTACACCGTTGGCTTCAGAGTGGGAGAGCGGCGGGCGGCTGTGGGCAGAATTCAGCACCAGCGCGGGGCTCTGTCTCCTGCTGCCTTCTTCCACCGTGCGTGGAGCCCTGCTCCCAAGAGCTGCCATTACACCGGGATCTCATTAACACACTACCTCACTACAAAAAGGAGCCTTCACCATCTGCTCGGGCGCCTCAGAGAAAACCCGGGGATCCCGACCCCTTTTCCCTCCAAGGCTCCTCTCGCGGCTGTGCTCGGGAGCCGAGCTGCCACTGCCCAACCCTGCCCTTCCTCTGCCACAGATCTGGGTTTTGCCACCCCCTGCCTGTGGGGACACCGTGCGGTTCCAGCTGCAGCTGCAGTTTCTGCTGCCTCTTGCTGCCCCAGGTGAGCCCGTCCTGATGGTACAGCCGCTGCCCCGAGGCTCCCGCTGGGCCCATCTTGCGAGCCCGTCCGCCATTACGGCGTGAGGGAGCCGCAGGCGCCCCCGCCACAGCGCCCCCTGCCGGCACGGGGAAGCACCGCCCGCCCCGGAGCCACCAGCGCCCCCTGCTGGCTGCGGCCGGGACCGCACGGCCGGGAGAGGGCCGGGAGAGCGGGAAGGGACCGCACTGGGAATGTGCTCGGGAGTGCTGGGGATAGGAGAGCGGGAAGGGACCGCGCTGGGAAAGTGCTCGGGAGTGTTGGGGACAGGAGAGCGGGAAGGGACTGCACTGGGAATGTGCTCGGGAGTGCTGGGGATAGGAGAGAGGAAAGGGACTGCACTGGGAATGTGCTCTGGAGTGCTGGGGATAGGAGAGCGGGAAGGGACTGCACTGGGAATGTGCTCGGGAGTGCTGGGGATAGGAGAGCGGGAAGGGACTGCACTGGGAATGTGCTCGGGAGTGCTGGGGATAGGAGAGTGGGAAGGGACTGCACTGGGAATGTGCTCTGGAGTGCTGGGGATAGGAGAGCGGGAAGGGACGGCGCTGGGAATGTGCTCTGGAGTGTTGGGGATAGGAGAGTGGGAAGGGACTGCAATGGGAATGTGCTCTGGAGTGTTGGATATAGGAGAGCGGGAAGGGACTGCACTGGGAATGTGCTCTGGAGTGTTGGGGATAGGAGAGCGGGAAGGGACCGCACTGGGAATGTGCTCGGGAGTGTTGGGGATAGGAGAGTGGGAAGGGACTGCACTGGGAATGTGCTCGGGAGTGCTGGGGATAGGAGAGCGGGAAGGGACCGCACTGGGAATGTGCTCGGGAGTGCTGGGGATAGGAGAGTGGGAAGGGACTGCACTGGGAATGTGCTCTGGAGTGGTGGGGATAGGAGAGAGGGAAGGGACTGCGCTGGGAATGTGCTCGGGAGTGCTGGGGATAGGAGAGAGGGAAGGGACCGCGCTGGGAATGTGCTTGGGAGAGCTGGGGATAGGAGAGTGGGAAGGGACTGCACTGGGAATGTGCTCTGGAGTGTTGGGGATAGGAGAGCGGGAAGGGACTGCGCTGGGAATGTGCTCTGGAGTGTTGGGGATAGGAGAGCGGGAAGGGACTGCACTGGGAATGTGCTCTGGAGTGTTGGGGATAGGAGAGAGGGAAGGGACTGCGCTGGGAATGTGCTTGGGAGAGCTGGGGATAGGAGAGTGGGAAGGGACTGCACTGGGAATGTGCTCTGGAGTGTTGGGGATAGGAGAGCGGGAAGGGACTGCACTGGGAATGTGCTCTGGAGTGTTGGGGATAGGAGAGCGGGAAGGGACCGCACTGGGAATGTGCTCTGGAGTGCTGGGGATAGGAGAGCGGGAAGGGACCGCACTGGGAATGTGCTCGGGAGTGTTGGGGATAGGAGAGCGGGAAGGGACTGCACTGGGAATGTGCTCTGGAGTGTTGGGGATAGGAGAGCGGGAAGGGACCGCGCTGGGAATGTGCTCGGGAGTGTTGGGGATAGGAGAGTGGGAAGGGACTGCAATGGGAATGTGCTCTGGAGTGTTGGATATAGGAGAGCGGGAAGGGACTGCACTGGGAATGTGCTCTGGAGTGTTGGGGATAGAGAGTGGGAAGGGACTGCAATGGGAATGTGCTCTGGAGTGTTGGATATAGGAGAGCGGGAAGGGACCGCACTGGGAATGTGCTCTGGGGTGCTGGGGATAGGAGAGTGGGAAGGGACTGCGCTGGGAATGTGCTCGGGAGTGTTGGGGATAGGAGAGCGGGAAGGGACCGCGCTGGGAATGTGCTCTGGAGTGCTGGGGATAGGAGAGCGGGAAGGGACCGCGCTGGGAATGTGCTCTGGGGTGCTGGGGATAGGAGAGCGGGAAGGGACTGCACTGGGAATGTGCTCGGGAGTGCTGGGGATAGGAGAGCGGGAAGGGACTGCACTGGGAATGTGCTCTGGAGTGTTGGGGATAGGAGAGCGGGAAGGGACCGCACTGGGAATGTGCTCTGGAGTGTTGGGGATAGGAGAGCGGGAAGGGACTGCAATGGGAATGTGCTCTGGAGTGTTGGATATAGGAGAGCGGGAAGGGACCGCACTGGCAATGTGCTCGGGAGTGCTGGGGCTGGCACTGGTTTGTTTGTCTGCTTATGCATATATACACTGTTAAGAAGTGGTACTCCTTTTCCCCTGTCTTTGTCTGAAAGTCCCTTATTTCAAAGTTACAATAATTTGGAGGAAAATGGGTCATATTTTCCATTCCAATGGAAGCTCCTGTTTTCCTTAGATGACACCTGTCTTTCAAACCGAGGCCCAGGGCATCAACACTCTTAATAAGGAAAAACTGGGCAGTGAGAGGTGATTTCTTAACCTTGGCTTACTCAGTTGATATCTCTGGTGAATTTAGGTCATGCCATTTACTTCATTGTGTTTATCACTCCCTTGATTTCCCATCTGTTAGTGTTTCTTTTATAACACTTATTTCAGTCATTGTTTGTGCTATGCTGGAGACCAAACTTCAAAACAGATAAATTATTTGTAAGGAATGGGCATGTGTTATATTTGTAAAAAAATGTATTTAATAGTTCCTAATATTTATTGGTTCACAACTGTTCATTTTCACATACTTAGAAGCTAGTTCCCATGAATTAGTTATCACAGAGCAGACCTGCACTGCTGTTATACAAAACTGGAGGTTAGCATTTATTACGAGAAAATAAATTCAAATCTATATGGGTGAAACCCATCTCAGTAGCCTTTGGACCCCTGTAACAGAAACACAGGACACACAGAGAGCTCTGAGGTCTCCATTACCAGAAGTCAAATAATCACCATTTAGTGGGATTCTATCATATTACAGGAAAACACCCCCTGGTAACTTGAACCCCCACAGTCATTAAAACAAAATTCCTTGAAATATTAGTCCATTTTTATTGTTTATGTGTTGACTTAACTCAGATTAGAAGGTCAGACTGCACAGATTGCTTTTCACTTCTGTCTTAGTGAAAGATAAATAGTTTAATTTTCTCACTAATATTTTCAGTTGCATGACCTGATGGAATAGCAGTAGGCTGTCCAACTCTCTCCTTAGCACTGCCTCTATGTTATATTAATTTCCTGGTCATTTCCTGGTGACCATTTACTATGTCACTTAACTCTCTTGTCTTTTCGGTTTCTTAGGCATAGTCTTTCTTAAATGCAGAATGGTTATAACTTTTTTGGCTAAATGGTGGGTGAAAGTGGATCTTTTCCATCCCATAATTACAGCAGTGATACAAGGAATACTAGACTGTGTTCAGGGACTGTCATTTCAGCTGTAAATACCTTCTGCAAGTCAGGCAGTTCAAAGACTAATGAAATAAAGAAAAAGCGCTTGGATTTCTAATGCACTGTAGCAAAAAACCTTTGGGTTTTTTGTATCTATCTGAGGCATTTCTGTAGTGCTTCTTTCTGCTACGTACAAGATACATGTCAGAGAGAAACAGCATGTATTAATATCACAGAAGCAAGCCTTTTAGTTATACACAGCCATAAAACACAGGCATGGTTGCAGGGACTTAATTTCTGATATAAATAACACACATTAGAGAGTTTGGCTAAAAACATGTTAATTTCTTAGCAATAACAATCCTCTTGAAGATATGACCATGGCAGAAAATGTAAGATAAAAAGCCTGTCACACATCTTTTCATTTGCCAGAATATAACAAAGCCTTTTCCGTTTTTTTCATCTTTTGTATGCAGTGTTTTTCTTCAGGGCTTGCTAGGTTCTTTGGACAGATACCAGTTTTACTAGAACATACTACTCCAACTGCACACCGGTGTTTTGTGGGGTTACCTACAGTGACCACACAGAATGTTTGAGGTTAACAAAGTTTTTTGTGCATGTAAAACTGCATTGCAATGTATCTCTTCTGTATGCTTCTTAGATGGCAAAGGATCAGTTAAAAAAACCCAAACAGCTGAAGAGTGAAAGAATCAAATACAAAACCATCTTTTCTCACCTAGAAAAATGTTTGCAAGAAAGAAGAGATTTATTTCTAGGCTGAAATGACATTCACACCATGTTTGCTTGGAAACATCTTGCTCTTTCAATGGCATGCTTTGGTTGGTAAACAACCATTAAAATTCTGAGCAGATCTGCATAGCTTGCAGGAAAACCTCTCAAAACAGCTGCAGCCTCCTTTCAACAGATGGGAATTAATAATAGCCTTTGTTCTCCAAGCTCTTCCATTTTTACCCACAAAATGGGGTGAAAGTTGCTTTTCCCAGACCAGTGGTGTCCACAGGAGTGTGACCTCCTGGAGTGGGAGCTCTAGAGTGGGTTGTGGATGAGCACAGGAGGGTGTGCTTGGCACCAACCTCTGTTCCCCCTCCCCTTTGCTGCCCCTGCAGATAACAACGCTGAATCCGGCTGATACAGTGAGATATAGATCTGGTCTCACACCTCACCTCCTCTCATCTCGCCTCTCGGTTGTGGGCGAACCCACTGAGGATGCTTTTGGTGTCTGCTCTGTCTCCAGGAGATGCGTGTTTGGGACTGACAGTACAGCTTGATGTGTGGCAGAAGTGCCACAACAGGCTTGGGGATTTCCACCAATGACGATGGTGCATCACCAGACTGGATGAAAGGCTCCTGTCTGCGGGCAGAGAGAGGCTGACAAGTGGTGTGAGCCATTCCTGAGCCCCGGGCATGGACTCGAACAATCCCTGGCCTTTGTAGGTGCCTGCACTGATGAGGCCTTGTGTGGCCGGTGCCACCCACTCAGTGGATGAGTGTAACTTAGCTTCTCTTTATTGACCCAGAATGTAGTGATTTGACTGCCAGAGTTACAAATTTCTGTTAAAATATCTGGCTGGGCCCTTTACCCTCTGCTTGACAATTCTGCACTGGAACTTTTGTCTCTTATTGTGGAGGAATTTCCACGTATGTCTCTTGCTTCCTAAAAGTCCTTTTCATAAGGCCTAGAGCCTGAGCTGGGCCGAAGTCTCGAGCACCTGGAGTCAGCCCCATCCATCCCTGCTGCCTGTATCCCTGTGCCTCGGACTTACGTCCTGCACTCCCCAAGGGTGGGACCCGATTGCCGCAGGAGCCGCCAGCCCCTCTGAGGTGTCTCCAGGCAGCGCTGCCCCTCGAGACCGCACGGCATCCGAGACAAGCGGGAGCTATGTGAGATGCAGAGACAAAATGTTCTTGGCTCCCCGAGGAAAGGAGAACCTGCCAAAAATCCCTGGGAGACCACAGCACGCTGCAAAATCTTCCCGTTCAGTGGCACTTTCCCACCCTCCCTCCCTGTACGAGAGGACAAACAAGCACGGCTCGGAGGAGGCTGGGGCGAGATGAAGCCTTGAGGGGTCTCCTGCCGGCGGGGCGGCGGCGGAGAGGGGCAGGGCAGTGTTCCTCGGCAGCATCAGCAGAGCAGCACTAGAGCAGCAGCAGAGCAGCAGCAGAGCAGCAGCAGAGCAGCAGGGCAGCAGCAGCAGAGCAGCAGCAGAGCAGCAGCAGAGCAGCAGCAGAGCAGCGGCAGCCCCGCAGCCCGTGCCGCAGCCCGTGCCGCCGCGCCGCCGCTCGCCGTTAGAGGGCGCTCGGCCGCCGCTCCCGCGGGTCCCGCTCCGGGCCGTGCCCGCCCGCCGCAGCGGCGCTGCCGGCTCGGCCGCTTGCTCTGCCCCGCCGTGTTAGGTGCCTTCAACATCGTTAATTCGCCTCCACTGCTGTGCTTAGTTTCCGTTCGGGAGCCTGAAAGTGGTGCTTCAGTATTGTGATTCCCCCTTCTCTCTGTTTTAATGCAGAATAAACAAATCTTTATTGCTGTCTAGTAGAATCTGCAGAACACATCCGTGAATGACAATTTTTCTGTAGTGTAAGCTGCAGAGGTCTGCTGAATTTCTTTCACACTGACATTTGATTCAAGAAGGAGAACATATTTCTCAATCCTTTTTAATTTCAGAAATTTCCTTGCATTGTTCCGAATTGTTTAGGCCTTGTAATTTCTTATCTACATGTTGCCAATGTGTGCCTCAAAATCTTTTTGCTCGAGCTGTTGTCAGGTATCCAACTGCACAAGGATGTGAGGTTCTAACTCAGATGGCAATATTAGAAGGGTTGCAGAGAAACAAGAAGAGATTTTCTGCATAGTAAAATCTCAAAGAGACTGAATTTTCTTTTCTTGTTCTCTTTGCCTACTGCTGCTCTGATAGTATGCTATTCTTCATTAAAAAAAAGCGCCATGGGATGTAAGAATTACTGCCACATATATCTTCTCTTTTTTCCCTTTCATAGTGAGATGAAAGCAGGAAGGCTACTTTTACTGTTTGATGGCAAGTGGATTGAACGATCAATTTAAGGACAATAAGAAGCATTTTGATGTGGCAGCATGACATCTCTTAACATCTAGCAAAATTAGATGTATTTTGGACTAGCTAGGGATGTATCCTGTATTACACTTATAAGGCAGCCATCTCCACTTTTCATTACTAGCGTTTGATGTTTTGCAGTCAGCTAAGCAAAGTCTGCAGTGTAAAAGACTTGTAATGTTTTGGGAATGCAAACCTAGTTCTCAGGTAAAACTGGTTTTGCTTATTGTCTTATGAGCAGCAAGGCACAAAGTCACCCAAACAAGTAAATCTCAGTTATCCTCCAAATGCCAAAGTTTCCAAGGGATTGGCAGGGGGGCAGTAAGCAATTCAGACTGATCACCATCAACAACCATGTACGACTGCTGCTGCTCTTTTCTGATGACTCACATAATAGCATTGTTTGGTTCCATTTTTTTAGAGAGAACAAACATTGCCTCAGTGAAAGAAAAAAGGAAACAGAAGCAAACTGATAATGATTGAACTTTCTAAAGGAAAAAAGTCAAGATGTCTTTCAAGGATGACTCCTCTTTGGGTACATTGGTTGAGATGCAATCAGTTAGTGCATCTGAAGTGCACTCAAGATAAATTTAATATAAGTTCATATCAGACCTCAATTTTTCTCCAGATTTGTAAACATTTAGTCAGAGTTTAGACACATCATGATGCTACCTGAGTCATAAATTAGGAAGAAGTCAAAGAAATAAAACTAAAATATTTTCAAATTCTATCACAAATTCACATCACTGTAAGTATGTATGTGGTTTCCTTGTAATCAGTTTACCAAGGGGACAAATATAAATATGGAAATACAAAGAGAGCATAATTTTCTCCCAAACAGAAAGATTAGCTTACTGGGGTACACATTGATATTAATTTTATTATGACTTGTTATATGTAAAGCTATTCATACAATGGTTGCTGCACAGGACACATCTACAGTATATAGCTTGTCAGGGACTTGCAGTTGTGAAAACTATTGCAAAACATCTGCTTTGCTTTACTGGAAAATCTGTTCACATTTCAGGGAAAAGTCACAGAAGAAATGGTGAAAGAAGGAAAAAGTGTATTTTTTGTGTTCTCTGTTCTGCCTTTAAACTAAAGAGAATAGTAAAACATATCCAAAATTTACATTAGAAAGAATTTTGTCATATAATGAAAAGTCTTCATTTTCGTGTTTCAGGATCAAGCATAATAAAATCAAATAACCTGAACCAGTGAATGGTTTGGGGCAATACTGGAATCCATGTGTATAGAGTAATTATGGAGCTGATGATTTCAGAGAAAAGAGGACAGAGAAAAGTGGGTTGCCTCTCTCAGATACATAAGAACAAATAGAAAGCATGTTATCAGTATGCTAGGGAAAGAGCACTATTGGTAGGAAGTCTTAACTGTTAATGAATAGGGAGGGAGATTATATTTTAAAAGTCTTAGCATGATTGAAACACTGAATTTCCTTTGCGTTCATCTGAAACAAATATACAAAGTGGATGGAAAAACAGCAGTAGATGCAAAAGGGAATAAACTGAAAAAAAAAATAATTAGACATATACAGGTCACCTGGATGACACACATCCTTAGGTGTTAAAGATACTGTTTCCTGGATAATTTTCTTCCACTTACAACTATTTTAGAAAACAGTGGGCCACTGTGGAAGTGCTGAAAGATGGAAGGAAAGGAAATATCTTGTTTTTCTAAAACAAGAAGCAGAACAATTCTCGAATTCTACCCAGATCTGCAAGTACCAGCTTCCCCCAAAAGGCAGAGCCCATAGGGACACCCCTCTCTCCTTTATCCTATTATGCTGCTCTCAGCTCAAGGGTGCACCTCAGCTCCTCAAGTCCAAATTTATCTTAAATTATACACAAGCTCAGGGGTAAGGGCTTACTCGGATCTGCACCACTGAGAAGAAAATTTCTGAATATTTCTGAATATTCATACTCTTGGCAATGGAAAATGAACACGCAGATACACAGGAGATGCTGGAGGAAGAGATGAATGGGATATAAATACTATTTTCCTTGATATTAAACATCCAGGATTAGCACAGCAAAATGCAGGCAATCTGAAAACTCATAGAGTGAAAATGTATTGGTGTAGCACATCACAGTTTCAAGAGTAAAGCCAAAAATCTGCAGCAGTATTAAAAAAATACAAAAATAACCCTATTCCTCAGGCAGGATGCTATTGATTTTGTCTTTTGTATGCTGAATAAACTGGGGAGGTACAAAAGAAATAATGAGATTCATTTGCTATTTTTAATATGCAGCAATGAATTTTAGTCCCTAAAGTGCCCCAGTGGGTATAGATGTGATTGTGGAATAAAGAGATGCATGGAAATTCAAAATGATGAACAGCTCAACAAAAACTTGCAATCTACTGGCATTATGAAGAGTATCAGTATATTATTAATTGTGGTAATTTTTTTCATTTTGAAAGAGAGCTCTTCTCTTTTGGGAATGTAAATATACTCACTGCAGCTTTATTAAAGGTTTTTCATAAACTAAGTTTCATTAAAGGGAAGATCTGCAGCATTTCATCATGCCTCTAATGTCTGATTTGGACAGATCAGCTCCTTGATCTAAGCTTCTGATACTTGTGTAGCCCTGATTCAGGGAAGCATTTGTATTCAGAAGCAGCCCTTAGTATCAAACACAGACACAAGCGATTTTCTAAAAGGGGAAGGCCTCAAAGACATATTTAAATTCTTGCTTGGCTCAGGAGTTGCTTGCTGTCTTTTATGATGCTGTGAAACAGAAACAAATGTGACGATTACTGAAGTATGAGCTGTGAACTGCAGCAGTTCCAGCTGGAGAGTCTTCCTCTTCAGGCTTCTGACTGCCCTTGCATAGCCTGATCCTAAAGTAACTGGGACCATGCTTTTACTAGGTTCACTTCTTTTTCTTCCTTGAGAATCTAGCAGTGCATCAAAAAACCCAAATCAAACCAGAACCAAACAAAAAACTCACAACCAAAACCAAGGCCATATATACAAATTTTGAGTTCTTGAGTAGAAAGGAGTATCTGCATGTCTGACCTGAGAGAAATTATGGGAATAGCACTGCTTCATGTGAGGAAGCTTTTATTTGTTAATGCTTTACTCCCATGGAATAACTCAGATGATGTTTGCAGAGCAAGATTTTCCTGCCTGGAAATTCAAAACTCCCTTCCTTCACTGCAGACAAGGGTGAGACAAACAGTGCCCTTTCTGATGGATCAGGCTGGAGTCTCACAAGGAACACCCCAAAGCAGGGAGGTTTGACTAGTTTTAGGATGTGGGGCAGTACAGGGACATCCATGTGTGGTGCATGGAGCTGCCCCACTGCTGAAGGCCCACAGGGAGGGGTGCAGGGAAGGGAAGCACTTCTGCTTCTGCCTCTCCATTTTCCCTTATCTTGCCATCTCCTTTTCTCTTCAAAGTGTTTCTCCCTCAGCCCCCACAGCGCCACAGGAAACCTCACCCACTCTACTATTTTTGCCTGTTGGCATGTGGGCAGGTATACCTGCCCTGTGTGCTTTAGCTCAGTGCTGCATCATGGAGCAAGCACTTTTGTTCAAAGCTCTTTTTAAAGCTATTAAAATAAAAAAGAAAAAAAAAAGAAAAAAAAAGAAAGAAAAAGAAGAAGTAGAAAAAGAGAAACATGTACCCTGAAGCCTGAATAGCAGCATTTCTATCATCTGTTGTCATGACACACAGCTGACGTGGGAACACGGCAATAAGGCTGACTGCTATATGGGTTTAATTTTGGTGCAGAAATTTGCTAGAAGAAGCTTTCAAAAATATCTCTGGGTGGGAGGAAAACAGGTGGGTGCTGGTTATGTGTATGAAGCAGGAGGAAATAGTTGTCAATCTTACCTAAGCATTACTCCACATCCATCAGCCCTTTGGTACCCTCACTACTCAACTGGAGAAATAAATGATACTGTCTCTCTTTGTTCCTCTCTCCTGTTACTTCTGGAGAAGATGCTGGTGAGACATAGAGTGCAGTGAAACTGAACATAGGATTACTGAATAGAGCCATGGTTGTCTTGGTCATGCAGTTTCAGTAAAGGTATCTATGCAGGAAGGGGATCACGTATCAATCACTCCAAGCAAGCAACAATGAGATCCACTCAGGACAGACTTCTGGGCCAGTATCATCTAAAATGACAACTGACATTGGAGATGGGTGGTGAGTAGTGTGTGGTCTGTAGGGACTCCTAGGCTAAACCCATTTTCTGTGGTTGTCTATGTAGGTGAGTGAGTGGAAACAGTTCAGTCTGTTGTTCCAGGGGTTCTTCAGCACTGTGTTCCTGTGCCACATAAGCAAAAGTGTCACGTTCAAAAGTGTCTCTTCTGCCCATGTCAGTGTACCTAGGTAAATCAGACCTAGTCTGGTTTTTAGACACTTCTGAACTATCACAGCTTCTGCTGGATATGAAAGAGTGTAGGTGTTCAGAACTAATCTCTAAAAATTGCTCCTCTAACCTGTTTCTAGCTCATTTTCTTTTACAGCAATTACCCTTTATTAGTACATTTCTCATCTCTTACTCATCTTGACTAATGACTTTACTCATCTATACTAGTTTACTCACCCATTTCAATACTTTCCTAGATCACTGGAACATTTTGTGACTTAATTAAATAATCAATTAAAAGCTCAGAGGTCTTTGAATGGAAAACATTATGTTTTATAAGAGCAAAATGATTACATGATTACTATGATTACATGACTTAAAAACATAATTTAATGTAGAGACTTTTCTTCTCCACATTTGGTGTTTGGACATCCATTATAACTATGTTGGCAAAACTAGAATCCCCAGCACTAAGAAGTTTCAAAGAGGACATCCACACTGTCACAAGCTGGTGGTCTGTACTGAGATTGAGGCAGAGGAAGAAAAGGAAGAGAGAGGGTGCGCTGGAGGGGAAGGACATTTAAGCCGGTATGAGCAGAGTAATTTAGAATACCTCTTGCAGAGAAAAGCTTGCACTTATTTTAGTCGTAAAGCCAAGGGAGCCATAACTTTTTATTTTATTCCCTTTCCATTGTGTTTCAATATAGTTTGAAAATCTGGCTTTTCCCATACCACTGCCTCAGTTTACCCAATTCTCCCTTCTGCAGTCCCAAAGGAGAAGCCTTGTTGAGTTGAAAATCTGATAGCAATATATCCTTTGCATCTTTACGTAGCTTTTTGGGTTTGATCCTATCTCTTTATACTCATCTGGTTCTCCTGTAGCTTTTAGTTTCCAGCCTCTACACAGAGTATCTCATATCTCACTGAGTGCTCAATAAAAATTGAATAGTTTTCACTTAGAATTCTAAAAATGGTTTGCCATTTCCAGAAAGTGACAGTATCAATATTATTGTCAGTCTCTTATGCAAATTGCCACCCTGTTGCTGCTCACCCAAAGTATCTCATATTTCTCTGAAACCAGGCTCCACATTAATCCGCTCAGATTCTCTGTAACTCCTGATCTTTCTTCTGGAGATGCCCAAACTACTGGCAGTCACCTTGCTGCTGACTAGAGTAGGTCTTAATAACTTAAATGGTATGAACAGTCATCAGCTGGGAAACTGTTCTTGATACTCTCCCTTTGCACATGATGAGAAAGAAAGAGAATCTAGGTGCCTTTTCTGAATTCTTGTATTGTCCTTCCCCTTTCCCTTTCCCTTTCCCTTCCCCTTCCCCTTCCCCTTTCCCTTCCTTTCCCTTTCCCTTTCCCTTTCCCTTTCCCTTTCCCTTCCCTTTCCTTTCCCTTTCCCTTTCCCTTTCCCTTTCCCTTTCCCTTTCCCTTTCCCTTTCCCTTTCCCTTTCCCTTTCCCTTTCCCTTTCCCTAAATTGTAAAGGGCTGGAAAAAAATCAATTTTGAGTTTGTCTTTGGAAATATAACCATCTGGGAAAGTACAAGCTCTTGCTGTAGGGTTGATCTAGCTTTCCATGCTAAACAAAGACATTGATTTTTCCTTTCTTTTTAGTTATTGCACTTCACATCATTTTTTCAAGCCATCTTGAAAAGACAGCCTGGAATAGCATTCTTCCTATATAAACAACTCTGCCTTTAGTAGAAGTGTTGCCATCCTTTACATGAGTAGCAGGCATGTGCTCTCAGTTAGAATACCCTAAGTGAGAGAGGACTCAATTACATTTTTAAGAAGCACATTTTCTTTGTAGACTCTCCACTGCCTGCTTCAATCTGAAGACAAAATGACTGCCTGTCTGAAAACAGCAGTTGTCTCAGAGATGTAAATGTTCACCAACCCTGAATCAAAGCCTCAGCATAGCTGAATATCCCACTGTATAGGGACCAGATTGACCATCTTTGTGTTTGTTTGCTTTTTGTGTAGGGGTTTGAAAATGCTAGTGATGTTTAAACACCTCTTTAGAGTTATTACAAGATATTGTGCAAATACAGTTATTTTTCCCTGCTAAGCAGGCATGAAAAGCACATTTGCTTATCAGAATGAAACAGTTCCTGGGGAGGCCCTGATGTCTGTCAGGTAGAATCATCTAATCTCCAGATTTAATGTATTGAACAGTGTAAATAAGTCACTTTTTGGAGATGTCTAAATATACATTTCCCCAAGAGCTTTTCGAGTCTCTAGGGTAAAGAAAATAATTTTTATATAAAGACTGAAGTTTTGTTTAAAAGGTGATTACCTGGAAAAAAAGAATTTGTGATGTAACCATGCAGTGCACACACTAAACAGACTTATGTCCCTGTAAAAGGGCTTCTTGCCAAGCTGCATCAGCCACTTAATAATCTGTCATAAGATATTTCCCCCTCCTACTTAGGAGATAAAGAAAAGCAAAAATAAAAGAGATACAAATTTCACAGTAAAAAAGAATTGCCATACCTCCTAGGAATGTTTAAGTTATAATATAACCTGACAAAAATAATGAAATTAAAATGCAAAACCAACCCTCTGTCCTTAATTCACCCCTTTGTGCTTTTCCTTATTATCATGCAGAAGAACTGTGCCATTTCTGCTGTGGATCTTTGCGACACTAAGCTTCCTTGCTGCATTTTCAAGATGACTTATTCTGGCTGTTAGCTACCTCCACACTGTTACAGTAAGTCATCTGGTCCATCTCTGCCATAGTGCAATTAATCCCTACTGCACATTTGCAAGGGCTTATCCCGCCTAATGTAAATGTCCTGTATGAGCTGGCTTCCTCTTTATCTTTCTTTACTATTGCTTTTTTTTTTTTCTTTCAGTCTTGGAATATGTTAAAAAATAGATTTAATCAGGATCTTTTCCCTGACTTCATTAATTTTGTACTAAAACAAGGGCCTGGTATTTCCCTGCAGCTGCACAATGTTCTTCACTGTATTTTCCTTCTCAAAAGCTGGCATCTGGAAGTACTGTCCTGGGAGGACTGTCCAGCCTTTCACCTCACATTTGGGAGGGGTCCTTTACCCCTACTTTCCTATTGCAAGGTTGTTGTGCTTTGCTACCTGCTTGGGAATACCATGTCTTCAGTTTGTCAGCCTGGCTGGGCTCCTTCACTTCACAGCACTGAAAGGCTTAGTGTCAAAATCCAGCCAAGGTTTATTATGAAAATGGTTTAAGGTCAATCACTGTCCATCTCTTCCTGTTCTCATTTGCAGCCCCCACCTTGAAGATCCTGGCTGGATTTGAAAACCCTTTGGATGACTTGACCTGAAAGCATGTGCCTTGGGTGCACGTGCTTTTCTCTGAAAATAACATTCAGGCTATTTTACTTTTCCAATCTCTCCCTGAGAGGGACCCAAATCAACTTTCTCCATCATGCCTCCTCAGCCTCAGAAGCATTGTCCCTGCCTGACCACAGTTCTTCCCATGAGGTACACAAGAAAGAACTTGGTTGTGATTAATGCTGGCAGGGTCTCCACAACAGGCTCTGAGTGTGGCTCAGCAAAGTTTGTGCACGGCAGAGTCACATGTGGCCATGTCAGAGCAAGACTATGCAAAACTTCCTGCCTTGCCTATTTTGGTGTGTAACCACTTGTCCAGGTCACTTGTTTCTCAATAAGCAAGGGATTTATCAACAGCTCTCTGTGTTCTCCGTGATTTTTCTAGTCTACATTTAATTTTCCCCAAGGTTGGGCAGGAAAATAGAAGGAAGAAGCAGAGAAAGTTTTTTTAGAACTTTTATTTTCATTGATGTATGATATGTAAATTGTGAAGAACGCTAGTGGGAATATAGTTATTAAAATTAAGTAGCAGTATGACTTAATACAGCCAATCATTAAGAAAGAGGTGATAAGGCATCACTGTAGAGCCCACTCTTCTATTATGAAACTGGGAATAAAATGCAATATTTAGTAACAGCCTTTAACATTTCCTCTGTTTTATTTCCTTAACCTTTAACTGTGATATGAAACTGAGCCAGGAAGGAACTGCTTATTAGCCTTACTAAGTGCGTTGTTCATGGCAATTGTGAACAATTTTGATGGCATCCAGAGGATGGAACAAGGCAGAGGCTGGTTTTGAAGACTGTGATGGAACAGAGTCAAGCTGAAGTTCCTAAATATTGCCTGATTCTGAAAACAAGTGTCTGATGCTCAAATTTTCCACTGTTTATATTTATAGGGAATTTTGCTCGATTTCACTGATAGTATAAATATTTAAATGCTAAGCACAAACATTTATATTGTTATTAATTGTATAATGAGGAAAGGAAAATAAAAAAACCTGGCCTGTTTGTCATTACTTAGACAATTGAGTATGTGTTTTTTTTCTGTTTATTCTTATATCTTTTTGTGCTGAACAGACAGCAGTATTTCATAAGCATTTTCTTCATCATTTACCCTCTCTAAAGAAAAGTAGCCTCCCCATTCTGCAGGTGGCTGAACCAGAGACAGAGTCATTGCATATTTGCCTAGCATCCAGACAATGGAAGCAGGAGCCAGGCTGCTTTCTCCGACACAGATGTGGAGAAAACAAAATTAATTTCAGAAAACCAGTGCCAGAGAGCACAACAGGAGGGAATATCACAAGTTTCCAGCCACTTCTGTTTACACTTGCATCATGATCTGGGGCTAGTCTGTGCTTGGACAGGACCTGCAGGAAAGTTAATAAAATTTTATTTTAAATGTATTGATAAAATTGCATTATCTCACTCAGGTGACTTTAAAAAAATAATTAAAAGAGGCCCTAATTCTATTTATTTTAATTCTCTTTGCAATATAATGTTTGCGGATTTAAATCTACATCTTAAATTAGCTCAGTTTACTTTTCCTTAGCATCTCCACATAGCCAGGACCTGATTTTGTTGTCTGTCTTGAAGCCATATTCCCCATATAGGAATCTTGTCTTCTAAGTCTTGAAGGCATGTTCTACCACCTCTTCTCAGTGCATCTGAGAGATTTCTTATTTCTGCACTTCTCAGATTGCTCCCTGCCCTGCCATCATGCAGTTAATATAACCAGCTCTTAAAAAGGTCAATGATATTAACAGTTTTTGTCAATACAGAGTTACTTAAAAAAAAAACAACCTGGTGATTAAAAAGAAGGTGTGAAAGAAAAGGCTGAGATAATAGTTCACAGAGTAAAAATTATGAAATGATGGAGTAATGACAGCCTGCAAAAGCAAAAAAACCAGTGTGACCAGCTATGGGACTTGTGACAGTTTTATTAAAGTGAGGGACTGAAGAGAGGGTTTTAATAGGGGCTTTAAAAAACTGTTTTCCTGGCACGAGGATGCGGAGGAGCTGGGTTTGCACTTGGTGGCAGTGCTCTCCTGCCCTGCTGCCCGTGCTGTGCTGCTGCCTGCAGGAGACACACAGAGTGATGTCTCTGCACAGCCCAGGGCTCATAACCTGCCTAATACTGTTTCCCTAATTAATTTTAAATACTGTTCCTTTACTCTGGTAGAGCTCTGCTGCTTTAGAGCTTTCATTGCTGTCTAAAGAAATCCCTAAAGAGAAAGGGAGGAAAGAAATTTCTAGAAATGGGTGAAAATGTTTGTAAATACTGTAGGAACAGTTATCTCTGTTATCAAGAATCCCTTGAGAGTCAGGATTGACAGCAGAAGGAAAACAGTTGGTAGGTCTTAGGGCCATACTTGGTATTTAATTTTTGCCTGGGAAAGCACTGACTTTCATGGACTGGACCTATTTTTTGCAGTCCTTCCTCCCCTTTCTTTCTCCTTCCTTTTTCCTTCTTTCCCTTCCTTTCTCCTTCTTTCCCTTCCTTTCTCCTTCCTACTTCCCAAGCAGGCTGTACTCCTGTAAGGGAAATACTGTACCTCCCCCACTCCTAGCTGGGACATGTGAAAGTAAGGAAACACACCAGCCTACAGCAAACGCCCATTGCCAAGGTATTTATTGACTGTCCTTCTCCTGAAAGTCAGGTTCATTGCAAGGTTAGCTGTCAGAAACAGCACCAGAAAACACAGATTGCTCTCAAATGAAGCTCTGGTCCTTCTGGAATTCACAAAATTATGAGGATTGCGTGTATTGGACTTGAGCTGTTTCCTCTCCTTCAACAAGACATGCATAGCACCACAGGTGTTGAGGAGGAAATAAAGTGTCCTTCAAATGCCTTGTGCCTTGTGTAGTGGGAATCTGAGCGCTGGTAACAGATGAGTGCCCTCTAGAACCTCTTTAGGGTGGGCTCACTGATGATCTCACAGCACATGATAACACAGACCTACTGATCACTCTGATCTACTCAAATAAAGTAGAATTAATGTGATGTGGTCAAGTGTCACAATTTATTATGAATTTCATAGCATTAGATGTTCTCAGTGCTTCAGTCTTCATTCAAATGTCATGCAGAGAAGCTAATTTATCTTCTTTTAAAGGGAAAATGTGGTTTTGGTCTTTGTGTGGAACAGACTGAAAATGTGAAAAGCAGAGGCTTTGATTGTAGGAAACAAATTTCCTCCATTTGCCCAGGAAAATGCAAGACACTTTAGTGTCATGATTTTTGCAGGCCTCAGATGACCAGTGGTCAAAATTAGTGGAATGGTCTCTGCTTCAGCTTTACAGACCCATTTTTTGCATAACAAAATGAAACGTCTGAGACTCTGCACCTGTTCCCTCAGGGTACATTGGTTGGTAATGCACTGCAGTGGAAAGGACTGTGTAATCAGAGAGTAATAATACTGACGTCAAAAAAGAAAAGGGGGGTCAAATCTCACCATACATAAATGCAGGATGAAATAGGAAGCTCCGTAAAAATTAGAGAGAATCTGGAGATGTCCTTAACAAAGCAGCAGGAGAGGGAAATCAAATGGATTTTTAAATGAACTTGTTCCTGAGAAGAAGGTGAAGTTCACCAGACCAGACACAGCGACACAGGAGAGCTCTTTATTTACCCAAATTTGGAGGTTGGTTATGCACTATGTAAGTTCCTAGTCCATTCTGGGTGCAGAGGTTAAATACTTGATGCTCAAATGGGCCCAAGTGTGGAAATCATCTCTACCCTGATACACAGTGAAAGGTGAGGCTAATGTGGTTTCTGTGGCTGCCCGGGACAGGTTGTTCAGCAGCAAACATTGTTCATGGATTTATCTATCAGCACAGATGAGTCTCATTGCTTTTAAAGTTCAGTGGACCTCCTGATCAGCCCAACCTCAGTAACGAACAAAGGCTGTGAAATAATTTGTATCCTCTAATAGAGACAAGCAAGAACACCACTTAAGGAAGCAATATAAATAATGAATGAGTAGAGAAATATGGCCCTTTCTGACAGAAATGATGCTGGTTTTAATTTGTGTTTATGGCACCTAAAGTAATGGGCACATGAAATATGCATAGAGAAAGAACCAGGAAAAAAATCCCTGCAGAACCCGACCACAATCCCCTGGACTCTGACCAAAACTTGCAATGGGAAAAATGTAATGAGGCAAAAAGAAAGCTACAGTAGGAAGAGAAAATAATAAACACAGGAAAAATACAATGCATATCTTTCTCTAGTGCCTGCTACACTACTAGGAAGTCAAAACACATTTTTGGAAATGAACTCAAAGTGTAAGATTGCCTAGTGAGACAGTCTTTAGCATTTGGTGTAATGAAGCCAAATCTTTATGGAGGGATAAATAGTGTTTCAGTATTGCTTGTGTACAGAAAGCCTGTTTAAAATATATTAATCACTCTTTCAGGAGTCATTCAGAGTAGTTGTCCTCTAAATTTAAGAATAATGTGCCATGACTCTGAATAAAATAAGAATGTAGTCCATCATTGTGAATCTTTCTCTGGAAAAACAGGTTAAGTTTAGTTAATTTTTTTCTTTAATAACATTTTAGCAATTTGTAAATAAGGACTAAAATGATTTGAGCTTTAATAATTGAAATTACGTATTCCTGGACTTTTTAAGACCTAAAGAGTTTTCAGATATGTTAAAATGTCTGCATATGGTAAGTAAGGCCCTATGTTTTTTTAATTGAGGTGCTGAACAATAATGTCACAAACCTGTAGTGATCAGAGTGCTTACAGGATATTGGGTTTTGTCCTAGAACAAGAGTGCAAACATTTTGTTTGAGTTTGACCACAGAATCTAGTTTCCCAAAGTAGCACATATGATTTTCTTCTCAGGAAACAACAGACCAGTGCTTAGAATGGAATGGGATACAGGTCTTATATACTTTAACTTTAAATGTGTATTTTTCTAAATTAATTTTTCCACAAAAGTGAAATGGTATCATATATTTCATAACAGGTCTTCTGCATATTATAACAAGACTCCTGTACTTTCTCTTCACAACTGCCTAAAGCCATGTGGCTAGAACACTCCTGTGCATGTGCAACCTATGTATCAAAATCACATCTCCAAAGATGGTATCTTATCCATCAAAATGTTTGTACTGGGTATGCATGGCCTGGTTTTGATAGCAGTGTGACTACAGAGCTTTTGTGAGAAGCTGCTGGAAGCTTCCTTCAAGTCTAGCTGAACCAGTTTCTGGTAGCTCCAAAGACAGATTTCTGCTGACAAAGGCTGGGACAAAGTCACGGTGTGACTGGGGTTTGCCAATTTCAATAGATTTAATTTCTCTTGGGGATCGAATTTAGGAGTAAAGACAAAGCAGGCTTAAAACTTAAAAGGCTATAAGAAAAAAAAATATTAATAATACTAAACAATTCAGAAGGAGATTTCCAGATTACTCCCTCCTCCCCCTTTCATCATACCAGCAACATACAGAGAACACTTCAGTCAGTTATCTACTTAAATAATCATTTCAGATCACTCAAGAGAGAAAAGTCCCTTCTTTTAGTTTAGGCTTAGAGGGTGTCTCACTCTCGTAACTTGCATCCACCCGGAAACTACAAATTATGATTTTTCTTCCTCCCATTCTCACAGTCCTTCCAGAGCTGTATATGGGTTGCTGAAAACACATGGGGTGTCATTTTAAAGACAGGCTGCTGAGAAACACAAAAGTCTCTTTACCTCATTCTTCACTAAATGTCTCTGTTCAATATTCCAGTCCCAAAAACAGAGAGCTTCATTTCCCGAGGCAAAAAAAGTCTTCATCTCAAGCACTTCACTTCCCCAAGTATATTCTACAGTTTAAAGGAATTTCAGTGAAGTCACAATCCCCTAAAGCCCACAAAAAAAAAGGTTTTAAGCTACTTATCAGTGGCGTCTTTTCATCTCTCTATCAGGAAACTCTGTTTTCATTCTGCTGACTTCTGTAATTCTTCTTGCTTTATTCTTTTCGTTCCGGGAAGCTCAGGAGATCTGGAGTATCATGCAGGCACTAATAGTTAAACTTGTTTCCAAAAGGTAAGGAGCCAGGCTGGAGCCATGCTGGGAAACACGCGGCCACCAGGGGGACCGCATGGAGATGGCTGGGCCTCCCTCTGCCGCGTGCCCAGCTGGGGCCTGTATCCAGACAGTGAAGAAGCCACGTGGCCATCTGGGGGCCTCTTCTCAAAATGCTCGGCCATGCCGGACAGAGCAGGAAAGCTGAGCCCCGTCGGGGCCGGGGGCCGAGCCGAGCCGGCCGTGCTGGGCTCCCCCCGGGGCCGGGCCAGGTCGGGTCCCCCGGGAGTGAGGCCCGCCGGGGCCGGAGCCGGGGCTGGGCCGGGTCAACCTCGGGGCCTTTCTGGGGCCGGGCTCTTGCCCCTACCGGGGCTCGAGCCGGGCCCCATGCCAGGGCCGGAGCACCAGATGTGCTCACCTTCCCGACCGGAGGGCTAAAAAGACCCCACTAACCCTTTTTCCCTGTGGTTTGTGAAAGCGAAACAACCTTCTAATTGGTTTCCTGGGCTGTCAATCACCAATCCAGGTCTCTGATTGGTCCCCGCAGCCTCAGGGGAGGCTCCCAGAGAGGGGACTGTTCTCTTGTTTGAAGCCATGTGCTCTCCAAGAGGCTCTCCTGAAAGCCGGGCTCCCCTCTCCCTCCCTGCTCTGTGTGTGCCCAGCACAGACAATTAGACATGGTGGTAATTTCTCGGTGATAACACATTGAAGAAGAAAGAAAAAAAGTTATTGTGCAGATGTAATTGTGGCCAGAGAAGTGCAGGTGAGCACGTGAGAGGAGCAGCTCTGCAGGCACCAAGGTCAGTGCAGAAGGGGCAGGAGGTGCTCCGGGCACTGGAGCTGAGATTCCCCTGCAGCCCCTGGTGCAGACAGAGCCCAGGGTGAGGCAGCTGTGCCCCTGCAGCCACGGAGGTCCATGGGGGTACAGAGATCACCTGCATGCTGGAGCAGGTGCATGCCTAGAGAAGGTTGTGAGCCCATGGAAGACTTGTGGAGAGAGGAGCCCTGCTCCTGTGCTGGAGCAGTCTGTCCTTGGAGGACTGCACCCCTGGAAGAGTGACCCAGGCTGCAGCAGTTTTGGGAGGACTGCTGCCTGTAGGATGGACTCACTTTGCAGCAGGTCACTGAGAGCTATTGCTTGTGAGATGGACTCACATTGGAGAAATTCACAGAGAACTGTCTCCCGTGGGAGGGACCCCATGGTGCAGCTGGGGAAGGACTCCTCTCCCTGAGCAGCAGGAGAAGCCTCGGGTGATGAACTGACCATAATCCCCATTCCCTGTCTCCCTGCACTGCTGGGGTAGGAGACAGAGCTGGAAGGAGGGAGGGGTGGCAGCAAGCTGTTTTTAAGGGGTTATTTTACTTCTCATTATCCGACTCTCATTTTGTCAGTAATAAATTCACTTCATATCTCTAGATTGAGCCTGTTTTGCCCGTGATGACCTTTGATGGGTGGTCTCTCCTGGTTGTTATCTCAACCCATATCTTAGGTTTGTTTTTTTTTTTTTATCCCCAGTCCAGCTCTGGAGGGAAGTAAGAGAGTGTCTTTGGTGGGTGCCTGGCACCTGGCCAGCATCAACCCACTGCCATGTTATAGTAATGAATCTTGGAGAGGCTGCACTGAAAATTGTCCCATACAAACTGAAAGATAATAGTCCCTAGACAGATGAAAGTTTACAGGAAAGAGAAAAGAGCCCCAGTCCATAACAAGAACAAAGTCAGAGACAAAACTTTCTAAGGGTTAGGACAGCAAAGGAGTAGATGTCCTGATTGTCGAGTATCCATCTCTGAGGTGCTAGAAAAATGTCAGAGTGCAATTTCTGTCTAACATGACTTTGGAACAGACAGGGATGTAGACAGAAGATGAAGAAGGAAGCTACTTAAGGTCTCTTTCAGTTCCACTGGCTCAGTGAGCTATTGAAATGACACTGTTGTTTGAGAGTTCATGGACGCATTTAAGTTGTGCGATTGCTCTAGCAATACCCATTAGAATTAATAATACATCTCAGTTAGGAGGGTAGTGTGATGTTCAATGTCCAGCTTCCAGGGTGTATAGGGGTCTTTGTACAAATCCTCACTATGTTTTCTTTGACCTTGGTTGAAGGATTTTGACCATGCCAAAGGGAAAATAATTGGTCAAAGGTGAGCAGAGCTGTGTTGGAAGCAAAAGAGCACAGGTTGGAGAAGGGTTCACACCTGTGCTTCACTGGGAACTTTGGCTGTCCTAGTAGGTGAAAGTGGAACAGCTCCTTTGTGTTTTGTGTCTGTGCCTAAAAATGCATTTGAGAATGCATCTATCATTTTTTTTTTCTCAAAGAGGTACTTTAAGTATTCACAAGCTATTGTGTCTTTTTTTTCAGCTGAAAGTCCTCTGCAAGTTCCACCTCAATCTGCTGAGAAGTCTGGGCACTCAAAACATGACTTTTCGAGCGAATTTGCTGAAAAGAAAGAAAAAGGAAGAAGGCCCATCTCTAATGACTCTAATGGCAAAACAGCTTGCTTGCAAGGACTTGTCACAGATGACACAAGAATTTACAGTTAATGACTTTGGGTCAGATCCTTGCATGATACAGATTGGAAAATACCTTTCTGTAACTCAGTCTTCCTCTTTCAATTGATGCATCAGAGATTTTTTATGAAGTGCCTCCATTTGCCTGAAAAAAGTAATGAGGCTATGGCCATGCCAAAATGTACCAACAGGATACAGACTGGGATCTTCAGTGGATGGAAGTCAGTCCATCTCCATTATTTAAATGATTTATATAGGCCTTAGCTGGCATGAACTGCATATGCATTTCAGCAAGGACAAAGGAAGGGTTCATCATTCCTTTGCAAGGACTCCCAGCCAGGTATTTCTCATTCTCATCAGTTCCTTTCTCCAAAACAGAAAATCCAATCTGTGACATTCAGCAAGTACTGGATGACAAGCATGGTAGCAGAAAAGCCTCAGCAAGCCTAAGATTCACCGGGTAAGTAAAGGAGGACTGTGAAGAAGTGCCCTTTCCAGGATTCTAATGGGAAGCATAAACAAGCAAAAGTATTCTTTGCTTGTGTGCTGACTTTTCACTGTGGATATCCTTCTGAGAACAAGCCAGCATGAATGAAAATATACCAAACTGCTGGTATACCTGTCATGCAGAAAGGTCTCTGTACAATAAGCAGGAATCATCCTTACGATGGGAAATACATATAGCATATGCAAGTATACCAGTTAATATCTCTGTCTGAAAAGCTAAACAAATATGTTGCATTTTATTGTGCAGAAAGCCAAACACTGTCCCCCAGCAGGTAGGACCATAACTTTTGTTGCATTGGGCTCTGCAGGAATCCTAAGCTTCAAGCAAACCATGAGAATTGTTTCTCAGCAAGTCCCAGGTTTACAGTTAAAGCAACAAAACTAGGTGATAGAAAGAAAAAGCGCAACTGTCTCTGCAAGATGGACATTGTTTTCAAAAGAAAAGTAGTTTTCTCTGTCCCAGGGCTTTTGCTTTATTCTCATCTGTGCTGTAGTGCAAAATGGTAGATTCAAGATAAACGGCAGCATTAAGTGCCACAAGAGCTTCTTTACCTTTGTTAACAGCCAGGGATAAATTTGCAGAAACCTTCCAGACCCTTTCTAAACGAGGCTGGGTTTGGGCTAGATCTACTTTGAAAATTGTTGCAGTGCTACCTTGGTCCCTTTCAAGTGCATTTTAAAAAAAAAAGGTAATCTGGGATTTGTACTGCTGGTCTGGTAAGAAGCCCTCAAGGAGCCCTCTTATTAGACCTCTAGCTTCTCACATTGAACAACATCCTCAGTAGCAATAAATTTCCACTGTCCCACCCAACTCTGTGATGGGTCATGCCTGACTGGAGGTCTGTCTGTTTTGTGGTGCTGGAGTAATCCTGACCAGGAAGAGTATAATTCTGGAGGGCCAAGACTTGAGAACTTCCAAAATGTCTTAAAAATATCTGGAGTGTATTCCCTTTTCTTGTGCAAGATGAACAGGCAGCGTAGTAGATTTTGTACTATTAATAAAAGTCAGCTGTGCTAGGAGTGTCTGATAACTGTTTATTCTTAAATATTAACAGGACCACCATCTTTGCATTTCAAAAAATACCCCACATTTTGCAAATACATTTATTGGAACAACTGCTTAATTAACTTTGAACTATGCTTCAGATTAATACATTTTAGGAAGAGCAAAGCAGTAAAGCACAGAGCAGGCTTGTAAAGTGACACCACAATCCCAAATGTATCACGTACAGCTCTAAAATAAGCAGATTTTTCTTTGATAAGTCACCCTGATTATTTGAATGTTGACCAGGAAAGTGAGTCTTCATGGAAGAAGTTACTTTTCCTATGCATTGTGAAGAAAAATTTCCCAGAACATGGGCAGGGCAAGAACTAAAATCCCTGATGACTGTTATTTGTTATGAAATATAATGCTTTGTAGTTCTTTGGAGGAAGGATTTTCTTGTGACAAAGACTGTACTATTTCAACAGTTATTTTAATAAAAACATGTCCAAGTGCACTTGTTTAGCGGTTTTCTCTCCTCTTTTATGGAGCAGGAAGTTTCAGAATAAATGGTTTTTGAAAAGCCTATGTGGAAATTGCACCAAAAAGACATGCTTTGAAGTAATGGCATTCTTATATTTTATCATACTGAAATGCTGAAATAACAGTTTGAAACACAAGGTTTACTTCCATATGCTGATTTAACACAATATTTTCTTAAGCTTTTCATTTACCATCTACCATCACAAAAATCAGAGCATCAGTAACCTCAGAAAATACCCTCAGCACTGTACCCCAAAATACAAAATGCCTGTGTGATCCCATTATCTCTAGGAAACTGCTTCAATGGAAAATATTAACCATTGTCAGAGCTCATTAAAAATCCCTTCCCTTTGGCTTTAACTCTTTATTGCTTTCTGGGAGAGGAAGTTTTTCTACATGATGTATATTTTTTTTCATCATGGAGTAGAGACACCACAGTTCTTGCTTCAGTTGTGTACAGAGAAAATTCAAAATGGATAAACATCCAGAATCTGCTGAGATTCTGGAATCTAATGGGGAAGGCTGACCTTTTGCATGTGGGATGAATATATCACACCGAAATTTCAGATTGGTGCCAATCCCAGCACTGATTTTTTTCAGTTCAGCTGCGGGTTGGCCATGAGCAAATCCAAAGCTGCCAAATTCATTTCTCAAACAGGCCCAAATGATTGGTCCTGACTCCATGCCACTGCTAAGATGTGAGGCATGCACACAGCTGATTTGATCATGTCTCCTCCCTAGAAACTTGTCTGGCATTAGGCAGCTTATGACTATCAAATATTTATTATGTTGTCAGAGGACAAAGCCAGAGCTAATTGATGTTTTCTGTAGCAGAACCCAACACTGTGGCTGTTTGATAAGCAGTGGGAGTTTCCTTGGCACTTCAAGGAATGGAGGTTCTCAGCCCAGTGTCGTCTTATTTTGCAAAATTCCCATTCATCTACACAAGGTTGCCAAGCCATGAGGAGATATTTGCTGTGTGTTCAACAAATAACAACAAGAGGCTCACCATGCAGGAGAGCCACCACCATTGGCCAGGCTGTGCAGGGACAAACAGGTCAGGAACAGGCACCAGAGATGCTCTGGATGGCCTCTGTCACTGCAGCCACAGTCAGAGGAAGGGATACTGTTAGGACCCAAAACATTCTGAGCCAAGGCAGAAAGCCACCTCAGCCTCTGGAGTGAGGTTGCTACCACAAGCTCTGGCTTTGGACTGGGAAGAAAAGTGTTTTCTGTGGTTGTCAGATGGTTGTCAGTCTGATACCGGGCAAGTAAGAGATCACACAGAAACTAAAAAAGCCCACAACAACCCATAAACCCACAATAAACAAACCCACAAACAAACAAAACTCCACTCCCACATTAACTTAAGGATCAGATTGTTCCTATTTTAACTTTGTTGATTCATCCAGCCAGGTTCTTCCAACAAGATTCCTGCACAAAGAGCTTGGGGTGTCTAAAGAACTAAGGCCTTGGAGTCTGGAAATGCTTAGTTAGAATTTTGGCTCTTTCACTACTTTGTGCAGTTTCCAGCTGGCTAATTCACATTTCAGTGCCTCAGATGGTTCATCAGCAAGTCAGAGCGACAGCAGTGTCCCCATAGAAGTAGTGATCAGGGAATAAAACAATGTTCCTAAATATGTAGATTCTTAACAATGAAAGAGAGTAAACACAAAGGAGAAAAATATGCTTATTTTTATGATAGTAGCCATATAAAGGATTGTGATCTCGGCCAGCTAAGAAATACAGCTCCTAGTGACTTTGTGAGGTAAGATTTTAAATTAGTTTCAGGTTGACAGCTGTTGGTTATAGTCATCTGGGTATGTATTTGTATATTTGAAGATTATGGGAAATTACTTGTATTCGATGCCTGTATTACATTGAGGATAGAGTTTGTTCTGTCTGTGGGGATATAGCTCTAAATCTGTGGCCAGCTATTCTGAGGGCTTTACAAAGGCATAAACAACTTAAAATTGCAGTTTAGAGAGATATTATTCTTGATCAGTGCTATGTGAAAGTTCATTGAAGGGTTGTGAGCACTATCCCTTACTCCTGAAGAAAGACCCCTGCTGTCCTTATAGACATAAATCTTGTCTAATCTCAACAACACTTTGGATAGCTAGTGCCATTGGGCCAAGGGACCTGGCTTGTTTTTGCATTGACCTCCAAGGCTGCTGTACATGGCTTTGTTTCCTTGCATAACATTTCCCACAATGTAAAAAATTACCTTAAAAAAGAAGAATGGTTTTGTTTTGCTATGGAGATAGGCATAAATATTAAGAACAGGCACAGATAAAACAATAAACATTCTTTACTGAACTTTGAATTATTCTTTGTTTTGTAATACATCCTTCCACCATGTGTGGATTCAGAGATATATGGCTTTCCCTTGGGACTGAAAACCAGGAGGATTTCCACAAGTCATCTGACCACATGGCACGGTGTATGCTGCTGAGATTCTTGCCCACAGTAAGCTCTCAGAAAAGGTCTCCCTCTCTCTCTGACACAGGCTACAGTTGTTTTAGAAGAACTAAGCTCTGTAATTCTTGGAATGATTTCTGTTGCAAATAAGCAATGGACTAACTGAGCACAGGGTCATGATTTAACACACTTGCAGGTGTGTCCCACTTTGAGGAAATGCCAGGAAAGCACGTGGGCTTTGTGTGCATGTGTGCATTTGTTTGTCCTGAATTGATGCTGTGATGAGTCTGGCTCTCTGTCAAGCAAATACTCTCATCCTGACACTGAGCTGCTATTTCAAAGCCTTTTCTTGGTTTGCACAAGGGAAGTTCTGACAGGTAACCATTGTGCTACTTGTCAGAGCCCCTTCAGATGGAATGCCTCTGAAGTTTTTTTGCTGTGACCTGCAACAGGAGCCTTGGTGTTCAAGCATGGCTTAAGGCCCGGCCATTCTGAGGGAAAATGCTTGGTTATAAGACCAGGTTACTGTGACACAACAGTAAAATGCCAGGTTTTATAGCTTTCATAAACAGGAATGTTTTAGTTTAGACTTGGAAGAACTATCAATATTTTTCAGTTTTATCATGAAATTGGAGGTAGGGCAGTGTGTACCAATATATAGATACAACATAGTAGAATAGATGGGATAAATTGGGTAAGCTCTTTACAAACAGTTGCATTTTTCTTTCTCCAGACAGAGCTGAAGACAAAAGAAATTAACAAAATATTCTTATGATATATTGTGGATTATTCCACTCCCCATATTTTTAAGAAGAGGTGATTCCAGAGGAAAAAAACCTGCTTTCTTATGGTATGTCTGATAGGACTAATTTTGAGATCAAGTGTTATTTAAAAACACATTTTCCACTCACCTCCGTAAGTTTTTATTTATTTGTTTACTGTGATTCCTCACACACAAGAGAACTAAGTCTCTTCCAGCATCCACTCCACATGCTGCGTCCATTCTAAGCCAGTCTCTGAATCTGTTTTACACACAAATTTACAAGAGAGAAAAAGGTGAGAACACCATCCACAATTTTGCTGGCCAAGAAAACACTGCTATAATTCCCATAATTAGTCTCCAAACTTCTTTTACGTAAGAAATCTGCTTTATTTTCCAAACTGTGTGAATCAGAAGCCCCGAGTGTCATGGCTTAGAAATGCTATTCCCCAATTTGGTGCCTTCTCCCACCATGCTGAGACTCCAAACCACACACTGCTCACTGGCTTCCCCTTCCCCCAGTTCCATCTGCAGATGGCCTGAGAAGAGAATTGGAGACACAAAAGGAAAAGGCAGGGGTTGAGACAAGAACAATTTACAGGAAACTGCAATGAGATAAGAAAACAAACAGTAACAACAACAATATTAGTAATAAAAGCCAAAAAAGGTGGAGATCTCAACCCAACAGCAGCCACATCACCCAAACTGATCCCTCTGGTTGTGATCAATGTCACCTTAATACTCTATGCCAGTCTTGCTCCACTGGAAAAGAAACACTCTTTGTTATTTCCCCAGCTCCTAGCAATAATGTAAAATACTGTGGGATATCACTAGCATCAAAACCACACCCAGACAGCTCCAGGCTCTGCTCCCTCACAGCTGATCTGGACCAAAACCAGTATCCCAAACCAACAAAATTTTTGACATACCCTTTGGGAGAAAACCACTCCAAAAGTACATGTGAAGATTCATTGGGTGTTAAAAAAATATTATTGTATATCAGCTTATCTTTAACAAAGAACTGTGTTTTCATACTAAAGCAGTAGACAGGAATGAAAGGCTATCTGTTGCAGTTTATGGTCTCTGCTACAATATTCCACTGTTACTTTTGGGAAGTTAGCTCTATTCTTTCCCTTTAAATGTAGAAAACTTGTCAGTAAGACACCTTTTTCCCATATATGGAATATAGGGAAAGGTTTACACATAAATGATTTTCAGGACACAAGAGAAGACTTGTGTATTTGCTGTTTTTGAGCTCCTTTACAGAGATTTCTGGTTTGCCTGGAAATATCACTGCTGTCACTGTAGGCAGCACATGTTAAAGATTTTTAAGAGAGGCTGCATTTTAGAACAGTCAGGTTCTTTTGGGATTTGACAGCATTAGACTACTAGACTCTAATAACTTTTAATTACATAACCTGTGAATTAGGGAAACATCCAGAGGTTTTCAGACTCTGCTGATGAATTTAATCACAATTTAAAAGCTTTGTCAAATGAGTACAAAAAGGACTGTGCTGTGTAACACTCTTCTGCCCACTCAGTGTATTTACTATGTGCTCAACTATTGTACCTGAATCAGCAGTTTGAAACACTTGAACTTTACTTCTCCACCTAAAACCAACCCCAGGTTGTTGATGGTCCAAAGAGTCCCTCTTAGTAAGGTACCTACTACTGAAAGAGGGAAAAAAAAGAGAAGAAAGAACAAAAGGCTTTTAACTTGCACCGTACATGATAATGATAGAGTGCCTTCAAAGAGCACTGGGGTTTTTGAAAATCACAGGAGTGCAAAGAGGTCACCCATAGATATTTGAATTATTAACATATGTTAAACCATTAAAGAAAGATGTATTGATAGAATATCAATGTGATTAATTATTTAGTTACACAAAGTACAGCTTAGAAAACAAATTAAGTATTCCCCACAGTTTGGGAGATACAAACCTTGAATAAATGCAACATAAAAGGGTTTGTTACCACAAGGCCTGGTAATAACAGATGATCTTAGTGTTTCATGGAAAATGTGTTTATGTTGGTTGTATTTATTTTGGTTACAAGCTGAGCCTTCATCAGCTGATCTGTGGTGAGATGGAATGGAGAAAACCACAAAGAAACAACTTTGTGCTTGAAGGGAAATGTGGCAGCTTTTCAGCTTGTGGTTTTCAAGCAAATAGATTTTTGAAAGAAGTGTGTACAGCTGCGTGAGGAAGAAAATCCACCTAGTAAATACCTCACACCTGCTATTTTCTGTGTCTCTAGTAAGTACCTCTGACTGTATTGCTAATGCAGATCCTGTGGTAAGATCAAGACATCTCTTTCCTAGTCTTTGCTGGCAGGAGAAAAACACTGCTCTTGGAACCTGTAGCTCACTTTTTTTGTCAGCTGTGGTAAACATAATCTTGAATCATTCCATATCTACTTTGTAATAGACTTGCATCTGAAATTCCTTCAGACTTTGGTTCCAGTGTATGATTATCGATTGTAGCTTCTTCAATCATCTGTCAGCTATTCAAACAATCCCAGTGGATTTTTGATATTAAGTCTGCAGGAGTACAAGATAAGAATTTTTTTCCATGTATGTGATATTAGAAACATTGAATTAGTAAGTATAGTTTTGGGGAAACCTCCTAAGGCTTGCCTTTATTTTATTTATAGTTTGTGGGCAGTTGGCTGAGTTAGGTGCCCCATAGTCAGCAGTGTGTTTTATCGACAGGCTGCATGTGCTTCTCTGCCTTCAGTGTTGGAGGACTTGCCGTGGTGGGTGAGCTTTGTGTTGGTATTTTTCATGCCTAGAGACAGCCAGGATAATGTCTGCCAATGCAGTATGCATATCCATTTCTCCCTTGGCTGAGACAAACTGAAATAGTATGTCATCTTCCCCAGGCACTGAGAGGAACCTCTCTCCTAGCTGTAGCCCTGGGGGCACTCTCATGATGACTGGGAACCAAATGGCTATCCATAGCCACCAAGGGTCAGAGGAAGGAGAGAGTCCAAATCAACTAGGGTGTCTGTGCCACCAGTGAGAACCAGGAAAGTTTGGGTACCTCTGAGTATAACTTCAGAAGTATTGAACGACACACACTTTGTTCATGGTGACTCCAAGATGGGAAAAAAATACTGAATGATCTTTATATAACTTCATTTTTCTGATGACAGAAAATGTACCTGTGTTTTAGCGTAAATTGTGAGAGAGTACAGAACATAGTCAGCTTGAAAATTTAACAGGAAAGTTGGTATGCATGAGGAGGAAAGAAAAAGTGGAAAATGCAGGAATAAAAAGAAAAAAAAAATCATAGCCAAGTATGGTACAAGCAATTGTCATTGTGCTGGAAATTAAACAGCTAAACAGTGATATATCACATGACGTCTTATCTCTATTGTGTCTGAAGAACTGTTTCTGAGACATTTTTGTTGCTTTATTTGGTTTTCTTTGTTGGGTGAAGATTTTCAGCTTGTCAGTCATATGCATAATATTCCACCTATGTATTAGTATTAAGGCACAGCAAACATTCTGTAATCCATACTGCAGTTCATTGCTCCATTTTGTCAATTCCAGTTGTCAGGCAAATGTGGGGTAGCAAACTCTGGGCTTCCTAGGACAATCAGGCTCGGTCCATCTGGGAAGCAGATGTCCCATGCATCTCTTTCCGGAGAAGATGGTCGTGAAAGGTGTGTGGCTACAATTCAAACCCTAACCATGTCACAAATGAAAATTTTTTTCTCCAAGCCAGTGGGGCAGAGGCCCTCTCTTCAGGTGCTTTGGTCCAGGGCTCTCATAGACCTTGTCCTGTTGACTTGTCTTGGGGTGTAGTGACAAAGAAACAAAGGCAATATTTATTCCATGGTCCTGGGGTGTGAAACATAGGGAGGCTGTGGAGGTGAGCTTCTAGTGTTTTTTGGGGAGAGCTCTATGTCCCTATTTTCATAATTTTGGGAAACTTGCTGAATAATTTAGTTCTAATAGGCTGTAGGGACTTCTCACATGTAGGTCTTCTGCCAGTTAATAATACTTAGTGCACATATTACTCTTTGCATCTGCAAAGCACTTTACAAACATTAACTAATTAAGCCTCACAACACTCTGGGGAGGTAAGTATAAGTAAGTTATTATTTTTACGTAAGGAAGGCTCTTGGCACACCTCTTAGGGGAAGTCTCAGGGGAAATCCTAATCCTCTACACTGCAGCCCTTTCTGATCTTCAGTCCCACTTGTGAGTTACATTTACAGAGTGAATTCAGAAATGAAGCCAAGCAGCCACTCCTTGTGTATGCATAAGGAAATTTTACATACTCTGCAACTGCTTACTTGCCTCTTGCACCAATTCTCAGTGCCAGCAGAAACAGCTTTAGTGATTTCATACATCTTCTGTGCCTCTTCTCCTAGGTCTCTTTCCTTCCATGGAATCCTGCATCTTGAAAGGCTGCAGTGACCACAAGTGTAATGATAGTTTTCTTGGAGAAGTCACAAAGCATGGGGAAGAAACCCAAATAAATAACATTTGTAAGAACACTATATGGGGAAAATCACATGAATTTGTAGTTAGAAAATAGAAGTTTCTACTTTAGAACCTCATCCCAGCTAATGGTAAAGATTTTATTTATGTCAATCATGCAGGAGCAGCCCTAACAAAATCATTAGAAATCCCTGTATTCAGCAATATATGGATTTTCAGCATGAAATTTCCAGGAAAGCTAGTGGAAACTATGTGCCCAAATCCTGCACATTCAAGTTGGTAGCATTTTATTGAGAAAGCAATTCCCAAATGTAATGTCAGTGAAAGCAATATCAACCTATACTGGCTTTTTCTGCTTCCAGAAGAACTTTTCTGCAAAACTTGTACCAGATTTTTTTTGAATTGCACAGAGGTTTCTGGCAATGCTTCATGCAGGGCTGCAGGAAGGTCTGAAAACACTCTCAGATGTGACCAGCTAAGACTTTGGGAAGTTCATGTCAGAAGCAGGAAAGCATGCCCCAGAGGTCACATCATGAACTTCTGAAGAAGAACACTCTCTGTGGCTCTGATGAAAACTGGCTGATGATTCCATTTAAAAAAACACATTCAAATCTCTGCTCAGCAGAGTGCCTTGTGAGGATTTGGGGCTTAACAATTGTAATCATAACGGTGCTGTTAATAGACCACATTAAAGAGGCACTTTGAAACTCTGACAAGGGCAGTGAGAGAAAAGAGGATGGCAGCTGCTCTGTCAGTCACTCTCTTTTCTATGGGAACCAGCTGGCTATTATTATCACTTATTGTTTATCATTTAAGCTAGACTTGCTACAAAAAAAATAAAAGAAACGACAACTCAAAAAAGACCTCCATGGCCAGAAAAAAAGTGCAAGTGGTCTGAGGGGACTTTGGAAGTGGTCTATGGGGACTTCCTGTGGTTTGATGCATGTTTAGACTGATGGTTTTTCAATACACGGCTTCCTCCTCCAACCACCTTAGCTGCCATATTAAAGTGATCAAGTTGACCACAGATTTACTAAACAGAAATATGCAGTTCACTTAGTCTTTAAACCACATAAATGCCGAAGAGGGATTTCTCCAGTTTCCAGCATTCATCTTGAAACTAATGCTTAATATTAAATCATTAGACCTCAGGCAATTTTTTTTTTGCACAACCTACAAGCAGGCACTTAAAATCTCAGTCATATCCCTCTAGAAGTGAAATGAGTATGTCCTGTGCAGTAGAACACCAAGGGCAAGTTTCTAGTGAGGCTGAAGAACCTTGGAAAGGTTAGCTAGTTGAATAAACCTGCATCATGCTTGAAGATAATTTGACTTTTTGGAAATCCTTGTATTTCAACAGCTGCTTTTGGCTACTTAAGTGTGTGTTTTCAAGGGAACAAGCCTATATGCACTTCACTGAAACAGATATTAACTTCTGTGCTTTAACTCTGCACGTAGTGTTTTCTTTGCTATTGTTTGAAGGGGTGTACATCTGCACATTTGTGTATGTACGTGTGCATTTATTCACCTAGGTGTTCTCTGTAGAGGAAACCAAAGATAAACACTCTTTAATAAAGATTCATAAATATGAAATTTTCTAGATGCTAAAAAGAAATATAAAGACACACTAGACTGCCATTCACACTAAGCAAGCAAGTTGCAGAACACCAGCATAACCATTAGGAGACACCACCCTAGGCTTTACCCCAGGCACTCCATGCATGGAGTATGCTCCTTGCAAAGACCACCCCACTCCAGGCTAGCTTCAGCCAGGCCCTGCCTTAGAACTCCTCTCCACTGTGACCCCTATCAAAGACATGACAGGACTAAGCAAGCAATTGTTTATTGTGCCTATCTGTGTTGGCTTACCAGGATGTTCAGCTCTTCTCATCCTCTCATTACATTCACCTGCTATTGTGTTATGACTTAAATCAGGCCTCGAACAGATGTGTGTGGAAGGATGGAAATCAATTTGTTGTGCAGTAGTACAATTTCTAGCTGGACAGTATCCATGGACAGCACTGCAGGACAGCCAAATGATAACAATCGATATGTCAGAGAATTGGAGAAACAAAGTGAGAAAAGAAGTTATAGGCTTTTTTTCTCTAGCTGAGGCCCAAAAACTATTTGGAGCATATACATTATTGCCAGAGAGTGAAAATTAGCCACCGAGCAAAGGTTAATCCAGGTAGCTCAGATGAGCACAGATTTAGGAGCTCCTCCAAGGTATTTAAGGTGCTGTCATTTGCATGCTTCTGGGAGCAACACAGGACAAAGCCTTTTTCCATGCACAGTGAGGGATGTGATGCTCCCAGGTGTTGCTGCATGCCCCAAGGTGCCTTGCAAGCATGTAGCTCAGCAGGACTTGTCAAGGATACCCACACCAGTCAGTAGAAGTTTGCCACATATCTGTCTTAGTGGCACTTGAAAGTTCTTTCAGTTGTGGTTTTTGCTGCTTTTTCATAAGTTCTTTTCCTAAGAACATAACATCAGCAATTTGCCCTCATTCTCCTGGATGTCAGGAAGATTAAGAAAGGAGATCCACAGAAGTCTTTTTGCATGAGAATAAAATGAAATTTTGTCCAGCCAAAATATTTGTTTAGGAGCCTGGTTCACTATGTAATTTTTATCAACTTTTCCAATTTTGTTTCTTGGTACAATGCAAGTTTATACCTGCTCCTGCATGTCTTCCTATGCATACACCATACTTGAACACCAGATGTTTTTGCATTGTTCAACTACCTGCAAAGTCATTCTTTTTTATTCCTTGTTCTGATAAACAAAAACCAATTTTGTCCCTCCTCCTGCCACAGTTCAGAATCACAATTAATATCACAATTTTTGACCTGTAAGTGAAATTGTATTCTTACATGCTTGTGTATGATTTCTGCAAGTACTGCTTGTATATTTCTGAGGGTAGAACTTGACCCATCAACATCTTTCACCATGAGCCAACATGAGGGAAAATAAGTTTGTGTTGCAAAAGAAATTTATCTCAACACAGAGTGGGAGTATATTACACATACACCATTGATTTTTGTGATTCAATGTTTTCACTAAGAGGATGGTAATAATCTGCACAATTAATCTTTTTCTGAAAATCACTCTTCAAGCAAGAATTAAATGTTTGTGGGTGGTCAGTGGGAATATTTGGTTTGTAATGCCTTTTTTCACCTTAGGAAATGAGCTTCTTCCAGGACCTGTGACTTTCAGTCAGGCAGCCTGCATGCAAAGAAGGCAGGCGAAGTTCAAGCATGTGCTTGAATTTGAAGGATTTCCAAAACTGCCTGTTTTATTCACATTCAGAAGTCATCATCTTTTAATATCTTCTTCACATAAAGCAGGAGTTACAGACTTAAGTTTTAGGAGAAATGGCTGTGTTTTCGTGGTGGACATGATGGTGACAGGAGAAAATAGTAGCTTAAGATGAACACTCCAGAGTAACCAGTCAACCATGAGTGGAAGATATGAAGGTCCTGCAAAGCACCCACACTAAAGTGTGGGTCTCAGTTCCTCTTCAAAGCCAAATTCAAGGAAAAATGAGGTCTTTACAATTGTTGCCTGCAAAGTCTCAGCTGAAGTTACAGTACCTGATGTTTGTGCTAACATGGAATCCTTTGATTTCAGTGTTGACACAGAGCTGGGGACTGTTGCTCAGCTGTGATGGTAATGATGCTCTTCCAGAGCACAGCCAACGCACTTATTTGGAGAGTTTATTCAAAGAGTTCTTCTTTGTAAGGAGAAGAGAGAATATTTTAACATGGGAGCACTAAACAAGCAGAAGACCGTATTTTGACTGCACCAGGTGGATTCTCACAAATTATCCAGTGTCTTCTTTTGGACTTGCTTTGGAGAGTTAAGTCCTGGAGCTGTGTCCTTCCCCTCTCACTCAGCAGCCATGAGCCCACTGTGTTAAACATCGGTAATTCCTTTCCTACCTACAGATTTTGCGTTAAATATCGAGGCAACGGTGACAGGGAAAAGAGTGTTTCGATGTAGGTGAATTACGGTATTTTAGAGTTACAGTAAACTGCTATTTTAAACAAAGTAGCTCAAAACGAGGTGTGACAGAAAGAACAGGGAGGTTTAAGTGCCCTCGATGAGCTGAGTAGCACTACTCACAAAACCAATGTCTTCTCAGCGTTATGCCAGCCAAGCTTACTGACATTCTTGAAGCCCAAGTTGTTTGTAAGGTTATTATTAGAGATTTCTCACTTTCTGAGGCCAAGGGAGAAAAATAGTAACTGAGGTAAATGCTGTGAGGCCCCCAGACTGTGTTTTTGTTTGTGATTTATGATTCAGATGCAGACATCCTGTTCTGGTAGAAATAGCCTCGCTGGTGACACGTGCTTCAAAAGGTACTTATTGAACAGAAAGTGGAATCAAGAAGAGGGTAGTTGAGCTTCTGAGGACTGAAAAACAAATCAGCCTGTCTGTGTGTGAGGCACTCTCCTGTTCCCCTGAGGAGAAAGCTCTTAGTGGATTTCAGCTCCTGCGATGACAATGATGTTATGTTTCAAGCTTCTTACTGCACTGTAGATAATATTATGTTATTTACATAATACCCAAAGTGTCTTTGGGTAGGAATACAGTGGAAAAAATGAAGAAAATGCATTTAATTAGAAGCAACACCTACTATTAATTGTAAAATGGACAATGATTGCAAGCAGTATAACTACAGTCATTGCTATTCTCACCTGTTATTGTTTATAAGTTAGTTCATTTGATTTCCACCTTTTTGCTCTCCATGATGGGAGTTTAAGCCAGTTCTGGCCTTGTTATTTATATGCTAGTTGCCTGACTCCAAACATGAAAATAACTATTTACTTAAACCAGATGTAGAAGTTTTGCCCAGATCTTCACTCGGTGGCATGAGTCAAGTAAGGAGACCAGAGGTGATAACAAAGAACAATATCTGAGAGCAGTCACAGAAATCCTGTAATCTGATGGAGAGTTGTATGTTCATTTTTAGCATACTGGTTTTCTATAAATACACTGAAGTGGGGAAGGAGTTCTTTAGGGCAGACTATTTATCTGTGCTGAAAGGGAAAACTGGAAAGTTGAAAATCAGCTTGGGTAGTGACAAAAATATTCAACTGTATTATTTAACTCTTTATTAAATTCATTGCAATTCAAATAACTTCTGATGACACTAGATAACATCCTGAAAGAAGAATGAACCCTAATACATAGTTTAAACACCAGCTACATGTTGTCCAAAGGATGGAGGAGATGATTTGAAGCATTTTTCCATGTCTGAATTTCTGCTATGCAGTGTAGTTTGCAATGAACCTGAAATAACAGTACTACAAAGGGAAAAACATTGCTATGGCAACAAACTATTTCTAATTTAAGTGAGCTTAGTGTAAGAAAAGAAGCAACAGTGTAATTTAAACAGAAACAGACTTTGCAAAATAAGAAATGCAATAATTAATTAAAAAGGGAACAGTAATTTAGTAGCTGTAATAATTTAGCATATCCACCTGTAACTCTGTTTTATCTGATATTTTCTGAACTTACAGAAACATAGAACAACATTTTTTGGCTCTAGAAAGTAAAACAGGAGTTAATTGAGTCTCAGGAAATACATAGGAGGCAGATACGTAAACAAAACTAGGTACAGAATATGCATGATTCAGGATGTAAGGTCAAGATTGCTTATAGCTGGTGTTAGGCACCAAATTATGAGCCCAAATCAGGAGTTGTTATTGCCAGAAACTATCTCCATGTTCAGTGAAATCCAGTAGAGTAGTATGCCCATTACATCTTTGTCTGAATTATCAAGAGCATATTTTTCAAGCCATGCTCTCTCTGATTTTCAGGGAGCACAACAGGACTGATTTTCTAGTCAACTATCTCAATTAGAAGAGGAACCAAGATCAAAGGCCTTAATTCACTCCAGCAGTTGATAGGAACTACAAAACTGTACTCCAATGCAAATTACTGCCACTCATTTACCATCCTCCAAGCTGCAATGATGATTTCCCTGACTTCAGGTTAACTACAGGCAACAATGTCTGCTTTTTCTATAGCCTTGCTGCAAGATAATGCTTTGGTGAAAGGATAAAACTAAGAATCTTCATCTGATAACCAAGAACTTTAATGGAAGAAGACAAAAATGAACTCTTTTTCTCTCCCCAAACCTCTTTACAGGCAGACAGCTTAGCTGCTCTGTTGGGGTGTTTTTGTTGTTGTTACATTTTTTTAATAATTTGTTTATAGATTTTTTTTTTTTTTTTTTGCAAAGGACAGACCACTCTCTTAGAAAAATACATTGAAAAAAGTATTTTGTACTTCTATGTAATGCTTTGTCATCCTCATGATTATCTCAATCACTTTTTGGGAACCCTCAGAAACAAGTCCTTAGGGTGTGCATGTAGGAATGTACTGATTTGTCAAGAAGAGACATGGTATGCTCTGTATAAAACAATGATGCTGCCTGCACTGCCTGAAAAAATGCACTCTAGCCCTGCAGGACACAAAGGGAAAATTTTAGGAAAGTGCACTTTGGGACACGTAGGTGACCCTCATCTTGAATGCGTTGCCTCTTGGTGATCAAAGGTCTGAAAACACTTAGCAATGGATGACATCTTTTCAGCTCTACTCAGCTACTTCAAAAGCTTCAGTTTTGCCATTAAGGCAAACCAGATGATTCAAAAAGTTACTTTGAATTTTAAAAAAGTGATAACTTAGTTAGCCAATCAATTGCAAATAGGCTCTGCAGTAAATAAATGGCAACTTGTTTATTTTCTGTTGCCACAAAACACAATTTGATTTGACTACAGGAAAGCAGTGGCTTTTTCTATAGTATTTGGTCAGTCTTTCAACTGGAGATAACTGGGGGAGAGCAGAATCTTGTACAATGTTGAAATACTATGATTTCTTCATGCTAAACTTGAACGTGTTTAATACTTACTAAAATATTAAATGGCGTTTGAAAGCAAATTGAGTGATTCAAGCTTGCAGAATAAGGCTTAATCTTTGGTTGTTTTTATTCTGTAGAATAAAATAATCTCTGCAGTCAACATGGCTTTTTAAAAGTATGTTTACTGAGCTTTTTTGGTAAAACAGTCTTTATTACCTCTCTCACTATGGGCCTGAGTTTTGTGTTCCTGTTTGCTTTTGTAGGAGAATGTTTCAATCTACTTGCAGTAATTTTGTTTGCCTCACAGCTGGACACTCCAAGAAGATGTAATTATATTTACTGTGTGACTACCGTGGCAGACTTTCTTAAGTAAATATACTGTTTTGAAACAATCAAGATTTTTATGCAGAGTATTTCATTTGTGTAATATCATTGATTTTTGGGTTAGAAGGGATTAGCCATTCCCTGATCAGACCTTCTCTAATTATCCTAAAATTCCATTCAGTTATTCATTCATTATGTCCAATCATTGAAGGGTAGAGATGAAATAAACCCATTTATAAAGATGCCAAATCTCAAAAAAAAGAGGTTGCTCTGAGCTTATCTAAAACATCTTCTAAATTTCCCAGTATACAGGTTTTAGCCGTTAATACAAACCTACATTTTTAATAGCTGGATACAAATCCTTCATTTGTCTTTATGTGGTGGACTTCTTTCCCATCTGTATCTTTCAGTAATATATTTCCTGTTATTTATAATTTCTCCAAACTCTGAGCCATTATGGACTTTATCTGCAGCATTTTCATTCTTCCCACATCTCCATGGATAGACGCCTTTCAGACTACGCAAAAAAGATGAAAATTCTTTCCAAGGTCCTTTACTGGAAGATCTCAGATTTATTGTGAATTGTGACTCATTCATTAAAGAGATGCTGCATTGATGCATTGTGTTTGTGTAGGGTAGAATTTTGAGGAATGTCTGGCTTCATGAGAGGAAGTTATCAGGTTGTCCTTATTAATCAGATGTGTTCCAAGTTTATTGGAATCACTTGTTTGCTCCATAATCATCTTGAATTACAATTTTATTTTCAAGACCTTGAAGATTGTAAAATATAGAATCTCTTTTTGTGCCCCTCATGAGAGGAAGACAGCAAAAAAGGTGTATTTTAAAAGAAACACTAATCTGATTACTTTTAAAAGATTTAGTACTGGTGTCAATGGTATTAAATGGAGATTTTGAAGCTCCACTATACTAGCTCTACTGTGAATAGACTGGCATTGTTCGGAAATAATTACATTTCTGTAGGATATATTTTGTATACTTGCCTTGCAGAAAAATGTGGACTTGAAATGAACAGAGGAACCCTGGAGAAAAAGCAATTTACTGTAAAACATCTCCCACTACAGATGGTTTCAAGCTGAAATATATCACAGTATATTTGTACTGCTCCCACTGATGTAATTTTTAATGCATTTCTCATGGTAAAGAACTCTTTTGAAGACAAGCTTTGTTTGAGAGGAACATTCTTAAGCTGAGGGGAATGGATGATAGGAATGGTGACTATTACAAAGAGAAACATTTAGGGCACTTAAGGAACTTTATGAATTATGAAGAAAAACAGTCAATTAGAAATACTGTTATTATGTTGACATCCCTGAAATTGAAGGTGAAATGTTCTTATTTAATCTATTACCTAAGAATTTTAATAGTGTATCTGGCTTGCATAAAGGCTTTTCCTCTACCATTTTGCCTTAGGAGTGAAAAAATAAAGTATTTTCATTAGCTAATTATAGAAGATGGGCAAGCTGCTGAGTGGAAGATGACCCTCGAACTGTTTCTTCTGGTGTCTGTCTCAAAATTCATGTCTTATCTTCCAAGCCAGTAGATAGCCACCTCTCTCAGACTGGGAGTAAGGGTGATGAACAGCACATCCTTTTTTGTCTGGGATCCAGGTTCAATGTTGTGTACCATCTTATTCTGCAAAAACAAATTCCATAATTAAATGTTGGTGATGCAAACTACGTGGGTCAGGCCTTCTTTAAAGCAGTGAAGGGCCTTGAAGAGGCAGCATAGGGCATAGAAGGCTGACAGTAATTAATGAAAGAACGACAGACACACTAGGAAGAAATCTGATCAAAGTGAATATAGCACCTCCACGTCTGTGTTTCTAGCTCAAGACACTTCTGTTCTTTACAAAAGAGCTGATAAATAACATGGGCAACATGCATAGAAGGCTATGCTGTGTTGTCTTGGAGAAAAAGGAATTGTGAGAAATAGTCCCTGTGCAGTTCCAACATTCAGCATCCCATCGCATTCAGAGAGAACTCAAATATCAGCAGAGGTCACTTGGCCTGACAGCTGCAGTCAATGAGAAGATTTCCTCCAACACTACATGTGAAGACCCCTACATATTACTATATATATATATATGTATATATAGGATATACTATAACTTAGGATATCCTATACACTTAGTATATGTATACTATATATATATATACTACAACTTAGTATATACTATAACTTAGGATTCTTTTTCACATTGGGAACACTCATCACATTGTGAAAGACATCAGAGATACTGTAATGTTCAGCAAAAATCAAAGGTTTATATGAGCTTATTCACCTGTACGTAGGGTTGCAATTGACTAAACAGAAATGGAAAATATCTGTATTAAAATAGAGATAGTAGAATATGGTTTGAAAATTGTTCCTGAAAATTATATCTGAGGATTATTGTGGATTCAAAGATATTTTGATTGCCTGGTGATTAAATACACCTGTGGGAATGAGTAGAGTCTTTTTGGAGGTTCATCTGCCATGGTCTATTTGAAAAACAACTGTGGCATATTTATATTTTTCTGTTTCCTGCATTCTGTTTCCATTATCTCAAATTCTCAAATTGCTTAGCTCAAATACAGTAAAATAACCTATCTCACCAACACAAAACTCATCATTTCATCATTTGATCCATCATTTCTCATGACAATTGATTTTCCTGGAAAAGCAGTATTTGTGATAGCATCTCTGGACTTTGCTCTTTATCTCAGACCTCTGCCTTGTTCTTTTCAGAGCAAATGATTAGAATTACTTCCACCTAAATGATCTGTTAAGAGCCACATGACCCAGTCCTTAAAAGCCAACCTCGTTTTACCCTCAAGTGTGATGTGGCATGGTAATTTATTCCTCCCTTCAAAAAGTTGTGACCAAGGGTAGTATAGTTGTCCAAGAAGCCATCTTAAATAGATACTCAATGTTAAGCAGGGGGTAAATTCTAAAAAAATATTTTTAAAATTACAAAAGGTGTCACTTTGCTGAATGCTTGATTAAGCACTAAATTTTCAAGGGTTCTTTCAAGTCTGGGGTCATCTTATTGTACTGTTAGCCTCCATTTTCTCTTTATGGGACTTCATTTAAACCTAACTGAAATTTCTTCTCCTTTATATACTTGGATTTGTAACTAAACTTGTTGAGCACAGCAGAGAGTTGTAATAAAAGCACCAAATTGAAGAGCTCTTGTGCCTGTGTCTTAAGTGTCTTCTAGGGAGTATTTCAATTCTCACTCTTTCTGGTCACATTCCCTGACAATCCAGTTATTGAATTAAATCACTTTCTGAATACATATTCATGGATCAAACAGCTCAATAACTAATCCAATGTATAATATTCCTAAATTACTTCAATCAAGTCCAAATCTGTTACATAGACAATTTCCACCTCTGACGTATTTTGTCTAATGTGTAAGATTTTGAAAAGGATCATTTGCCTTCTATTACAGTACATCATACTAAATCATCTTGATCTGCTCGTTAAATGAAGATGATACGTATTATGTGGAATTGCCTTGGATTGCTCACTCATTGAAGGTATCTGTCACAAACAAGAAATTGCACATACACACAGAGCCATGGGAACCACCTCTTGTGGTGAGTCCTCTGCAGGGAAGGAGGAAAACAGAGCATGATGCCATCTGTGGTAATGCATGTCATACCTCAGCCACTCACCAAAAATATGGCATCACCGACCTCTATGAAGAGTCAAGTGTGCTTGGAGTCACAGTCAGGAGATTAGTTCTCAGGCTGCTTGCTAAACTACCTCTTATAAAATAACCCTCACCAGATGTTGTGCCTGAGATGATGGAAGGAGTAAATCCTGGAGTAATTCAAATCAATGGTGAAATTCTCATAAACCTTGAAGAGGCCAGGATTTCAAAGGAGGGATTTTAATTCACTGGAGAGAGCATTAATGCCTACAAAATCACTTCTGGATGTATCTGTTTGGGCTCCTTCTGCCCTAAGATATTCCCAGCATTTTGATATAAAACTAGTGATAACAAAACCTGAGCAAATTAGAGGAACAAGGAGCATTTACTGTAATAGCTCCTTAAATATTTTGTGTTTCAAGTGTGAAAATTGCTCATGGAAATATTCTTTAAAATCTTGAATTTTTTACTGTTGCCATTCAATGACTGGCCACACATTAAATAACTTTCTAAAAAGAAAATTTTTTTTCTAAAAAATTAAAGATAAGAATGTACTAGAAGGGAAACATTCAGAAGAACAGGTAGCTAGAGCAGTGTGTTGGGCCTTACCACAACACAGATCAAATGAAGCAGGAAAAATTACTGCTCAGGGGGTGGAAAAATGTGAAGAATGAGAGGAAATAGCAAGTTTGAACACAGAGGAAGAGACAGTCAGTTGGGTCAGCAAGTGCTGTCTTGCCTGGTTACATCTCCAGCTCTGTGACTCAGCAACAATGATGCTTGGTGGATGCCAAAAAAGGGCTTAGTCTATGGTCACCTTTTACTAATGCTTTGGGTGAGCTATTGATTTCCTGTACACAAATGCAAGGGGCTATTGGGAAAAGAATGTAAATAAAGACACATAGAAGCAAAAGGAAAACAGCAGAAAATCTACAGATGTGGGACATGCTTCAGTTATTGCTGCCTATTTCCTTGTATGTGGCTGTGTACAGTCTTCTGTTTAAAATGCAGTTACTGTGTTATTGATTTTCTAGATATGTTTTTAAAAGCATTTGGGATTGGGCAATTAGTTACTGCTTAATGTAGAATGTCAAAACAGAGCTATCGACCCAACTAATTGATCAATAGGTTCATTATTTCCTTCACATGGCTTGATGTGGACCTAGGCCAAAAGAACAGTGGAAAGAAAAGTTAGTTGGATTTTGTGATAAGTATTATACAACAGAAAATTAAGCAAAGATGTTTTAATGTTGAAAGGAAAGAGTTTGGGGATAAAAGCAATTTTCCAGTAATTGCTAATTTGTTGAAACAACCACTCAAAGGAGAATTTCACAACAGGGCAACAAAACAAATTAAAATACTGAGCTGTGTACTCAGTGAAGTGAATTTATTACAACCAGGACAAACCCTACGCCTTTGACTATGTTATGAGAACATATTGATATGTCGTTAATTTCTCCGTTCTAAAGTAAAACATAGAATAATAATTATTACATTAGAGAATCATCTCTGAACCAGAAGCCCAAAATAGTGGACTTCATCTGGAACTAGCAAAAGTTTGGGGAAACTAAAGCTGGGTGAAAAAAGGGATATGTTTCTGGAAACTCTTTTGGCCTCTTCATTTCTGAAATGGGGAGCTGCTGCCTCAGTCACATGAATAGAGGGCCAGGCTCAACCTCACAGGACCACTGATACACAGAGAGAGGAAAGAATTTCTGAAGATTGTAGGGTCCAAATAATTGCTGAAGTAGACTGATCAGAATCACCTCCAGTTCGATTTGAATTTTGTCAAGGATGGAGACCCACAAACTTTCTGGTCAAATTATTCCCACTTTTTTATTTGCCTCCCCTTATCAGCCTCCAGAAGAGATGTTTTACACGTTGCTCACTGCTGCATTTCCCCCACACTGTAAACTACATAAGCAGCTGAAACATCCTGGAACCTCTCTTCAAGGTGCAGAAACTATTCCCAGTCTTCTGCTGTACTGATGCAGTAGGAGATACACATCTAAATTCAGGAAACTTTTCAGCTGGATCTTGCTTTCTGTCCCAGTCTTCATTTAAGACCAAACAAACAGATAAAAGACAAAAAACTTCACAAAATCACAAACTCCCATTGTTCTGAAAAAATACGCTGCACAGTTTCTCACTAGGACACATTGCTTTTTGTGCATGTTGACATATAAAGGGAATAACCACAACAACCATTGAAAGTCCCAGGGTCCTTTTTTTTCTGAAGATTTTTTGTTCCCAAAACATTAGAGATAGGCAGATGTTTTACTAGAAGGCCAAACAAAATACCAAAGAAAATTATTAATTAAATAATGATGAATATAGTTCACAAACTGTAACTCATTTATAACGATTACAGCAAATTCTAACAAAAAACATTCTACAAACAATCACTTAAAACAAATCTGTAGCACAGGAGGCAATTCAAAGAAACGGAAACTACAACAGCTGGAGAAAACACAGGAGGTGCCAAAGATTTTTCTGTTAACTGTATGCTGTCACTGGAATAAAAATGAATGTCAAGGGATGCAAAACACCCAGGTTAGATGCATGATATTAAATTGGATGTTGGGGAGTTAATTCTTTTTTCATTTTATCAGTGGAAAAGTGATGTGGCTGGTGATGTTTGTCCAGTGCAAGTAATTTTAATGCAGGGATAAATATAGGGCAGAGTAAGAAAGACTAGAAAATCTGGGTAAGTTTAAAAAACTCAAGGTAAAGAGGCCTCTGAAATTCAACCCAGAGAACTTCAGGTGAAGCCAAATGAGTTTCTGAACGATTAGTTATCAACTTCAAGAATTTGTGAAGGACAGATAAAATCTCTAAGGACAAGAGAAAGCCAAATGCAGTACCTACTCTTAAGTACAACAGTATGACCTGGGGAAGTAGTACAGGCTCATCAGAATAACTTTAATACATGAAAGATACTAAAACATATGATTGCGTAGTCAATTCATTACCACCTAGAGGAGAACAAATGAGATAAAATACTCCGAACATTGATTTGTCAAGAGCATATCACATCAGACTGATCTTTGAGGAGGTAACTAACAAGAAAATAAAGAACAGCAGAATTTATTAAGACTTTTACATTGTGTTGGGCCTGATGTGCTTTTTAGTAAGTAGACTACAGTAAAGGAGATATCACCACATTGGGAACAGCTGGTTGTTCTATAACACAATGACAATAATAATAATAAGAATAATAATAATAATAATAATAATAACAACAACAACAATACTATTATAAATGAATATTAGCCATTTTCCAACTTGCTTTAGGGAACCATATACATCTCTGCAGAGCTTGCTTCATTCACCTTTTTTGTTAGTGGCTTGGATTAAACAATGTACCTAGAATTCATGGATGATACTGAGCCAGGATGAATGATAGTGAAAGATCAATGATAAAAATTCATAATATACTGAATCAATGGTCTGAAATAAAAGATGTAAACCAAAGGAAAATGGTGTTCCTCATCACTTCAATGAGGAAGAGAAATTAAAAGATAAATTAGCAAGCTGCAATACCACAGAAAAGGGATTGTGAGTTACAGTTGATGTCAAACTCAACCTGAATCAGTGCTTTGATGTTGCTGTTGATGTTGTTGGGAGAAGAGGGCAAGTCACGTTTTACAGTATAGTGGTAGAAGGTCATGTGTGAGACACTGGATGGAACTACTGGTTTCCTGTGCATCATCTGGTAGATCTCAGCTAGATAAACACATTTAATTTAAGGCCTTATCTCCTGGAAATTTATGAGAAGGATTTAAGTGATATTAGAGGAGATATTAAATGAAGAGATCTGCAAGACATTAACACTGCGCAAAAGTTGAAGCAACTATTATTTTCTTGGGCTGACAAAGTGTAACTGAAGAAGTGAACCTGATAGAAGTGTTCCACAATATGAATTTTTGCTAAAAATATTTGTTTGCTACCCATTGGTTTTACTTGAAACAAAGAAGATTTTTCTCTTTGAAGAATTGTTTCTGATAAACAATTCAAACTGTAAGAGGTAGAGGGAAACACAGAGCATCTTAGCATCCTGAGTTGCCTTAGTAGAAGATACTAAGTGACTCTTGTCTGAGATTATCCACGCTATTAGCCCAGGGAAAATGGACTTCAAGAGGTCAGTCATTTATTCCCCAAGGTTTGCTATGGGCATTCTATTTTTGAAAAGGAACAACTGAAAAAATTCCATTTCACACTGTATCTGACTGCCCCCTGAGGAGCCTACACTCACTTTTGCTGCCACAAGCCAATGCTTGAGGGATCAGGGAGCTGCCTGGTAGTATGGTGGGCAGCCACAGGCAGTGAGCAAATTGAACAGAGCAAGATCTGGCATCAATTGCATTCATTGCTTGAAAGGCCTCTCCCTGCCGTGCCCATCCTACTGATCCTTTTACCACCAGATAAATGTTACCAGATTAGTAAATAAGAATTATAAAACAGGATAGATAGCGCTTTGATATTTTTATTCAGCTTCTGTTTTGTCATCTGTTGTATCACTGGCCAAGTCAGAAGAAGCAGGAGTCATTCTGGATGCTATACAGCATGGTATAGTGTGGTATAAGGAAGGTATGCCCCTCACAGTGCTGAGAATGGAGATTTTACTGAGCAATTTAGCTACAGCTGCAGCTTTTCCAGCTGAATGCTGAATGTGAATGCTGGAAGAGGCCTGCGTGTTCAGAAAATGTGGCAGTTTTTCAATACTAGGTGATTGCATGGTTAGATGTGCATTCCACCCACAATACACTTTTCTCTTTGCACTTGTATGGTGCACTCCTTCAGTTAATTGCACACCTGCGTATACCATGCAGGAGAGGAAATATAAAATACATTTAGATTCATTTTAACTTAATAAGTTGTTTTATTAAAATTGCCCACAATATTTTCTTTGCTTTTTCAAGACATTTGAAGGAATAGCTATCTGTGTGAGGAAAACATTTGAAGATTTGTTTCTCTGTGTTTCACATATCAGATGTGAAGATATTAAGAAGAAGAGAAAAGAGCATGCTAGAATGATGTATCTCAGAATAAATGAAAATGAACAATGCTCTCCAGTTACAGTTTCATCTCCTTTTGTATAGACAGTTATGATATTAAGAATCATTCATCACTCATCATGTTTCTGCAGCATTAAAATGAAGATGACTGTGATAATTTTTGCCATTTCCTCCTGGAGTAAAGTAAAGATACATGCTAATAATGCTACCAATGGAAAAATAACCCATTTAGCTGAGTGCTGTTTAAGAGATTGTATTCACGACTTCTTTCATTTCACACAAATTAAACCAGTAATGATCCTTTATGGATGATCAAGTGTCTGCTGTATTCTGCCATTTGTAGGGAGATTGCAGCCTGGCTTTGAACTCTTTAGTCAGAGATTTTCAGTTTCTGTACCTTGAACAGATAAAAATGGTTGATAAATACTGATCTATTTCACATTGAGTCTGAATTTCTAAAAATACAAAGCTAAGGAACAACCCCTTAGCTCAGTAGAGGACACAAATCCCGAAGATACGATACACTAGCCAAGGTAATTATAGCTAGCAGTCCACAACAGGGTTATTGGTGATATTAACTTTGTACAAAACAGTTCCAAATTTTAGTAGAAGAACAGGAAGTTTCTACTGCTGTACTTATTTTTCCAACCCTGACACTAAGTGTGCTGTGGTTCAGTGCATCTTGGTAAGACCCCAGAGAGCAGAAGGAGAAAAAATGCTAAGGGCTCTTTGTTTTGTCCCAGGTGATTGGACAATTGCAATAAAATTTGATTTTAAAAGATGAACCAAGCAGAATCCAGAGCAACCACCACAATATACCTGTGAAAGACCAAAATCGTGCTATGACATCCTACCCTTAAGGGGAATTACTATGGTTCAAATCTGGCCCTGGGAGCATAAAACTGGCAGCACCTTCTACTCTGTGCCACGATTTGTGTCTCTCAAGGTGCATTTTTTCCAAGTTGCCTGTGCCATGCTACTTTGAGCCATCAGCACACACTGGGCTCCAGGCACACACAGACTTTGAGGTCAGTGCAAGACTGCAGTCTGAGGACTTCTACCAGTGGAGTATTCTCCAGCATCTACACTCAGGATGTTTCTTGAGTCTGGAGGATGGCCTGTCTTGTTCATTGAAGGGGTTGTGGACTGTCATGCTGGGACTGAAGAGCAAAGGTTTTGAGAAACTTAAAGGATATAAACAGGCCACAATTTTTTTTTTTTTTTTACAGGTCTAAAGGTTCCCCCTTTTAATGAAAGAGCATTGAAAAAAAAATAGTTCTTTTGAGAAACAAAAAGTGCAACATGATATTTGGGTCTTTGTTTTCTATGTTAGTTGTGGGCTCATGCATTATTTGGAACTAATTTAAGGAAATAATTCACAGCCATTCTAATGGCTGACTGTCTGTACTGCAGTGAGGAGGGGGGTCACCTCTGCTGTTCTCCTTATTGCCTGTGGGAAACTGGAATGATCATAGTAGGAATAAAAATGTCTCCATGCTGACTTTGTTTGGTTTTTTGTGTTTCTTTTATATTCAGCTGAAATGTTAAGATCTATTTCAGGATATTAAATGAAACAAATAATGCAATTTCATCACCCAGTCACCTTTGAGCATACCACATTACCTAATAACCAAGAAGATGGGATTAGAGCAGTGGATTTATGTAACTGCAATAAGGCATAATAATACCTGAGGAAACATGGGAGGACAAAATTAATTCAGATAAAATATATTAATAGGGACTAGGGATTCATAAAATTGAACAGGATCACTATGAAGAGACTCAAGCCTCAGTGATAGAGTTGAAACCTATTTCATTAACTTCTGGCTGAAATTCACATATCCTCCAGAAAGGTGAGGGTTGAAAAATTTCAGTGCTTGTATCAGGAGAGCTGAGAATGAGATAATTCGGGGCAGATGGGAAAGCTGCTTTTGTATTAGACTCAGCTTCTGGGATGTGTCTCTATTTTCCTTCATACGTGTGCAACAGATTCAAATACCTGTGGTGTGGGAGGTCTGCAGAATGAACCCCTCAGGCTCTGGGATGCTCTCCTCCTACAAGGTTTCCATACATGATTGTTCACCTTCCACTGATGAAAGTATCACAGGTAGGTGATGAAATACAGGCCAGGGATGGTCGCTTCCAGTCCAAGGATCAGTAGGGCTTGTGGCCATTTATTTAGACACACCAATGAAATGATCCTGACAGAGTTTTCAGGGGAAAAAAAGAAGAAATGGTTATGTTTCCCCATTTGTGTATCAGATGAAACTAAACTAGTAGCATAAAGGCCCACCAATATCCAGATATTCACACTGAAGACTGTTGGAAGGGAGTTGACAAAAATCCAAAGCACATGGGGAAAGTTGCTTGAGCACTTGTGGAAATGCTAAGGGAAGTCCATGCCAGAAAACATCACTTCTTTATATCTTTGTCAGCAACACAGTGGGATTGAGTGTGTCCTCAGCAAGTTTGATGTGTGGTGTGGTTGGCACACTGGGGGGTATGGATGCCATCCCAAGGGACCTTGACAGGCTAGAGAGGTGGGTATGAGCAACCCTCATGAAGTTCAACAAGGCCAAGTACAGGATCCTGCTGCAGGGTCAGGGCAATCCCAAGCACAGGCTGGAGAGAGAATGGGTCAAGACTAGCCCTGAAGAGAACTTAAGGCTGTTTGTGGTTGAAAAGCTCAATATGACCTGGCCATGGGCACTCCCAGCCCAGAAAGCCAAATGTGCATCCAAAGCAGCGTTGGCAGCAGGGGAGGGAGGGGATTCTGCCCCTCTGCTCTGCTCTGCTCTGCTCTGCTGAGACCCCAGCTGGAACCCTGCACCTAGCTCTGGAATCCCAGCATAACTAATACACAGACCTGCTGGAACTAAGTCCAGAGGAGGCTTTATCAGAGGGCTGGAGCACCTCTTCTATGAAGACAGGCTGAGAGTTGTGACTCTCACTCTGGGGACACCTTAGAGTGGCCATCCAGTATGTAAGGAAGACTTGCAAGGAGGTTGGGGAGACACTTCTTACATGGGGATGTAGTGATATGACAAGGGGTAAGAGCCTTAACCTGAAGGAAGGTATGTTTGGGTTAGGTATTAGGAAGTAATTCTATGAGGGGGGGTGAGGCACTGGAACAGATTGCCTGGAGAGGCTGGAACTTCCCATCACTGGAAATGTTCAAGACGGGTCTGGACAGGGGCTCTGAGTCACCTGGTCTAGTGGGATGTGTCCCTGTCCATGGCAGGGGGTTAGAACTACATGATGTGGTGCCATCCAACCCAAACCATGCTATGACTGTGACTCCTTTCCCCACCCTCCCCTGAGGTTTTGTTCCCTACCTGCCCTCAAAGACCCTGTGAGCCTTTGACTGCAGCAAGTGCTCCACTTGGAGCTGCTTGCAGCTAAACTAGGTAGGAGTTTTTAAAGACATCACTCGATTTCAGAGCTATATATAGTGCGCCAGCTTGTGTGCAAAAGCAGACTGGAAGAGAAGGAAAACAGAAAGGAAGTCAAGGGAAGGCAACTTGAAGATCGCTAGTGAGTGTTAATTCTTTTGGTGTGAAAATTTGTGTATGGGTTCAATCTGTTTACATATACAGGTATAATTGTACATACACACCCCTTTTCCTAATACAACTTCAATTTTTAAAAATCAGAATTGAACTCTTAACATTTTCCGCCTAAAATAGCCAGTGGAATTTCAGTCAGTATTTCTTCATCTAAGAGAAAGAAAAAAAAAAGAATTTTTCTGAAGGCACCATTCAAATTCTTTATCTGTTTTAGCAGAAATTCCATTTATTTGGATATCAAAAATGGGCATGTCTTCTACCCAAAGTTAATCTTGCTTCAAGATATATTAGCTGTGAATGGAAATTTCTATATACACTTTTCTGTAAACCACAACACTATATAAGAGATATGTAAGTTATTAAAGTTTCTTTTGTGTAGCTGTATAAAATAATTTACTAAATGTCTGAAATTGAAGTTTTGCTACTGACTCCAAAAAAAAAAAAAAAGTATTTTAGCCAGTGATTCCTTTCATTTATTTACTTTATAAGGCCTAAGTATTTTTATTAAAAGCAAGGACTAAAATCCTTTGAGATTTACTGCAGTCCTACAGTGTTTAAATAAATTTTGAGATCATAGTTACTGTCTTTCAAATAGCAAAAACCAATTTTCTTCTATAAGATTTATCATATGTGAATATAACATATAATAAGTAACCTACTGTATGTGTCAATATATATGGCATTTGACCAGCAAGTTTCTTGTCTTCACCTTCCTTTTCAGAAAATGCAGTAATTAGTTTGCTTCATTACCTTAATTTGTATCATTCATTTTTAAATATATTTGAATCTGGAAAATGGCAGACAATAAGAAATGTATGCCAATTGGCATCAGTAGAGGAATTTTCTCTTAAGTAATGAGACAGAACAGATGATCAAGATGCCTTTATATATACAGCATGTGTCTTAGGTATGTACTTGTATGCATGTGGACATACACATATACATGTGTATGTACATGGACACAAAGATATACACAAAGTTAAGGCATGTAGAGGTAAATACTTTTTGTATTAAAAAAACCTGGAGATGCATAGAGGGAACATGCACAGAGTGAAAAGAGTTTCACAGAGTGAAAAGATCATACATTATTTTCACAGTTACCCCAGTAGACTTTGCTGGAAAGTCAGTTCCTCCTCTCTCTCTGTCTGTCTGCCCAAACCCTGAGGTCTTCAATGATCTTGGTTTGAGTGCTATTGCATTTCATTTTGTAATACCAAATGAAAGGACAGTACCAGTTTTCCATCTCTCTCCAGGAAGGCTGATTTTTTTAGACTAATATCTGAGAAATCTCATGGGGAAACAAACAGGAAACACTACACTATTTTGAGGCAGATATAACTACCTGGTTGTTTTGAAATAAAAACCATGCCTTTGAAAAAAGTATCTGTCAAATAAAGTTGATTAATTGCCTGTGAGTGGGAAACCTTGGCAAAAAGGGATACATTCCATTTAGAAAATACACTGATTTATTTAGAAAGCAAACTGACCCTGGAAGGATCAACAGATCAGCACCCTAAATCAATCTTGCCACATTATTTTAAAAATTGTCCATTATTTCAGAAAACATACAATATTACTTCCTCCAACTTCTAAGTCCAACAGCCCACCACAAAGGGGAAAGTTGCTTTTCTGGACATACCATTTTCTGAGCAGCCCTCATGTTCGTCAGTAAAGTCTTATGCTGCTTGTAGGGAGGTGTTGACCTAAAGGAAGACAAACTTCTATGTTTTTGGAGTATAACTGCATATCTGACTCCCACTAAGACTTTAGGCAGATGTGATTCTCTCACATTTGTATGAATGTGTTATATTCTGGTAGTCCCTGTAAAAAATTTTCAGGGAGATATGTCTGTGTTTTAGTGCCAATGAAGTGATTTGTGTTAGCGCCAGTCTTGAGAAAGGTAGGACACACAACAAAAAATACAGATGTTGTCTGCACTTCTTTATTCTCAACCAAAGAAGATCAGGGTAGGACTACAACATGGCTTTGGACCAAAAGTAATTTATGTAAGCCCTTGTATTGTGTTTCACATAAACCCTTTCTTTTTTCCTTCTTTCTTTACCTTGAATGAACATGACCAAATTAACAAAATCTGTGTGGGAGCTTACATTTCAGCCAGAATCCTCAGGCAGTACTAAATCTGGCTCTCTGCTTATGCAGGAGGCAGATGTGTTCCCCTTGTCTCTAAACTCTTGTCCTAGAAAATGCAAATGAGAACCCAAATCAGGTGTCCAGGCCCATCTGTTCCATTTTGCCTCTGACTGTTGCTTTTCTAAATTAAATTTTCAGTCCCCAGTCAGAAATATTCTCTCAAGGATGCAGCAGAGGGTCTGAAGGCAGGGAGTGGAGAGAGCAGCTGGGGCAAGGCTCACAATGAAGACCCTCCTCTTCTTGCCACACCCACGGTTCTTGTCTCTGACCCTGTACAGAGGAAATGTGGTCTCGTACCAAATCATAGACCTTGTTCAGCAAAAAACAAAGTATGCAGAAAATGTTTTCAGTTTAGGACCTGACAAGTTTAACCATTGATCCCCTGGGTCATGGTGCCTTCAGCTTAGCTCATCATCTATATACTAGTGACTAGGTCTGGAGTCCTCACTTGTCATATTTTCTCTCTACAATAATGCAGTGAAGAATTCAGGTAAAGCTACACTTTTTAGTGTAGGACCTTCTGAACTTGTTAACTTGTCATTTTAATCACTCTGACAACCAATGTGTGGGAGAACTGCTGCACTGACCTCTATTCTGCCCCTGTTGCATGAATTAACCTCCTTACTCAATCACCAAAACACATGTAAATCATTAAAGCTTGATTATCAAATTACAAGAGCTATGATATGTCAGTTAGGACAATTTCTTTCTTTTACTTTTTAAGTTGTTTTTTTTTTTTCTTTTTCTACTCCGCTCTTATGATAACTCACTGGAGTGCTATGTCCAACTCTAAATCCCCCAACATAAGGTTGGGGACCTGCTGAAGTGAGTTCAGAGGAGGCTTACAAAGATGATCACAGGACTGGAGCAATTATCTTGTGAAGGCAGACTGGGACAGTTTGGATTGGAAAAAGCCTGGAAAAGAGAAGGCTCTGAGGCAACCTTAGAGCAGCCTTCCATTACATAAAGGGAGGTGCAAGAAAGATGGAGAGAGACTTTTGACAAGGGCATGTAGTTATAGAACAAGGGAGAATGACCTTAAACTGAAAGAGGGTAGGTTTAGATTAGAAGAAATTTAAACCTAATTCTTAATCTAAGTAAGAAATAAACTAAGATGGAATAGTTTACTGTGAGGGTGCTGAGGCCCTGGCCTCAGGTTGCTCAGAGAAGTTGTGGATGCCCCATGCCTGGAGCAGTTCAATGCCAGATTGGATGTGACTCTGAGCAGCCTGAGCTAGTGGGACATGTTCCACTGCCATGGAGGCAGAAATTAGAGCTGGATGATCTTTTAGGTCCCTTTCAATCCAAAACATTCTGTGGTTCTTTGGTTCTGTGATTTCAAGTCAAAACCAGTTCATTTAATTTCAACACATTTCAAGAAGAAGTAAGCTTAAATAGAAATAAATTGCCTTTAATGAAATGCAGCTTGCAAGAGCTGACAGTTCCTGGAGTGTCTCTCAGCTTTTGCTCATGTTTTCCTGACTCTGGGAACCCTCTGCTCAGCTCATTCTAGTGTGCAGCCCCCAGAAATTACTGTAGCCAGCTCTGTTGTTGCTGCTGTCGCTGCTGTCATTGCTGTTGCACCTCACCTCTCTGACTGACTTATACACTCATATATATATATATAAAATTATTATATATGTAATATTTATACACAAAAGGATTTGTACTAGTTTAGTCTTCCATAAGCACAGACTTCCAGCTGCACATCCTGAGGGAACACAGCCTTGTTATTTCTGTGAGCAGTACTGAGAAGGCGTTGGTATCCTCTGCAATCTCCTAAGGCATCTTGTATGTTTTGTAGCTTTTAACCTTTCAGCTCTTCCACAGACATGTTTTGTATTGCCTTGTCATTCAGACTTGATGGGGATGATCCTAGTAGTAGCTACAAAAAACAGATTAGTGTCCCACATCTGTGGAGTGAATTGTATTAGCAGACCTGTGGTCTTCCCTTTCTATTCTGAAGTAAAACAGACATCTATTTTCAATGCTGCTTATACCTGTTACAAAACACAAACACATAACAGATTGAAATGAATCAACACAGGGCATTTTCAGTGCAGTTACCACATTTTTGTAGTCTACTGTAAACTAATTTTTTTGTGGAAGCATTTGTGGTAGGAACTCTGGCTAAATGCTACAATGGTGCAAAATATTGCACATTTTGTAAAGTCCCCAGGTGAAATTCTGTATCAGACAAGAAAGGTGGAGAAAGCTATAAAATTAAAAAACCTTTCAAAAACCTGAAAACTTGAAGTTCTCTGACTCAGAATAGAAATGCTAAGAAGGATTACAGCTAAAAAAGGTATTTTATGTAAATATGTCTAAGCCAAAAGAGAAAAGATTGGTGTCACTCAGTTTATACTACAGCAACATGAAACACACAAATAGTTCTAGGTATTATGTGATTAATCACATACTAGAAGTTTTATTGACTTATAACACTAATAAAACACTGTGTAATATGGGATCTTCCTTGTTTTAATTGCATGTTTAAACTGTTCCACTGCACTGCTATTTGAGAAGCTGTAGTAAGCAAGACAATATTCACGAAAGTTTATTGATATTAGGGGGTAACACACTTGTTCAGCTAATGTGGCATCTTAGAAAACTGAAATTCAGCTAATGGATGCTTCAGAGTAAATGTGTTTAAATCAAATACAAAATGAAATTTGTATCTGAGACTTAAACAGGAACATTATTTTCAGAATTGTGTTTGTGTTTTCTGTTAGAAGAATTCTTATTTCTCCGTTAAGTTGAAAATCTTATGTAAATTACTGTATACACTTTTACACATTAGATTTGAGTAATCCTAGTTGAAAGTGTCACCATGCTATAATAAGACATCCGAAAGTAGACTTGTGATGTTAAAACACCAAGTTTGGGGGACACGTTTGTAAATAATTGCAATATTTTTATATGAAGATTTTTGCCAATGGCAATAAGCTTTTAGTAAAAGCATGGCAAAGAAGTTAGATTGTGAAAGGCCTTCTTTAGCAAGTGCACAGTGAAGTGACTTCCTCTTTGTGGCCTGATTTACTGCAGCAGTTCAGGATGTGCCTTACAACAATCCCACCAAAGCCAGAGTGAACCAGACCATGAGCTGAAAAGTAGGCAGTCTTAAGTATGGAGTCATAAAGACTTCAGCTGCTGAACAATTACTTTGGAAAGCTGTAGCCATTTAAGGTGCAAGTCTCAGGACACTTGGAAGCCATTTTCAAATGAATTCTTCCTGGCTATATTGTAAGTTATTTTGTTATTCCTCTTAAGTAATTTGTACTATTAGAAAATAACTTCAAGCTATTCAAACAGATGTCAGATGGAATTACTTTTGTTGACATGAGTGTTCAGTAAGTATTTTCCTATCTTTTCAAAAATGTGGCAAAAACTATTCAAAAGATAGCTTTAAATGATTGCCTTGCAAAGTAATGAACTCTTGAAACAAACTTGCCAATAGCTGTCTCATTCTGTAAATCATGAGTCCTGCCCTGGGAGGATAAAGGAAACACAGTCAGTAGAGTATAGAACTAATGTCAGAGGTCAACTCTACTTCATTAATGGCCAGCCAGGCACTAGTGCAGTTGTGAATAAAAGAGCAAATACAAAGTAAATGCAACGAGGAATGGTTTGTAAAAGACCTGTTGCTCCTATGGATTTTAATCCACAGCGGATATCTATGTTGAACCGTGAGTGAATTTTTGCAGGATCACAAAAAAATACCGATTTTTTTTTTACCTCCTCCTTTCAGCTTTGTTGCTGTGTAGGCTTTAGGTGAGTGATCTTTGAGGGAAATGAGATACCAGACTGGAAACAAAAGGCCCACAGGAATCTGATGTACTCTTGACCTTCTGTTAAGGTTGTTTAAATTGGTGCCATAAATAAGTGAAGAGTTCACGGTAACACTTTTCATCCAAAAAAAGGGTTTGAAATGGATCTGCAGAGAAGTAAATTGTTCTCTCTCTAGGCATTTACTTTCCTTCTTTCTTCTTCACTTGTATCTTGTTTTATTTCTGCTTTTTTTTTTGGCACTGGCACTCGGTTGTTACCCAAAACTGCCCTTGGGGCTGGCTGAAAGGATTTGTTCCCATGTCCTTCCCCACTCTTCCCCACAAGAGCTTTACCACTCATGGCTTCAGGGGCCGCTCCCACTCTGAAACTGCTGCTGACCTTTATTAAGTTAGTTTGGAGTAGTGTGTTTAACAGAGTATGCATCACAAGTATAATTTTAAATGTTTATGCTCCTGAAAGAAGACATGTAAGGCCTTTTTCCTTTCTCTGCCTTCCTCTACACCAAATGAATCTAACTTTACCAATAAGGGATAAAGTTTTGTCATGGAAGTCCTGCCAACTATTCCTACAACCTTCACTGTAAAGACTGACAATGATCATAAAGCGAAAAAACTCCAATGGACTTATAAAAATCTTTCTAGTGCCACAATGTTCTAAATACAGGTGTTTTGAAGCATCCCAGTCAAATCTGAGACTCTTCAAATGTGCTTATTGTCAGACTATATTTGTCTGTAACACAGTACTGTCCCATAATATAATTTGTTAACTTCAGGAAGTGCATAGGATTTCAAAGATAGTTTGGCCTACCAGTAAAAAGAAATAAACAATTGAATATATGAATGGCATCTCAAGGAATAGTAACATGGTACTCAGAGGTCTGGGAAATTATGGCAACAACAGGGTCTCTGCTTCACAAATCCTTATGAGACCCAGCCAAGGTGTACAGAAAGACCCAATCTTTATTTTAAAAATCTCACAGATTTTAAACAGATCTCTTAATATTTAGAGATTTTTGGATCTTCCTCATTATTAATTTGAGTTGCTGGACTTCTTCATTTTATTAATTTGGATGTCTGTGCACCTTCATTTTATCTCTTCATTCTAGCTTGGGTATTGTACCTTTCAGTTTATAATTGAAGTCAATCCACAATCCATCAATCCACAGCTGACTTATGCTCTGATCATATCCTCTACTCAGCCCAGGTGAGGCACATCTGGAGTGCTGTGTCCAGTTCTGGGCTCCTCAGGCAAGAGAGACATGGAGCTCCTGTCTAGTGGAGAACAGCGAAGATGATTAAGGGACTGGAGCATTTCTCTTGTAAGGAAAGGGAGCTGGGCCTGTTCAGCCTCGATCAGGATGATGAGATGGGACCTCATCCATGTCTGTGAGTGTCTGATGAGAGGGTGTCAGAAGATGAAGCCAGGCTCTGCTTGCTGGTGCTGAGCAATAGGACAAGAGGCAATGGTCAGAAACTGATGCACAGGAAGTTTCAGCTGCATATGAAGAAGAACTTCTTCACTGTGTGAGTGAATGAGCACTGGAACAGATTGTCCAGAGAGTTTGTGAGGTCTTTCTCACTGGACATATTCAAGGATTGAATGGCACCATGCTGTGCCACGTGCCCTGGGATGGTCCTGCTTGAGAAGGGGGATTTGAACAGATGACCAGCTGCAGTCCCTTCCAATCTGACCCATTTGTGACTCTGTGTTAAGAAGCCATAATGGAAAATCCATACTTGTTGCTGATGACTTTGTTTTAATTTTGGAGACAGATACTGCAATAGCTAAGCATACATGCTGTGCACTTAACAGTTAAGGGATAGCCCTTGTGGGGCACATAAGTCTGAGAAGCATATAGGTTATGGTGAAATGTACAGTTGGCTGTTAACAGGTCAGTTAAAAAGCCCTTGACCTTGACATTTGTATCCTGAGCTAAAGGCTGGCAAATATTACTTATTTTCCATTGGAATTTCCATGACTGCAGTCAGCTGGGGAACACAAGTGAATCCATTTAATTAAATGCAGATTCACAGCAAACTTTTTGTCTTTCTGAAATTCCCCAGCTTGCCTCTACTATTGGCTAAGTGCAGGTGAGGTGAAGTACTGCCCAAGGAGTGTATCATTGTGGGAGTCTCCAGGCTGGGGTTTCAGAGAGTGAAGCCAGTGGGTAGAGACCATCTGCATGCACACATGGTTGGCATCCTGGGCAGAGAGCCTGGCCAGCCAGCAGTACTCCAAGCATTTTCTGCAGCACCCACCAAAATGCACATGACTTTAGGTAGTCTATAGTACTTGGTCCTGCAGATGCAGGCAAAACAATTTGGGACAGTCTTTGTTCATAGTTTAGAGAACTGGTATATCCCCTCTGTGTAGTCCAAGACAATCAACAATATTGGTCCCACATGCTCAGGTGTGGCTGGTGCTCAGATCAAGTACAAGAATTCACAGCCCAGTCCAGGACCTTGGAGCAGAGACTCCCATCATTCAGACACTGACAGTTCAAAAGGTACAATTCCTTATGAGAACATCTTCCAATGCAAAATACCCCGATAAATCAAATAGGGGTTTGTTTGTTTGTTTTCTTCCTTCTTAAGAAACAAATTTTCCATGTGCAAGACATTTGTATTGGCTAGAGAGTCCTGTTCCTCCCTGTACTTTATCACTTGGAATAAACAATCTCTACATAGATTTAACAAAAACCACAATGCCTTGTGCCACAATCCTCCTGAAGTCAGTGCACTATCTAATACTTTATATCTCAGTTATAATGACCCCAAATAATGTATCGTATGTTATATACCTATTACAAAATGTGCCTATTATAAAAGCATACTTTTCAATACCTCCTTATTGTGGGTGCCATTAAATGTAATTTGTGGGGGCTTTTCCCCTCCCTTCATTTGTACTGCACTAAGTGAATTGTTACAATGTGAAAAGTTAAAAAAATTTACACAGTCAGCAAGAATTTGTTTTTTCAAGACCTGTTAAATTGTTCAGCTCAGTGCTTCTGAAGCTTTGGAGATTACCTGGGTCTCATAAAGTCTTCTAGACAACACTTCAAAGATCAAATAAGTTCTCAGACAATCTTCTTGCTCTGTCTGATCTCCCCCTCTTCCCTCTTCTCATTGAAGGACCCTGACTTCAATGAGCAACAGAGCAGACCCAGACAGTTTTCTGTCTGGAAGTACTTGAATTACTTAGGCAATTTGCCTAAGTGAGTGGTTTACCCTCATGATAATGTGTTTTCATGTAGAGAGTGAAATGAGAGGGCTTAAGGAGATGTTATACATTAAATGTATGAAGGTCAAAGCCATCATCCTCTGTGCTGCAGAGTGCTCCCTGATTGTAGTGAGTCTGTATTAAAAGCATATTAAAGAAGTAACTTCTATATGGTGAACACTACGGAACAGTTAAACTTTTCTAATTATTTGTTTTATTGATTTTTATTGGCAGAAATGCAAGAAAACAAAATTATATTGCTTTCGAACTTGGTTTCACAGACTTTACCCACTGTTGGTTATTTAAGAGATTCTCAAACTTAAATAAAATTAGAGTGTGAATTATGTCATGCTGTCAAAAAGAGGGCATCTTTCTCTATTTTGAAAATGTCCCTAGGAACCTGCCACCTCTTACAGATCTTTTAGTGGGACTTCAGCTAACAGACAAAAGTTATGCTGCATGAAGAAGTTAAACCCACATTTCTACATAGGGGATAAAAGTAATGAAATTAACTATGTCAACCAAAGAAGGTTCTTAATTGTCAGCCATTTTGTCAGCCTGCAGCTTCAAATCTGAGAGACTTCCTAGCTTAAATGTCACCAGATTGCTTTCAAAGAGATGCTTAAATGTAGATAGGTATGCTTTAAAATCAGCAGTCACCTCTGCAAACTTGATCCTTTTTGAACAGGCTGAAAGAGAGCTCAATGAGTTTTGCCCTCTGAGGAGCAGTGCATGAAAAAACCACAGCTCAGTACCTCAGTCTCTTGATTTTGCATTTCTTGATATGTTCTTGATGATGTACTACATTTTCAAATTGTATTTGCAGCTAGGGACACCTTTTCAGATAGGTTGACCATGCTTCACTTAAGTAATAGGTCCAGGTTATTTATCTTTTTATACAAGTAATCCTGAAGTGCTAAGCAGACAGGGATAGAAATGCTAGATGCTGTGACTGATCAGAAAGACTGGATTGGAATAGACTTTCTGTAGCAGCTGAGTTCTAAATATCTCCAACTTCTTCTACTCTGTCCATTTGAAAGATATGGATGATTTCTGATAAAGTTAAATTAGTAAGTCCCAGCTTTATCCTTGCATTTTTTTACCCACAGCTTTCAGATACTTGCTTGTCTGCAAATTATTGCTGTAATTTTTAAAACATGTGAACAGCTAAAGCATTTCCAAACTGGCATGCAATCTGTTTTGACTGATGTGGTGTAAATGGTGCTGTGGAAAGGAAAATGTTTTTATTTTTAAAAATTATATTTCAGCAAATATTCCTTGGAAAGACCCAGACCTGTATACCTAAGGGACAGAACATGACTTCCAGTACAGGATGACATGCCAGACCCTTTAAATCTTTTCTCTCTCTGTGATCTCTGATATCACCTCAAAATAATCTTAAAGTTCTGAGAAACTGTTCAGTCTGAGACTGGTTTTTCTTTGCTGTCTATAGGTGGCAATGGCATGCTTTTGACAATGCTATCACTTGTAATCAAGTCTTCAATACAAATAGTCTTGCAACTATTCAATTCAGTGGAATGGGACTGAAATACAATATGTGACAGCAGCTTTTTTTTTTTTTTTTTTTTTTTTTAACTAGTTGGCTCTTTTCTCAAAAACAAGGGCACATCCTTGGCTGCCCTTCTATAATTCTGCACTTCACAATAGCAGTCAGTGGTGCAAAAACCCATCATAAAAAAGCAGCTTATGCAGTCACCTTTCCTGGCAGCAGACAGGAAAGATTTGTGATTGCTTTGTGTTTCAGCTTTCCATGGAAGGGTCATTTCCGGACAACACAGAAATCAGGCAGTAAACACCAGTCTTTTCTGTTGGTGTGGCTCACTGAAGAGCCTGTGGCCTCCAGAGACTGGAAGGACTGAAGAGCGTAGAGCCATTTTATATCCTTTAAGATGCCTGAGAGGGGAGCTTTGAAGAGCCAAAATAAATTTCACTGTCCTGACTCTGGGTTGTTTTATAATGCACAGTTTTCCTGCCCAGAAGCAAGAAACTGTCCTTTCACTTTTGTATTTTCAAATGGGTAAGATGGGCACAAAATGAAGAAGAGCCTAAACAGAGCATATAGCCTCTGCCATGTTTGAGTTAGGACAAATTATAGGTAAAATACCTGGTGAGTAATATTAAAAACAGTTTTACAAAAGTCAATGCAGTGGACATGACTATGGGTTAAGATATGTCCCAGTTCTTTCTAGAATGCTGACCACAGCAGGATAGACCTCTGTGGTGACAGCCTAAATTACAAGAGGGCCAAAATATTTAGTCAGAGGGGATTACCTAATAAAATCAGTCTTGAATATTGGCATGGTTTGGAGTGATTGCAGATTTCTTTCTAATTTCCTGCCAGGCTGACATGAGACAGTGTGAGCCTCTGAAGTGTAGTTTCTGAAAAGTTTTATTAGCAAATGTACAGATTTGTTGTAGTATGGTGTTTCCTGTGTGCTCTTTAGAGAGTATGCAGACTTAAAAATTAAAACGACTTATTTTACTTCAAAGATTTTGAAAAAATATTACATAACAGACCACCAAAAGAGAACTTTGTGTTTCTGTTTTCAGGGAGAAGTAATAAAATATTTCCACAGCAGAATCCTTCCTCAGTTTTAATTTGATGTCAATATTTCAGAAATGGTTTATCTAGTGGTTATGTCTCAATGACAGTGATGCTGTCCCCAGAAAGCATACGAAAAATACTGGTAGTTTAGAAGTATTTTAACACAATTCTTCCTCTCTTCACAGAAGAAAAATGTGAGCAATTAAATAATTAATTAAAGCATTTTTTAAAAAGAGCAATTAAATGTGAGCCTGCACCTTCCCTATGGGACATGCACCAGGGACATAATTTGAAAGTGGATGTGGAGACAATGCTCTGATGGAGGAAAATGGGGCTCCTGGCAAATGAGTAGAGGTTGCTGCATTGACTGACAGCCACAGTCTGAGAGTGAACTTGCAGAAAGGAGCCTTTTGAAACAGGCCTGTGCTATGGTTCTGTGTCTCTGAAAGCAGCATCTCAGACTCCCTTGTGGCAGAAGATTGCTGAGACTGTAATTCACATGTTCAGCACCTACAAAGAATTGACAGAAAAGTGCAGCATGAGCCTGCATCTGTGCTGTTATGCCAGCTGCATGTGTTTACCCATACACTTATGCACTAAATTTCTTGCAAGAGTCACAAATACAATGAAATTAATGGTTAATCATGGTTCATCCTGACTGAATTGGAGCAAGAATATGCAGTTACTTCTTAAATTATACCTTTTGGGCTTAGCTTTATGAGTCTGAAACTGCCACTTAGAGCTTCATTGAAAAAATGTACCTAATAATGACTTATCAGCAGCAAGGTGAACAAAACTCAAGGAAATGTGACTGAGGAGCCCATATACAAGTGAAGACTGGCCACTGTGGGCCCTGGAGCCATGGGAGTGAAACTAGACTGTACTTCACATTTCCATTCTATTCTCCTTGTGTGGGGACAAAGCTCATTTGCTGCCTCAGGAAACCAGGCACTGAATATTGCACGCATTGCTAAGTGAAAGACTTGAGAGAGATCAGGGGATTTTCTGTGTCCCCAGGCAGATGTTTTAAATTGGTGTTTGCCAATAACAGATGATGAACATTAACATTTGCACCTGCATTACAGAAAAAACAACTCCTTAGAGAGCTGTGGAAATTCTAGGTGAGTTTTCACTTTCATAATCTAAAAATATTTAGGTGAAGAAGTGTTACATTGTCTACTTGAAGGAGACAAATATTGAGGGGACTTGAAGACATAAGTTATTGCAAGTACTGACAAGACAAAGAAAACAGTCTCTTATTTTGATTTCTTTGGATCTTAGCTAATGTCTGAGTTATGGTTGCATATTTCCCCAGTTCTTTTTCTTTTTTTAATTCCAAACTTACCAGTCATTCAAATAAGTAAACAATAAAATTTCTCTATGATAAGCCCAAGCTGTGTATTGAGAGACAGAAAGCTGTCACCAATGATTTATTGCCAGACCAGGTTGTATTGCTTGAAGTACCACAGAGAATTTGCCTTAGATTACAGGCTTCCAATTAATGATCAGCATGCTGGAAGAGAAAGCATATCAACAAACTTGCAATGTGCAACTAGGAGTCACTGCTACCAAATAGAGGGCAGGGATAGGATGAGAATAAAAGCAGGAGGATAAAAAAACCCCAAAAAACCCCAGACTGGATAATTTGAAGGAATTAGTTCTATAAAAAGAAAGGCTGGAGTATAGAAGAGTACAAGGTAGCCTCACAGATGCAGGAGAGAGATGGAACAGCTAGATAGTATAGCAGAAACGGTACAGGTTGTAGGGAAGACAAATGTGAGTCTGTAATGTTGAGCTGTTGTGAGCAAGGCAGACACCACAAGAAAGAGTTTTTGTAGACTTAAGACAAAACATATGAAGTAATTCTTCCATTCCACACAGCCTTGGACTAATTAAAATGAGGCAATAAGAGCAAAACAGAAATGTTCAGAGCTTTCAAAAATTTTTGAAATGTGCGAACTTGAAAGAAATTGAGATTTTTAGCTTCAAAAGAGATAGGGTGAGTGCAGAGCCATGACAAGCCTTAAAAATTGCTAAATGGTCCTGCAAAGCCTCGTGTTTTTCTGTCTGAGGACAGTGACAGAGTGGCATCAACTCTTTGAGAAGATTGCATAGTCTTTGTCCAGCTATGAGTTTTTAAGATTAGATAAGGACCAGCGCTGATCCTGCTTTAGGTCAGGAGCATATACAACATGTCTTCTTGAGAACTTCTTCAGGTCTATTTTTTAACACACACAGTTTGGAATATGAAGCTGTGATCTCTTGGAAAGGGAGAGAAGCTATGCATTTTTCTTCTTAGCACTTGGGAGCTGGATGTACAGTTCTTTTGGATTCTTTTCACATCCCAGCCTCCCTGTTTTGGTGATCTGAATTACTGTTAGGCATGAAAAAAAGCTATTTTTGTACCCTCCCTAAAATTGATCAGACTGAAATATGGGGAAAATACAGTGTAGGTCATAGAAGACTTTCAATCTTCTATAAAAGAGAATGATTTTAAATTACCAGCATATGAATTTGGAGCAATATAGCATGAGTGCAGATTAAGCTTCTGCTGAGTGTTCTTAGAATTGCTAGATTAAAAAACAGTGAACCCAGAAAATAAAGGACTAAAAGACAAGAGGAAAATAATTGTTAGGACTTTTATAAATGGAGGATTATTTTGCAATACAAGTTTTTATGCTATTTCTGTGCAAACAGTTACAAATTAAAAGCATGAATATAGATACAGATTTACTAAGGCAAGCTACAATGACTAGGATGTGTGTATTGACTGTAAATTCCTGTCCCATGATTCTGAGAGATACAGTTCTGGGTTTTATTAAGAGAGAATTTTATTCTGAGATGTAATTCTGTGTTTTATTTAGAGATAGTAGGTAGATGTGTACCATGCCATTTTGCCACTTTGGTAAGTCCTGTCCTTCATCTGTCATTTTTCTTGCTTCCTCTTTGCATGCCCAAGTCACTTTAATATTCCCTTTAGGCATATGAGCTTGGCAAATCTTGCTAAAAGTAGTGAAGGGTGGAGGTTAAGAAATGTTCCAGTTCTTCCTCTTTTCCACATCTATGGCTTGTTTCTCTTCAGATCAGAGAATTTTCAGGAGCTTGGTGCCATAAAATGACCATAGCACACAGATGAAACAGCTTCTTTGTGTTTCTGCTAACCTCTTTAGGGTAGTAAGGACACCAAAAGGGAAAAGACAGTTCTCAAATCCCAGAGTCACATAGTAAAGCTAAATTTTCTTGCCATGTGCATCCTGCCCCATTTTTTTCCCCTGGAAAAGACTGGTACATTTTCAGGGTCCATTTTCCTCTTAAATGAGCTACTGATGAAGCCAGAGCTCATGGCATGTAAGAACACCTCCAGAATAATATCTGTATTAAGGTATAATAATATCTGAAGTAATATATGACAAGACAGACTTCTGTTTGCATAACACCTTAGTATTCATTTGGGGCTTTTGAAGCCTCTGCTTCCTAGAATTATCTGCCCAGATCATCTTGTGTGTCTTGGATGTATTTTTGTTAAAACTGCATGAATTAATTAAAATGAGATATTTTTTCAGATTATTTACTCAAGTTAGCTCAGTGAGACCAAGGAAGTGTTATGCAAAAGATGTTTTCTTGATGCACTTTCTGGTTGAAGGCAAGATGTGAACAATATCCTTAGTGAAACTTTGCAGACATATTTGCTTTCATTTCTGTGACAAGAGCTTTAGATACCTAGTCTCTCAGAAAAAAACTGCAAGCAAATCAATGGTATTTATATTTTCTGCCTTGTAAATATAAAAATATGTGCCATTATTGTTTCCAAATGAAGGATGAATATTGGGACCCCATTCATTATGTCTCCATTTCTATTAATACTGTTCTTCCCAGCATTAGGTTGGAAATGCCTCTAGTAATTTGGCATATATGTATGTTTCCATTGGAATAAGTTGTGGTCAGTGTTCATTATGTTTCATTGCTCTTGTCAATAATTTCTGAATCAATGTTTCTACTGCATACAAAATCATGAGTTTTGCACTGGACTCACTGCACCAAAAACATTAAGGTGTCAGTGAAGAAACTCAGTGTTCCGTGCTACCTCTGTACTTCAGTGTTTGGTGAGGTCTTCAACCCAGAGGGGATGTAAAAGGTGCATCCCAAACCACAGGAAGAAATCTCTCATGTGTGAGCAGGGGGAGCTTTCAAGGTCTACAAACTGTGCTAAGCTGTGCAGTTCTTTGGGCTAAGTGCAAACAATCTTATGTGAATGCAAATCTCTGTCAGCTGAAACTATATCTCTTAATAAATTTCACCACAGAGTCCTGTACACTCTAGCCTTCTCATCTGATTCCTACTGATTTCCTGTCTTCAAATAAAGCTCCTCAGCAGCTTCTATGGGATTCCTCATTTGCCTGTTTCAGACCTTCTCAGCTTTTCCTGTGAAGGTGCCAAACAAATTCAACCATCATATTAGGGCACTTGTCTTGTTAATAAACAATCCCAAAATGTAGCTTCAGAGTAGCTGGTAGATTTTCCCGTGTATGTCCATGAGTGCTGCAAAGCTACTCCTGAATTACAGGACAAATGTATCCCAAGGCTACAAAGGGAATGTGTGATATTCAGGAAGCAGCTCATCAGCTTGTTCTCCAAAGCGGTGTGAAGCAGGGCTCCCCTCCAAAACCACAGTAATTCTGCCTTTAATGTGTGAGGAATGAACCGATCGTTCCCTCCCTCAGCACATGCCTTAACACCTACAACTCATGAAAAGATCTCCATTCTTACAGATTTGCTCTCCTTGATTCATCATCTGTCCAGAGGGGACATGTTTTCACCTGTGTTTTTCCCTGCTTTGTGCTTTAGAAAGAAATTTTGCTCCCTGTGAGCCCCCACAACATCTATTCACCACAGCCTGCATACACAGGTAAGTGCCAACTGAGGCAGCATCTGCAACTGCTGCTACATTCTCAGAAGCAGGGCATTGATTTCCATTCTTTTCCTTTATTGTCAGTGCTTGGTAACAACAGGAATTAATACTGCCATTCGAAGAGTGCTCTTGGGACTGCTGTGGGCAGACTCCAACTGTCTTAGCTCTCAAAGATTCTTCATAACTTAGCCCTGGAGTGGTTGTTTCCCAGCACTAAATTTTTGTGTGACCTCCCTAGATGAGATTGCAGCTTAATTAAAGAATTTTAATGCATGCATAATGGGAGATCTTTCATGTCTATGTGGATCTATGTGTACATAGAAGCAGCAGAGAAAGATGGAAAGGGAGAAGGATTGTGTGAAGTTTGTGTCTGCAAACAAAAATCATGTAAAAGTTGCTTCTTTCAGGGACTAAATACATGGGTAAGGGAACACACACACTACTCTGCTATGCCACAACTCAGACTTATGTTCAGTTTGGCTTTAGTTCAGCATTATATTGAGGACCAGCAATGGTATGGACAGGTCTACCCCAAAAAGTTCAGTAGTTCTGATTTTACTTTAGTCTTTTCTAAGATCAGAAAACGTATACAATATGCATTATATGATAATATAAACTATGGGCTCAATGTGCTCTTCTGGTCAGAAAAGGCCAGAACACAGACAGTGACACAGCTAGCCCTTTTGGAATAAAACACTGTAGGGTGCAGTTGTCTGCAGACTGTCCAAAATCCTTAAACAAAGATGCAAGCATGTGAAGTTTTATATCAGTCGCTTCTACTTTAAAAGGGAGGGCAAACAATTTTGTGTTCAGTCTGTCACCTCTTAGAGCAAAGCAAGACAAACCACTGTCAGTACATCTTCGAGGCCAAATGGAACACTTACTGCCTGAAGCCCTGAGCAGCAGTCCTAGGGAAAGATCTGGATGCTCATGAATGGAGATTCTGTCTCTTGCTCTTGCCTGTCAAGTTTTGGGCAAGAAGCACCTGCACTAGACAAGACAGCACTACAGCTTCGCACTTTGACACTTACACTCCATCCCATAAAAGCCTACTACTTAGGATTTATGTGAGTGAAGTTCATCTTGTGTGAAACATTAGGCAAGTCCTCATTTATTTCTTTCCAAGCTTTACGTAAATCCAGATGATCTGATGCATCAAGAAGCACAGACTCAATTTGCTATACTACACATATGTGTGCACTCTTAATTACATAGAAACCTCAGTGGTAAGACTGAACTTTGTACTTGCATGACATAGATCTATACAGAAATAAGAACTTGCAAGGAATATTTCTTTAGTCTCGTATTTCACTCTTAGCTCATCTGAGCCAACTGCCTTGCATAGTCAGAGTGCTCTAACTTCTCCTGAGAGGTCTGGCTTCTTGGGCAGCTTTGTCAGGGCTGTAGCTCATCCACTGGACAGTGATGAGACAAAATCACTATGTGGCTTGGATTCCAAATAAGAGGGAATGTATTTTGGACTTTTAGGTGCACTCATAGATTATGCTCATTAAAGCATTTTGAAGGAACTTAGATTAAATGCCTCCGACATCAATGCAGACTCCTCTCTCTGTCTGTTGTGCTGTGTCGAAGAGTGGATTAAATATCCCACTGAGCCAAATGGGAAAAAAGAAATGGAGGCATAACCAGAACAACTTGGTTTTAGCACAGACACAGTCTTTGTCAGATGTAAAGATAACAAACAGGCAAGAAAATGCCTCTGTGGGAATTCTGTCTCCCAGTGTATCTGTGAAAATAATGTCATGGGCTGCATGTCAATCTGGCCATGCTCACTGCTTCAGATGCTGTGACTGTGGAGATCACATGGCACCTTCTAGGCAGCCCCATAAGGTGTCTGCACAGCTGGGAGCACCTTGCAAAGCTCATCTTGAAGCCTGCTATTAGTCCAGACAGACCAGGACAATAGGAGATCTAAGATATTTAATTTTTTTATCCTTATTCTTGAAAATTTGAAATTCAGATTTGGAAATATATTGGAAAGTATGGGCCTTATTGTTTATTTCCTGCCAAGGTGAATCAGAGATGTGGTTGTACAGAAGTAAGTATAAACATAAACAATAATTCTACCTTTGTTATCATTGTCTGTAACAAGTCTGTTCTTCCTAAGGATTTGGGTGAGTTTCCCCTTCTCCCTCATCTCAAGTTAATACATTAGAAGCTTTTCCCTCATTACACTCAATCACTAATGCTGAAACCCTCATAAAACATGCATAGGAGATTTTGTGCTCCACATGTCAACATTTCATAAAGCCATTTATGTAGAAAAGCTAATCACATCTCAAGTGCAAACCACAGACTGAAATGCATCCATGTATAGTGGAAAGGTCCCAAACCTCGAAGGAGAGTCCCAGAAACCCCTGTAATCACACCAACACCCTGAATATATGTTCAGAATCCATAGGAGATAACATGATTTAGATTTGAAGCCTACAGTTTCGTGTTTTTCAGGATTTTCTAACACTGTTTATCACTTTGCAATGAAAACTGTGGAGCAAGGGGTAAGAGACAGAGAGAAAATCAGCTTTTTTTTTCTTTAAATGATACTACTAGCTGCTCGCTTGGTAGTTGGAAGGAGTAGAGATAAGTGCTTCAATACTTTTTAAAGCTTTCACTGTTCTGGGTAGATCTTTATCTATCTTTAACACTGTCACATGGCTTAATAGAAAGCTTTGCTTTTTGAGATCAGTAAGGCAAAGTGTTAATGTGTTAGAAAGTTCAACTGCAAAACCTTTGGTTCAACCACATGAATATAAATAAAATTTAATAACACTGCAGAAAAAATTAACAACTATGTGAGAAAAATGATAGTCTGTTTCTGAGCAATTTCAGAGGTTGTTTCTGATTTTTTATGAAAATCATGAGGACATGACAATGACAGCTTAAATGTGGAATTCTTTACACCCTTCTCTGTCTCTTCAAAGTCAAATCTAAAAAAGTGAACTATAAAATTGAATCCTGGAAATCGGTAACATAAATAATTTACTGTTGTGAGATCCCACATACCCAGATCTGGAGCCTGCAGCACAAGAAAGACATAGGCATATTAGAGTGATACAAAGAAGAGCCATGAAGATGATCAGAGGGTGGGAACACCCTCTGTAACCACACTTTTGTGAGTACAGGATGAGAGAGGTCGGATTGTTCATCCTGGAGAAGAGAAGGCTCTGGAGAGCCCTCATAGCAGCTTGCCAGCACTCAAAGGGAACTCTTAAAAATGAGGGCATGGGAAAATACTGACAGGACAAGGGCAAAGTTTTAAACTAAAAGAAGAGAGATTTAGATTAGAAAATAGAAATAAATTACTGAATGTGAAGGTGGTAAGGCACAGGAATGGGCTGACCAGAGAAGTTGCAGATGCCCCATCCCTGGAAGTGTTCAAGGCCTGGTTGGATCTGCCCCTGAGCAATGTGGTCTAGTGGGAGGTGTCCCTGACTGTGACAGAGGGGTTGGAACTGGGTGATCTTCTAGGTCCTTTCCAGCCCAAGCCTTTCTATAGTTTCATTATGAAAGCTGATGCTTCTCGTCTCTTGGGCTGACTCCCCAAGCCAGTCCCATGAAGCAGATACTGTGTTCTGCCTGAGTGCACATGACTGAGCAAATGTTTTCATTTTAATATCTTTTTACTTTCAGAAACATGAATTTTAGGGGGAAAAACCCAAACAAACCATGATTCCCACAAACTGCCTGTGACCAGTTCTGCTAAGGAAGAAGACAATTAAAGCACTCAAACCCATGTCTTGCCTGCAGTAGAATCCAGGCAGCTGATTACTCTTAAGCAAGATCATGACTGAAAGATCTCTCCAGCCTATAGGATGCAATTATGTATGTTTAATTTCATCCCACTTGGTTGCGTGAAGTCTTTAAATGACATATATAAGAAGTCCTCTCATTATATTCCGTACAGAGATAAGAATTTCTAACCAAGAAAGAATATTTGAGGATATATCACTGCAAAAGGTTTGATTACTTTTGGGGATGAGGAAGAGGCTGATAAGTGTGTTCTAATGTCATCAGTATAGATTTTTCATGTTTACATTGTCATCAGGGGAGCAATTTTGAGACCATTTTCCTGATCAAAAGGAAAATTTTAAATTGCAAAAATATTGTAGCTCATTAAATAAGGATGTGAGTGTCATTTTAGTGCAACCAAACTTAGGTCATTTTGAAGCCAGAGCTGTCATTTGATGTGCAATCATCTCAAAACAGTATTAGTATAAGAAAAAACTTTTTGAAAGCCTTTTGTCAATATCTTTTATATCTCAATTGTGCAAGTGAACCATTAAAAGCAAGTGCCCTATTTACATGTATGCAAATAAGGAAGTCACCAAGAAATGTCACTTAATGGAAGTTGGCATCACACTGGGATTTTCTGAGACCTAGCAGATTGTGTATGGCAAACAGCATCCTTCAGCTGCTCTTTGCATCAACACTTACACTCAATTTTCTGGGTCTGGTCCTGCAAACTGCTGTGTATATGTGCAGAGTGTGTGTGTCTGGGTGTGTCTGTGTGTATGTTGATTTGTGCTTATTTTCGCATGTGTCCTTCAGACCTAAACTGGAAGATGTCTGCCCAGTGCAATCAGATTTAGAAAGTGAATGATGCTGTACAATGTTTACTGGTGCAAAACAAAAAATAGTCCAAATTTAAACCGAAGGGGCTCTTCCACTAGTAATACTGCTCTGTGCAAGCCTATCCCTTTTCATTCAGAGGATCAAAATAACTTTTCAAATATAGTAAACCAGTGTCTGTTTGCCTGGGGATTTATGTACATAGCCATGACATATAAAGGACAGTCAGAGGAAGAGTGCCTCAAGAACTTGCTGTATACATAATGAAAATTAGACCATATTAATAATTCTCTCAAACAGCCTGCTTTGTTTTGGAATATGCCTCTGTTTGCTGTGACAGTAACAAATATTTGCTTTCCTACCACCTTGGTTTAACTACCTACTGCCCCTGTAGTAGCTAGATTTATACCTTGATATGTAGTTGCTGGTCTATTTTTACAACCTCGCCTAGTTTTCCAGCTTTTCCTCTACTCTATTCAACACTTATTCTCTGCAAAGAATGGTCCAGAGTAAACCCTCCAAGGGATGCAGTTATAGAAGACTTAAAGAAAAGAATTGACCAGGGACCCTCCTTTTCTGAATAGAGCATGAGAATCTGACAGGTTGGAACTGGAAATATCAATACACCTGCAGCTGTAGCAGTTATATCTGTGGTGCACACTAACTATACATTTATATGCCATAACTATTTCTGTTTATCCAATATGTATTTGTTCTGTATGTTTATATTTATTTCTACTTTATGTTTTTTTCCTAAATATGTTTTTATTTTCATATGAGGTTTTTCTTTCACCTCATCCAGTTAGATTTGCTCACTTTGTAAACATGTAGTATAGCTCCCAGTTTTCACCACTAGTAGTGAGAATTACTGAAATTTAAAAAACTATTTGGCTCTAGTATTTGACACAAGAAAGGAAGAAGCAGAAACATTTCCTCTGAATTATTCAAACAAACAACACCCTCAATTTAATAGTTATTTTAAACTTCATTCTCTTTTCATTCATTTTCGCTTCATTCATTTTCATTTTGCTGCCTTTAATTCTAGCTCTTCTCTAGTGCACAACTGATAAACTGATGCCTGTGATTCTGTCTTAGGTCCCGTTCTATTACATGCTTATCTTTCAGGAAGAGCAGATGTTCCCATATGTGCCCTATCTTTATCCTCTGAGCTTTTGCTTTGCAAACAGATGATTGTATTTCCATTGCCCTCTGTGTCTGTAGAAAAAGATACAGCACTAAGGAGTTTTTCTGTGCTGCTAATCAATGGGGTTTGTAGGCAACTGGGCTGATCCCTTTCCTACATTGTCTCCATTACTATTATTCCAGGTATGTTCCCTTGACCTTTGTTTTTTGTCTCCTCTCCGTTGCTCTAATCTTAATTTCCTCTGGGATTTCCTTTCAGCTTCTCAGTCTGATGAAGTAACAAGAACTTGCAAAAGTTCACAAAAGGCATGATCCCACTTCATTGCTTTTTTGCCCCCATCTTTTGTCACTCCCTCCTATCAATGCCTGCTCCTGCAGGAAGGGTCTGGACAGCCTTGAGGATCCTTGAGGATTCTCAAGGGTATCCTTGAGGATAAACCACATCTGTCATACGGGCACAGGCAGTTCTGTGTGTATGTGGGTGTGGGGGGAGAGCCTGACACAGCTTTTGGAGGTGAATACAAAGACAACTTCTTGGGGATGCACATGCAGTCGTAATATTGCTCTGCTCTTCCTGCAGGCAGTGTTTGGAGGTCCAGTGCTCTCTGTATCCAAAAGTCCCTGTTCCTCTTTGTGCTCCACAAAGACATGACCATTATTCTGCTTGTATGCTATGAAGACTTTTTGTCAGAAATCCAGTTTTTTCCTAAGAAAGCTCAGATTAAACCACATCCTAGGTATCTCTTCTCCCTCAGCATACAGGCACTAAGCACTGAAAAGTCTCCTGATAGGGGCTGTCTCTAAAACAACACATTTCTTCACCTGTTAGTAGAGGCAGTGCTGGGAGACATGTAAGAAAATCTGACCGTAATTGTAAGATGTTTTAGGCCTTTGGCTCAGCTACTTAAATGCATTGGCCAGCTGGTGCTGTAGAATAGAACAGGTCTGTGTGTGCAGAGCAATGCATGGGATGCAGGGGACCTGAAGCCTGCATTATGTACATTGCAGGAGCTTTATTTTGTATTGCCTGGGCAGAACCTCTAGGCTGGACACCTATTACTGACTCCTCTTTTTGCGCATCTGCTTGGTGACAGTGCCCTGCTATGAGAACCAAACTGCAGTAACCAAGGCCAAATAGGAAATTTGCTTCAAACACACATCCCAGCTGAAATATTTTGAGATTATAGACTCATTTAGCAAACTATGGCAATGTGAGAAACGAAGCCCACTCCTCAAAATTTTAAGAGTTTAATAAGTAATAATAAGGGACAGATCAACAAAGCAAAAATAACAGCTCTGGATGCATGGCAACAGCCAGAGGCACGCCAAAATCTTTAGTCAGCAGTCCTTTATGCAGGTACAGTTTCATTACTTCCCTAAATGACCTTGCACATTTCTAAGAGCCCATTTACCACAACTCTGCCTCAGGGATCTATCAGGGAGGCAGTCTTGGGGTGGTCTTCTGATGCCACTTTAGACTTTGTATTTTCTTTTTATGGTATCTTGTTCTCTGCCTGTGCTATCTTGGTTATACATTTTGCAAGAGCAGTCGTATCTTGTGATACATCTTTTTCAAGCACACTTACATCTTGTGATAGGCTTGCTTCATGCACAATTTTAGTTATACTGTCCACAAAAGCAATTACAATTTGCACAATATCAACAAAAGTGGTTACAGTTCATAACAATTTGCAAAAGCAAATACATAATAGTGAAGGTCAACTGTTGCATAGCAAATTGTAATAGGCAACAAAATTTTTCTTGGATTATATATACTTGTGGGTCTAAATACTCTATCCTTAGCTGCTATATCTCGCTGCCATTATTTACCACAGAAACCTTTTTTTCTGATATTTATTCCATAAAGCATTTCCAGATACAGATGCTGCAGAAAATAAAGTCATATTGGAGATTTCTTTAATAAATAGAGCATAAGCCCTATGTTATTCCTGCCTAGGCTATTATGAGACATTAAGCCTTTTATGAAATTTCTGTAACATAACATTTTCTGCTCTTTGTGTTACGGTAGGGAATACACATAGATGGCAGAGTCTTCTTTAGTATTCAACTACTTCACCCAGCCTCCCCTCCCACAAAGGATATTGCAGAATTAGACAGGGGTCAGAGTAGGGCACTGAAAATATTTAAGCATATGAGAAACTTGGTTAGGGAAATAGATTTAAAAGGCCAGTATTGTTTATTTGTCAAAGGCTGTGAATAAGAAGAGACATGACAAGAACATACAAAATAATTAGTTGTTAAAGAGAAAGCAGAGAAAGAGCAGAAACTTCTATCTTTCCTGTCTCATAACATGTGTGACAATGAAGTAATCAAAGAAATAAAAAAGTGGCAAATTCAGGACTGATAAAAGGAAATATTATCCCATCAAAATGTAATTAGACTGAAAGCAATTACCACTGCTGCCCTGTTGGCCAAGAATGCAGCTCAAAGTTAAAGTTCAAAAATAAAAGAGAGTGTGTTCATTATATAATAAGATACATAATAGTAACACAAAAAGGGGAATAAAAGGTGTCCAAGTATTTCCAAGAGGCAAATTAATTTACCTGTAGGAGTAGATTGAAATGGGCTCTGTGTTTCCTCTCTGCTTTCCACTTGGTTGCATCAAACTTCCTGAAAGCACATGTGCTGGCCTCTCAATGCACCCATCTGGAGTCATATATGGAAAACAGGACACAGGACACCTGAAATTAAAACAACAGGCTGTGAACATCAGTGCTGAGAAACCTGTGGTTACTGCTGTCTTTGCTTGCCTAGCTGTAGTTTGGTAACTGCCAGCACGTGGAGCACAGCATCTTAAATTGCCCCCACTGTTTTCCAAAGCTTATCTGGATGCACTCTGAGAAAATGTCAGGCAAAATGCTGTCACACTTATTGGTTGTCACCTTATGAATATTTCATAGTGGCTGGAAAGGTAATTTCCACTCTCCCTGCTCATATCTTTTGGAGGAGAAACAGATCTGGATTTTGCAGTTTGAGATTCCATCCTTGTAGACCTCTCCAAAGTCAGGCCCATAGCCTTCCACACCTTGTGTACCTGTAGCAGTGGTTACAGGGGAGAAAAAAAAGATCCCTAAAGCCATAGCAGAAAATAAAGTTTGGCATGGAATGTAATCAGAACCCTAAAGGCAAGATGTTATAATCTAATTACCCCCATAGTTGCTTTGCACGCAGTAATTTGTTCTAGTAACACCTTAAATAAACATTTTACTTAAAACGGTCCAATACCGTTGTTCTTACAGCTTTTTCCAACATTTCCTAGCTATTTTTCCAGTAGTTGCCTGCTTTCTAGGCAGCCTCAGGAAGAGATGTGAAAAGAGAAAAACACGCCTTGAAAATAGGGAGGGAAATTTTTGTGGTCTAGAAAAGAAAGTGTGAATACAACCTACGGGGAGCAACTCAGTTCCTTAGGAAGATTTCTCCATTGTCAAGATAAACATTCTCTTTTTGACAAAGTGAGTATAGGCACATATATATGAACAGGAACCATGGATTTCTCTGCGTGTGAAAAAGGCATATCTGGCCTGGACTAAGAATTTTGGGTGAGACTGCTATTCAGTGGTGCTGTCAATGTAGTGCTTTGGGAGAAGACAGAGGTGAGCAATGACTTGCACCTGCACAGTGCACATCAAGAGTCCTGTGGACTCACTTTATATAACAATTTTATTATTATCATGCACATTGCCTAGTGACCACAGCACAATTTAAATAGATATCTCAGAACAGAGGAGTGAAAGAATAAGGTAAATCATCCTTTGCTTCTTGCAGTGTGGATGCATGAAACAAGTTGAGACAACTGAAACTTAAAGAGACTGCTGAGTCTCTTCCTCAGTCACTGCTGAGGGGTTACTCTTTTAGAAAGTGGAAGCTCTTACCATATTTTAGATCATTCCATATATGGTATATATGTGTTATATATTAATGAATACTTCAGAAAAACTTACTTTGATCTGCACCAGAATAATTAATCAAATAATTGCTTATTTTTTTCTAAATATGGTTCAGTTTTTTTAATCTGCTCCTCAATGTGCAGCAGGTTTTGGTGATGAGTATTTGTTTTATACACTCTGTTAATGAAAAAGCTGCATGAAGTCATAATTGCTTTTATAATATAAATCAGCATATATTTTAAAAATCACAACATAGACAAAATGAGAACTATTTGATTTAGAATATTTATAGATACTTGTTTTCTACTTCAATTTTAACTGGAATTTTCTTTTTCATGCCAGAAACAGAAAAGCCACTTCATTCTTTTGACTGGCTCTGAATGAAATACAAGCAAGCCAGGGAAAATTGATTTCACTAAACCATATGGTACAGTTGAAATAGAGTAATTTTCCAAGGCAGTCTAAGTATTTTGGGCTGAAATTCAGGAGTTGTCAAAGTATGGGATCAAATGAGGATAAGAATTAGTGTGTTAGGCAAGTATTTCTTAGAATCTCATCCCCTTCTTTTTAATGTAGAATAGAACAGAAGACAAGAATTTCACTTAGAAGAGACCTACAACAGTGATCTAGTCCAACTGCCTGATCAATTCAGGGCCAAACAAAAGTTAAAGCACATTATTATGTACACTGTCCAAGTGCCTGTTAAACACTCACAGGCTTGAGGCATTGATCATCCCTTAAAGAAATCTGTTCCAGGGTTTAGCTGCTACATGGGTAAAGAAATGTTCCCTAACATCCTGTCAGAACCTCTCCTGCCACAGTTTGAACCATTCTCACATGTTCTGGTCTCTGGGTCCCAGGAACAGACCAGCACTCCCTCTCCAGGCCCCCTCCTCAGGCAGCTCTGCAGAGCAGTGAGGTCACCCCTGAGCCTCCTTCTCTCCAAACCACACAAACCCAGAGCCCTCGGCCGCTCCTCACAGCATGTGCCTTCCAGCCCTTCCTCCAGCTCTGCTGTCCTCCTCTGGACCATCCAAGGACCTTCCACCCTTGTCAGACCGTGGGGCCCAGCACTGCACACAGGACTCAGGGTGAGGCTGCACCACGGCTGAATCCAGCAGGATGATCCCAATCACCGCTGGTGATGCTGTGCCTGATGCACCCTGGGATGGGGTTTGCCCTCCTGGCTGCCCAGCACACACTGCTGATCATCCTGAGCTGCTGCCAGCCAGCACACCCAGATCCCTCTTCCAGGGCTGCTCTACACACACTCCTCTCCCTGCCTGTACTTGTGCCCAGCTTTATTGCATCCCAGGGGCAGAATCTGTATTTGCTCTTGTTAAATTTCATGCCACTGATAATTGCCCAGTGCTCCAGTTTATTTCAGATCCCTCTTGTCCCTTGAGAGAGTCAAAGGTACCTACCAATTTGGTATCATCAGTAAATTTCCCAACGCTGCAATAAACTCCTGCATCCTGACCATTGATGAACATGTTGAATGGTAACTGCCCTAGACCAGAACCTTGAGGAACACCACTGGTGACTAGTCAGCAGCCAGGTGTAGCCCCACACACAACAGAACTTTTGAACTCTGCCCTTCGGGAAGACTTTCACTCAGCACACTGTGTACCTGTTTGCTGGGCAGCTTATCCAGAAGGATGCTGCAAAGAATAGCATCAAAAGCCTTATTAGTATCAAGAAAAGCAATGTCCACCAGCTTTTCATCCACTAAACATGTAACCTTACACTGAAAGATATTAAATTACTTTAAAAGGACTTTCGGATTGTGACTCCACAAATTTGTTGACTGTTACTGATGATTGTATTATTCTTAAAGTAATCTTCTTATTTTACAGGCATTGAGGTTAAACTAGCAGGTAATAGGGTTGTTGGGTTGGTTTTTTTTTTAAAAAGTTCAAATAAGTGAGAAGAGAATGTACTTACTGTCTGTCATTTATGATAAATAGATATCACAGATTGTTTCCAAATGTGGCATTGACATATTTTCTTACCAGTGAATGACAAGCTCTTCTGTGTGAGTGTTCACAAAATTTTGCTGAAAAAAACCCTGAAATTATTGTAGGTCAGATTTTGAATGAATCAGGCAATGCTTCTGCAAGCTGTATATTGTGTAATCTGTTTTGCTGTTCCACCTTAATGAATCTGAGCTTCACCATCCCCATCTCATTTATTAGTATTTGTTGTAATTAATGAATAGACATCACCTATGGGATAATTTTGCCCCCAGTTCTGAGAAGTCTCATTTTCTTAGAATACTGTAGCTCATATAAACAAACACAATTATATTTTATTTTTTTAACCCAACACTTTATCAATCATCTCTTGAAAGAAGAGAAAGAGGGAGAGAATTCATATTCATACCAATTTTTCTCACACTTGGCCTCTTTCTTAAACAAAATCAAATTGTTGCTCTTAAGGCACCTTGTAATGTTCTTTAAAGAAATCTTGCCAGTATTTTTATACCCACCCAGAGAGATGGAGTTCCTGGAACACTTTATCAGTTCAATGAGAACTGAAAGGCTAGGGAATATAAAAGACACAGTGTTCTTTCTGTCAAATTCTTCCTGTTTTGATAACACTATCTTTTACAAAAATATAAGGTCATCAGTTTCTGCTAATTCAAGGTCTTGGACCGTGTAATTCAGATTTCAGTTTGAAAGAGAGATCTTCATCTGTATACACAGATAAATAAATCAGGAAAGGTGCTGATTCTTATGTATTATGTAAACATTTCGCTAATTTTAGGAAAAGTTTATTCCTTGAATAAAGTCAGGAAGTGACGTGAAAAGCAGCTCAGACCTTTAATAAGGTATCTCTGACAATGAAATATTGCCTAAACCAATAACATACCATAATTAAGTGCAACGTGTGCTATAATGCATCATTAACAGCTGTTTCATACCAGCTATAAACAGAGAAAGAGATGCTATGGATTATCGATGAAATGCTTTTAAATACTCAATGGGATGGCTTCACCTCAGATTTTAACAGTCAGTTCCCTCAGGGACAAACAGGGTTTTTCATCCAATCTTCCTGGAATAAGGGATGTGAGTAGATTTCTGTTATGTCAATGTTTCACCTAGAAATGTGCCTTTTTCCTTAGAGATACATCTTTTTCCATGTAGCAAGCACAAGTTGTCTGAAGCAGCAGGACACTTCTGTTTTGCTGCACAGTAAGACTTCAATACCACTGAAACAAAATTATATATATACCTTCAGTATGTATGGGAAATATGGTTTTGTTTGGATTTTTTGTTTTGTTGGTTTTTGTTAGTGGGAGAGTGGGGGTGTGTTTACGTGATTTTTCTTTCAAATATACTCGCTATTTTATAGGTTTAGCCCATCATCAAAAAAAAGTATCCAGTGGCTCCATTCTTACATGTTTTTCACTTCCACTTTCCTAGTGAACTTCTTCAATCTCTTGCAGATCTCCTAATTTTGTGTATAAAGCATGGATTATCCTAGGTCAGATCTCTGCTTTAGGGGGCAAAAAAAATTTAAGACTCCTTTTTGATTCTTTGTTTTTGGAATTACTTGAGACAGCAATAAGTACTTCAAATGTGAATTGCACAATCAGAAGAGCAAAACTTCAATTTAACTCAAGGAGGATTAAAAATATCATTGATGGCAGCATACACCCTTTACTGATAATGCAGGAAATTAGAGCAAGATTGGCATCCTTCCCAGCGGGTTTCCTCCTTTCCAAAGCCCTTCATGACTTTGCCCTTTTCTGCTGTGAAGTCTTGTCTCTGCCTGAATCCTTTCCTACCCTAGACCTGGCATTGCTGCTTTGTCACCTGAAGAGCTGTGAGCACTGTCTGCTCCAGTGACACAATCCAGCACTGCTTCAACACGGAGGATGTCACTCACCATCATGAAGGAGCTCACCTCCTTCACTGCTCTCCTTACCCACCACCTACGTCAGTGGGCACACCCACCAGTGAGGGAAGGAGACTCATGGCAGTTTGAAAAACTGAAGATTTTGCACACATACCAATAAGCAGAAAATGTCTGCACACAGGGGATTGCAACCTTCCCTCCCTCCTGTGACAGCATTTGTTTCCCATAGCTTTACAAAGCTCTTGGCACAGCAAGATCCCATGCTACAGGATGGTTGTAAATACAAAGTGGATGTGAAGGAAATTCTTGTATAAACTTATCACTGGGCTAACCAGTCTGCAATGAAAGGAAGCCCTATTATTCATGTCCAATTTTACCTCATCATGTTTTTGTGCCCATATCTGATCTTTGGTGAAGGCAGAGGCCTTTTCCAGACTGAAGAACAATCTTTGTAATTGCCATACAGCTCCTGGGTTCAGTGTCACATTTTGTACCTCATGTGGGAGTAAGACCAGGGCTGTCAAGAAAAAGCACTCAAGGAAGCCATTGGCATTTTTCTGTTATTTGGTTTGAAAGTAGGTTTGGCTGGCTGGCTGGCTGACTTTCCAACACTAGAGAGTTAGCTTGCTCCACACACAGTTCTAATATCTCTATTTTTCTTACATGGTGTGATCCAGTGTGAGGGTAGCTAGTGTAATCTTCTATAAGATTGTGGTATTCATGGGGGTAAGGAGATTAAATCCTTTGAGAGCAACCAAATAAACACAGTAAGGGTTTATAAGTGAAACAAGTCTGGGACTTTAGCTCAGTCTAAGCAAAGAATCAGTCATATCCAAAAAACAATTCTTGAAATTAGCTGTAGTTTCTAATCCTGGAAGCCCAAATGAAAGAAGATTGACAAAACTTGAAAGGTTCAGAGAAACTGAGCAGTAAAAAATGCCCAGCATCTGGTCATATCTCACCAGTTTTGTCAGTCCTTAACCCATACAAGCAGAAAAGGTGAACTTAAATTTTGAATCAATGTTTCATAACAAGGAAAACAAAACAAAACAAAACACGTAACACAACTGGTATTTAGAGCAACAGTGTCATCATATTTCATGAAATGTGGCCAGATAGCAAAGCAGTGATGTTTGTTAATAGAAATCTATCACTCTTTCAAAGGTGTTCTTTCTAAAAATAATATAAATTAACACAATTATGAAATAGCCATAAATGACAGACCACAGTCACAGAGTAAGTGAACTTTTGAACAACAATGTATTAAAATTTTAGTGTAAAAAATATGTCCTATATTTCCCTTGAAGGTAAGGCACAAGATATATAACATAACTGTTTTTTTGGAAGTCCTTGATCTTATTAAACAGGAGGTATTTTGCACTTCTGTTGTCTTATAATGTGCTTTAATGTTTTGGTAGCCACCATGTAAAATATGGCAACCACCATGTAAAGAACTTGAGCATAAGAAACTGGACTGCATTAAATGAAGATCAATCAAGAACAGCCAGTTGATCTGAAAGGTTCATTTAACCCCAAACATGCAATCTGAAGAGCTCAAGCTTCATTTAAAAATTATTTTCCTTTGTTTCACTGTAGCTCATTCACACGCAATGCCACTTAAGTAGTTCAATTTATGGTGATGTAACACTAACAATATACGACAGCTAAAAAGGAAAATTTGGGTTATTTTTCCTTTGTGAGTATAAAGGTGCTCACAGAAGAAATGAGACTAAAACATCATGTCTGCAGATATTTGTGTTTCTTAGATCAGATTTGCAAAAGCTCTTATTTGAAAGCCTCAGCACTCTTTTTATTGAGAGGCATTGGATCATCCCTGTGTAAAATTGTAACATCAGGAATTTGGCATAAAACTTCCTGCAGTTCTCTCCTCCTGCCTTTGCCCTCCCCTTGTGCTACCATTACAAAAACTCTCTGGGTTTTCTCACAGCGTTTGGTTAAGGCAATTTCCCCAGCTCATACTTCTGTAATTGTCAAGTGGCATGCAAGCAACCAACTGACTGCAGGAGGAATAATAAAATAACAGATATTTTAAGGAAAAGGATCATGAATTGAGCAAAGTTTTGCTTGATCTTAAACAAAATGTTTAGATCAATTCTGGATACTCCAATGCTATTTAGATATCACTGCTAGCTAAGTTTTGAAACAAAATATTGTTCTAGAGTGAAAAATGGAAACATCTCACTTTGAAAGTATTTAAACTGTGTTCCAGAAAGCACTCTTTGCCTTCAACTTGAGATACTTAACAAACTAGATACAAATTCAAATTTGTTTTAGGCATTCCAAACCTTTACTTCTTGGCAGACCTAATTCCAACCCTTATATTTCAACCAGAATCAGCAGTATAAGTGAAGCAACATTCAAGTTTACTCTCTGTAAGCTATTCTGAGCTCCCCTCAGATTTTGGGGTCAGCTTTTCTGATGTCTACAGACAAATTGATATTTTCTTTTTCTTGTTCTCCTCTTAGTATGAGTGAAAGAATGCATGGTAATGTAATTTGAATGTCAGTTAAGTACTCAGGCAGGAAATTGCTTTATGTCTTCAACAATTAGATTAAATAGTTGTTGTCAGCACTCTGAGGGTGGAGCTCCCATATTCTAAATATGGCTCAGTGAAAACTGCTGTAAGTAAAAGTTCTCAGCCTTGATAGTTTGTTTTCCTTAACCAGGCATACTTGTGTTTTTCCGAGGAGGAGCAAAGCCCACAGTGAAAGAGTCCCAAACAGCAGATTCCCTGTCAGTATCTTTGGACACAGCAGATAACTAGCAGGTCTGATGGCGGTGTGGGCAGCAGGAACCTTCCACACCTGTTCACATCACTGTCAGTTTCCACAGCCCTAACCAATCACCTCCCTGTGTGCACATGATGGGAAGAAGATACAGCATAGATCCCACAAAGTCTGATGTATCTGCTTGAATCCTTTCAGGAAAAAAAGTCCAAATCAGGATCATAGGATCAGAGAATGTTAAGGTGCTGGAACACACTTTGAAGATAATTTAGTTCCAAACCCTCCTACCATGGGCAGAGACTCCTCCCCCTAGAGCAGGTTTCTCATCTTATCCTACCTAGCCTTGAACACTGCCAGGGTTTGGACATCCACAATCTTCCTGGGCAATCTGTTCCAGTGTCCCACCATCCTCACAGTAAAAAAATTTCTTCCTAATGTTTAACCTAAATTTCTTTCAGGAAGTACTCATTACTTCTTTTTTCTATTACTGTTTCACAGTGATTGTGGGCATAAAACCTAATTTCAGAAAGGATGGGCCATTGCAGTGATAGTAGCCATCTTCTGAAGTGCATTGCTTTGTCCCCTTCAAGATCATTAGGACTTTGACACGTCCTTGGCAGCAGTTGGCTAAAACCATTGCAGTTGGCTAGGGTGGCAAACAGTTGGACACACTTAGATTTCTAGTATGTCTAGCCTACACATCCCTTCTAGCTGGGGCTTACAAAAACTTTATTTAACTCCGTGAAATCAGCTGATCTGTCTCTAAGCAATGAGTTTTTATGCTGGATGGACTGATGATAGATGAAACTGATCTGCTTTATCTACTTGTTGTTTCATTGAGTGATAATGCCAGTTTTTGCCAGCATTTTCAGAACATACACATGCTCATATATGAGCATGTGTACTCATTGAGAAGTTGTGGTTTTGATTAGAACAGAAGCAACATAGTTTTTTAATACTAAATCACAAAATTGTTAATGCATTTTTCTGTCATTTTTTTCCTTTCCTTTTACTCTCATCCCTGTATACTCCTTTGCCTTTTCCCCCCCTCATTATCCATATAGCAAAGGCCTGGATACGCCATGTATATAATATATACACTGGGAAGTAAAAGTGAAATGGCTTATAAATATTATCCTCTTTCTTGGTGCAAGGATGACTTGTGTAACTCAAGAACAGCCAAAAAATAGTCACCCAAGCTGTCCTTTACGATAGATATTTTCTCTGATCCTGGCATATCTTTGTCCTCTGGTTACCAGAAAACATAAAAATCACATTTTCTGTAGCTTCAGACCTTGTAAGCAACCCCTTTTAGAAGACATGAGGCAATAAATCCTGAAGCAATAAATGTAGTCAATCCCTGGTCAGACTTTGAACTTGAGTAAACTCACTGAAGTCACTGATAACTTACCACAGGTAGGCTAATAACTCTGTGTAATGCCTTGGGCCACTGCAAGAATATTTTTTGTGAAGCAACTGAATGAAGCAATGTACTAAGAAAGTTCTGTGCTAAACCTTTCCAAAATATAGGTCTCATGTCAGGACAAGAAAGCTGCCAACTTCATGAAAATCCTGTAGTACCCAGGTGACCTTTTCAAAATTTATTTTCAAGCTCCAGTTAATAACTGTATTTTGGAAGAAAACACAGATGGGTTTCTTTCCTGCTTCAAAATGCTGTGTGCCTCAAATCTTAGGTATACAGGTGACTAAAGCAGATAAAATCAAGACTGAAATTAATTTGTATTATCTCCTTCCATTCTGGTCCCTCAACTTGTTTGAAACAACCAATATTTTGAAGACATAATGCACTCCTTCCTGCAACTACATGGAGTAATCTTCAATTCAAGTAGTAAGGTCTTTTGCACAATGTCCTTGTTTTATTTAGGAACTTTATTTGCTGAATAATTGTTCACCTCTTTAGAGAGATAACCTTTATCCCATGCACATTATAGAACATTGTTTTAGTACTACAGTAAGAGAGACAAATGCTATTTTACTATGCTCATTGTGACTGTGATCAGGTGTGCCACAGCATCAGGCACCCTTAGAACATACTTTTATATTCAGATTATAACATGAAGCCCATTTGTTTTCCTGGAAATTTCTGGTAGATAATCTGTTTTTAAATTGTTAATCAGTGTGTGGGAGGAAAAAGGGAATGCATTTTCACTGGTTTAAGAATTGTCAGAAACTCAAAATCCATTTCAGCGTATTACATATATGTATGTATGTATGTATGTATGTCTGTGTTTCTATAAATATATATAAAAATACATAACATGGAAACATAGTATGTATATACACAGACTTATATAAGACTAAAAATAAATGTCAATAAATACATATGCATAAAATAGTGAGAATGTCTACTGACAGGGGTGGTATAAGAGGTGCTGTACTGCAGGCAATTGAAATGAAAAGTATCTCCTACATCACACAAAACCATCTTCAGAAGACACAAAGACAAACAGATATAAATCTGGAAATTCCTTGGAATGTTTTTTAGGCTAAAATAATGAACTAACTATTAATATGCCATCTGAAATATTCTTTGAAATGTGGAAATTGTCAATTCAGTACAATATATCTACTTTATTAGAAGAAGTGGGAATTGTAGTTAGCAAACCTGACTTATCTAAATGTATCCCATACATTCATTTTTCACAGGAAATGGAAAGGACGTAACAATGAGTGCCTCAACTACATACCAGGTCCATACATACACATGCAAAAAGAGGAGGAAGTAGATGCAATGTCTCCCAAGAAACTCTACTCCTCTGTTTCCGCTGCTTCAAAGCCCTATATCAGGGCCTCAAGTTTAACCTTTTAAGCAGCATTTAGGTACCTAAGAATATTCACTAAATGCCATCTGGGATGCCTGTGAGAATTCTTTTGGCCTCCAGTTCCTATCCCTGATGGATGGAGATCTTCTGCACCTTATATGCAATCTTTGGGATACAGAGAGGAACTGGAATCTCTCAGGTGTCATGAGATAGAAATTGTCTGTTGGATTTTGCCTTATATGTATAGATACCAGTCCAGTTCACAATACAAGTTACTATTTAGAAAAATTCCTTTTGGTTGGTATTTTTTTTATTTTATTTTATTGTTTGTTATAAGACAACATTTAATAGATTTGGTTATACAAGCTCCAGGTAGCCAAAACTGTAATCTTTAATTATTATTCCCTGTGTTATGTAGATCAGAGCACTACCCTATATCAGAATTTGCTTGAACTACTGTGTAATTTCTAAAAATTAATCTCAGCGCTACTTCAATTTATCAGCAATCAAGAATCTACAGCAGCATTTCACATATTCTTTTAATGCTGTCAATTACATACAGTGGTCTAGTTTTACTTTTAATTTTTAAAGTTGCCTTGGTCACTTCTTGCTTCCAGGCATTGACATATATGCCTTTCTCAAACAGAACCAAACACATCAAATGTCCATTCCTCATGGAGGCAGCCAGAGGTTTCATAGTACACCTATCCTTAATCTTCTTATTAGTCCAGTAAATAGATGACAACCCCTGAGATATTTTTCCAAACCATGATCCTCCTGCCTTTGATCACACCATTAGCTCACCTCTGATCCTTTCCAAAGCTAGAAATACTACTTCAGGAGTATTCAGGACTTTATGGGATTCAGACACAAACACTGAAACATTTATCTACTGCAGTTGTTGAAAACTACAGATCCACAGTCTTCCTCTGATCTGTCCCCATCTCTAGGCATGGCATGAATTTTAGGTCTATGACTACGGATTTGGCTTTGTTAAAATTGCATTTGTTTGTATGAACAAGTGCACAAAATGATTGTGGTCACTCCCTCTCTCAAAAATTGTCTTCTGTCTCTGTTGGTTTAGAGTTTAATTTTTCTTTCAAGATATTAATATGTAGAATAGTCAAGGTTATTTTTACAAAAAGAGTAGCAGGAAGGATTTCTAGAGTTATGTTATCCTGAAAAGGAAGATCAAAGAAGCTGACTTACCAAATAAACAAGTCCAGCAAACTATTTACAAAGGATGAGGAAAAGGTTGAGGTACTCAACAGACTTCTACCTCAGTCTTTATTGGCAACCTCTCTTCCCACATCTGTCAAGTAGATGGACAGCAGGATGGGGACTGAGGGAATAAAATTAAGTCTTAGTTAAAAATGAGGTTCTGGGCCACTATGAATGTACCTGAATCTATGGAACCTGAGGAGAAGCATTTTAAAATCCTGAGGGAGCTGGCTGATGTAGTCACCAAGCCACTCTCCTAGATATCTGAAAGGTCACAGAAGCCCAGGGAACTGAAAAAGAGGAAACATGCTCTTTAAAAAGAGCAGAAAGGACGACTCTGGGAACTGCTGGCCTGTCCGCCTCCTCTTTGTGCCGGGAAGAGTAATGGAAAAGATCCTCCTAGAAGCTGTCCTAAGGCACAGGGAGGAGAGGGAGCGGATTCGAGACAGCATGGCTTTAGCAAGAGCATTCAGAGAGAAGTGGTAATGGCTCAGAGTTCTGACGGACATCAGGGACAAATGGGGTCTCTCACGGGTGAGTACTGGGACCAGTGTTATTTTATATCTTCGTTAATGACATAAAGGGATCAAAAACACCCTCAGGAAATTGTCAGGTGACACCAAGGTGAGTGGTGCAGGTGACACACCTGAAGGACAGGATGCCATCCAGAGCAACCTGGACAAGTTCAGGAACTGGGCCCATGGGAATCTCATGAGGTTTAACAAGACCAAGTTGCTGCACCTGGGTCAGATAAACCCTGTTCCCAGCCCAGGCTGGGGATGAACAGATCAGAGCAGCCCTGTGAGAAGGACTTGGGGGTGCTGGTGGTGAGAGGCTGGACATGACCCAGCCATGGGCACTCCCAGCCCAAAAAGCCAAACGTGTCCTGGGCTGCATCCAAAGCAGCGTGGGCAGCAGGGGAGGGAGGGGATTCTGCCCCTCTGCTCTGCTCTGCTGAGACCCAGCTGGAACCCTGCACCCAGCTCTGGGGTCCCAGCACAGGGAGGACATGGAACTGCTGGAGGGAGTCCAGAGGAGGGACACCAAGGTGATTAGAGGGATGGAGAAGTACTCCTGTGAGAAAAGGCTGAGAGAATTTTTTTTTCCGGCCTGGAGAAGGCTTTGGGTTGATGTTACTGTGACCATCCAGTACCTGAAGGGACACTGCAAGAAAGATTGTGAGAGACTTTTTACAAGAACATATAGTGACAGGACAAGGGAGAATTGATTCAAACTGAAAGAGAGTAGGTTTTGATTAGGTAAGAGACATAAACTCTATTGTGAGGGTGGTGAGGAACAGCAACAGGTTTCTCAGAGAAGTTTTGGGTGCCCCATCCCTGCAAGTGTTTAAGGCCAAGCTGGATGGAGCTTTGTGCAACCTGGTCTAGTGGTAGATGTCCCTGCAATGGTGGGGTGGAAGGGACTTGGAGCTGCATGATCTTTAAGGTTGCTTCCAATCCAAACAATTTTGTCATTCAGGAATTCTATGATTCTGTGATTAATCTGGGTTACGTTGATTATGGATTATTCTGATTTCTTAATCAAAATGTAATGAGGTATCAGACCAAATGTTTTACAGAAGTCTAAATGCATCATATTAACACTATGACCTTTAACAATCAGACCTGCAACTCAGCAGAAGGCATATCATGTTAGGTTTACATGTATTTTTATAATAAGCTTATGCTGATTCTACTACAGGCCACTACTCTGAATTACCACAACAATGACTTCCACATGTATAAATGACCCTGAATATCATAATTGATTTTTGTTTGCTGGCATGAAAAAGGAAACCTGAGAAGAATATATTTCCCACAGGTATCATTCCACTCAGTGCATGTACCTTTTCCCCTCATTAGTAACTCTCTTGCATGAGGTTTTAAGAAGCATATTTCTCAACAGCCTACAGTTCAATCCACAGGGACCTGGGAAGGAGACTGAAGGGAGCTTATAAGCAGAATAGCCAGGTGTCTATGTATTAGTATTTATATGTAAAAATTAATGCTTTCAGATTAGAGGTGTTTTTTAAAGAGAACAAATCTAGAATGTTTTGGTTTTTTTTAAACACGAGATATGTTGAATAAATTTTTTGATATCCTGATAAATTTGGGGGCTGATTTTCACACATTCATAAAGAAGGTAAGTCTGGCAGGGTAACTTTGTCCTTTTGCAAGACAGTGGAATATTGTCAATACAAAAATGTATTTTCATAGTGTCAAGGTGTGACTGGGGTTTGCCAATTTTAATAATTTAATTTCTTTTGGGAATCGAGTTTAGGAGTAAAGACAAAGCAGGCTCAAAGCTTAAAAAGGGAACTAGAAATTTATTAACAACACAAAACAATTCAGAATGAGATTTCCAGATTATTTCTTCCTCCCCCTTTCTTCATACCAGCAACAAACAAAAAAAAAAATTTTGGTCAGTTGTTCACTTAAATAATCATTTCATTTCAATCAAGATAGAGAAGCCCCTTCTTTTTGTTTAGGTTTAGAGGGTGTCTCACTCTCATAATCTGCACCCACCCGGAAACTACAAATTATGATTTTTCCTCCCATTTTCACAGTCCTTCTAGAGCTGTGTATGGGTTGCTGAAAACACATGGGGTGTCATTTTAAAGGCAGGCTGCTGAGAACACAAAAAGACTTTTCATCTCACTCTCCACTCAAATATCTCTGTTCAATTCCAGTCCCAAAGACAGAGAGCTCTACTTCCCGAGGCCCATTTCTCAGGGCAAAAAAGGTCTTCTTGTCAGGCACTTTTAACCTCCCCAGGTATATTCTACAGTTTAAAGGAATTTTAAGCAAAGTCACAATCCTCTAAAGCCCACAAGGAAAAGGTTTTAAGCTACTTATCAGTGGCGACTCCTCCATCTCTCCTTCTATAAGAACTTGCCTTCCTTCTGCTGACTTTTGTAATTCTTCCTGCTTCATGCTTTCCGTTCTTCGGAGCTCAGGAAAATCCGAAGTCTCATTCAGGCACTAAAAGTTAAACTTGTATGCAAAACGGTAAGGATCCAGGCTGAAGCCATGCTGGAAAAGACGCAGCTACACGAGATGATGAAAATGGCTGGACTTCTTTCTGCCGCTGTGCGAGGCCTGGAGCCGGCCCGGGCCGAGCCGAGCCGAGCCGAGCTGAGCCGAGCCGAGCCGAGCCGGGCTCCCCCACGGGTCGAAGCCGCTCTGGGGCATTCCGAGTCCAGGCTCTCTCTCGCCCCGTGCCGGGGCCGGGCCCGGGCCGCCGGGGCCAGAGCCGAGTCCACCCGGGGCCTTCCCGGGCCGGGAGTCATCCCGGGCTGGGCCCTTTCTCCTCCCGGAGCTCAGCCCGGGCCGGGCCCCATCCTGGGACCTGGAGCCCCTGCCAGCTCCTCTCCCCTGCCCCAACAGAACGCAAAAGACACAAATTAACTTCTTTCCTGTGATTCGTAAAAGCGAAACAGCATTCTAATTGGTTTCCTGGGCTGTCAATCACCAACCCAGGTCTCTGATTGGTCCCCGCAGCCTCAGGGGAGGCTCCCAGAGAAGACCCCTGCTCCTTTGTCCTAAAGAGCATGTGCGTTCCATGTGGCCTCCATGGGGGATGGGCCACCACCCCCCCCCCCATTTCCACATGTCCCAACACACATAGCAACAACCTACTGCATTCAGGGAACAGTTTTCTACAACCAAAGACAGTTAAAGGTTTGTATTTTCCATAAAACCTTTCCTGAAGGAATGATAGTAAGAATGCAACACTTGAAAACGAGGGCACAGTTAAGATATTCATTATCAGATCTGAACAGGATTAATTTTAATGATAATTCCACTTGCCTACACAGTGTTCTTAGATGTGAAAAAAACCCCATGGGATAAGGCCAAATATTGTCATGGTAACTGAGAGAGGGAAATAACTCTAAAACAGTTTCCAATAAGCAAGAGCAGCTACCATTCCATCAGTAGCCTTCAATAGAACGTGACATCTGTTTTTCATTTGTTGTTTCTAGGCTTGAAGAAAAGCAGGATAATTGGAAATAGTACAGCGTTCTGGGAATGTATTGAATGAAAAGGTTCTTAGTGCTTTAAAAATATTAGTCCGTTTATCTTTAAAAACATCTAGCATGTAACTTCTTTGACCATTTATAAATTGGACAAGTTAGTTGGAAAATTTTCTGGACTCAACTATGCTCAAGCAGTGAAAGATCAAAGTAAGCTTCTTGTTTTAATAAGAACTACCATTTCAACTGAGGAGTGGACACCTATATATGGAAACTGAGAAGATGAGAATGAATTAATTGTATGAAATTATGTGATTACTTCATATTGTGGAAAAACTAACCCAAAGAAGAAACATGACCAGTACTGGTGTTTCCCACTTCTTTTGTTCAAGCGTACCACAGTGTCTTATACATGAATTTAAGATAATACTCATAATGATACTGCTAAGAAACAAGCAGACCAAAATCCAGTTATGGAACTTGAGGGGGAAAAAATTGGAAAAATCAGTCATATTTTTTACCAGCAAGAGTGGTTACCAGTGAAACAGTGTACCATTGAATTTTCCCACACCTTAAGTTTTTAACAAACTATTTGGAACATTTCTAAGAAGCTGATCATGGGCTGTTAAGTGTGCTTTACCCAGTGTTAGAAAACCTTGTTTGCTCACCTAGGCAAGACAATGCACACACAAATAAAAGCTCTTTTGCCTTATGAGTCTATGAGATGTTTATACGCTAACTTACCAGGCAAGAGGTTGATTTTAGGCACTCACAGTTCTGCAGTAGGAGCTTAAGGTTGAAAGTCTGGACATTTGGTAGGAGTGAAAAAAAAAGAGAAGAAACAATGATTTTACTTTCTTTTTCCTGAATATTATTTCACTATGTCTTCATAACAAAGAAGAGGAAAAAAAAAATAGGAGAGAATAATAGAAACTTAAGGTTACCTGATGTTTCCTAAATCAGGATTCTGGAAGGAAGGATAAACTGTATGAAAGATTTGTTGATATGTTCTTTGAGAGATATGATCTAGCTAAATTTCATACACTGGTCACCACTGCAGCTTCCTGAGCCTCATGTTTCAAGATCTGATAAAAGGTCAGTACAAAGGGTGTTGCTTCACTCCCTTGTGATTTGGTCACAGCACTTAAATCAAGAACCAATAAAGAGTCATAAATTGCACACCTTTCAGTTTGTAAGACTAAATCAAACCAAAATTCTCCCAAAACCCATGCCAACAACACATCACCAAGGCAAAAACCTCAGAGATCAATTCCAAAACCATTTAAACTAAAAGGTAACTGCAAAATGGCTCATTTCATGTGCAATGTGCTACCTGTGCTCTTTCTCTCTTCATACTGACAAAAATGTAGCTATAAATTATTGTTAGCATCAATTTTTTCCGCTTCTATTCATTCAGGTGATCTCCAGGGCAGTACTAGGATGGACCAACAACTATAGATAATTTTCTAGATGCAATTTCCAATTTGAAAGCCTACTGTTGGAGCACTTTTCCAAAAAGGACCTAAGGTTCAAAGTAATTTTATTTCAGGCTGCACTCTATATTTGAAATTATATGCTGACATTTTTTTATGCATAGTTTGGCACCTGATTTTAGTGTTACAATAGTGCATCCAGATATCTTTGACCTTGCCTACTGCTGAATTGCGTGGTTACATGACTCATGTCTTTTGAATTCCCTGGCCCAGGATCAGGTTGCTCATGTGTGTAATCCATGCTGTTCCCAGATACTCTCCGGGTAGGGATGATAGGGAAACTGCTGTTCAGCTTAGGGTCACTGTCCTGCCTTCTGAGGAGACTGTTACAATAACAGCTATGTTTACCAGCTTTTCAGCAGCCAGGAAATTCTCAACATTAGGGCACTTCAGGTATAGTCATAGCTTATTAGTGTGCATGAGGGCAAAAACAAATCACAAATCATAAAAATGACTGAGTGTGGGGGTCTTTGTTTATAGAGACATTTTGAAAATAAAGCTTACTTATTCTTGTGACTATTTGTCACAGCAAGGCCAGCCTTAGTTTTCTTCCCCCCCGCCCGACCCCAGATTTTGTTTTTGCTTACTCCTCTGCCAGTTTCAGGCTTTATTACCTTCAGTTATTTGCCTGCATAACAACTTCATATACTGAAAAGACAGCTGATAAGCAGTGATCATCACTAATGGGGGGTAAACACTGAGGAATTTTGGTCTTGATGATTGACCAACAAGGACATGGTGGTTTTGTCACCCTTAAGCTCATGTCAGTATCTGTTGCCTCAAGGAGTCAAAAGAACATGGGGAAGGTATGTGGACCTTTTCAAGGCCTGCTGCTTCAGCTCCTGAGGATGTTGGTGTTAGAGAAGGGTTTGGAACACAGAAGCCACAGGTGCAGCAGTAGTCTTTACCAATTTCAGTATCTAGATGCAATAATAATAGATATAGTCAACTGTATTCTGCCAGCTGTGGAAATCTCCTTACGTGGCTGGAGATTACGTAGTAGGGCTGGAAATGAAAGAGGAAACTGATTTATTCTCACTGTTCATTACTGCAATTCAGAGCAATTTATTTAAGGTCACTATCTCCCACTCTAAGGGAAAATGCAAACATTAATCTTCATATACTGTATCTTGGAAACCAGTGTTCTGGATAATTAGTTTGCTATCCTCTGTGTGTGCAGTCTTTTCATATTTAGCAAGAAAGATAGTAGTCTAATCATCTGTGCTGTACATATGGGCTTGAGTACACAGCACAGCTTAAGCCAACAGGAGATGATTACTGTCTTCAAATTAATGATACCTTCAGTATTCTTTTAGGGTCAGTTTTTATTTATTTCAAATAATGTTTCTATTATTAGGTCTAAACCCACAATAGTACAACAGAAAACTCACATCTCTTGCTTGGTTTGTCCAGAATTGCTTGTGGCAAGACTAAGATGGAAGTGAGTACAGGCCATTCCTTGAGTGTTTGCCTTGGTTTCAGGACAGATTTTGCTGTCCCTGTTAGTCAGAGTGCCTCTAGTTTATCTGTCCCATGCATTTCCCTTATGATGCATTCCAAGGTGCAGCTACATTTTGACTCTGGTGTGCATATCCCATGTACCATTATCCTGAAGATCTAACTTTTACTTTATGAGGGCATTTAGATTCATCAAGCAGGAGCCTATCCTACTCTACATGGAACTGAAATAAACATCACCAGAGACAGTGAGGTAAGCAAAATGCACTGTCTTCTGACTTGTTTATGTCTCTGTTAAAATATCCATCCTCCTAGATAATATCAACCTGTGTGACCTCTCCTACTGCCAAAGAAACATAGAGAAGATGTCCCACAATAGCAAGAAAGACTAAAAGCTTAGGTTTTGCCAGTTCTTATAAATCTAGAGAATGTTAACAATATTTTCAATGTGACTGATAATTGTGGGATACTAGTGAAAGCCAGGGAAAATGTAGCTTGGATTTTCTCAGGCTGCTCAAAGGAAAACATAAGAGAAAGAATTAAGAATAAAGATTAAGCACCTGCAGGGTGTGTGAGAGACGTGACAAGCGGTGTTATCTTCCCTGTATCGATGAAATCAAGTCTGTTCTCAGTTCCATGATCTAGTCTATAAAAGTGTGCTTGTTTCTTTAATAAAGGCTTTGCTTCCTTTTTGCCTCTGAAGGAAGCCATGTTGCTATATCTTTTTGCCACATCCTAGCCCAATAGCAACAGATAGTGAGATTTTTTTTTTCCTCTACATTATTTGGAATTTCTTTTCTGCCTTAGAGGTCAAACTAGAGCAAATAGGTTTTGCTCTGCTGGAGATGGTGTTAAATGAGATGGAAGTCAAGCTACCCAAGGACAGAGACACGCCCAGAGAGGTTGAGGACACCAGCATCTTAATGATGTTACATGTTAATTCCTGATTTCCCAAGGACCTGCTAAATAATCACATGATGCTTCAACAGCATTAGTGAATAATATTTAAAAGACATTCAAGAGAAAAATCAGGCACAAATGGTAGATAAAAGAACCAGTTAATGACACAATTCCTGGACAGTCTTTGTATGCTTTTCACAAAGAGCTTAACCCTGCAAAATTCTTCTATGATGAATTTCATATCAAAGACAAAAAGTAAATGATGCATCAGCAGCAGACCCTCAAAAGTCTATTTAGACTTATGTGACCTTGTGCTCACCACTGAATCTTTTCAATTGTTCTCTGTCCAAGCCTTGTCAGACTGGCTCCTTGAGTTTGCCTGAGCCAAATGAGCAGGGGCTTTTGCATAGCCAGGTCTTCTGGCAGGTCACGTTTCACTTTTTAACCTTGGCCCTGCTGGTAAGCCAGTGTCATGCAGGGATCACAGCTCACTTGCTCCTCGGTAGAGCCCTGCAGTTGTGGTTTCCCTCTGGGCTCTGAAAGATAGGCCACCTTTCAATGCTTCATCCCTCCCTACTGGCTGTTCTTGCATGGTTTGTGGTTTCTCCTCTAAATGTCTGTGAGAAGATTAATAGCGTTGCTGCTAATGGGCTTCTGGTAGTAACTCAATATCCACAAGGGCTCTCAGGGACAGTTTTTCTTGTACCCACTTGCTCAATCTAAAGATGCCAGAGAGAGGAGAGGGTAACTGGTGAGGCAACCCCCAGCCCTGAGCTGCCTGTGTCCCTCTGCTTGCATGCACGTACACACATACCTGCACAGGTCATGGCCACCCCATGTCCTTCCACCAGCCTCTTTGTTTCCTTACCTTTAATGCTCTCCATAAAGCCGCATGCAGAAAGCACCTCTCATACTCAGGGTGTCCAAGGAGGGGACCCCATGGACAGCCAGCATAGCAACACAGAATTAACTGCTCCCAGTCATCAGAATCCTTATGTGACATTCCTTATCCAAATGCTTAGAAAAGGCACTAGTGTTAGAGCAACACTTCTTAAGTGTAAATAAAACTTCAGCGGACAGCAGTGGTCCCAGGACTAGTGTAGATTAGGACTGCTAGGGAATCCCAAGAGACCCTGACAAATGCAGTAAGATATGTGGAGCCTGAATCTATTTAGAACTAGTCTTTGTCCTCTCTGAAGTTTTAAGTATAGTGAGAAAAAAGCACTCATACTCCACTTTTGGACAACTGAAGTGAAAGTCTGTGCCTGCCCTTAAATTTTCCTGCACAGAGCTACTACCCACAAAAAATTAAGCCTGTGTCTGTGTTTTTCCTATGTCCTATAATACCCACTTGGCTTGTGCAAAAGGACCAGGGAAACAGCAGCAACCAGACTATAAAGCTGATGCCTACTCCCACTGGCTGCTGACTTATATGGAGGATTGGTGATTGCTACCAGCTGGAGATTTGGCCACTGGTCTGCTTAGTGTAGCACTTCAGAGATTAACTTCTGGATCAACCAAAGTGACTTCTGAAATTATATCTGTTTTGTTAGGCAGTTCTGGCTGAAGAAAAAGAAAATGAAGAAATATTCCTTAGAACATAAAAATGGGTTGTTTAAAGTTTGGACTTCAAAATCACAAGAACACGCAGAATTTTACAAGTTTTGCATTCATCTTTAATCCAAGCTCTGAATGTTGTTGAGATGGAATTTCAAACCAGACCTTCTGCATCCAAGAATGCTATTTAATTCCTGGATCAGCATGAGGAGACTATGAGTGCTTTCTCCTTGCCATCTCTCTGAGTGGCAGCTGAAAACACTGAAAAAGAAATGTAATTTTATGCCAGTTGTCAGAGTTGTGCCTTGTGCCATTTATATTTGGGGTTGGGTTTGCTTTTTCTCCTTTATAAATCAAAAAGGATCACTCAAGCAAGATGATCCAGAAGAAAATCAATAATTAAGCTAGCATTTCACTTAAGCAGGTTCCTATAGGGAGGCATCAGGAGGTGTAACAACGAGCCATCTAGCAGCAAACATGGTGAAAGCCTGCAAGGAACCAGGAGAAGGTCCTAGGGCAGCATTTCTCCCTTGCACTCTGTTCCTGCAGTACTTCTCTTTTCTGGCCAGAAATCAGGCAGCATCAGCCCTCATGTGCGCTATCCAGATGTAATTCCCTGTCACAGCACTCTTTTTCACCAAACATACCTTTGATATGCTTGGGGAGAAGAAGCTTCCTTCTTGCACATGTAAAGATTTTTGCAGATTTTTGATTGATAGAACTCTGAGATAATATTTTGCATGTGCAGTAGTGGACATAACCATGGGATGTTCACTTCAAGCATTGGTGAAGTGTTTTATACCTCAAAGAGAGCACATCTACTCAACTGACAGTACATTCATCAGTCATTCTTACTCCATCCCTTCACCTGGCATCAAGATTTTCTCTGGCGATGTGCCCTGGGAGCAATACACTGAGGAGAACATTCATCCATCAAAGACTAAAGCTGTTTTGTCTGCTGCTTCTTCACCAAGGGCTTACAAGTCAGGGCTGAAAGCAGGCTGCCCCTGTATCTGCAACCTCCATTCCAGGCCCATCACTTAGAGAGGTGAAAGAGATTCTTGGTGCGAGTGGGAAAAAGATATTTATCTTGCAAAAGAGAAGCTAAAAAGTTCAGGAATCCCGTAATGGAGTCTGTTAGCTGAACATCATGATTTATTATCAAGTATGGCAGTACAGCTTTTATCTAAGAGAGATGCTGGAGCCTGAGAGAAGATAATTATTTGGATTTGTCTCAATTTTTTGCTTTGCAGACTGGAGGCTAGTGAGCCTATAACCTAGGAAAATATGAGAGACACAGAGTAATCTCTCCAACACTCACCTTAGAAAGCAAAGCAGACTCATGACCTCTGCAAAATCAATGGGAGTTTTTTCACTGACTCTAGTGGAGTCTGGATTTCACTCTGAGTTTTCCATTATGAAGGCTAGATTTTCCCCTCGATTTATGAAGCATGATGTTTTCCCAGCTTCAGTGCACACCGTCTCTTGTTTTCCAATGATGCATTCAAAAGCTGAAGTACACCTCTGTGAAACAAAGGGCAGGATATACAAGAGGATTTAAATTAAATATGCTTATAGCAAGAGACATAATGTTCACTTGGTTTTTAATTCCTTTGTGGCCAATATAAATGCAAAACATCTCCTGGAGATGTGATGTAGTCTTAGAGAAGGAGGATCACTAACCTTATGTTCAGGATGAACTGACATAAACAAAGAGATCCTGTGATGTCTATCTCCCATTAACTGTTTGTTTACAAAGTTAGCCTTGCAAAATTTACTTGATAAAATAGTAGCTTTTAAAGTAGGCATTTCCATAATTCTCTGCAGTTCTACTGACTTCTGCAAGTCCATCAAGATATCCAATTCTATAGGATAGGACCTCCATTTTTAATATCTTACATTTTAATTTGAATAAGTAATTGCCTTTTCCTTGTTTTCATGTTTTCAGGCTTAATGGAAATAGTACAGAAAATGTGATCTCAGAGATGTGGAGGATTTAAAGTTAAGAATGGCAACAACATGCAAGATCTTAATTTTTTGACAATTTTTAAACTTTTCAACTGCAAATGCTTAAGGTCCCAGGACCGAGTATTAAATATGCCTTTAATTCTGGGACCCCAGGGTTACTTTGTGGTACATTAGCTCTTTCAATTCTAATGTGATCAAGTAGCCTGAGGCTGAAAGAAGCCATTTATGGGAGTGTACTAAAGAGTTTGATCCTTCTCTCACCGCAGAAATGAGTAAAGTGATTAAAAAAAAAATCCATACAACAGGGCCCTGGATGTACATAAGTGCTGGATTGTATACTTAGGAGCAAAGAAGGCAGGAGAAGACATGGAAACATATACTTGGGCTCAATGGCCCTGAATGAGCATTAGAGGTCACAATGCAAAAAGCAATTCAACATGAGAAATTCCACTGATGTGATAACAAAATTAGTAAGAGCAATGAGTATATGAACAAGGAAGAAGTGAGAGATAGATTAAGGTAATTTTATCTCTCTGTACTGAACGAAACTGACTACTAGTAGAATCCCCCCACAGCTGTAAAATATCACTGAAAAAACCCAAAGAAACACAAAACTCATATTAGGACTGAATCAAGCAGAGCATTTTCCAGACAAAACCAGAATAAATTTTGGCTTATCTTCTCAGAAAAAGTTTGAAATGCTCAGAAGAAAAACAAAAACAAAAACAAAAACCCTCTCAAGAAATAATCTGGAGATGGAAAGAGAATGGGCAATGCTTTTTAATGGTCTTTGATACAGTGCATAAAGGCACAACAAGCCAGCATGTGGGGAAAGGTCCAGTCTATTTAGATGAAAACTGAGGACACATCTTTCCTTACTTGATCCAAGATGATCGATTAGACACAGTTCTAAGGGAGTGACAAGTATTTGCCTCTCCCTGTCTTGACTTCAGGTCTAGCTGCCTGACAGAAAAGCACACATAAATAAAACAGAGTTAGTGGAGCAAGATATAGTCATAACTAGATGACATGTAATGGCCTGTGATGTACACAAGGTCAAACTAAACGATCTAATGGTCTGTTCTGGCCTTAAACTTCATAAATTGTTTCTCACATCTGCCCTAATGAACTAGCTGCCAGTTTAGACTTGAGTTGGCTATGTGTTTTCCACACCAGTTTCATTGCAATAGCAGCATCCAGGACAATTCCAAGGCCAGGAGTACTGCAGGTGGCTGAGAAATGGTGCATACCTGGTGTCCCATGCATGTCAGGAGCGGCACAATGAAGTGATGCATGGGACTTGGTTTCAGGATTTTTTTTTCTGTAGTCTTTGAGGTTTCAGTGCCCTGGCTAGCTTGTCCCCAGAAAGGTGTGTCTTTCCAAGAATCTTATTTTCCAAACTGATTTTTAGGAAGCCTGTGAGCTGGTGCTCACATCTGCGGGGCTGTACGTGTGCCTGAGCACAGCACTGCTCCAGATCCATGTGGAACAGGCCACAAGACCTTGTTGAACCTCTACAGAACAATAACCTAAAAACAGCTGTTTTAGGTAGATGGAGGCTTGAAGGCTGTTTTTCTCATTTGAAAAACAGTCTCACTGTTTACTTCATCAGCTGGCTTCATCAGTGCAGGGACTTTGGACAATGGGGAACATGCTTTTCTTCTCCATCCCACAAAGCTCTCCCATTTATTAGCATTTTTTGTGTAGAGGGATTTACTTGTTAAGGGATTCAATTTCTGTAGGCATCACAACAAAGACAGATGTCCATCAAGTCTGATAGAAATTAGCGATATCCTTTCATTCAAATTTAATCACAAGCAAAGTTTAACTTGCATTTATGAAGGATGAGGCATTCAAATATGGTTTTATGGTTACAAAAAACATGTAATGATTTTGATACTGGAGCCAAAAGGACATCATCAGACAGGAAGAAAATTGTCTCCTTGGTAATATTTAAAACTTTCAAAACTAAATGCCTTGAGTTGATGCATTCCTAGCTCTTGAAGGGCATAGTAAATTCTCTAATGTATTGGAAATTATATCTAAATGTAATCAGCAAAAGCACTGGTACAGTTTATTTCCAGATGAGACCTTGAAATTCTGCCCTATTGTTCAGATATCATTGTTACACTTTCATCCAGTTAATTAATTATTTAACACAATTATCTCTTCTTGCCCTCCATGAGAGTGAGCAGTTTACTTAGTTACATACAAAATCACGGGCTGATACAATTTGCTGACTAGAGAAATCACTGCTAGTTTTTGTATTTATTTGTGTAGAAACACATACATAAAGACATATTTGATCTTATGGCATATTTGATAAATTATGTTTGATTTTAAAAAATTAACTGCATATTTTACCCTGCACGTTCCATTATACTAAGTACATGCTGATTATAACAAGAAGCACAGAAATTTAAATATGCATTTGCATACTTGTGTATATGAATGTGTACTTTTCTGTGCTGGTGTAAAATGCATGGGGTATTTTTACAGTTACAAAATTTTACTGCAACTATAATTTAAAATAATTAAAATTAATAACAAAGTAAAATAACACTTTTTAAAAATAAATGACTGAAAAATATTTAGTTATAAAATTATGTGACATACCATACATACAGTTCCAAAATATTTATAGGTATAAAATGCAACTGCAAAAACATCCTTAAATATTTTTTTGATTACTAATGTCTCATTTGATTTGAGGCTTGACTTCAGGCCAGGCAGCTCATTGCAAATACTCCTGGGGGCTTCCCTGGGACAAATTAACATATTTTACATAAAAAAACAAAAGGTCCAAGGCTTTGGCACACACTCCACACTGTGCCAGAGTGAGACAGCAGACTCCAGTCTGGTTTTGTTCTGCTTTCTTCTCTCTACAGTATGAAAGCATCTGTGAAGGAAAGTAAAACTGTTTTTTAATGGTCCTTAAGTTTTTAGAGGCACTTTGAATGAGCAGTAGCAATTAAATTGTACCCTAAAATGTCAATGAGATTTTCATAAGAAAAAAGAGAATCTTCTTTGAATGGATCCTTTGCCACTGTGCTGGGGCTGGGTGGAGCAGAGACGGAGCCCATCCCCCAAGGGAGCCTGAGAGGCACACGGCTTGAAACAAAGAGAACAGTATCCTCTCTGGGAGCCTCCCCTGAGGCTGCGGGGACCAATCAGAGACCTGGCTTGATGATTGACAGCCCAGGAAACCAATTAGAATGTTGTTTCGCTTTCACAGCTCACCGGGGATAAAGGGGGGGTGGGCTCTTTTGCTTCCTGGTCAGGCAGGGGAGAGGAGCCTGCAGGGCTCCGGGTCCCTGGCATGGGGCCCGACCCAGCCTCCCGTGTGGCCCGAGCCCTGGCAGGGGGGAGGGCCCCGCCCCGGGAAGCCCCCGGGGTGGACCTGGCCCAGCCTCGGCGGGCCCCGGTCCCGGGTGGCCCCGGGGGTCGGGGGGGGAGGGGGAGACCCAACTCGGCCCGGCCCAGCCCAGCCCGGTCCCGGCTGGGCTCGGCAGGGCCGTGGCTCGGCCCCCCGGTTCCTGCTCGGCCGGGATTTTCCTCTCCATGCAGCATGGCCAAGCGGGGGATGGGAGAGCTACTGAAGCGCCAAGCACCCGGCAGAAGGAGGTCCAGCCGTCTCCACGCTGTCCCCTTTGTAGCCACGCTTTTTCCCAGCGTGGCTTCAGCCTGGCTCATTACCGTTTGGATACAAGTTTAACTCTTAGTGCCTGGATGAGACTTCGGATTTTCCTGAGCTCCCCAGAACAAGAGGCATGAAGCAAGAAGAATTACAGAAGTCAGCAGAATGAAGACCAACTTCTCATATAAGGAGAGATCGAAAAAGTCGCCACTGATAAGTAGCTTAAAACCTTTTTTTTGTGGGCTTTAGAGGATTGTGACTTTACTTAAATTCCTTTAAACTGTGGAATATACTTGGGGAGGTTAAGTACCTGAGATGAAGACTTTTTTTTGCCTCGAGAAATGGAGGTCTCTGTCTTTGGGACTGGAATATTTGACAAAGACATTTGGTTAAGAGAGAGATAAAGAGACTTTTTGTGTTTCTCAGCAGCCTGCCTTTAAAATGACACCCCATGTGTTTTCAGCAACCCATATACAGTGCTGGAAGGACTGTGAGTATGGGAGGAAGAAAAATCATAATTTGTAGTTTCCGGGTGGATGCAAGTTATGAGAGTGAGACACCCTCTAAGCCTAAACTAAAAGAAGGGACTTTTCTCTCAAGAGAGAACTGAAATGATTATCTAAGTAGATAACTGACTGAACTGTTTTTCTGTATGTTGCTGGTATGAGGAAAGGGGGAGGAGGGAAATAATCTAGAAATCTCCTTCTGAATTGTTTTGTGTTATTAAAAAATAAAATTTTTTTTCTTATACCTTTTTAAGTTTTAAGCCTGCTTTGTCTTTACTCCTAAATTCAATCCCCAAGAGAAATTAAATCTATTGAAATTGGCAAACCCCAGTCACACCGTGACAGCCACCTACAGTATAACTTAAAAAAATCTAATCAGGGAAATGCACCAAATTTTAGAAGTCAGTGATATAACTAATGCTCAAATTCTTATAAAAATTATAGTCATGTAAACATTGTAAAGTCTTGGTCCATTACTAGTCCTTCTCCATTCAGTCAAGCTGAAGTACTTTGGGAAAATTTAAAGAAGGAAGAAAATTGTTTTGTTGTGAATTAAAGTTCTGGAAAAATTACACATCTCCATAAGATTTGTTATTAGGCAATTTTTCTTGTGAATTTTACAAAAGCAACTGAAAAGTAAATCTGCTCTGTTTTACGGATTTAATTACTCTTTTAGATGGTTTATTTTCAGTGGTTTTACTAGTTTTCAAATACTGAGAAGAAATTATCATATGCTCAGAATAATTTTGCTGTTTTCCTTAAATCAGCAATTTCTATTTGCAATATTTCTTTCCCTCTGCTCTGTACAGAGACAATTCTGACTGACATAAAGCAGATGAACTCAGCAGTCTGTTCCTACACCCTTAGGAGGAAATGAAAACAAAAGGTCAAAACAGAGAAAAAAAGATTTCCAGCTGTCTTAAAACAAAATTAAGCTCTTGGCAAGAATTTGTGTAATATATCTGGCAGTCTTAAGATTATCAGCCAATACTCACTGCTTTTGTTAATCTTCTATTAACCTTTGTCTTTTTGGTGAGATTTTCATACTCTGTTAACAAAGCATAGAGATTTTAATTATGGCCTCCTGTCCTCTTGAAGGTGATTTCACCCATCATTACAGCTTTGGCACTAATTACAGGGAGCTAATAGATAAAGATAAAAATACAATTACAACTTTGGAAAGTACAAGATTTTTTTGGTGTACCAAATTTTTTTTTTTCAGTAGGGAATTTTTACTCACTGCAGACACAATGAATGTTTCCTCTTTATTTCAATTTAAATTTAATTTTCTTTTATAGTATTTCCAATAAAATATTCTAAACTATTATTCTCATGACAACTGAGAAAAACTAGTTAGCACCATGAAATTTTAAATTGCATTGCATTGGTTTTTTTTACATGAGGCCTTCTGCCTCCATTTCCACATTTATTTGGCAAAGAAGTGTTTGGAATCTGTCTTGGTTTGAAGGACAAGTGTCTTCTAGGGAAGGCAGGAGCCTCCCTTGAAATGGAAAATGTAAATCCCTTCTCTCCGAATTATTATAATTTTGAAATTAAGGGGCTTTCAGGCAGATATGAGACTAGGAATAGCAGTTCTTTACTAGCATGTGTAATAAACCAACCAAACCAACAATAGCAGCTGCAGCGTTAGCACAGCCAGAGCAGAACCCAGGCACAGCTCCTCTCGGCCGCGGGCACTTTCCCTGGGTGCAGTTCCGGGCACGGCCAGCAGGGGCGCTGCTGGCTCCCGGCGGGCAGGGCGGGTGCGGTGATTCCCCCGCGGCTGCAGGGGGCGCTGTGGGGCGGGCTGGGGAGCAGCGGGGATGGCGCTGGGCCCGGATGGGAAGGGATGGGAGAGGCCTTGGCTCTGAAAACCCCTGGGGCAGCTGAACCCACTGCCCAGATGGGAAGGGATGGGAGAGGCCTTGGCTCTAAAAACCCCTGGGGCAGCTGATCCCACTGCCCAGATGGGAAGGGATGGGAGAGGCTTTAGTTCACAGACCCCAGTAGGCTCCACTAGGGCAGGAGAGGCGAGGTCAGGATCCCGGCCACCTGAGCAGAGGGTGATAGGGCCCTCTTTTAGTGAGGTGGGTGATAATAAGTTCCCAGTTCAGTGGCTGCTCTCACCCCATGGCAGAAGCAGCAGCAGCAGCTCTGGGATGGCCTTCGGCATCAGCAGCGAATTCGCTCCCCCTACAGCAGCTCTGACGAGTGCCCCAGGCCCGTCTTTTATCAGCCCAAATCTCAGCCCCTTGGAGAGAAACTCCCAGATAAGAGAAGTGTGACCCTATGCCCTCCTCCCCTGAACTTGGTTACTTCTTTTGTTTTTCTTAAATACCTTGTTGTTAGTGTTTCCTGGCAACTTATGGGAAAAAATTCTGTATGTAAAAAGGAGCAAAAGGAAAGAAAACCTAACCCTTAACAGATCCCTGTGCAATTTCTGGGGTGTAGCAGAAAAAGTTTTAAGCAGGTTGGTGATTACTTAGACAAAAGATGCTCCAGAAGGTGTTGTGCAATCTAAATGTCGATGTGTTGACTGGCTCCAGGTGTTTGCATTGTATTGCTTTCTAAGAACCGCATGACATCCCTGTCTCCCTACTTCTACTGGTGTAACTCTGCCTCTATAACTATCTGCCCATATTTTCTGGTGGTAGTTATGAGAGATGGAGCTACATGATCAGCAGACCACATGATACTATACAAACCACAGGAATAAATACATAAGGGTTTTAAGGTAGCATTAGTGTAAATTAGTGTGTCAAATGCAAATGTGGTTGTGAGTTGTCCTCATAGTTTTAGTGGTATGTAATATTATTATTTTTTTTTTTTTAATTTAGGTATTGTGGATACAGGAATTTAGGAAAGCTTTTAATTCCAAATAGTCCCTTTGCCATACAGTATACAAGGCTATTAATCAGTACACATAACAAAAGACTCTACTTATGCTTCAGTTTATAATGACAATGCAGTCCTGAACTGTAGTTCTGTGTCACTGTACTAAAAGAGCACAGTGTTTATGTCAAATTTTCCTGGGATGGGGCTTATTACTCATCAGTGATTGTTATGGCAAATATCCCAGTATCCTGCAGCATTTCTGTGTAGAGTTCTTCTTACAGAAAGAGGAGGCAATTGTTCACATGTCTGGGATGAATTAAAGCTTCCCAAGATCAGCTGGGAATAAATCAGCTGTCTCCTAAATACAATTAAGGTGACATGCAATGTTTATTTAGTGCGTAAGATAAGAAAACTCCTAGCACAAATATCTCTCTAGTTGGAATATTATCACTGTATAAATAGCTTAACAGGATGAATTGTGGCTTTCTAAAATAGCCAACATATAAACTGGCTGCCTTATGCTTATGTCAGGTTACTGGCTGGAGCACAAGTGAACTGCTCAGTGTAGAGCATCCTGCAGCTTCCCAGTCACTTAAAACAATCTAATGTTTCTTCACAGAAACCTGATTCTTGACATTACAGATAGCTTTATCTCAAGTTGCTAAGATTTTTCACCCCTTCTGATTCATCCCACACATTGTGCTGAGATAGACTGTCACATCTCCAATCTTCTGCATCTACATCCTCTAGTTCATCTAACTTATAATGTACTTTACATGTGCTGTGTTTTTTTTTGTTTATCTTCCCAAACATGGAGCTTAAGACAAGTGAACAAAGAAAAAGGTAGAGGAGACCACAAAAGCATCAAGATCAAGAAATGCTCTTGTTCAACAGTGTTTCTGAAGACAAAAACTCGGGCTACATGAACCTGAAGACTCCATCTTACTATGAAAGAGGGTATATGTTATGCAGAAAAACTAGTGGGATTTACTATTAATTTGTCTCAATCCAATCCTTTAAATGATTTCTGATAAACAGATGATTTTAAAATGTTTTGCTATGGCATAAGGCACACTTGTCCTCACTCTTTCCTGCTATTTATTGATTACATTATCCCCAGTAATCAGTCTGGGATCACTACAGGCTAAAATCTTTGCTCATTTATCTATAGTGTTTGTTTCTGTCTGGTGCACTGAGGTAACATTGGGCCCACCAGTTAAGTAGCCATTCTCAGTGTAAGTCTCTGTTTCCAACTCTCACCCAAAAAACATCTTCAGAAACACCAGTGAAGTAGCTGTTCTCTATTACTTGGTGGTTTTTTTAAGTTTTTGTTTTTATTTTCAAAGATAATTATGAATATTTTGTTCATGCACTGTGGCTTGTGCTGCATGGTGGAACCAAACAGCAGCAAGATTTGTTGGTTTTGTTTTTTTTTAGGGTTTGTTCTCTTTCTTTCTTATTTCTCTAAACCAATTATTTAATAATTTGGATGACAATTTAATTTTGGAGTTAATGGCTTAAATATTTCTTTCTATCCCAGACTTAAGAAGCTTTTGGGAAAGACAGTACTTCGTTTGTCTTTGTTTAAATAAGAACATACAGTGGCATACAAAATACATGAAAAAACATGTAGGATTTTAAAAGAAGCTGCATTTGTAGTTAAAATTCCAAAAGTGAAGATAATGTTGAGCTGTTCTGCCCATCCCTGCAGAGGAAGTATTTTCTTACTTCACTTACTATGGAGATGGAATTTATAAAGGAATATACAGAACATTAGCAACCAGTTCCTCACATAAAATTTACAGTTTTGAGAGCTTTGGGACATAATCATCTTTATGTACAAGAGGTCTGACAGGATCATAATAATACCACCTGGAGCAGAGACCTTCACCCTGGGAGATTTTAAGGACCACAGCAAAGCAACAAAGGGACCTGAACAGAGATTGTAGAGTCTGCAGCATTTTTTTTCCATCTGATTTTTAATAGTGGAACTATAGAATTAGTTTGATTTACATCTTCAATGTAGTTCTCTAATTCTTGAGTTGCCTCAGAAAACTTGAGGATTTTAACTGGTCATTGGTATAACAAACACCTAATTGAGATTTTTTTTTTAAGTCACTTTGAGTATAGGAGTTGAGCATCTGGGTAATTTCAAAGAAAATGACTGGATGATAACTGAAAGTGTATGAGCACAATTATTTCTCTTCCATCACTTTGTTTACTTTGTGCATTACATATTGTTACAGTCATTTTCACTAGAGATTCCAGTAAATCCTTGGCACATTTTATATAAGGAAAAAAGTAGTGAATAGAAAAACAGTTATGCCAAAACCATTACAAATTTCAAAGAATACTCAACAGTGAAAAAAGTAAAAACATGGAGCATTTAAATCCCTTTCATCTCCATTTTAATGACACTTTTATTTGAGTTTGCTTGAAATACATAAAATTTCATTGTCAGGTCTTTTTTTGTTCATCAGCAAAACTAAATATTTAAAAAAAAAACTAATTTCACTTCAGAAGCAATGTTGTTAGATATTAATAATCTTAAAAAGTATTGTTAGCGTTGCAATTACTACTTCACAATCCATGAGAAATTATTATTGTCAGTGATTGTACTGCTGAAAATCATGTCTGCAGTCAAATAACGAGGTGAATCAAGACCAAAGGTATCCCAGCTCCAGGACCCACTTGTAGCTGGTGTCTGGAGAAGGACAGAGTCAGGAAGAACACACAATAATAAACAAAACCTTTTCCCACCCTCATGTGGGATGCAAACCAATTACTGAGGTACCTTCCCAGTGTAATGGTGTCTAACTTTTAAAAATGTTTCAGTAGATTTTTTTTTCCAATGTATATGTCCAATAATTCTTCAATCCGTTTTCATTCCTGCTACCCACAAGAAGCTTTGGTAATGTTACACAAACTGAAACTGAAGAGGGTTGTCTTATTTTGTTGCTTCCAGCTCCTATATCCTGTTGCTGTTAGCACCTGCATCTGAAAAAATGTAATCATGCAATATTCACCTTCACTGCACCACTTGGGATTTGTCTGTTCTTCATTTATACTCCCGAGATCTGAAAACTTAGGACTGTATTTAGGGTGTTACTGAGGCATTTCTTTCATGATAGCTGGTGCCACAACCGGAATTTTTTTGCCTTTCTTTGAAATGTGTCCTGTTCTACAGTACTACTTAAGATACATGCAACATTTAAGGAGTAAGGATTTGCTCAGAGACTCAATGATATTTTTTTCTTCTGTATCCTGACTCTTGATGCTGGCATAGTTGATAAGCATGATGAGCAACTGAGCAGCAAAATAATCATTATCTCAGATGTTGGAAGAGACCTACATTTGTGTCTAGAGCACCTCAATGTTTCTTTTTGGTGGAAACCTTATATCTCTTGGGACATTTTTGCAGGCCTAGGGTGTGTGAATGCGCTCTATGCACAGTAGTCAGATTAAGAGCCATCTGAAAGCCACAACAAGATTTCCACTGACTTAAAGGAAAGCTTAAGGAACTGTCTGACAGTAAGGAAACACCAGTGGATCGTGCACTTTTCTTGAAGACTCAGCATGTACTATCAACCTTCATGTCATGAAATGTTATAAAGGCAGCATGAGTTCTTCTCTTCATGTGGGTGAAACAAATCACTTCTGTTTTGTTGAACCTTGTATTGTTTGTTCCCAGAGAATGACTGTATTTTGCCATATTTCATATAGCTGTAAATTTTTTTTTGCTTTATTGTAAAACTGCATAGAGGCGACCTAATTTTTCACTGAAAAAATGCATTTTTAACAACAGTGAGTAAAAGGCAGTATTGAACTGTATCACTGATAACTTTTTTCACATTCTAATTTATTTAAGACTTTTTTAGAATTTAAAAAATTTAAATAGAACTACCAAACTCTGGTGGTATCTGTATGAACAGTTGTAATAATGGGATGAATAAGCATGTGAGAAGGCAATCTTTTCCTGAGCATACTGCTGTGGCAGTCATCAGTGAAGTGGCAAGAGGCAGAGATCCTTATGGTAGTGGCTCACTAAGCTCATTCAGTGGCACCACATGCAACAGTAAATACTAATCACTGTGCAGATAACAAATAGAATTGAGTTCAGAACTACTGCCAGGTAAATTGTCCTGTCTTCAGGATGTCATTTATATGAGTGTGTTAGCTCACCACAACAGTTATTTAACTAAGGAATGAGGAAATGAATGGAAAATTTGTTCAACAACCTCCATGCTCATTCAACCAAATAATTCAGACTGGCATTGAAGCACCTGAAAATAATTCATCTCTTGCAAGTCTCACCAGTTGCATAAAATAAATTTTTACCATTTATTTCTGGAGAGAGGTAAAAGATATTCATTACAGATATTCATTACAGATCTTCCTTCCCCTGCTTATAGTGAAATAGAGCAGTGAACCACTGAACGAGAAAATCAGTTTATCATGATCTTTAGAAGTGCTGAAGCATGATACACAGTATTTAAAAAAAAAAAAAAAAAAAAGAAAATGTAATGTTCAACTAAGCAAAACAATAGAACAGCTTGGTCTGCACAATTCTATACTGAAAGTCCCAGCTTGGTCTGCAGACTTCTATAGTGAAAGTCCCAGCATGTCAGAGACAACTGAATGGGATGTAAGGGCTTCCCAGTGCAGAATAATAGGCTGGAAAAATCTGCACTTACGTACTCCAGTCTGAGGCAGAACAGTTATTTGTCTGATCTAGGGCATATATGAAGATGTGCATTTGCTGCGAGCTGTTCCTGGTGGTCTGGTGACCTGTCCAACCCAAACTAGGAAGACTCATGCCTTGGTGTGTAACACATCATGTCTTGGCTTTAGTCTCAAAACTTAGTAAATATCACTATTGCGATTTAATATATAAATATTGAATATTTTAAATATTTTATTGAATAGAAATATCTAGTTGTGTTTCAAAGCCTCCCATTCAGGGAAGGGAACTCAGTTCAATTCCCTCTGCCTGACTTATGGCCATGTATCCTGACTTTCCGAGATCTGGCAGCAACTGGGTATACCAATCATGATCTCCTACAAAATAAAGCACAGTCTTCTTAGAACGTGTTAAAAGTCAGCACTCCTCTGAGAGTATAGGCCTGATCCAGCACCCAATATATCATCCTCTTCATGAATGACTACCTCATCAGTGACTCTATTTTAGCAACTGGAGCTCTCTCTTTTTAATCACTTGTCAGTTTTATTCCTTCCCAAGCCCAGAGCATTTTGGATTTGAAGAATTACTTTCCAATAATTTAACAAATAAGAGTTAGTTGCAGCCCTCTGCACAAATTATCACTCAATGAATGCATAATGTTGCATTATAAGTAGTAGTCTATTGTATTTATTGTGCAATAAATTTTGTGTGTTGAATTGAGTTATTTAGGAGGCACTTCCATGGTAACTCATCTCTCTTGACAAAGTCTGAGACAAATGTCAGACAAGTGGAAGATGCAGAAACTTAACTTTGAGTAACCAGTAAGAGGAAGGTGGTCTGTATTAACCTCACCTAAGCACCACAAGAAAAAAAGCTGATGTGTATATCTTCCATTGAATGTCCTGCTCACCAGGGAATTGCCAGCTGCAGGGTGAGAATGGAGGCAAGGTGGCCTTTTTAAGGTAAAACACAACAGTTCTGTGCTGCATTATTTTCCTAGATGCTGGTTGCCCACATAGATTTAATCACTGTTATGTTTTAAAAAGAAAATAACAGCATGGCAGAATTACCTCAATGTGATAGTGTTACTCAAGGCTGTCAGTAATAGAGCAGGTAACCACACAGCCAGAAAGATCAATCTAATAGCAGGTGCCCTTTTCTGCCTTTCACTAGTATTGTTTTTTTTTCAGTTTTTATGCAACAGCTTTGCTATCATTTCAAGGTCTAGGTAGAGACTGTCAATTTTAGGGATTTTCAGGTTGGCTCTGCCTTGATTTTGTAGTCTGGCATGAGATTATCTAATCCCCTCCCAAATCTTTTAGCATTACACCTGTTCCACTGAGATCCCTGGGTTTTGATCTCTGGAAGGCAAAACAGCAGCAGGGCAGGTCTCATGCCAGGCAGAGTCTCAAAAGGCAATCCCACTGCTCACATCACAGCCCACACTCTCCTGGTTTCCATTCTACAGTCCTCAACGATACCAGTTCTGCCGTTGCATGCTACTAATTTTGCTAAGGCTAGACTGATTTGTTGGTGCCACAGGCTTGAAATTAAGAATATTCTTGTCCACTGGCTGTTTTTCTGTCTTTCTGAGGAAAATGTTGACTTCGTCCAAAAAGAACTGGCAGCCAAATTTGCCTTATATGCCATTCTGACTTAAAAAAGCCATTTTTGACCCTGCCCTGAGTCACATTCACATAGGTGTTTAACAGCAAATCTAGTCTAAAAGTAACCACTAAGCAATGTGTATGATGGTGCAATAGAATTTTGCACAGCTTGGGAAAACTGCATATCCTGCAATATCTCTTTCATATTGCAAACATTACTGATCCCTTCATAGTTTTCTAGTATGGAAATCTGCAAGGTTGTACAACACAAGATGAGCCAAAAAACCACTGTAACAGCTTGTGGATCACCTAGCTCCTGCCAGAGTGATTAGACTCCCACTGGCAAAGAACCCAACAATAATTACTGCCAATAGGTGTTATTTTACCCAAGTGAAGTGCATATTTATTTAGTAGCCTCTGCAGAATTGAAGACCATGTTTAGTCTCCATCTGCTTTCTCTTATCCAAGCCTCTTTAGATTCTGGGTTGCTAAAAAACCTTGGTGCGAAAGAGATGACCTGAGTTTATAATGGATCATTTGCAGAGACTTTCCTGTGTAACTGCTTTGAAGAAGTGGTAGACAAATTCAGTGCCAAGCCCTCTGCACTTTGGCTTAAAGTGGGAGATGGAAGCAGGGGATATGAGATCTGTATGCTTGTCTTACTTTGGCTCCTAAAAGCTTGCTGTTCCCAGCTTTGATTTTTCTTGAAATGCTAATTTTAAGAGCTGGGGATGTCAGTGATGCTCTCAACAGACTAAGTGCTTAAAAAACAAACAAACAAAAAAAAAACACTCAATGAATAAAAAGACAGTTTTAGAAACAGTGATCAGCTGCAGCAAAAGCAGTGGCTCACATGAGGAGTGCAGGATTGTTCCTCTGCCCACATGGCACCACTCTGGCCTGGGCCCTGTCCTTATGCTGGTGTGCTGACTCTCAAAACCAGCCTCAGCAAGAGTTATGAGAATGCATCTGGTCAAGCAGGCTTTTCCCCCACAATGGTGAGGCACAAAGGTGCAAATACTGCTACTGCCATCCAGCTGGTCACCAGTATGAGAAATTGAGTCAAATGTGATTTGTCTCCAAGGAATAATTAATTTCTAGGACAAGTCATATTCCTTCTCCATTTGTTCTCCATAGATTTAATGGATGCAATTAAACCAGGACAGGTATTACATTATGCTACAGAAGGATTTATCAGTTGCCCTGCAGGGTGAAGTTAGACAATGTCTTGCAGAAAGATGTCCTTTCCTGGCTCATCTGGGAGTCATCCACTTCACTGCTAGCAGACTTCAAGCTGCTGCACAGGGAACCCAAAAAATGGCAAAGACCAGCATAGGGACAAAGCAGTCATAAGCTCATTGCACAGCAATGAGTGGCAGTGTGTGGCACCTCCCAGCCAGCACATTCATCCAAAACTGAGGGTGTATTCCTGAGGTCATGCACTCCTTGTCACAAGCAACACTCTGTGCATGCCAAGGCAGTGCTGCAGCTCTGTCGTTGGTGACTGGGGTGCTTTGACGCTGTGGCAGCGCATGAATATTGTGAGTGTGAGCTGCTGTGTGCAGTGTTTTTAATGAACAGAATGACAGGAGCCTCCTATCACAGTAGTTAACACATTTTCCCTCTCACCTAAGACCAAGACCATTGCATACTTAGTCCTTTGCAAACCTCAGTGGGAACGCACTGCCTCCTTCCTCCACTCCAGCATATCAGTCCTGGGCTGATACAGAGGCTGCTGGAAGTAGTCAAGGAGTATTACACGCTTCAAGCTGACCACAACCACATGCACCCTGCCCATGCTGGAGATTTACACCACACCACCTCCACAAGCATACCATGGGATTGTCCTAGTTCACCGCAGAAGAAAAGGAGGCCTATTGTTAGCAGTTTGCCTGTGAAAAGGAATCAGGTCCATCACCTCTATCAGGATGTGAAAATGCACAAGCCAAATCAGTTCAGACACTTGAGGACAGGGACATCTTATTTGCCGGGATTGTGCCCACCAGGCACGTGAGGCTGAGGGCCAAGGCTGTGCTCTTCTCTGTGGGGGCAGCTGGTTTACCCCTGATGTACGGTGAGGCATGATGCGAGGGGGAAACATCTGGGTTGGGCCATAAGACATGAGTGTGCTGGGAAGAGATGTTCCCATGTTGCTTCTCAGAAGATAATCCAGGTCTCTCAGCATTGCTTAGGGCCTGAAGACCACAGGTTCAGCTTCTGTCAGCTTTGTAGGCTATGCTAGCTCCCATTTCCATGTTTTTTTCTGCTGACTTGCATGGACAAAACATTCAGTTCACCTGCCCTCACACATATTGAGAGCATCTGCTGTCTCTGCAGTGCTCAGAAAATAGAGGACACTTACATGTGCAAAAACCAATTGGCAAAGAACTGTCTGCTTCAAGAGTGAAGTTAATCACCTCTGCCAGATTGGGAAGTTCTGATCAGCCAATACAAGCTGGAGAAGAAAAAATTTCACTTTAAATGTTACCCAGGTCCAGGGCTGGTAGTACTGGGTAAAAGGGCAACAGCCGCCAATAGAGGAAATTGTTTCCCTTTGATCAACTGTCATTAACCAGTTGTAAATTGGTTTCAGACTGTGAAGCAGAAGGTGATGAATGCCTTGTCATTACTCGTGCAGCTCAGCTTTCCAAAGAAGAACATGGGTTACCCTGAAGAGAAGCCTTCCTTCATTTACCCTGGGAATTACAGGTATAAATCACTACTACTATTCCTGCTAATCATCTATAAACTACTTAGCCATTCCAAATAGTTCCTAACTGGGCTAGCTGGACAGCTCAGATTAATGAACCAGCAGTGAGCTCTGCCCATGTTATAACACTCTGAATAGCAATATTGCTTCTTACATATTTAAATTAACTGTTTCAGAAAAAAAAAAAAAAAAAGAAAAACAAAAAGATAAATATCAGAATAATAGGGGCAGATCTGGTCTTTCCATGACACTAGTAGTCATCGTATCACAACAAAACTGCTAGGCCTAGAAATATCTTCCACGTTGGAAGTGCTCAAAATATGTGTAAATAATTTTACAAGTATCCAAGTTTTATTTGTCTTGAAGGCCAGACGCAAGAACAGCAAAACTACATGTCTAATTTTTACAGCCCATTTTATACTCTTACTCTCTGATCTTTCTCATCCATCTCTTTTTCCCTTGCATTCTATTTAATACAGATCCCAGCCAGAAAAAGCACTTGCTTTTTATTTCAAACTGTTATTACTTGTTACAATAAATTCATTTGCATGATGTGATTATCAGAAGAAAGTAAAACATTTGTTTTCCACTCCACTGTTCTGCTTATGGTCTTTTTTACTGGTATTCTTCACTGCATCACTTATAAAATAAACCCAAGCCCTAAAATCTTCCAACTCTCAAAAGCCATGAATTGCTGAAGAAACTCTGTGTCTGTCATACACATCTGTGTATGCTCGAGAGGCTGAGGCATGGGGCTTTTAGCATAGAAATTAGCTGGGTAATTTTTCAGGTGTTTATTTCAAATATTTTTCTTTCTTGCATGAAATCTTTCCTGCCAATGGTTTAAGACAAATATTAATAAGCTGCTTTCGTAAGCAAACCTGGACCTGATTAAGCAGAGTCTGCCTACCCTGTCCTGAGTAGATCCAAGATTTTGGTTTTTTCTTTTGCCATTTACAGGTAGGGCCATGTTTTTTTGAGGGTTTTTTGTATGTTTTTATAAATAAGCTTTCTCACTGCTTAAAAGGAAATTATTTTAGCCATTGAAAATACCAGTGGGTAAAATCAAGAGGCACTGTGAATCACCTTTAAAGCAATACAGTGATCAAGGTGATTTTCAAGTTATGTGACTCATTTAACACAAAGACTTCATCACTATGAAATCAGTTGTGGAAGTTTGTTGGGAGTTAGCAGTAGCAGGTGCAGGACTTGTGTAGCATATTCCTTGCTGACCTGTTTAGTGTTTGACAGCTCTCTGTGGGTTTTATGTGGGAGTCAGGCACTGGTAAGGCAGGAACCTGAGAGATCTTCTGGTGATGTGAAGCCATATTGCTAAACTGTGTACAAGTGAGCTGGAACAGACAACCAAGTCTGACATGTTTTGGGAACTTTAGGAGCTCATCAGACCCATTGGTCTTTAAAAGTCTCTTGTGCAACCTGAACTAACCCCTTTACCCTTACAGTTACAGTGAACAGAAGGCTGAAAAAATGGCACCAGTCACTGCTCTGCTAAATAGTGCATGCTGCAGGGCCATATGTGCACAGGTGGGAAAGGCAGAAGACACAAAACTCTTCTCCCTCAAGTGACCAAGTGATGAACAAGTGTTTCAACACTTCTTGCCTGCTCAAGGGTCCATCTGGGATTGAGCTTAAAAGAGCAATGGGACTCTGTGGGTAAGCAGGATGGTTGCTGGGAAGAAGAAATTTAAACTGGAGTCTTGGGTGGGCTGGGCTGCGCAGGAGAGGCACCTGCCTGCCTGCTGCAATGCTGCAAAAATTCTGAGTGTACTGCTGAGGCACTCCATGCTGGCTTTGTGTCTTTGGTGCAAAGCCACCACGAGGAGTGGTAATGGCCTGTCTCTGCTGCAGCTACATGCCCCTAGCCTTAAAAATCCTGGGGAAAGGGAATGTGGGGGAGTATGTGCAGGTTGTAGCACCATGCTGATGTGCAGAGCAATGCTAGATGCGGGGGATTTCTAAAGCTCTCACTGCTGCAAAACAGGCTTCATCACAACTAGTTGCCTGTGGAGAGGTGTTTTGGAATAGCAAATTTTGGGATAGCAAAAACCCATCAAATCCAGAAGGCATCAGAATTTTACCCTGAAAGGAGGTAAAGCATTTCTAAGCCACTGTCATGAACTGTCAACAAATTTTTTCAGTGTGTTTAAACGGTATTTTAAATTTTGGACAGATTTCCTCCTGAAGCTTCTTCTCAGTGGGTTATTTTCCTTTGACCTTTTGAATGTTTATAGCCAGCTCATCTAATCTTTAAGAGGTCTCTTGGCAGAAGGAAGCACATACATTCATAAGGGGCTCTTGTATTGTTTTACTCTTACCTTGGTTGGCTTGGTTGAGATGTGGGAGCATCACTAATACAGTTGCTGAACCTTCCTTTGAATATCTACATTCTGAATCTTAATTAAGGACTTGGATTTAATGCTGTATTTGTTCACAATATATTCTTAATAGACTAGACTTGTAGCTAAAAAGAAAAAACTACATTTTTAACAGGGCTGTAATTTGAAGGACACTTTTAGGAAAGTGCCAGAAAATACCTGAAGGCCTGCTTCTGCTGGAAGATAAGCAGGTGTTTGCTGTCAGCTGCCCAAATGAACAAGAATTCAAGTAGGGTCTCTCTTTGGATAACAATGACTAAAAAAATGAGTCTGATATCAGACTGGCTATTCTTTTGTCCTATTAATTTTGGTCAACTCTTCCATGAGCCACGAGTTCAGTGACCTGTTTTTACTTCACAGTTCTAGATTGCAAACCTGCCATGTTTCTAAGTGTACCAAATTCATCCATAAGTTCATCCTAAAAAGAATAGACATAAACAAAGGCATTCAAACAACAGAAAACAAGAGACAACACTTTATGATATTGTTAGTGTTTTAAAGTAATAATTTTATCTTTCTTTTGGATGACATTGTTTATTGTAAGACATCATTTTTATTAAATACACTGTAATACAAGAGACTTTCCATGTCATGTTGAGAGAAGCTGGTCACATGATTCACAAACAAAACTTTTAACACTGATACCTAGGCATCACTTTGAAATCAGCCAAGATGCAATGAAAGTTTTAAAGCAATGACTACTTGCAACAAACTGCAAAACAAGAACCACTAAGTATTTCCACGGAGACATCACATTAAATAAATTTTTAAAAAAAAAAGGAAAAAAGAAAGGAGAAAGATAGCTCTACACACCAGGTCACAATTTGGTGACAATATAGAGATTTATATTTGTATGTAGATATCTTCCTCTTTACCTAATGTGACAAACAGAGTGATATCTAGAAATATATATACATGAAGTATAGGTGGAGAGAAGGGCTGGGACAAATATTTCATAATTAATTGATTCTCTCTCTCTATTGGTGATTCAATTAAACGTAAAATTTGAATTAAATTATTTGTTTATAAAACATTCTTAGGTGCTTTTCTATAAGTTAAGAAAGATACTTATAAGCTGCAAGAATTAGGCCTCTGGATAGATTTGATTTGTTCAGTTTTCTCACGTATTCCAGTCGACGGCCTCGCTTACTAGCAGCTTCCATAATCCTTGCTCAAATATTCAGTGTTTATAAAACATCAGCCAGTCATCACTCAGAACCTTCTACAAGCAAACAAAAAATCTCCACAGACCTTGTGCAGAATGCATAGACGGAAAAATAACACATCCATCATTTCCCAATTCTTCTCCTGAGACATATGTTTAAAAGATGGCAAAATAGTCACTTGGTTGCTATTGTGAATTTCACAGTGTTTTTCCTGCAACATGTAGACTTTTTTCTTTTTTTGCTTCATATTTGTAATGAGCAACATATCCCCCCCCCACCCTGCCCAAATAAAGGTGTTTTAACTAAGGCTCTAAAGGACCTCTTATTCAAAGCAGCAGTGGTTTATTCCAGTCTTCACAACAAGAAAATACAGCTTCCTGTGCTATCAAAACCTTCACCTCTCTTCAGAAATCTCAGCTTCCTCTCCAGTCCCTCACCACTCCCCTCCCCCACATTTTATAGCGGTATTTGAAATTTAGTTACAGGCTTCAACAACCCAAATGTGGACTTGTAGACTAATACATGCATTATACCTTAGTCATTTGGATTATTTAATTTCTTTTTAAAGTGTTTTGTAGAAGTCTGTCTCAAACACAATCTCTTATAAAGGTGGAGAGGGTACAGATAGAGACAGAAAGAGAGGGAAAGAAAGAAATGTAAGAAAAGGAAAGAGGGAGGAAAGACAGGAAAAGAGAAAGAAGGAAAGAAAGTGATAGAAAATAGCAAGGACAAAAAAAAAGAATAAGATAAAAAAATAAGCAATTACTGCTTAACCTGTAGGCAATATATATATAGAGATATGTTGTTTTACAGGTCAAAAATAATGCAGTCCTTTTAAAAGTGTAGACTCCATCAGGCATCATGGGATGCTGTTGCTGTACAAGTGTCTTTCTCCACGGCCAGTTCCAAGTTCTGCAGATCTATTGAGAGTGAAGGACAGAGTGCGACGAATGCTACTATTATTACTCCTGAATGCCAGCGTTCTCGTTGTTCTCCAAGTCATGTTGCAGTGTGAATAGTCCAGTTCATTCTTGGAATTATTTCGTTACTGCAGGCAAGTATAAAATGCTAATGGAGCAGCACTGTTATGCTAGAACAATAAAACAACAGTAGCACAAACCCAGTAAAACAAACTCTGTTTTCTGAGCTTGGAAGCTTATCTGTTAATTTCATTGTGAGAAATCAACAAGTGAGATGGGAATGGGAAGAAATGTTTTTATGCAATCATCTGGGGAAGAAAAGTGCTCATTGTTAAATCTCTGGCATTCTAGCACTGCCTGTGCTGCACACCAGTAAGAAAGTTTAATCTTACAAATATAGAAAAAGAAATATCAAAAGAAAAAAATTTGGTTACTCAGCAGATGTTGTCAATTTATTAATAGCACTCGAATCATAATTTGTAATAACATAGGTGTATGTAAATTTATACATATACACACAGCCCATACATAATGTGCATGCATGTCTGCACATATATAAGTAAAATACAACAGACATAGGCATACATGTATATGCTATGTGTGTGTATATATATATATGCCATATGCAAACACACATATATATATATATATATATATATATATATATGGTCAGTTTATAGCACAGTCCAGAAAGACTTTTAAAATGAGCCTGATTGTCATACTTACTCAGTGTACACGATTTACCTGACAGTGCAAGCATGATGAATATGCACATATACTCACTCTTCATTGTGATTTGAACATATTTCTTCCTCTTCTCTACTCACTCTGCTACACTTACCCACCTTTTCATGAACAAATGCAAACTATGTTAAGCTACAGTTTACAGCTTTTCTACTGTGATTATACATTTTATGCACTATCAAGAACATTAATGATATAGGTCAAGGTTATCCATGGTGGTGGCTCTGTAGAACATTTGGTCCTGTAGAAATTTAACAAACTGCTATGTTATTGCACAACGCATTTTAATACTATTTATTCTCTGAAATGACTCCAAAAGTCTCACTAGCAAATCAAAAAAAAGATGCCACTAAGTACATTTTCAGGGTCTTGTGGTTATTTTTTGGTATACATTCTTTCAGTGCTTGGAAAACACACCTGCTTGCTTTTGGGCTGGAGCCTCTTTTACAGTAAAAGCATCATCTCAGACACCTTTTTCTTCACCTCAGAAGAAACTAAGACAGAGTATGCAAGTAGAAACTTAGCAGCCCCCTCCACCAATTGCACCCTCTTCCCACTGCACAGTAAGAGGACTCTGATATCTTTCTTTTCCACCACTGTTATTTTGAAGATCAATTTCAAATTCCTTTAAAATATAGCATTCATATTCTCAAGAGAATGGGTTTCACTGGCTGCTCAGTCTTCTAGTTTTCTGTGAGAACTTCCAAGACAGTCTAGATAAAATCTTAAGGCCCATTTTGTAGGAATCTTCCTCTGGCTTTTTATGTGTTTCCAGTTCAGTAGCAGTTAAGAAATAACTTCGAGTTTATTAAAGAAATACTGAGTATGGCTTTATAGTTACACTGTCATGTTTATTTGTAATGCTGCCTTTTCAATGACATTGAGAAGGGTAAAACTTCATCAGTGTCCAGTGAACTCTTTTCTTCTGAAAATGTTCAGAATTTTTATAAGCTAGCTCTAAAAGCTTCTGAAGGAAAAACCTAAAGTGCCTCAATAAATAATACATGCGAGCAAATTATATATTAAATGTGCTATGGGAACACTTACAAAAATAAAATGCTTAATTTATTAAATAAAATATCCCCAACACGAAGATGGACTATTTTGATCTGGCTCATATCATTAGGAAATAATAAAAAGAGAAAATGGAAAGAAAGATCACTTTTTTGCAATAACGCCCCCTCACAGAGGGAGGCAGAAGTCTTGAGGAATAGGTAAGGTAGGTTTTCATTTGTAAGAATTCATATTAAAAATAATCCTAGCTCTAAATTTCAAATTGTCAACTTCTAGTCTGAAAAACAACATGTATACCCATGCAGCGATCATCAACACAGTGGCCATGCAAATGTTATACACATACAATGCCAATCCAACCAAAAATAAATTATTTAATAAAATGTGTATGTTGGTTATGACAGCAATAGTACCAATACAAAAATGACGCTGAGGTCAGAATCTTTGCACTCTGAATAGCAAGCCATAACCACAGAGTAATTTGTTTTATCTAGAGATCTTTATCCCCTGCTATGTCTCAAACATAACCAGTGATCTCCGTGCTTTAGATTATTCATGTTATATCAGCCTATAGTATCTATAACATTTTAAAGGCATTTTAACATGGCTAATGTGCTCCATTAGCCCCTTCTAATGAAATACAGGTTATATAATTATGAGTTTGCTATGTCTACTAGGGTGTACTACAAGATGAGTGATTGTTTCTGCACAAAGGGCATTAATCGACAAAGACCATGCACAGTTTTGCTTGCACGGTTAAAAAAACAAAAGAGAAAGGATTGAGAAAAGGAAGGAAGGAAGGAAGGAATATGCTGCTGGACAAGCACGATATAAGGTACACCTGCCTCAGCATTTATAGTTTGTCCTATCAAAATCCTTAGTTTCAACATGTGGTCTTGAAATTAATATTGTATGTAACTAAATCTAGCTTCAGCCTTTACTGAAAAAGACTAGCTGGAGAACATTTTTACACCAGTGGCATGACAATATCCTACCAGAAGACTAAAAAAGGGCTTGTGTTTAGTTTATCACGTCGTAACACAATTGCGTGCAGTGCAGGCAGCATTTTTTTTTGTTTTACTTGATACTGGCAATGTATGGTGCTGGCAAAGCACCTCCTTCAACAATCTCTTTAGTCCTCAGAAAGACTCTTGAGGGAAATAGCTAGGCCCCCTCTTGTCTTCCATCAAATTACTTCAGTGTTTTCTTGTAGGGTTGGATGCCACCTGATTTCTCAAGTTCCTCCAGACAGTGTATAACTCAAAAGTGTCTTCTTTTTATCTGGCTTTATCTCTGCAAAGAACATTCTTCATGTAGAGAACACCAGTCTTCTTTTTCCACCCACAAGCCGAAGCAAAAAAAAAAAAACAAAAATAGGTGAATCCATAGAAACTCCCAGTAGCTATACAGCTGAAATCACAAAGTTTTAGTCAAATATATTTTTCCCTTTTTTTCATCCACATCAAAGGCATGAATACAACAAGGCATTGTCAGTTGTGGTGGGCAAACTGAAGAGTCTGCTGATATAACAGATTGGGTTTTTAAGGCCTTTGTCTATGCAGAGTTACAATAATGCAGAAGCCAAATTGATTAGAAAGACAAGAGAGAAGGAAAAAAAAGATAGAAACTGAGAGAAAGAGAGAAGATATGTCTTGATAATGTCTAAAAAGTCAATACTGTGTCTACAGATGGAGAAGCACACATTGCTTGCCCTTTGAAAGCTTCTCCTCAACTTTGTCATTAATACTGTCAAAGTTAAGAACACATTTAATGTAGTTCAGCGGCAGTTGAACACATTCATTCCCGCAGCCCAGAAGAAATGCTAGGAGACTTTAGCCTAAAATATCCAAGTAGACTGGAGATGCCTTGGCCAAGTTCTGAAGGAGGGAGTGGATTTCTTTGATGTTGAGCCGCATGTGCGGCTCCCGTTGCCAACAGCCCAGCATCAAGTCATACACTTCCTTTGGGCATGTGCGAGGTCGCTGCAGGACTCGGCCCTGAGTGATGCACTCAATCACCTATGAGAAATCACAAGCAAAGGATCAGCACATTTGTGACAGCTACATAGACATCATCCATGGAAGAGTTAACTTTAACCACAACAGCCTCACTTGTGGCTACCACACAGCCATCTCTGGAAAGGACTGCTTTTCTAGGCAGAAGAATGAGCAGCAGTATGTGATTGGGAAAATTCACTGTAATGTGAATCAAAGAGCAATAACTTCACTCATGTTAAGTTTACCCACATTGTCTACTCCATACATAAGGAAATTGGAGGTGGGAATTAGTCCTCTCTCTCTACCCTTCTCTCTCTTCCCAACTACCACCTCAGAGGGAGGATAAATTTTCAACCTGCTCATAGAGCATCAATGCCTCTCCTCTCTACCCTCTGCAAACTTACGAGTATTGCTGTCTAATCTCTGGAAGGGGGATACTAGTGACTGTCTAGAAATCAAAAGAGATATCTTGATTACTTCAATCTAATCTGTCCATGGTTGCGGACAACCACTTTGAAACAGTATGTACGATACATCTGTTCCAGAGATAGCTAAGGTCCTTTTTATTCTCTCATGGTCTACCCAGAGCAAACTTTATGCTATACAAAGGAAAAAAAAAAAAAATTCTGACTGTTCTAGTTCTGCTTGAACACCTTCCATCCACTCAGGGGAGAAAAAAGTGAAAAAGAAGAAATTCAACCGTATGGCTCATGACAATACAATAAATACTGTATGTAAGTGCTGGCCTTTAAGAAATAAATTTGTTGCTGTCCCTTTTCCAGAGTCCCCACACCGTCAATTAGCATAGCAGCTTTCCCAATGCAATTTGAGAATATCTTACACACACCTCATTGTTTGAGAGCTGATACCATGGCTGTTTGCCATAAGTAAAGATTTCCCATAATACAACCCCCAGGCTCCAGACATCACTTTCTGTGGTGAACTTCCTGTACATTATACTCTCTGGAGGCATCCAACGAATGGGCAGCATGGTGTGACCCCCAACCTGAGAAAAACAAATAAAAGAGTTAGAAATAACTTCTTCTGACCCTCACGAGGCAGCCTGAAGATGTTAAACATGGAGAATCCATGTTTTCTTTTTTTCCCCCATCTGGTAGCATTCACTTAGAGGAGCTCTGAAGAATTGTGGATTCATGGTTCAAAGTCCTCTCCTCCAGCAACAATCAGTACCACACAATACGATCCTCAACAAAAATCTCAATGATGTTGTTTCTGAAGTTTGAACTCACCTTTAACATTTACTTGGCACACCCTACCTAAGGAACAGGAAAGTCTATATTACACTACCAACCAACTTTGAATTAGGCCAGTTTTACATTGTATTTTAACACTCAAGAAACTAAAAAAGATTCATTAAATTAAATCTGGCAGGTGATTTTCCTAGAAATTTAACAACGTCAACTGAAATTCATGAAGACACAGTGATCTGACTGTATGACATTGTAGGATTGGATCTGTATGGTTGAATATCTTAATTTTGACTGAATTAAAGCAATGCTATTTTCTGTTGTTAAGTTCCACAGTTAAAGCATCAAATTATTTTGTTCCACATTAACTACCCTGTCAATTAATTAGAAAAAAAAAAAAAAGAAAAAAATAAAAAATCAGTCCTTTGGATATATTCCCTTGATAATAAATAACTTGTAAGATAGGGATTCCTACCCCAAATCAAGTCTTGTGAATGGGACCTTCACTGAATTAATGCCTTTCTGTAAGCTTTTAGAACATTTTAAATTTTCCCCAGAAAATTTCTTTAGACTTAGGTTTCCAAACCTTAATTTAAATTTTTAAGTCTTTTATTTCCAGGTTCTAAAGAATTTATTATTCCTGGTGTGTCCTATTCTGGTTGGATCACATCAATAAAAAAATCTATGTAATTTTTAAACAGTGTAACTGCTGAGATACTGTGATATGGATATACAGATATGCTAGTTACTTTTGTACCATGACAGCTGAGAATATTTCCAAGGAAGATAAAAAAAAAAAAAAAAAAAAAAAAAAAAAGGAAAGCTTTTTCAAGGACACCTTACTCTGGATTAACTCATTTTCCTTTCTAAAAATATATTTAGTTATGAAATCACATTTACACTTTCAGGATTCTGTTGATTCAAAATATAATTTCTCCTTTTGGGATATAACATTTGTTGTTATAAATAATGGCCTTCTTGTTCTCATGCTCAAACAGCAAATGGAAGAAAAACCAAACAGTCGGGGTTGACATTATTTCTAAATCACACAGAATATTTGTCGAAATTAGTGCATCATACCAAACACAGCTATGGCTGTGAGAGCTCAGTCCTTTTCTATGCATCATCACAAGTCCATGTTCACTATTGATTTCATAGAAACAGAAAGTCATGTTAAAATTTTCATTGGTTTATTATGAGGGCCTTCTTCTACTCCCTCCACATGACATGTTATGCAAGTAATGGAGGAATATTACTTAGCATGTGGTTGAAGGACAGTCAGAGCTCCCAGTTTCACTTCCTGGCTATACTGTGGATGTGCTTCTGACTGCAGGTTACTATGCACAGGTGTCTGAGCCATTTAAAAAGGTACCCAGGTCTTGTGCACTGCATTGATAGAGAATAGATACACATTCTCAAGTGCTTTTTCCAATTTGGCTCATTTGTCTCAATATTAACAGTTTATTTCTCTGGTAGACAGACTGGTTGTAAGTCTCTGTGCTTTGGTATTTTTCATCAGCTTTGACTGAGAGGCCTCTCAAGGATGTGGAGAGTTTGAACACACCAATATTCTGAGATGCAACCAAACATTAATTTTCCCAACTTATCAAAACCTAAACTGACATGACAACCAAACACATCCAAACCACCACCATTTTTAAGCCAGTCTTGAGAGGTATTTCATTAGCAAAACAAAAAAATTAGTCCCTTAGAAATATGCAGCCACATACACCCATTCAAAGGGCAAGTGCCATTAAAAGATGGTTAGTGATGAGAACCTTTTGGTCTCATCAAATATTAAAATGGCTCTTACATCTGTTCGTCATATAATCTCTGCTACTGGTTCTGTTTTGCAATTTCTTTGACTCATTCCTTTAAAAATTAATGAAAGCTAAAGACAATAAAATATGCAACTACTTTTTTTTGTTGTTGTTGGTCACATCTTAAATCAAGAGATTTTGAAAAAGCAATTTAAAAAATCCCCAACTACTCTTCAAATCTTCTTATGTTTTTTTCACTACAGATCCAGTCTGTTTTTGGTAGGATTCTATGCTGAGCTTCCATTGTCACTCAGGAAAATGAAGGATGCACCTCTTGAGTGATGATGATAAACTGCCACCAGATGATGGCTCTGTGATGCACTATATCTGTAACATCACACACCTAGCTGTCTCTCTTTGCAGTCACAGCAAGACTGACTTGTTTGCATTGACACCAGGAGTTTTCAGTAAGTACAAGGCACAGGGCTCATTGGTGCTCTTCCCAGATCCTCTTGCCTGAAGCTGTGTCCATTTCTGTCCCTGAAGGCACAAGACTTCTCTTGACCAGTACTGAGAAGTCCTGAGGTGTCTCCATCTCTATCATTTCTGTTACTTCAAACACCTCAGCATCTTTTTAAAGACAGAATTCATTGCCTTTCAAAGTGTCAACAAAAGTATTATACAGGGTGGTCTCCTTGACAGATGGCACTGTGATGAACACAAGACAACCTGTGCAACACTGATCATCTCCTATGGTACTCTGTGCATCTACCCACAGTCTAAGAGCACCTTGCATTTCAGTTCAGTTCCATTAAAAGCACGTGTCCAGGCCAAAGGCACTTCTTCTAAATGCATGTTTCCTTCTCTATTAAAAATCAGTTGTTACTGGGTCAACACTCAAATCAGAAAAGCATTAAGAGCTGTGCTAGTTGTATGCCTAAAATGAAGCACATACTTCAGAGCTTTTTGAACTGAAGCCTAGGACTTGACACAATTGTTTGCAGGGTGCCTGAAACAAATTGCGTGTGTTGAGAGTTTCTTTTGACTTTTATCTTATGAGTCCAAGGGCCCAGGGTTGTGCTGTAACAGCAGTGAAGAGAGGTGGGGTGCCTTCTTGCTGTTGTTGCCATACTCTCAGCAAGGCTAGGAGGTGTTTTCCAAGAAGCACCAGTGAACGAAAACATGACTTCACTGGCCAAAGTTTAAAGGTTCTGAGTGCTTCAAAGGGATGACTTCAGCATATCCTTTAATAAGAAATGCAGGTTATTACAAAACTCTCAGGTATCACCAGCGTTCTGCAGTACAAAGTCCCTGCCATGTGCGCTGTAATTTCAGTGCTGTTTGATACACGTGCATTTCAAATAGTTTTGTGCTACAGTTAGGTGTAAGTAAAACCTTTATATTCAGTCTAGCTAAAGTTATGAGAGGTTTAAAAGCATTAGAGTTTTAACTTAATATGCTAACACTTTAAAATCCATAATGTAGCTATATGACCACTTCATGTATACAAATTAGAATATATTTTCTTGATACTTACCTGAAAGCAGCTGTATTATCACCATAATACCATACAATATTACAGTTCTGTTTTATTTAGAATTGTACTTCTACAGAAGTACAGACTTAAGTACTTCCAAATGCCAGTTCTTGAAAGCAAGCACAGCCTAGCCCAGCTATAGCCTTTCATTATATTCACTAACTGCTTTTACTAGCAGTACTGGGCTAGAAAACCTGGTGAATAAGCCTCTGTAATGTGCAAACAATCCATGGAGAGGAGAGAATGCTATGCCAAATCAGTGAACTGTCACATTCTCCAAAGAAGCTCTTCTAAGGAAAAACTGCCAAAACATCCCATGTATGAAATGTTGCACTTTCAACAATACAATCTCATTAACACTTGTCACTGCTTTAAGCAACTGTCTTTTCAATGAATTTAGCATTTTGAAAGGTGCCAGAGAAGCTGGCCTTGAACATTGTTGTAATCTATTTGCAAACATTAATCTTCTAGGGCTGCTATAGAAGTGCCATGTCTTAGACTTGAAGCAGGGGCTCTGATTTTATAGTTTATCTCTTTCTTTCAATTAAAAGTACATCTGTCTATACTGTGACGTGACACTATTCTAGCTTCATGGCCTAGCTGCCATAGAAATCCAAGAATCTGTTGTCTGATGATTGTGAGAAAATGGATATGCTCTCTTAAAGAGAAAACCAAATGAAGCCTTGTACTCCAGCTGGAAACAGAAGATGGTGGAGCTGGGGGAAGCTAACGTACAGAGATATGGAAGTCACAAGGGCTATGTGGGGCTGCACAGATAAATCACAAGCTGCAGGCCAGGAAAGGCACAAGAAATAGTCACATGGAATCATCACACAGAATCACCAAGGTTGTCAGAGACCTGAAAGATCATCTAGTTCATGCATAGCATCACCACTGTTACCCCTAAACCATGTCCTCAAAGGCCACGTCCAGATATCCCTTGAACACTTCCAGCGACTATGACTCTACCACTTTTCTGGGCAATTTATTCCAGTGCCTAACCACTCTTTCAGAGAAAAATTATTTTCTAATCTGAACTTCCCCTGGTGTAATTTAAGGCCATTTTCTCTCATCCTTTGGCTTGAGACATGGTAGAAAAGAATGACCCTCACCTTGCTACAACTCCCTTTCAAGCAGTTGTAGAGAGCAATAAATTCTCCCCTCAGCTTCTTCTTCTCTTGACTAAAAACCCTCAGCTCATTCAGCTGGTTTTTGTGCTCCAGACCCTCCACCAGCTCCCTTGCCCTACTCTGGGCACACTGCAGTAGCTCAGAGACAGGGTCCCAGATCTGGACACAGGATCTGAGGTGTGGCTTCCCCCCAGTGTGGAATACTGTGGGACAATCACTGCCCTCATCCTGCTGGACACACACACAGGCCAGAGTGCCACTGTCCTTCTTGGCTACCTGGGCACGTGCTGGCTCCAGTTCAGCTGCCTTTTGGCCAGTGTCTCCAAGTCCCTTTCTGCTGAGCAGCTCTTAAAGCACTCCTCCCCCAGCCTGTAGCACTGCATGAGGTTGTTGTGATCCAGGTGTAGAACCCGGTACTTTGCCTTGTTGAACCTCGTGCAGTGGTCCTTAGGCCACAGATCCAGTCCATCAAGATGTCTCTTGCAGAGCCTTTTGACCCTCAGGCAAGATGGCCCCTCAATCAATTCACATCAGGTTTGTGCCTCATTTATCTGCACACTGTGAGGAGGGATTGGCTGCTCTTTGCAATGCATGCCAGAGGCAGCCCAGCCAAGTTCGCCAGGGGCTGTGGTGCTGAGGGTGATAAATGGCTTTGGGCTCCACTACCCAGCTGCAGGATGCTGCAGCAGCTGACAAGGGACAGGACAGAGACCAGCCAGAACAGTCTTCCTACTAAATGCCAGTGACCACGCTTGGGGAGGCTCCAGCACTCCTGGAGCGGACGTCAAATGGAATTCCCAGCTTTTGCAGGCATTCTGTTACATAACCCTTTTCTGATTATTCCCACCCCCCCTCCCCCGCCAAGTTTCTGGCTTTAAGTAGTAGATTACTCTGAATTCATGCAGTAAAAAGCACAACAACCAATTGCATAGCCTTGGAAAACAGACTTCTCATTAACATTTCACATTCCCATGTTCCCACGATTCCTGTAGAGTGACATTTCAGTAATGTGTCATAGCACTTTGTATATTCTCTAAAGACTAGTGATGCTTTTTCTGCCAAGAGGATAAAAGTAATCTTTTTACTTTGTTAGCCCAATGAAGCTGAGTGACTATAAGGGGTTCAGCCCTGATCCTGTCCCAGTGTCCTGTCTCACTTGTCTGGTGCATCTTTCTGGAGTCCTGCTGTTTACAGGCCTTTTGCAATTCAGGGTAGTAGACTTGAGTGTAGCAACATAGTTTAGCACATATCCAAATTAAAAGTCATGTGACAAGTATATGTTCAATCTTTTTAACACAGCAGCACCTTAATCTGTCAAACTAGAAAGAAGGTGAATCTTTTGAATCATTTGTTCACCCCATCCTAAAAAAAAATCCTGTATACTTGCAAGATAATGCCATTTTAGGGTATTTTTCACTATTTATATTTTGGTCTTCTGACTTGTTTCCCCATCTCAGGATGATATAACTGCAAAGAAATGTTCTCTGCAAAAATTATCATGTCTTATTGCTAAAACTGAAAATCTCTCCTCTCTTGCTGAACATCTGCTCTTTCCCCCTCATAAAAGCTGGGAAAGGTTTCTCTCAGCACAGGGAAAAAAAAAAATCAATAATTGTTATTTTCATTTCTTTCATGCCCTGGCCTTGGAGACGAAGTCAATGCCTTCACTTGAAATACCAGTCCTGCATATCTACTTGGAAAAAAACAATGTATTATTTTCATAATAAGCCATACCACTACAATGCAAGAAGTTACTGATTTATAAAATGAGGCATTTAGCCAATAGCTAAAATACATCCTTTCATTTTCACTTTTAACTCTGCTTTGGTTCATCTATTTTAAGAGGGGCTTATGTCTAAATTTCTTAATTAATTCTACCAGTGGTTTTGTCAGAAAAGTGAAACATGGTCTACAACATTTATTACACTGTAAATTCTCTCTTCAATTGCACAGCATCAGTTAAGTATTGTGTGCCAATTTTGTGTCATGGAGATAAAATTCTTCTCATTAGCCTCTATTAGCAGTATGGAGAAGATGAAGAAAGACCGGTTACTCAGATGTTTACCTAACACAACAACCAGAAGTTACAAAAAAAAGTAAAGGCCAGGTTCATAATGAACAAAAAGCTCACTGTCACCTAATGTACATTTGCTTGTGGAACTCACTGACATGAGATACTGCCCATGTGGAAGGCTTAAGGATCAAAAAGTGATTAAACAAACTGATGAAGGATAAAATCTGATGAGGACTATCAAATATGAAGATACCATATCTGGCCCAGGAAGCTCTGGAGATGGAGAATGCTGAAGGCCAAGAAAGTACTTGAGGAAAATACTGATATATGTTTAGCATGATTCCATACTATTCCATGGTTTCTAAGAGTGACAGAATCCTGGATTAGAAGGGCTTTTGGACAAGTTATTTGTATGTTTCTGTATAGATGGGCTGCATATTGCAATGTGCAGTCCTTACTAAACCTCTCAACAAAGCTTATGGAGGGCTAGAAATGATTGTGGCAAAAAGATGGAATGAAGGGGAGATACCACATGAAATTAAAATAGTTGAATGATCTAGAGGATCTTGCAATTCAGCATCTTCCAAAGATCTTAAAATGTTAAGTTGAACAGATACATAAATGGTGCCTATTGTTGTGTTTTACACAACACAATATCAATTTGGGCCAGACAAATATACAGGATAATTAATAAACTGTAGTAGTTACTGCACTACAGGCCTTTTACTCTTCTAAGAAAAGAAGATAAAGTGCTCTGGATGTAAGATCAGATGAGTGCTACAAAGAAGGTAACGTGATTCACATCTCTGATTAAAAGAAAGTTCCCTTATCAGAAAGACAGAAAGGAAGTTAACTTGAGTAGAAACCTGCAGCACTTAAAATGAATGGATTACAGCTTTTTGGTGTCCCAGATGAAGAATGTTTGAATGAAGAAAACAAGTCTATTCCTTCAATATATAATTTATTTTGATTTAAAATTATAAAGTATTCTTGTGTTAAAAAACAATAACCTAAGCTAAGAGAAAGGGAGATATGCTGTGGAAAATTGGAAGGAATGACACTTTGTACAGTATATTTCAGTGAAGTCAATGTAGATCTAAATTCAATTCTGAACATGGGAATCCAGGATCTTAGTGAAAAAGCAAGGAGATTGGATAAGCCAGAGAAGATATGTTGAATTGGATGGCCCCTTCTTTTTAAAACTCTGCATTCTTCTAATTTTCTATGCCAAATAATATATATATGCCACAGCATATATAGTTACTGATCACTCCAGTGGCATGACTTTCACCTTAGAATGTCAATCTCATGTGAGGTCCTTTGTTATTGAAGTCCTTACAAAAACTTGCCACTGTATTCCTTAAACCTTAGCACTGTTTCCACATCTGAGTGGCTGCTGGTTGTACCAGCAGATGAAGAGAGGTATTGAGTACTAGAAGACAAGCAGCTGGAATGACTAATAAAAAATGAGTTAAAATCCTCGCAGGCTCCAGGATGATAATCTAATCTGTCCAAGTCAACAGCAAAACAATTTTGAAATGCAATATTAATGAATTGCAGCTACTGCCTTTCTGATTTTCAAAGTGGTTTACAATATATCAATTTCTATTTTTATATTAATCCTAAGTAGTTTGGGCTACTGGGCCTAAGGAGGTTTAAAAAATAATCTTTAATATGAAAAATAATCTTTAATATGCACTGGAAAACCAGCTTCTACAAATCTGTGTCAGCTAAAATTCAAAACTCTTGTGCTTTTTCAGGTGAGGGTTGGAGGTGTAAGATGACGAGATGCTAGATGAACAGCACAGTCAATATCAACAAGTTGCAGACACTTGAGCACAGACTCTGAAAGCCAAATACCACACCACATAAGACAATTTGTATTCACTGGGGAATCTCTCACTGCTAATGTCAAGTCTGGAAGCTATTTCTTAGTTACTAAAGATCATAACTTCTTCCCATATTTCACTGAAAAACACATTTTTCTTCAAATTTACTGTAGGTTAACATAGCATGTCTGACTCTATCGGTCATGTCAAATTACATCACAGGAGAAGAGGGGAGCAACAGAGCTTGGTTTGTAGCTTTACTTCTCCCTCGTGAGTCACAAAAGTATTTTTATAATATACACTGCATGGGAGAACCACAATTTTTAGCTGAAATGTCTCAGATGTTCCAGTTCTTTGAATTTTGTAAGACAGTCTCTTCCCCCTTCCCCCAGATGCTAATAAACAAGGCAATGACAAGGTCCTTGTACTCGTATTCCTTTTCTTCTGCAGTTTTGATGATGTTTTCTGCTTCACACTTTCTCTGGGCCATAATTTGTTTACACTAACTGGAAAACACAAGAGGAAAGTTTCACTAAAATAGAGCAGAAAATAATTCTCTGTTGTTTTCCCTCCATGAATTCTAGTTTTAGTTTCCTTTCTTGTGCCCCAACGTCATTCTGTGAGTTGAAACAGGCATTTTTTCTGAAATGAGGTATCCATCAAACAACACGCAACACAATCATCAAAAATACACGTAACTGCTATTACTGGGGGGTAAAAAAAACCCTCATTCCTATGGAGCTTGCAAAATCCTGAATTGTTCTCATCAAATTTGTAAGCTGAATTATTCCTCAAGCCATGCTTAAAGTATTGTTCTTGGATATAAGAGCCAAAGTGTAGCCCAAGGAGTGATGAACTCATTTTATAGCTCTTGGACAAATTCCTATACTGATGTAAAGGGAAAATTTGCACAAGCAGAGGGCTTGGAACCATAAATTTAGGGTTTGGTTTCGTATTAGGCTTGGTTTTTTGTTTTGTTGTTTTTTTTTTTTTTTTTCTTTTTAGTGCTTGCCTCTACCATCAGCACTGTAATTTTCCATTTGGGAAACAATATCCTGCATTGTGTATACAAGGGTTCTTGGAATTCACATGACTGCATTTGTTTAACACCAACATTGAGCTTTAAATTCTGCATGTGGTGGTGAAGCATCTCACCTTCTGCCTGTAAAACAAGGCTGGACAGCCTTCTGAGCAGCCACACTGGCAGAAGGTGTTAGTCTAGTAAAAAACGACCCCCAAAACTTCCCTGGGTGTATCCATTCACTGATGGTGTGTCATCAGAGCAGAGGTTTGGCTTTCTGACATAAAGCCTCTTTAACTTGCTTATTAGCAAGTGATCCTGGGTAACTAAGGAAGATCAGAGTAAACTTTGAAATTATTTAGGACTCTGCACCAGCACTGCTGCATTTAAGATAAGGACTCTGGAGATCTGACATACAGATTTCCACACTATAGATTGTGCAATGTACTCCTTGCTTCCTTCACCAAATGTTGATAGTGTGTGAACAAAGAAGAGATGGGTGGGAAAGAAACTACAACTACACCTATTTTCCTTGCTTTTCCCTCATATTTTGTGGTGCCCCAAGGGAGCACTCCTTCCACCTTTTCCTCTGATTGAAGCAACTCCTTACTGTAACCATGCAGCTCTGAGGTGGTTCCATCCTTGTACATGATTATTTTCCTCTCTGGATAAATAAGAATCCTATTACACATGGAATCCTCTATTTTCTGTGCTTTAATAATTACTTCAAAATAAATATAGAAACATAATTTTAGTTTACCAGCTCCAATAAAAATAGGATCTGCAGTATAACTGAGAGCTCAAAGGTTAGATCCAATTTTTTAAAAAATAAACAGGCTGCAATTTTACACCAAAGTAGTTAGGACAAGTAATTTAATTTTTTAGATCTCTACTATTAGAACTGCAACTTTATAATCTTCAGTATAAATCTTACATACAGATTTCCCAGATGCCAAAGTTGCCAAGATTCATGAAGTCCTGGAGGCATTCAAAATAAGCCAAGTGGGAAATGAAGGCACTATGTTGTTAGGAAGAAATATATAAATTTTTGAACAGTACAGACCCAGTTTTTTAGACTGTCAGGAATACTACAGGTTAGACTCCCAAACAAAACTCTGTGAAAATCTCTTACTAAACCAAGTAATATTTCTATTAGGCTGGAGCTAGTATTTTGACCTCTGCTTGTATAATACCTAGATCAATCGAGTCCTGATCTACATGAGGCTCCACTACAGGTTTGTAGTGCCATAATAATAATAGTAACAACAACAAGGTTTTTTCTAGTCACTAGTAAAAAATTACAAATGGGTTCACCACAGCAGCTGCAGTGTTGCTTTTTTATATCACAGTGGGTTAACATAGCCTTAATACTGTTTGTGACTCTTTGTACTTCAGAATATTTTTCATCTGCTTAGATGAAAACTTCTGCAAAATTGTTCCATAAAACCTGCATTTCCTTTTAAAGTCATTCTACTTTATATTACTCTTTGGACATGTTTAGGATGATCCCCACAGAGTATTATCACATGCACTCAAAGATGTTCTTATTAAAATGTTATGTGCCTCAGCCCTTAGTATATAATTTTCTTTGCTTTCTTGCCAGGCAAATCTATTTATTCTTTCTGTGTATTAAGCCATCACATCCACCTAAATAACCTCTGTGGTTATTTCCATCAAAAACATTCCTGGATCTTATATCCATCAGGGGTGGTTCTGGTGTTCCCATTAGCCTTGACCCCACGCTTAGGCTGAAGCCTCATTTTATTTTCCTTCCCTCTCTGCCAGATAGCAGTTCTCCTTCAAGACTCTTCAGTCACTGAGCAATGAGATTTTTGTTAATGAAAAGCAGATGCAACACTTAAGTTGTAATAGAATCTTCCTCTAATACAATCTTCTTACTACCATGATAATTTTGAGTTTGAAAACCCACCGTATCATGAAAACCCATTCTGTATGATTACTCCAGCCTTCCAGAACAGAGTGTTAATTTTACGACTTGTTAATTTTATCAGTGAGCTTATGCTGAGTAGTCAACACTGACAAAGGAGACTGCCTTGCTAGTATTGCAAGTACATGTGAACACTGACATTTTAAATGAATGTCCTCCAAGTCTTTGAAGTGTGTATTTATCTGTTTTAATTCTTTTGAATGCTTTACATACTCATTATATATTATATATTTATATATATAAATGTATAAATGTAGCAAAACTGGGGGAGAATGTTCCTTGTAAAATGAAACTAGTAAGGCTACTCCTCCCCAGTGCACTTGCTCAAGTAAAGGCCTCTTTGTGCTCACCAGGAGCACCTCAATGAAGAAGCAGATACAAAATGAAGCAACAACATGGCACTCTAGCTCTGGGGAAAGGAATAAAGATGAGTATCAGTATAACTGAAGAGAGGATGTGGGAATGGGAAGAGCACAGAGGGTGAGCAGAGAAAAGGCAATTTCCACTGGCTTCTGATGGATTTCATGGGTTGTGAGTCCAAAAATCCCATGGCTTTTCAGCTGTCATCACCAGAAACAGGCAGAGGTTTGAGGAAAGACTCATAGCATGCAGACTGGCCCCAGATTTCTACAGATCTTGAGGTTGTGTCTGCCATCATAGGAACAGCCATAATTGTTTTCTCCAAAACAGTAAGTACATTTGTATTCCACCTTGTGGCAGAAGTAGAGCCTTTAGTTATTCTGCATTTGAACCAGGAATTTATTCTGTAGTGTCCAACACTGGTCCAAAAATATTTTTATGTCCTAGTTCCCTTAGGAGCCTGAGTTGAAATATACAACTGGCAAGTTAGGCACCTGTAAATATCTTTTTCTCTTTGTATCAAAGGCTTGCATTCCATTTTCATGCCTTAGCACCAAAGGTGAAATTATATCTTTGTGGGATTTAAGACTATGCCATTCCAGTTGCTCATGATGCTCTCATACAGAGAGCAAGGGAAGCAATATTATACATCTTCTGCTGATTTTTAGTACTGAGATGCATACCAATCAACTACAGTATATTTGCCACAAATTCATCTGCAGAATAATTAACTTCAATGTCATACAGTAATGAAAAAATGTCACCATTAAGATTTGGAAGATTCAAATGTATTTTAAAATTAATGCTTTATGGTAACACTATATTGTCCTTGTTAATATTAATTATTATAGTAATAGGCACTGCTTATGCAGAGAAAGAGAAAGATGCCATAACTTAAATGAAAGCTGGAGCTGCATCTATCAGCATGAGTTGGGATGCTGGTTCTAGAGTTCAATCATCTTTTACTAATCTGAAATAATGGAAAATCTTTTTATCTAGTGCAATGGTATCCAGAAGCAGCCTATGTACAACCAAGTCCTAGGTATTTTTGTTCTGTTTTTTTGATACAATGAAGGAGAGAGAAGAATTAAGCTCTGTAAAGGAAGAGATTGTTGTACTTAGTCTAAGGACTGACTGACAGAAGAATCACAGTAAGTTTTGACTATTATGCTAATACATTGTGATTCAGAAGAATTAGAAGTAGCAGAGGATATGGGATAAGCAGACTAAGTCAACAAGGAAACGGAAAAGTTCATCCCATTCTTTTGATCTGAGAAAGTCTTCTCTTAAAAATTTCTTTCACAACACATTCAAACCAATGGTAAAGAAATTTTACCTAGGCTACTTATGGTTCTCTAACTATTCTACTCTATAAAACTATGGTGGTCAGAAAAAGTTCTTGTCTCTGTGAGAATTTCTGATGTTTTGAAATACCTTTGATTCTGTATCAGGCAAAAGTACTGAACATTTCCCCCTAATTCTGAGCACTGCAAAAAAATTTTAAAATTAAAAATACTGGTGTTTCCTAGCAAAACACAGCAGCCAGAGCTCCCAAAAGATTTGTTTGAATGAAAACATAACCCAAAAATTACTCAGTTAATTTAGAATAAAATGTGACTGATGTTCCATTTAGGTCACACATTCTGCAGCATATTTTTTGATACCATGCATCCTCTTCATTTCTGAAGCAAAGACCTATAGAGAAGAATTCCAGCAGAGGCTGTTGTTGGAGGGCTGGGAGGTGGAAGGGACTATTATGCTTTTGGAAGGCAGTTTCCTGCACACAGTGCCACCTCTTTGAATTTTTGGGACTGCAACATTCAGGGGATATCCAGTGTGTTTCAAGCCCCGGATAGCTTAGCACAGTGAAAGGCTGGCAGAGGCATGATTAGAGGCTTAGTGCAATATCACTGGTCTCTAAATTATTTTCATTATTACTTCCAGAAGGAATTCTTTCCCTGCTGAAACTTCTCCATTTACAACTCAGATACTCACAATCTGCACTGAAAGAAGGTACATTTTATGGATATTCATAGGAAAAAACAAATAAAGCTTCACAGGAGATCAATAAAACATGTCTTAAAACAATTGGATCCCAGATAAAGCACTAAGACATACTACATTGAGAAGAGAATGGATTACAGCCTAAACAAAAACAAGTAACAACAAAATAATTAATTAATAAGCAGATCTTTCTAATGTTTCTCTAGGCAGACTCTTTCCATAGAAAGCAAAATGATGGGAGAAAGAGATCATGAGTTTAAAAAAATAAATCTGAAATAGCACTAATAAATGTCCCATTACAATACTTAGAATGCTCTCCTTTTAGGTATTAAATATTGTATCATCACTGTATCCCAACAGAACTAATTCATCTAATAATCTTTCCCCATGTCTTATTTGCAGCTGTGATAGAGTTAATTTTCTTCTTACTAGCTAGCACAGTGCTATGTTTTGGATTTTGTATGAGAATAACATTGATAAAACACTGAGGTTTCAGTTGCTGCTGAGTAGTGCTTACTCTAAGTCAAGGACATTCCAGTTTCCCATGCTCTGCCAGCCAGCAGGTGCACAAAAAGCCGGGAGGGAGCACTAGCAGGACAGCTGACCCAAACTGGCCAGAGGGATATTCCATAGCTAAAACATATGCTATGTTCTATGTGTATAAATTGGGGGAGTTGATTGCGAGCTAACAATTACAGCTGTGGGATGGGCTGGGTGTTGTATTGATGAGCAGTTGTATTGTGCATCATTCTTTCCTTAGGTTTTATTCCTTTACCCCTCCCCTTTTTATTAATATTATTATTAAAATATAAATATTGAAATAATAATTATGACAATAATTTACTTTATGCCAATTATTAAGCTGTTCTTAACTCACAAGTCTTACTTTTTTTCTGATTCTTCTTCCCATCCCAACTGTGCAGTAATTAGTCTCTCGCTAGGATTAAACCACAACAGACTTTTACCTTGCCCAGTTCATTCAGAAACATCACAGAACATTTACAGATCCAGCACAGCTGCATAAAGTTTCAGTAAGAGGCAGCTTTACTGAAGTACTGTCAACCCAGGACAAAATGTAGCAACCATTGAACAGAACAGAGAAATTTTTTTAAAATCCACTGTTTTTTTTAATTAAAAAAAAACAACAACAACAAAAACAAAACAAAACAAAACAAAACAAAACAAACACAAAAAAACTAATGTCAAGAGAAACTGCATGCTCTATAGGGGGTGGCAGCATATTGCTTGCCATATAACTACAATCTAGCAGACCCCTGTTGTCTGCTCCTATAAAAATACACCCTGGCCTCCAAGTTGCACCTTTTCTGTAATCCCGTTCTGCCCTGGGCTACAAGATAAGAGGCAGCAGAGAAAATATCAAGTCTTATCCCAGTTAAGTTCCCCTACGCCTTCCTGCGTGTGCCCGGTGCGGGACCCTGCCTGCTGCCCGGCCCGGGCCCGCAGCGCCGCTCCCCGGGAGCCCCGACGGCTCCGCGCCCGCCTGGCCCTGCATACTGATGGGCGCATTTAATGGCTTTCCGCGCTCTCCTCGCCTTTCCCTCCGCAGCCGCTGTCTGGGAGCAGGGGAGCCCGGCTGCCATGGAAACCGAGCCGTCAAACACCCCGAACCTGCCGCGCCAGCCTTGGGAGAGAGAGGATGGATGGATGCCGCTGGTGCAGCTCCAAGAAGGGGATGCTGGAATGGAGGCAGAGGAGTGGGAAGGAGCAAGGCTGGCCCTGTCAGGAACGGGTCTGGGCTGTTTTGCGAAGGCACTAACAAGAGGAGTTATATACAGGGCATAAGGAATCAGACATTTAGAAGAAAAACAGGATAATTCTCTGTTACCAGCTTTTTTCTTCACAATTATTCAAATATTTTTCTGCCCCCTTCCTGCCATCCATTTGCTGTCTGCATCAAATACCCCTAGTGTATGCACATATCATATAATCAAGGGGGTTTTGACAATCCCAAATATGGATCACACATCTCAAGGACAGAAAAAGGGCTGATTACAGCAAGCAAATGGTTTGAGGGCGCCTCAGGCACAAGCTGGCAGAGGACAAACCCCTGCCTAGGCAATAAGGCTGTGATCCTCTGCCCAGCCTTTCAGTCCTGCCTCCCTTTCCCAGGCTAACTGCTGGACTGGAGTAGCATGAAAATGCAGCATTTGTGGCACGGTCTGTATGCGCTGATGCCTTTTCTGGGCAGGCACCTAGTTCAACACCAGCTCTGTGTCCAAAGAATTCTCATCTCTGCTTCATGCTGTGAAGCTATGGGAATTGCACTTTTGTCCTCAGTTCTGCCTCCTGAGGATTTACAGGCATATAATAAAGGTAAAAGGAATATTTGCTTCAACCTTTGCACACAAATTTCAGCCTTCAAGGGATACTGTCACTTCTACCCAGTCTCCTTGTAAGCTTTCAGGCAAGCAGCAGAGAATCTCCTTGTGTGCCTTTTTTCTAAGCAAAGCTCCCTATGATATGATTTATTCATGAAGAGAGCCCTCAGAAGGTCAATAAAACTGGCATGCTCCCCAAAATACACAAACAAAACAGGGAAGAAGAAAACCCCACTGGGTCAGCACTTTTCTGAAGACAAGATGAAGCTGTTTATGTCCCAGGCAGACCCACTTATGCAAGACGCATAACAAATGTTTCAACTCTCCTTCTCTGTTCCAACCTCTTGAACAAGCAGCTTAGTACTGAAAATTTACTTCAGACACAAGTGAGAACTTGCTGTGCCATGAAGTGTCACAGGGTTTTGCAGCTGAAGTACCCCACACACCCAACAAAAGCACTGCTTGGTATTCCTGTGAAACAGGGGGACCTACTGCAGTGCAGGTCTCAGGCATGACAACAAAGGACAGACAGCCCAACTGGCTTCCCAAAGGGATACTTCCTCCTTAGCTAAGACCACCAAAGGAGACTTCTGCTTGGATTGTTTCTTTCAGGGACTTTTATGTTGCCCTGCACCTGATCTTGCCATTGATTTGAAAAGGAAAAAGGATTGACCCACTATAGATTTCAGTACCCTAGGTCTGTCACATGTGAGTTGCTACTACACAAACTGGTACATAAAAGTGCATAAGGAATGTTTGCAAGATATAAGAATACCTAAATTAAGAAAAAAGCTATTTTACAGGGTTTGCAGCATTGATGTAAGCCTCTGGTTTCATACAATTGAGAGTTATTAAATGGGAAATAACGTTTAAAACAAAAAATGTTAAAGGATTGACATGAAGAAAAGAAAGATAAAGATTTCTTTTTTCCCAAGCAAATAAACTGGTTAACATTACCAGGGATTTACCTGAGTCAGTAGGCATGCAGGTGGGAAACTTCAGGTTTCTCATTAAAAGAAAAAGAGAGCTGATGCATGGAAAAAACCAATCTGTATCTTTCTGAACAGTGTGGTTAAAAAAAAATCTGCAGGAAGAGATACTACTCTATCAGCCCAAAGGTGATCCACAGGATGAGTGTGAACAACAAAGCATATGTGCATTTTCCAAACAAACATCTCTGATAAGGCTCTACACCATGGGATATTAAAAAGAAAAATTAATACAAGGTTTAGAAAAGGCCTTTTTAGGGAGTGAAAACTGGTTAAAGTACAAGAAACAGTAGGTAGGACTTCAAGGTCACTTCTCAGGTCAGAGAGAAGGCTGTAGTGAAGTCTTCAGAGGCCAGTGTTACAGCTAGCTACATTCAACATCTTCAATACCTAGAGATGGAAGGGTGTTGCCAGGTCGTCCAACCCTAGGGGATAAGTTTCAATGCAGTTAACTAAATGCATGATAAACAGCTCAGTGAGCAACAGCTGCCACAAAAACTAGAGACAGTGAGCATCACCAGCACAGTTACCTACAACATGGCACAGGACCTAATTCTGCTGCTTTACAAAGGCACGGCTCCCTCATATGCCTTCAGTGTGCAGTTCTTAATGGAATGCAGTCTAAGTCTCCAGATCTTAAGGAGGATGCAATGAAATTGGAAAGGCACAGAATAGGAGAACTAACCTTCAGCTGAGGCTTAAAAACTCACTAAAATGATGGATAAAGTGAGGTTGGTCAGCAACTACTGCAGAATAGTTATTAACAAAAACTGAAGAACTGGAACAAGAGAACACCCAAGAAAATTACCAGGAGATAAATTCAAAACAGATGAAAGTATTTTTATACATAATGGGTACTAAAATTCTGGAGCGTGCTCCCACAGTAACAAACAGTGCCAGTAGATGCAAATAAGGATGAGACTAAATCTATGGACTGGTTCACACACAGGCAATAATGGGAGCTGTCAGAAGTGACCTCTAACATCCCACATCCTGAGCTTATAGACTCTGGCACAGTATGAGAAAATGCCTACAAAACCTGGCAAGAGATAGGACAGGTAACTTGTAAGAAAATGTGATTCATATCTAAGAGCAGGCTCAGACATTTTTTGGAAACGATGGAGAGTCTGCATGTTGAGCATACTTAGGCAGGGTAGGAACGTCAGGAAAGTATCCCCCTAGTCAGAGAAGATTAGGCCAGAATGGAGAGCCCCATGTATCTATGAGTTGTCTAATTTTGAAGATGGGCAGGTTTTGCACCACACATTGTGTCTTGTTTTAATGTACCAGGTGCATTTTACATCAGCAGGAATGGGTTAAACCTTTCATTTGACAGGAAAATGAAAAATAACCTTTGCATACTGAATTAAAACATAATGAAATGTCTGAAGATCTTTGGCATTTTACAAGTCCTTGGGTAACCACATTCATGTGTAGTGGATAAAGGCAGAAGCATTTGTGAATGTACTTCATCAGTGCAACTGCTCACATGTTTACAACTGTATCATTTCTATATAAATATTTTTATATCATATGTATGATACATATGGGTTTTCTCCCTCTGGAGCAAAAGATCCCAATGCCATTAGCAATCTAAATATGCATTATGGAAAACAATTTAAATCAAGGATTTTATAATGTTCTTCCATACAATCTCTTTTTAATTCTGTACATTTGCTAGACTGTGCTCAGCAAATGAGGGAGCTGCTAAATATTTCTTTTTAACCACAAGACTGAAGAACTCCAGCTCTCTCAGCCTGTCTTCACATCACCTTAGTGGCCTCCTCTGGACTCACTCCAACAGGTCCATGTCCTTCTTGTGCTGGGGCCCCCAGAGCTGGATGCAGCACTGCAGGTGGGGGTCTTACAGAAATGGAAAACAACAATACAGATTTGGGCATGCCCATCCCCCTACTCTTCCATGCATGTGAGAGAACCAATTTTAGCATTTGCACATCAAAGTCTATTGAAACCAAAATAGTATCTAAGTCTTTTTGTTTCACGACCTTAGTCTGACACACTAGAAACTCGCATGAAACTTTCTATAGAGCAGGAGAAAGTCTTGAGGTGAACAACTGGAAATTTCACATTATGAGTTGAATGCCAGAAGAATCTTGGAAGGACAAGTAAACTTCATGTTTTGTTTGTGTTTCATGGTGGTAGGGGATTTGCTATTCAGAGGGTAATAATCTTGAAATAGCTGTCTGGTAATAACTGTAATTTAACCCACCTGTCCACAGAAGTCTCCAGGCTCCTTTTAAATTCTGAGTAGTTGCTCTTTAAAAGACACAGAATCAGCCTATATAATTGAAGTTACAGTTGCACAGTTTTAGTCTTTGAGATTTCAGTGGGAGCAGAATTTCCATACCCACCCTGGGGCTTATGTTGCCTTCAATTCAAAGCTCCCAATGCTTTCAGTGAAGACCAAGATCAGAAAAATGCACCCAGATACCCACTAGAAATCAAACAGCTCATCTTGATGTTATTCAACAGGGTCCCAAGAAGAAAGGATTCAATTAACTTCCAGGCAACTTCCACTGGTCCCCTTCCAACAGAAAATTATGTTTTTTCTAGAAGCTGTGGAATCTGTTGTAAAGGTGGATTGAGAGAAAAATACCATTCACCTTTGAGAATAACAGGTATAGATTTGCTTTATTACATCTTCTTCTGTTACATGCAACAATGAGTCTGTCCATTTCCCTATCTCCATTATGCAAGATTCAGGAAGACTGACTGAGTGTCCTGGTTGTCATATCAGTGTTGGGCTGCTGCTGCTGGACTTCCTGATCTTCTTTGGGATCTCAAGAACATGAACAGACATTTAGAACTTGAATGCTCTAGAGTGACTGAGGCTGTAATGGCTTTGTAACTTTCTGTGAAAGAAGCTTGGACTATTGCACATAATATGCAATAATGAATGTGATGAATTTGCTTTACATTAAAACTCCAGCCAGAGGCCAGCATAATCCAGTGTGGAAGCCCCAGAACTTCCTTTGCAACAAAGCTGCAATTTGGTGACCTAAAGTGAGCTTCCACCTCACTGAACCAGCAAGGGTTGTAATAACACTTGTTACAAATAGAAACTACTCATGTTCTGAAATGGTCATGAGCTGAAAAAGTAAGTTCAAATTCTCACCCTTTAGAAAAAAAACAAAGGGTGAAGAAAACAGAAAGGAGATACAGCTGGAAAAGAAGCAGAACCATTACATGTTTTCATCCTTTAAAATCTTCTTTCACTAATAAGTAATGGAGGACACTGGGAAACAAGGTAAAGCAATATTTTCTCCTGTTATAGTCAAATTGAAGCATCTGTAAAATTAGAAATCAACCTGCCTGGAATGTTGAGGGTTAAAGTTTAATTATATCTGATCAAAGCCAAGGGCATAGTGACTGCATGCTGAATTCAAAGATGGGTTTTTCCTTTCATGGTCATGGAGAAGATGCAGTCAAACCTGGTTTTCTCTTGTGTGTGTAGTTTCATACACAGCAACAGAAGATAAAAAGCTCCAAATAAGAGTTGCAGAACTACTGGCAAGTATTCTTATAAATAAGAAACATTTTCAAAACTTTTTCCTTCCCCTGAAAATTCACCCACTTTGAAATACCTTTCATAAGTACTAACAGCTCTACTTTGAATATTCTGTGCAAAATAATGATGGGGTAAACTCATTGAGACAAAAGTATCTGTGCTCCAGACTGCTACTCATGCTGGCACTCTGCTGAACCAAGTAATTCTGACACTACCAGGAGTTTTGTTTTTTTCTGTGTTTCAAGGCGCCTAAGCTAAGAATTATGTGGAGCACACCCAGTCCTGGGATCTGCTTGCAGCCTAAGACATAGCTTGTCTGCATTGAATCATTCCCTTCATAAATTGCACTGTGCCACCTTAAAATGAGATTATTTCCTTCTAAGTTCAAAGGTCATAAAGAACCTCATGATTTAAGTGTTAAAAATCTTTTCCTAGTCCCTTGCTTAGATTTTTGATAGCCAGATTGCATTAATTTGTTCTCACGTGAGCATTGTTCTTTAGTTCCAACAGTATTCTTTCATTCCTAATGTTTATTTTAGCCATTTGAAGCACTCATATAGTACAGTTCTTTTAGACTCTCCTTCAACAAAGATTTTAATCAGGAATGTCCTTGTGCTGTACTTTGGTTTGGAGAAGTATTCTGTCCTCTCTACAACCAAGTTAAAAAAAAAAAAAAAAAAAAAAGAAAGCTTGTTTTTCAGCTGGAATGTTTCATTAACATCTTCAAAGTGTGTTCAGTAGCTGCAGAAACAATGATGCTAGTGCAGAAAAGCAGATGTTGCAAGAATTAGCTGTTGAGATGAGGAGGGCAGGACTTCTGCTTTGGGCAACAGGGATAGTTTATGCTGCTTTAAGAGTTTGCCATCCTCTTTGTGTCCAATCATAAAACATGCTATCAATGTCCTCATTGCTCAAGGATCTCTTCTCTATATGTGTTCCCGGTTTAACTTTCATATTCTCTTAGTCTCATTAGCCCCTTTGCCTGTATCTTCATAATTATCAGTATCCTTTCAAGACCGGATAGAAATTAATTTTGCTTTAATGCCAAACTAACTCTCCCTCCCACATCATCATGTCTGCAGTGGCATCACTTTCCTCCTCATACTCTTGACATTTAAACAGTCAAGAGACTCCTCTTTTCTATTTTAGTGCTCTTCTCAAAGCCAGTCTCAAATGCTTTTTGGCCCTTTTCACTGTCTCTCGTTTGTCCATTAGCCTTTCCTTCTTTTGTATTTTTGCTTACTTTCTGTGTCCTTTTTGAGATGAAATCACCAATAGTTCTGCAACATATTGCTCCACAGTTTTCCATGTGATTTAGGGATAAAATTTCCAACTATTGATGCATCTTTAATAAAGAAAATCTGCATTTCTCCAATTCTTAAGCTGAACGTAACAACTAGTTTTTTCTATTTTTCAAAGTTGACATGAACAGCAGCAGGACAGCAAGAAAACAGGTCCTCCCAAAATTTTGGGGTCACAATTGTTTTAAAGCTAGGAATTCTGAGATTCCCGGGCAGTTTTTAAATCCATGAATACCCCTGGGAACTTTACTTGCAATAAGAAGTTATTCAACTACAGGTGCAGATTAATTGACTATTTTATGCAATCTGAAGGCTAAACAGGTCCAGATCTTTTCCTTTGTATTTTTTCCTATTGTATGCCTTTCCATTTTTCCTGTCTTCCATCTAAAATGAATGTACTAAAGTGTAATAAATTAAAAGGAATAACTAAGGAAGGAAGCTTCATTTGCATATATTTTTATTCCCTGATCATGTTAATTAACATAATGCTGTTTTCCATATCCCTAATGACACAGTTGAGAACATATAAACATAAGCTAGGTTTAAAGCAAATAGCTTGGACGTTGTAAGTAGCACAGAGGAAAAAGTGTATGCCTCAGAAAAGGAACATTCATCCTGCTTCTGAATAGCTTTGCAGTCTACATCAAGCTCATGTCACAGTTTTTGAGCTAGCAGTGTCTGCAGACTAGACGTACCTTCAGTCTCACACTGTACAGTGGAACTGCATAAACCTCTCCATGAAGCTCATTTGCATTTTATGATTTATGCCATTTTAGCTGTATTGAAGTACATATTTGAAGGGCTTTTTATTGTATGCAGTACAGCATAGGCTTCTGTTTACTTGTTTTCTATTTAGAATTTTATTCTACTAACTAAAGCTGATCGAGATGGAAAGCCAGGTAAATATTGAATGATAATATGTGTACATACACACAAGCTCCAAACCCACTAATTAGCCCATTTCCAAATGGTGATGGAAATACTTATTGGTCAAAAATGTATGTTCCTCCAAGCATGACTGGTAAAAGAATCCCAACTGTGTGTGTCTATGTGAACAGGTAGAAATTGTGGAAGGATTTTTAATTACTTTCAACGGAATTCTCTTTGCAGAAAATGGCAATATTGGACCTATATATTTTAAACAATATACAGTCTCTGTTTTGCAGATTCAAATAGTATCTATTGGTTTTCTGTTGAGAGCTACATTCCACTCACTGTGCATAGGCATTGACCTTTATTTTAACACAATTATGCTTTTCCCACACAACTATTCAACACTAGATTCTTTTCTCTAAAAATGGCTGATACGGCATGAAAGATCAGTCCTAGAATATTTGAGGATACTCAAGGAGCATGGAAAAGTCACGCAATTGAAAACTGCAAAATTCCCTTTTTTATTGGTGCTTTTCAATCTAGAAGACAAGACGAGATGTGCTGCCAAAATTATGGCATGAAATATTCAGCTCTATTTTGATCTCTCTTTTTTCTCTGTGTCTTGTTTTGCTAAAGATGATTTAAAACTCTGCTTGCTGAATCCAAAAAACAAACAGCTCATGCATATGACAGGCTGCCAAGAATGCAGGACCCTGCCCTTTGCTTAGCTCACAAGCAGGAAAAATCTTTTACAAGGATAGTGCCAGGCAGTATGCTGCACTAAATCTCATAGTCAGAAAATAACATTGGCAGCATAATAAGCTGCAAAAGGACTGCATGCAGAGCAGTAATTTGCAAAGAGCCCAGCCTATCAGTTAGCCTTCCAAAGCGACTTCATGGTGACAGGCATCTGGTAAATCAATCTGGAAAGAATCCACATTCTCCTGATAGCATCACAGTTTTATTTTGTGGGCCTGGGCTGAGGCAGTATGAGGAACATAGGTGACAAAAACATTAGGACAAATGATTTGTGATCATCCTGACTGTCATTCATGATACTTCTTTCCCCCCCCCACTTATATTTATACTGGCTGTGAAATAATTGCAACACTGATGTATTATCAAAGAATATCTGGCAATATATTTAATGAAACCGTTCTTTATCTTCTTAAAATTCTACTGCCAGAAAAAAATAGAAGAGAAGAGAAGAGAAGAGAAGAGAAGAGAAGAGAAGAGAAGAGAAGAGAAGAGAAGAGAAGAGAAGAGAAGAGAAGAGAAGAGAAGAGCAATTTTTTGCTCTGCTAAGATTTCTCTGTTTCTGTGTACATCATTAAATCCAGATTTACAGAGACATAATCTTGTGGGCCATAAAATAATCAGAGGGACTCTCTTCATACACACCTTTAAATTGACTAGATGATGTTATAAAAGAATCCCTTAAGGGAGGCTCAGACTGCATCACATTTTACGTATCAGTTAACAAAAACCCAGCTTATATTTCCAGCAAAACATTTTTATTTGCATCATGATGTGGTATGCAAGAATTGAATCACAGGGGATATGGGATTTTTTTCACCCTGCAGATCCAGCAGTGAACACAGAAGTGAAATCAGATTAAAGCCATTAAAAATTTGCAATTAATAAGAATAAAAGTAAAATTTCTGTCCCAAGTAATGTCAATGCCACTTTGCTCATTCATCTGCAAGGTAGACAAGTTTTCATTCTTTGAATATGTACCAGTGTCTTTCTATCTTCTACAGAAACTATACAGGCTATAAAACTAACTGCTTAGGTCAGGGTAATTTTCAATAGCAACAGAAAAGACCAAATATTTTGTGCTTTACAGCATTGTAGTCTCAAGATTTTTCTATCACTAAGTGGCTTTAATTCTGCTTCATTTTTAATGTGTACTTCTTTATTACACAGAAACAATATTTTTGTAGATGTAGATCTGCAGCCTTACACACTTATTATCAAAAATCTCACACTACAGCTCTTCCTTTAAAATCCTGGCTTCTAAGTGTGTGATGTGAATAACTAGAATGACATTCATTCTACAATGTTCACTTCCAGGACTCAGATTTGAGAAGAAAAGCTTGAACACAGCTATGTGGAAAATAGGACTGAAATACAGTTTGACAAGGCTTAAAAATCATGGATTTCTGTAATTTAAACCTCTTCCAAAGCATTGGGAAATAGCTTGAAGACAGACAACATAAATGTTATTCCTCTCTGGAGATGAAAACAAGTATAAGACTAAATAAGGGAGTAGTTTTGAAATTTCATTTGCATTACTTCTCAGTGTTGGTAGCTCTATCTGATCATTTCAATGGGTCTGACTCTGCTCCCAGCCCAAACATCTGAGACACCTCTATTGCAATATCAAGCCCTGGATGAAATGAACTGTGGAAGAGAAATAAGAACTGATTGTACATCAAATTTAGTGTAAGCTCTTCAAGTCCTCATGGGCTGGACAGCAGTGTTGCAAGAATATTTTTGAGGGTAAATAAATAGTAACTTTTGAAAGAAAATTCAAGGGTATTAAGCTTGGTGGTTTTGTTTGTGGTTTTTTTGGGGTTTTTTTTTTTTTTTTTTTTTTTGGTGGGGTTTTTTTTTGTTGTTTGGTTGGTTGGTTGGTTGGGGTTTTTTTGTTTTGTTTTGGTTTTTTCCTGAAAGCGTTTCACTACACTGGAAAGACTGAAGTTTCTTCCCAATCATATGGCTTTTCTTTTGGAGGTTGTTTACCCAACTGACAGAGATAGAAGTACTCGAGTCACCACAATCTTTTTAAATTCTTTTATATCTGTTCTTGATAGAAGATGCATATTCTGTCATGCACTTTAAATCAGGCCTTCATCTCTTCCTAAAGATAGGACACAGCTAGAAACTTGACAGCATTTTATATATGTTTTGGCTCTATTTTATGTAAGACTAGATTAATTCAAAGCCAAATTATCTCTGAAGTCTAATTACAAAATTCCTGAGACTGTAAGATGCAGTATCAGTTTATTTCTGGAGTCCTCACCTTCTGGGAAGCTTAGAGAGCTGTTCCTGACAAGATGTCAAAAACTTCACCACTGTTCACGACATCTGGTATTGAAAACATTTCATGAAGGCATACGTGTTACAGCCACATAGGTAACCACAGATCCTCTGCATATTCTCTGTCACTGATGCCAACAGCCTCTTACTAAATCTTTGCTACTGAATTCCCTTCCACTCCGTGTTAGAGTGGACACAAGTTCCATTGGACAGAAAAAGGACCCAGAGAGCAGTGAAGATGGAGATGATCTGCAGTGCCACGCAGCTCTTCCCCATTTCCATCAGCACCAGCAGCTCTCTGCTGCGCACACACGGCTCTGCAGAGCCAGATTTGAAGCCTCGGCTCTATTACTAGCTGGTGCTGTCCTCTCATCCTCTTGATCCATCCTGTTACACGTACCACTTCATGGTCTAATTGTCTAGTTCTTCCTTCCCGTGCTTCCTGAGTTCTGTGGGCCAAAAGAGTGCCAATTGTTCGTCAAGCCCAGGGTAGAAAATGCATATTTAGGAAAACTGCCTAGCAACTGCTTTCTTTAGAGCAAGGAGAGAGGCCATTTGCATAAGAAAACCTTCCAGCTGGAAGCCTGCAAAGGCTCTGCAGGGAGCAGATTCAGTGACCAGACATCAGAGGAGAGTTCCCGTCCCAGCGCTGTTCCTCTGGGTGGCCTCCCCGCCTGTCCCCGCCTGTCCCACCCTCGGCGGGCAGCGGCGGCACAGGCCGCACCGCCAGCGCCCGGAGCACCCCGGAGACCGGGAGATGCCAGCAGAGGAGAGGCCCCGTTCCCGTCCCAGCGCTGTTCCTCTGGGTGGCCTCCCCGCCTGTCCCAGCCCCGGCGGGCAGCGGTGGCACAGGCCGCGCCGCCAGCGCCGCAGCACCCCGGAGACCGGGAGATGCCAGCAGAGGAGAGGTCCCGTTCCCGTCCCAGCGCTGTTCCTCTGGGTGGCCTCCCCGCCTGTCCCAGCCCCGGCGGGCAGCGGTGGCACAGGCCGCGCCGCCAGCGCCGCAGCACCCCGGAGACCGGGAGATGCCATCCCGCTGTCCCACTGTGCTCCCAGAGGCCTTCCACGGATTTCCTTCCCACATCATCTTTCCCTCACACTGTGCGCGTCACACATCAAAAAGTCAACAATTTCAGCTGCTAACCTTTGGAATTCTGTAAATTGCTTTGCAAACTGCCTGCCAAACGTGACAATCTGTAGCACTGCAGTACAGTATCTCCAGATATTTACACATGGTTCCTCCCCATAATTACTAAAAGGCATTATTAGCCTGCACAAAGACCTGACCCTGGAAGAAAAAAACCCAGAAATTACTTAATAAATTCTCTTGCCGTTGAATGCCTAGAAAAATTTGCCCGTAAACTTTTCACTTTCTAATACCCTGTACAAAGCATTGGCTCTAGTAAAGTCAATGGAAATAGCCTCCACCAATATTCCAAGTACAATCTAGCAAATTGTGAACAGGGATGGGATTGAGGACATGGCACTCTTATGTGCTAATCATCTAAACAACAGTTAAATCGTTTCAGCACCTGCAAAAAATAGCTTTGTACAGCTCTGCTGCTGCTTAATGGAATGAGGCGATTACGATCAGAGTTCTGCAAAGCTCTCCAAATTGCAGTTCCTAAGGCTAATTTCAATGTGTGAATCATTGCTTTCCTGCAATTTATATCCATATGTGTGGTTATTTTTGAGAATGATTCAGTTTTGTATGTATAATTTTAAAAGGACTTTTTAAGTTAATGAACATCTGTGCTAAGAGCCCCTCAGCAGAAAAGCTTGTGTCAGCCACTGGTGACGATGACTGTGTAAACTTCCTGTTATCCTATAGGCGTGCATGTGGATCCTATGGCTCTTAACAACTGCATACTGCAGGAGTAACCAGCTGAAAAGCGCTCCATTAAAATGCTGTAACAAAAGGATGGGAAATCCAAAACTTCCAGCTACTTGAAAGCTGTAATATATGTTCCATAACCCGCATGGAACTAAATACTAAATTCTCAAAGCTTTTAACAGAAGCTAATAGAGGAAAAATTTCCATTCGAAAATTTCAAAACACTTCAGTATTTTGATTGACACACATTCAACACTTTTAGCTATAATGTAGTTCAACAGGATAACATATGTTTCTAGGTACTGCCTGCTGGCTTGGACTTTTTTTCTCAAGGTGAACTTATTTCTTGACATGCTGCATGAGAACCATGTTGGTATAAATCTAATGCTGGTGTATTTAAAAAGGAAAAATTAGGCACTGAAATTCAATGGGTAATCAAGTAACTGGTCACAGCAACAAGGTCACTTTGTTTTAGTCTGTCTTTTAATCAGATTAGTTTTTAAATCTAGCTATTGGGTTTTTGTTTCTGCCCCCTTTGTTCTCACAGACTGAAGGAGAATGTACTCCAGGAGCCATAAAGCTGTCTTTGCACATTTAAAGCAAAAGGGGGCTTAAATCTGGCCAAGAGAAATATGTCACAACCCCTCAGTTAAAAGTCTGATCTTCTTTCTGTATTATCAACCTGTCATTAACCTGCAAGGCAGAGTTACTAAGAGCTGACTGTAAAATGTAGCACACTACATATGTTGGACATCTGATGTTCCTTCTTCTAACACTAATAAAGAAAATTTTCTTGGACTCCCCTCTTAGAATCTGTGTTGGTGAAAACAGATGGAAACAGAGGTGCAAGTAGGACCAATAACCCTGATGTGAAAATGATAAAAAAAGCTTCACTTAGGAAGTGACTACATCTACAGCTGTACTAAAGAAGTTGGAACTTGTTCTTGCTTAAGACAAAGCTGAAATTAGGTTTCTGTGAAGAACTGAGGAAGTTAAACAGCTGTAATTCCAAACAAAACCAGGAATCAAACTAGTAGTTGTGTAAGTAAAAGCTGGGGACAGACCATGCCTCCTGCACAGCACAGAAGATATTCTGGCATGGGCAAGTAGCAACAGGCATCAAGCCATGGTGCTCATCCTTTGTCATCAGCCACGTCCTGGTGCATACCAGTTTCTAAATGCTGACATTGCAGTGACTTTTAGGGAACCTTTTTAAATCATTGGGCCTAATTCTGCTTGTGCTTGTGTTACTTTAAGTTCAGAGCTACTGCACAGACTTCAAGGCAGCTACTTCGGATTTACATCTCTCAAGCTGGCCTATTCTTGTATTGTTTCCAGTTGCATGAAATCATCTGTGCACGTCCTCCAGGGCTGCTGGAACCCTCTGTCCTCCCCAGCACTACACATGATGCAATGAGCCTCTGACGGAGGAGGAAAGCCGAGAAGTCCATGTAGGGAAGCAGATAATTTCCTTTTGAGCAATGGATGCAAAAATAGCAGCTAATAAAAAGCCTTCAAACTGTGCCTTCAAACTGTGACAATTCAATACACACACCTACGAGAATGCCTTGACAAGCTGCTTGACTTCCCAGTAACTCTTTCTTGTTTTCTTTAGTGCAGCCTCCTCCAAACTCCCACACACAGGTATTCATCTCTGTAGTGACAGCTGAGACCTGCAGGTGTTTGCTGCTATTGCCCTCTCAGAATAGACAGACACTTGTTCCTCACTGTAAACATTTGTATCATGGTGTTTGCCTGGCTAGTTACAGCCCAAATAATGATAAACCAGCCTTTTCTTTTTTTAGCCCCTTGCTGTCATGCATTAATTCTCCTTGCAAATAGGCATTAGGTACTGGAAATAGCTAAAGTGAGATCACTCTCTGGTGATTATTTTACTAGCCTTATCTTTTGGAAAATATTTCGTAGAATGTCACCAGAAAAGCATATCATGCAGTTTCCAGAAATATAGCACTCTACAACATTAGACTCATACATGAAGGGAGGGTATGGCTAGTGGGCAAGATGCTCTTTCACTCCTTTTATTCTAATATTATTTCACTGTTCTTCAAACTGCTATTTTGGCCTTGCTAAGGAACAGCAAAAATCAGAATAAGAACTGTTTGCTGAGGACTTTAACACTCACAAATGTCAAAATGGTTTCTCAAAAGGGTTGTTCATCTTTTTTATGTAACAAGAAGGTCCAAAATCTATGTATTTTTATAATAGGCCTGGAATGACAAATTGTGTAACCATTAGTTTCTTTGGAAGTCTGGGAGGTTAAGGAGCTTAATAACTTCTCCTGTCTTAACTGAAAGCACACAGGAACTCTGTTTTTTAAAAAGACAAACATCACAGAATACTTAATGTTGGCATTAAATAGAAATTATCAGGGAAACATTAGGAAGCAAAGCTATAAAAATCTAGGAAACTTCCTTACAAACCTTTCTCAATCCATCAGCTGTTTACATTTTGGTAGCCTGATTCTGTTTCTTTAGTTCTTTACACCAGCTTAGACAAGACCTGAATTCTAATTTTAAAAAAAGCTAAATCAAAACTAAACAACCAGCCCCCAAAGAAACAATAAAAATAAGAGAGAAACAACAGTCTTTCTCAACCACTAGAGGTACAAAATGTGCCAGTATGAATTGCAAAGTCATTCGCTGAGGGACTGAAACCAAAAACTTAGGAAAAAAATAAGGGATGTTCTTCATTTGGAACGACTAGAAAAGAGAGTGGCCCAGGGCATTGTCTGACAATACAGTAAACATGTGCCAGTGACACAGGCTATGTGAGTTTAGATGTACTATGCAGCACGTTCTCATTAGAGGCTGGGAGGTACCTCTAATCCAAGAAAGGGAAAAATCTGATTTGGAAAATACCACTCACAGTTCTAGCAATGTCTGTACCAGAAAGAGATATAAAAAATGCTTTTTTGCACACTGAAAGTCAATGGAGGAGGCCACTTCGAAGGGGAAAAAAATGAAGATACTTTTTTCCCTGACAGTAGGCCTTCTTTAACCCTCTAAAACAGTCTGGCAGGAGACAGGAGTAGTTTCTCCAAATACAATTGAGATTTAAAGGCTGGAAAGAGAGTAGAATAATGTGATCTACTAGATGTCTATTGCTCATTAGTTAATTCAGGTTGCTGGATTTTTTTTTTTAAATGCAGTTGTTAGGACAGAGAAGCTGATGTGCAGCCTTTGGGAAAAAGCACTGGCAACACAGGATTCTATTTATTTGCAGCATCCACTTTGAGAGAAGGGGCTGTGTGACAGGGCAGGAGTGATTCAGGAGTTAGAAATCCAATCTTCAGAAACCAGTTCTATACCTGAGAGGTATTTCAGAAGAAACCTGTCAACATTTTGCAGGCTGCACCTCTAACTTATTCAACTAAAGTCGTTCTTCAGGAGTTGCCTTTTTGTTTTCCCTTTTTGTCATATGATTTGATTCTGGATTATCTTTGGTTCCCACACTGCTCTAAGGAGATGAGGACAGACAGCATGGCCAGATGTGCTCTGAGGAGCATCACCAAAAGCAAGTTATGCCACAGGCTGGTGCAGCTGGCTTGGGCCCACATAGCTTTCTACAGTTTGCCAGCTCAGAAGGTGATTTTCACAGAAACGTCTGATGTGGATTGCTGTCACATCTTTGCCATGTGTCAGGTGTGACTGACTTCCTAAGATCTCTCAGGAATTTTTGCCAAGCATAGTTTCTCTTTAGATGCTTAGGACACTGTTGAAATCTTATCTTTTCCCCTGGCAGACTAGAATTTTTATGGGGCTTGATATCTTATATAGAAGGGGCTAAGTACTAGTGAGTGTTGATGTTTTCCCTGCAATATGATGAGGTCTCAGGTTCTTGCTGCTCTTACCCTTAACACCTACTGTGTGGCTTCCTTCAAGAATGAAAGACTTAGTAACCTATGTGCTCTTAGTAACCTATGTGCTAGCAAAACAATACCAAATGTGGGGAAGATTTTAAAGAGAAATGGAGTAACTGAAATTTGTACTGAAACATCCTCTTAGTGGTCTTCCTGATCTGTGCCAGAAGTGAAGGAAACTAATTTGTGAACCTCTCTGTAGTTTTAGGGCAAATTGAGGCTAAAGGAAGACAAAAACCTCACTTGGCCCAGACTTTTGACAAAGTTTTGAGTGGTTTGTGCAAGCTGAGAAAAGGAGCCCATATTTTCTCCGCTGTTCTTGCGCTGTTACATAAAGGCAAGTAGGTTATACAATAGCTAAATAGGGATTACAAAACTGAGCTCCACAAATCTAAATAAGAAACAGAATGTCTATCCTGCACTGGACAAGCATAAAAATGGGGAAGAGTGAAACTCTGGTCCTAATGAAGTTAATGGTAAAGCTCTTGCTTAGTCTGGTGAGATCACAGTTTCATCCAAAATCTTGGCTCAAGCCTGTAGTTGGCTGACCAGGCTGGATATTTAAAGCATAAAGTATTAAGTTTTTCCAAATACTGGGATAAGATGACTTCTACTTTTTTTCAAGTTTTTTGCTTATAATCAAGAAATGCTGAAATTATTTTTAAGACCAAGTACTAAGCAATCACCTGCAAACCTGAACTGGAAGCCTAAAAAGGCCCTCCCTGATATATTATCTCTGAATGCAAGAACAAACTACAACTATGTAATTCTTCCCAGGCTTCAGTGTCAACACTTAAAAGCAGTGAAAGCTACCTCAAAGCATTACCTTGGTATCTTAGACTTGTGGGGGTAAGAAATCAGACAGCAAACCCCAGATGTCAACAAAACAAATAAAAGCTCCTAATAAACTTGAGAGCTAAGCTCTGCAAGTAAATAACTTTGTGAAAGGATCTTTTGTGCTATAAGGATTGCAGTGCAGCAGTGTTGATGGAGCTTTTTGGCTCACAGACCAAACTAATTACTTGTTTAACTTTGGCCTGAGGTGTAGAGGACCTCTGGGTAAGAAAAGCCATCGCAGCTTCTTCATATCCCCAGGCTCATCTGGTCTGACTATCAAAACCTATTGCAGTTACATTGGACGCTGGCATGTACATCAGGAATTCCCCCACCCACAAGATTCCTGCATGATGAAAAAGACAGAAAAAAAGGAAGGGAGAGAAAAAAGGAAAGCTTGTGCAATCAGGGCCACACATCACATGTATTCCCAGTCCAAGGGTTACTTCTCTTCCCCCTCTTCCCTGAAGCATCTCTTAACAGATGAACTGATTCAATGCAGAATGTGATTAACAATCTAACAGTGCACAATGACTTGGGATCATCCTTATCTTACAGAAGCAAGCTATAAATAATCATCTTGGGCAAATCTAACATCATGACTGAGTGGAAAACTCCAAAAAAAAATCCAGTGTATTAAAACCCACAAATGATGAACCATGTCTTGCAGAACTCTTCAGAATTGTGTAAATCTCTCCAATGAGCATCAGATAGAGCTGTCAGGGTGGAGGATGATTTACTTCTCTGTGAGTGATTAAGCTTGAGCAGTTAAAAAGACTTAGCCCTGCTATAAGCAATTAGGTATGGTACGTCAGTGCCATTCCAGTGCTATCACTGATTTAGGCCTGCCAAGGATGCAATTCTCCAGGCAAGCGTCTGGGAATTCATAATTGCCTTAATTTTTTCATGACCATCTTCTGACCAGTCCAGATGTGTCCCAAAAAGAGCAGGCCAAAACTTCACAGGCTCAACTGATACTTCCAACTTTTATCAGCTCTGAAATATGGTGGCATGGCAGGTTGTGGTTCTGTCCCTCCTCTGCACTAATTAGAAACCAGTTGGAACATGAGGCACCAGAGAAGTTATCTTTCTTGCTTTTCTTACTGTGTAGAACAAGCAAATTCCCAACTTGAAGTTTCATATCCACCCATCACTCTGCAAACTTATGCCACCAGTTTGGATGGGGCCATGCTATTTATTTTACATCATCCCCTTTGACACTTTTTTACCTCTTTCTCTCTTCATTCACATTTCTGCCTTTCACTAACACGTCTCTACAATTACCTTTCCCACCTGTTTTGTTCTCTCTCTCACATCAATGATTGCATCCTCTTCACATTATTACCTCTTTGTTCTCTTCATTACACCCTGGACCTTGCAGAAGCCCTCCTTTGCCTCAAAAAAATGAAGGGAGAGAGAAGGAAAGAAGAGTAATTCTGTATGAGGGTCAGTGGGAAATACAATGTACCCCTTAAATTAGGTCCTTTGAGAGGCGCTCAAGGACTATCCAGATTACCCAGAATTTCCTGAACTCCTGCAGTTTCCAGGTCATGGGTGTTATTTTAAATTTCTGTTTCAGTGGGTAGAAACTTTGCTTCCTTGAGTACTCATGTGCAAGACCCAAGGATTAAACCCAGAGGTACGTGAGCAGGTACACTGATGCCAGACTCTGTGCACCATCACATACCAGAGCCAGGCCTCATTTGTCTCTGTGTGACTGCTGAGCTTCTTCTACCCTCTTCTGAAGACAGTTTTTATGCAGCAGGTGGAGTTACTATTTTTTTCAAAAAATAGCCAAAGCATACATTCAAAAATGCTGCCTCTGACTCCAACAACCTTTGGAAACACATATTTTTTGCACATACCTTCATTCTAAGTGTAATTACTAACATGGTAAACACTGAAGTATGAAACAGAGACACAACTGGAGTCCCAACAAGTGGTGCAAAGATGCAATATGCAAAGTCAAGAAACTTATCCTCTGCTCACTGGTGTCCTTTAAAACACAGAGGAATTTACTACCATCCTGTATATATTTTTTCAAGCTCTGAGGTGCAGTCATGCTTGCTTTATGTTGATCAAATAATTCAAAGTGTCGGTTTCCAAAATAAGGATATATAAGAGGAATTTGGATAATATGTTTACTAAATACTAGGTTTGTCTTTGAAAGGAAAGAAAATTAACAGGGGAGGCTGTTACTTATGAGCTTTTAAGTGAATTGTCATTCAACAATAATTTTCAAAAGTTGAGACAATCTGTTCCCAAGCATCCCACCAATACCAATGGTGAGGTGACACTTTCCTTTATTAACACAATCCAAACTGAGTGGCTAAGAAAGTAATAACCAAAAAGGAATGAGAAATAAGGAATAGAGAGGCAGATACAAAACATGTGCTTAAAGATGATGCGTTTACCTTACTGGGTAAACTCTAGGGTTTGTAAATTATCAGCTTGGTCATAGATTGCCTTCCCCAAGCCTCAAACACCTGACAGGTTCAGTTCCAATCACAAAATTACAAATGTGATAGCAACAGCAAACAGTGTCAACTACATGACTTACCACAAAACACAAAGACTACGTCAACAACATTAATGCACACAGTTTGTTTAACCCAGCAATCTCAAAGGTCTTCGCAAAATTCAGACATCACTTTATGGCAACTAAGCTCAGGGAAAACAGTCAGAACAAAAAAGAGCAATGGGCTACTCTTGCTCTCTGCATAACAGCTCTTCAACATTAAGAAATAGGACTAAAGCCCAGACTTAAGGCAGGAAAAGCTTTCATGTGCTGAGTATGCAACAACTTCTTACCTAATCTCTTCTTGAGTAAAATAACTGGTCACTGCTACTGCCCGGTACTTATTTTTCTTCTGGTTAACTGGTACATTATACAACTGCTCCCCAAAGTTATAATTTCCATTTTTCTTAGCAGTATTTAAGAACATATTTTAAGAGCTTCAAAGAGTTGGGCCAAATTTGATTACCAGTCTTCCTTTTCATCTGCTGCTTCTTCTTTGCTTATTCCAAGCAAACGTACACAATTTTTGCCCAGAGAAAAAGACCTTTCTGTGATTTAGAAGCTAAACCCAACATATATAAACAACAAAACTCGACAAACTACTCTGATTGACTCTCCAAGTTTTCCAAAACCTTTTAATTCAGAACCAGGATCTCCATATGCTAGGCTCTAAATTACCTGACAGACATATGGTAAAGTATAAAAGCAGAATCAGTCACACCAGTGTGGCAAGAAGACTGAACACGACCTAGCTAATTTCTTATTACTGCAGTTCACTTACCCGGTAGTAGTCTGTGCTGTACACATCTCTAGACATCCCAAAATCCCCAATCTTCACCAGCAGGTTTTCACCAACCAGGCAATTCCGTGTAGCAAGATCCCGATGCACAAAGTGCTGTGATGCCAGGTAAACCATACCAGAAGCAATCTGCTGTGCAATGTGAAGCATCTGGGATTGGGTCAGCTCAGCAGGACGGTTGCCTTCTGCCATCAGCCCTGCATCTGGTCCATGTGCCCTGCACCAAAACACAATCTGATAAACTGATAGGCCACTTATAAAATGGAGATGTGAAAGGCATTAGTGAGCATCAGCCCACACAACTCCATCAAAAGTGCTATAAATTCCTTAGTGAAATAGGAAAAATTTTTTGTCTTGGCCTTTTCCATTTACTGTTTTCCTTAATTGGTGAAAAGTAGGTTGTGTGAAGAGCGTTGCAAATGGACATATATTACTCAAGGAAATAAGGCATATGTGTTCACAATAGTACCCATCTGTCACCTTTCTCCTGCTCCAGTATAGTAATCTTTTCTGGAGAAAAGCTGACAAACAAACCTGCTTGGGAATCGAAGAAAAATCTTATCACTCTAAGACTGAAAAACAATTGAGGGAAAGGCAATGAAGTGGCATGCATAGCATCAATTTTCCTGTGACTGGCATTCCTTGATTTCTGCAGGCCATTGACCCTTCCATCTTGTCTTAAACAAGAAAGAGCTAACTTCCTTCTCCATTTGAGAAACAAGGACAGCAATTTTAAATTTATACTTCTAATTTCCTATCCAAATGAACAGCAGGAAAGGATTTTTGCTTATTTCATGACCAAGGGTGAGACCTGCCTGAGAATGGAATTCTTGACAATAGGAAGAGGACACAAAACATACGCTATTTGGAAAAACAAAACAGCTTCAGAAATATAAGATTTTCAAGACCTGGCAAGTCCCTAAGAAGCAACAGTTAACTAATTAATGAGAATACTTCTATGTACTTTGTGAAAACCAGGGATATTTTGCATTAGGAAAGCCCAGTGAAGTACTGGGACACATGAGCTTAACCCATCTTAACTATGTGAGCTCTGGTATGCGTGTACATCCTAATATCTTGAAGATACAGATATAGACATTCATATGAACAATATTTTACAGGAAGAACTACTAGCTAATCCTTATCCAATCAATTAGGTAATCTGGCAATAACTCCTCATTTGATACATTTCATAATGTTCTAAATATCCTTTCTCCATCCATTCTATTTTTCTGTGTTTTCAGAAGCCCTTTTTTATTCCATTCCTGAAAACTATTCTTTCAAAGAGACCACCTCTCCTTTTCCCTCCTCAACAGAGGTGAGGCCTTAATTTTTCTCTAGGGTAAGGGCACAGGAGTTTCGAAAAGAGTTGCAAATTAATCAAAATCTGAGAGATCAAATCTGGCACTACCAATTAGAAATGTGATATTAAAATTGCCCCAAGGGAAGAATTTCATGAGCAAAGTGACAGATGTGAGTAAGAAATGAAGGAGGGTGTGTAGAACTGATAGGACTGTATCTGGTACCAGGCAAAGCAGCTCTCTGGTTCAGAGTATATACAGGCAGCCATTCATCTGGTCTTCTGGTCTAGGTTGATGGGGGTGGGAACAAATGAGAGGATATGAAATATCCAACTAGAACTTTCAAGCAAATTCCTATTGAAAAACACTGTACCTCTATCATGCATAGATTTTTAAAATAAGTGTTCTCTGACATGAACATTTGAGCTGCTAAATTAGAGAACTTTTCATCTTTTGCTAGTCTCCCTGAGGACCTGGGCTTTATCCAATGGAACCTGTAGATTATTTCTAACATTCCATCTGGCTTGCTTGTCCACTTGGTGCTGGCCATAAATGAGGTGATCTTCAGTGTCTGCAACAGCCAGGAACATTGATAGATATTCTCTGCAGCCACATCATCTGCTAGTCCACAGACCAAGCGCTGGGCAGGCATGAGTTTGAGGCTTTAGTCCTAGATCTGAACAGCCCTTGGCTGCATGCAGGCAGCCAGGCTCATTTGGGTTAAATTTTCAGATCAATTTTTCCCTAACAGCCTTTGGTGGCGCTGCAGGGTAAGAAATATGGAACAGCCCACTTTGCTGTGAACCTCTGGTCTGCAGCACAAGCTGCAGAAAATGTGAGAGGAATGACAAATTGGAGCTTAGGTTTAACAGCTTGTCCCAGCATAATCATTTTATGTGCTAAAGACAAGGGCTGATTAATAGTCTGTTTAAAATTGAAGGCCTAAAAGTAGCAAATATACTGTCTGCTAAAATACTTTTCCATACAATAATTCAAAATCAGAGTTACAACATAAGAAAAATCCAATCAAAAAGAATCAAGGCATAAGTATTTCTTATGGAGTAAGAAATTATTTCTCACCATCTGAGAATCTGGCTTATTCAAACAGAAATTCAGTTTTCTGAAAATGTACTAGGATGGCATCTAGGGAAACAGCAGCTCTCTCCTAATTCATCAGAAGACCAAGCAGACAAATGTAAATGCCCTTAGTTCTTACAAATACTTAAATTCTTGGCCAGAGAGCCAATCAGTCTGGAAAGAGTAGCAGTGTTTGCTCTGCATCTCCAATATCAATAATAATATCTTCTTTGTGATATCTATTGATAAAATTACACAGTAGACACTGAAAGAATAGCCTCATATTTTTAACATAGGAGCAAATGCCATCTATTAACTGTTTATTTTTATGTCAAAAAGTGCAGGCTGATAAAAGTGGCACATACATGAGGCCTCTGTTTATAACTTGCTGGATCATGGGTTACCTATTACTGTGAACCTTATTTATCATCTATGTATTTATAACTGCTCTACTGCCAAATTTCAACTTCCTATGCACATTCCTGAATAGCTTTATGAAATAAAGCCCTAATCTGGACCCCAAAGTGTAGCATTTTTCAATTCACAGAAGTTTCCATGGCTCACAGTTTTCTTGCTGCAGATTTATAGCAGTCTGTCCAAAACACTGGGAGAAGGGAAGAGAAAAAAGGTTAGACTTTAGAAGGTCTTTGACGCCTACAGATAGCAATAGGTGTTGAGTGGGATCTTCCAAATGCTACCAGAAAGCATGTAAGAAAACCATTCCTACTGTAGGATTTATAATCAAACATTTTAGAATACACTGAAATGCATTGGAAACAATTTTTTTTTGCTACAAATCTTGATTTAATGGTACTTCCAAACAGGCAAAGACAAGAGCCCCACATCCCAGTAAAAAAGACATCAGTCTTGCAATTTGTTTTCCTAGGTGTCAGCTTTTTCCAGTGGTAGTTGTTAGTTTAACATTAAGTACCAGTAACACCTACCTTTTCTACCCACTTTTGTCTCAGGATCAAAATATATGTTAATGGATTTACCTGAGGAATTTGTTAAGATCTCCATGCTTCATATACTCAAAGACCATGATGAGTGGATCACCCTCAACACAGACACCATAGAATTTGACAATGTGCTCATGTTGCAGGTTAGTTAGCAGTTCTGCCTCACGGTGGAAGTCCTTGCGGGCGTTATCACTGGCATCCTTCAGTGTCTGATGGAGAAAATGAAAATGTAAGGAAGGAAGATGTTCACAGAAGGTAGGAAACATTTGGAATAGCCCTGTAAGGGTAAGATAAGGACACAGTACAGCATAGAGGATGGAGGAAGCACTTTCTTAATAATTCTTTTAGAAATGCAGATGCAATCCTGAAGTGCAATTAAATAACGGCAGTACAATTTTCATTCTCCTGCCACATGTTATCCCAAACAAACACTCTTCTTTTAAGAGAATGTATGAATGCTCATGCTTTCACTGTGACAAGTGTTTTCCAAACACAGAACAAATAAACTGATCTCATCCCAAAAATATACCAGTACACAGCTGGTTTGTATCCTTGAGCATTTAACTCAAGCAACCCCTCGTATCCTGCTAGGTATTTACCTTTCTTGTAGTTCTTTAAAATAAAGCTTTCCTGGTTTAAAATACATAGTGGTAATATGGATGCATTCTTTATGTACTGCTGAAGTGAGTCCTTGTGGTGTACTGTACATTAGGTAGATTTACATACATGAGAGTATGTCCCTAAACCAGAATAAGACTTGAGACTTCAAGGTTGAGACTTCAGCCAGAAACTTCTTTGAAATTCTGTAAATCTACTCACATGACTAAGATTAGGCATATGTGTAAGTAATTGGAGGTCAAATGCTAAAGTGATAGACATGGAGGAGAGCAGATGCAATGCACAGAAGAATTCTGGGGTGTTGCTGGATCAAATAGGAGGCCTGAATGCTGTATAATCAAATAATACTAATTTAACTGTCACACATAGGCAGTTTCTGATTTCTCCTTATAAACTACATTTTATGAAGAAGAAAACATTTTCATGTACAAAAAAAAGCAAGTTCTGACACCAATTAAATGAGGAATAATTATAATTGACAATAAACCACTAATAGACTCTGTAGTCAAGAGGTGCAGTGGTTGCGCTGTACTAATTCAAAAAAATATTTCTAAAACCACAAGAGGAAGATGGCAAGTTACCAACATTCACAATTTATTCTTCACAGAAAATGCTGTCTGGGCTCTGTAGCTCTGGATTTTAACAATACCTAGGTTTAGTACAATGGAAGATAAGACACGAAGGTAGTGGCAGTGTTTTAACTAAAAATGCCTTTTTCCTGACCATCTAGTCACTTTACTTTCTATCCTGAGTTAATATATAGAGCATGGGACCAACCACACTCACCAGAACAAAAATAGAATAAGTTGTTCTTATTCTACCCAATCGTTCTGCCAACAGAGTTTTTAGCTGCAATAGTCATGGCTTGTTCAAGGTTTTTCTTCAACAGGGACAATTCTGTCAGCTTTTCTTGTATTATATGTATGCATGTGTGAAGAAGAGCCTAGTAGATGACTGTTGGAAAAAACACATACTTTACTTGTGATACAGCAATCCTGGGTCTTGAAAAATGAATTGCTACTATAATAAAATTCAGATGGGGGGACAAGGAGTAGGGCAGAATGGATTGCCATCTTCCAAGTTCAGGGACTTTTCCCTGTGGATTTTAGGCTCTGTGGATCTTAGAGGCAAAAGAAATCACTCATGCCTTAGGTGTCCCTTCCCTGAGGAATGTACTTATGAATCTTAACATGCCTTCAGGCCCAGAATCCTTTTTCCATAAGTTTTACCAAGGATGCAAAAAGGACATTGCTTCATCAAGGCTTCTCTACCCAAGATTATACACAGCTGTATAATGGATATCAAATTTGCTTCCCACTATGGTCTACACACAATCACATCTGAACAGAGTGAGGACTGGACTTGAAATGTTTACCAATATTCCAGGCTCTGGGATGATGCTTTAACATGATACAGGCACCAACCCACAGTCCAGTGTGTGCTATATATACTGAAATCACTGGTAATAATTCTGTTGTCACTTGAGTTTCTTCTGGTGGTTTCATATATGAAGTGATTGGACTGTAACTCTTCTCAACAACAGAATTAGAAAAACAATCAATACAAAACGCATTTTAAAATAATAGCAATCTGGGAAGAAACTGACAGGGAGAAGCAGAGGCTGATCATCTTTCCGGCAGGTTCTTTCCCTGGAAAGACAGTAAAAATGCTGACAGCTCTGTCCTGTGAGGATGGCATATTGTATATTTGAGAAGATGCTTTTTATCTCACAGAAACAGAAAAATTATCATATGACAGAGCAGTTGCCATGGCAATTCCACATTTTCTGTCAAACAGCAAAATGCAGAAAACTCTAAAACTCAGGTGAAACTCGGGCAGAGTTTCTACTACCATGGGCTGACTAGAATTTCTGTCACCCACCACTGCAAAATCTCCTTTTCATTATTTCATGCAGTGCACAGAATAAGCACAATGCATGAGAAAGAGCTGGCACAGTCAGGCAAGGAGGAGACTGGAAGGTAAAAAAATTAATAAGTATGTAGAATTTACATAGAAATGACATTGACTAATGCATTTAGCTTGTTCTCAGTACAAGAAAAAAAGAAAAAACCAAAATAAAACCCTAAGAGCACAAAGAGAGGAAAGACACATTAATTATTATTATCATTACTGACAAGTATGCCAAAGCTCTGCATACAAAGCACTTTCACCGGTCGACAGGAGGCTTTCCCAAATAGGATCTGGGATTCAATCACATGTGCTTTCCAGCTACTCAGGCCCACGGTTAAAGAGGAGGGATGAGCTTCCTTGGGAAACAGAGGCTCTTACAGGAGCTCCACATCTGCCAAGTTCATCCTTGTCACAGCCAGACCACCACCCCACACTTACTGCCTTCCAGAGAGTCCCTGTCCAGGTACCAGCACTCTGGGTGGTGTGTGCTGCCCTGTGCTCTGCAGCGAGTGTGAGCTCTGACACCTCTCTGTCTGACACCACAGAGCTGCCCTCGTGGGCAGGTCAGAGCAGCAGCAGGAGGATGGGGCTGCTGTCACCAACATCAGCCAAACTCTCGAGACAGCTACATGACTACTACTATTACTACTTTTTACTGTTTCAGCCTTCCCCTACAAAATAATTGCTACTGCTTCCCACAACATACAAGAGCTGACTGCTATGTCTTCTCAAGAAATGAAGTTGTGGTTTTGAGCCTTCTCAGAACTGATGGTCTGAAGAATTGGAGACTTTTGGTTTTCCTGTTCAGGTGCCATGGAATGTTCTTGATCTCACACACACAGCAGTCTGTTAGCTGAGCAAAATCCCCCAGGGGAGCCAGAGGCAGCTGCTAGCCTGTGCCTTGTCAGCCTCACCTCCTGCTCCGGAGAGGCTACACTAGCATGAGACTATGCCTGGGGATCCAGACCTGTGAGAAGACAGTACTGAGCCAGGCCTGAACAAACACAGCAAAATGGGCCCTCAAGAAGCCAGCAATTTTTCCTTCCTTTACCCTCTGTTCTCTAAAAGTTCCTGCAGCGAATAGTGTTCTGATATAATGTGCTATGGGGGCAATGCTAGTACAATGTCCAGGTTTTGTCCTGTGGAAATTTCTAAATTTCCAATTTATAGGAAATAAAATTTCCTCATTTTTTAAAATTTTCCAATTTTTTTGAAATTTGGAAATTATTTCCATGTACTCTGTGTTGCACCCAAAAAGCCCACACTAATCAAAAGCAAATTAAACACATTGTCTTTCTCCTCTTTAAAGGAGCAAGAGCTCAAACTCTTTGGTATTTTATGCTAGGCCTGATCTTTTTTATCTTCCCAGATTTTTCTGGGCCCCTTAGCTCCTAAATAATTTGCTGCAGCAACGTCAGCATTTTGGATACCAGCTGGCTGATAAGAAGGGAGCATGTTGAGTTAGAAGGAGGGATGCTCGGGGCCTGGCATGAGCCATAAAGTTTTCTAGCAACTGGCAGGCACAGGGAGCTGACAGAGACCACTAGCCAACCTGACCCCCATTGTGCAGGTGAGGCTATGATTCCTTTCTGCTGAAATCTCCCTGGCACCACCTTACTCTTCAGGAAGCAGCTATTTCCCCTGGGCTCACCAAATCTATTTTATAGTGATGGGTGTGTTCTGGTGTTGCCCATGGATCTGAAGCTCTCTAAAGCCCTTGTTGTGTGTCAGGAGGAGCTGCTCCTTGCTGCCAGTGTCCGAGTCTGCTCCTCTATGACTAACACTGCCAAATCCCGTGCTCAGGGATGGAGTCCAGACACAGTCCTGCACTGAAGTGCAGGATAGCTCTCTGCACTGCAGTGGAAACTCCATCCCTTGACCTCCACTGTGACTCAGGGATACCTGTTATCTGTGGTTGGTAACCACAGTGAAAGAGGCAAGTATCAGGCAATTAACCCCTCAGTTATATGAGGATGAATCCAGTGGCTCAGTTCACCAAAAACTTTTCTCTGTGACAACAGCCAGAGTCACACTTTTAAGAGCCAATGACAGAAATATAAAATGGGAATAACCTATTCCCAGAGGTAATTCTTCCCATAGCTGCCTACAAGATTCTTATTAAGGACACTCTAAGGAGACGATTTCATAAAAAAAAACCAAAAACTGAAACCAAAAAAGTATAACAACTTGCCCAGAAAATGGATAGATTTGTCATTTAGGTCTGTGGAGATATATGTACCTTTAAAGGCTGAATGCTCTTCCTTTTGATTTACACTGAGAATGAGCAGCAGAGAGAAAGTGCAGTGTAGCATTTAACAGCAGAAGTGCTAGGCTCCATTTGGAGAGGACTTTCAAAAGGAGCAAGTGAATGGAAATTCTTTTATTTTGCTATCAAGCAGCTCCCTGAAGTGATAGAGGAAAGATCATTTCCATTATAGCTTCACCAAAATACAAAAAAAAAAAATCATTTAGATCTAGTTTTTCCATCTCCTGTCTCTTGCTTTCCCCTGTCTATGCTATATCCCTTCAGGGCTTAATTTTTTGCTCACCAGTCAACGACTGAACCACTCCCGAGTATCAAAAAGCTTATAACCCTGGCAAACCCAAAACCCTGCTATTTTTGAAGGAGCACTGTACAAGACTGTCCTCCTTTCATGTTCTTCCACTGTCAGATTCAAGACTCTATTTCTTGTTGCCAAATTCAAAAATATGATCTATATGATTTCTTTTACTGTATGGTTTCATCCAAAACACAAACATGGTTGCCTAGTTGTGACCTGTCAGACAAAATTATTTTCTGGTCACTTGGCACAACCAACTTCTGGACATCTGCGCTTAATGAGATATTTCAAATTCTGGATACCTTGTTTAATTTTTGGCAGAACACTACAGATGGAGATGAGAGATTAGTTTCAAGGAAAGTGTTCAAACCCTGAGAGTGTAGTTTCTAGCTACATCCATAGCAAAAGTCAACAGTTAGCCTCAGCTCTTGAATGCTGGTGGGCAAAAAGGGCTTCAAGGCAGGTTTGGTCTCCAAGCTATATTAATGAAAACTACCCACAGACAATTTCAGCTGCTGACTAAAAGAATGGCACAATCCTGAAAGAGAAAGGTGTTCGTTGCCTAGCAATTATACAAGACCTATTCACTTAGCTAGTAGCAGATTATTTTTTAGACACACATAAATATCACATACATTTTTAATGACCTAGACATTATTTTTCACTAATTGTACTTCAGACAGACCATAAAAGATTTTGCCCCCTTGTGATGCAATCTGTTTCCTCCTTTTCCTTATGAGATTCAGTTCACACTTTATAATCCTCAGCAAGATCAAATACCAAATTTTCTAAACACTACATTAGCCATATGAACTCTTCTACACGTATCAGAACAGTTACATTAGATTATAGAATAGGCAAACATGACCATTTACAAATAAAACAGCATTAGTTGCATGAATTAATAATAGTAACCCTAGTCTCTTTTACCTTCACTGCCACCAAGATCTTGCCCTGCTCAGGACACAGGTTATAGCATTCTGCCAGAAAGACTTTCCCAAAGGCTCCTTCTCCCAGTTCTCTTTTAAGAACAATATTGTGGCGCTTGATGTGATGCACAACTGTGGAAAGAAGAAAAAATAGAGGTCAGAAGGGAGTTGCAAGTCCAGGATGGGTTGGAGTCCATGGTTACAGCCACTTGGAGATAGGATTGCCTGTAAAGTAGGGAAGGAATCAAAGAGCCCACATGTCATTTTTTACCACTTTCTGCAAAAAGACTGAGTTTATGCATGTGTATTTGGAGTACATTTTCTGGGTAAGAAGACATGGAATTAAGAGTCAGCTGGGAACAGGCCATTTATCATGTTAGGATGACTGCTGCTGAGCATACATAAGAGCCAATGCTACTTTTAAAAAACATTAAGACTGCAAATCAGAAAACAAATCAAGCCTTTCTCACATCTTTTCTACTTTTATACCTTTAACAACAGCAGAACATTCCTGTCCAAATCCAAAAAGTATTAAAATATACCTAAACCAAGAAAACCAAACATGTCCTCTTTCAACTTAATGCAACTTAACACTCTGGTTTACTCACCACTTTCCCACATTGTGCTACGCTATAGTTACAATAAGATAAGAAATTTTGGTCTCACAATCATGATTTACAGTATTGATCTGAAGTAAAAGAAAAAAAAAGATGGACAAAGGTTTTAGTCCACATAGTGGACAGAAGCTTAGTTCAATTGGTGCCTAGAGTCAATTGATTCAAACATTGAAGCTCATGAATATGTTTTGACTTATTTTACATTCTCCTTTCAGCAAAAGCTTCCATTAAAATCTTTAATATTTAAAATACTGTACTAAATTTTGTAGACTACATTATCAATTTACAACGTTCAAGCTAAATAAAGCATTTCAAAGGGCAGCATAGCTGCCAATAGGGTGGACAGCTTGTGTTGCTGAAACTGTACAATCCAGACAGCATCTGCGGATGATTTTAACCTCAGTGCACTTAGCCATTTTTGCAAACACTGAAATTCAACCCTGCCTGGAAGAAGCCCATTTGCAACCTAAATTCTAAACACAGTGAATTAAATAGCAGCACACAAGCATCAGGCTGGCTTCTGCAAGGGTGAAAATCTCACCCTGGTTGCTCAACTGCAGGCACCAGGACTGAACCCTGCCAATAATTTAGGGTGTAACCAGATGCAGACCAACACCTGTCTCCATGTTTGGTCAGGAGGAGTGCTGATCATAACATCAGTAGGGAGAAATGGCACAGCCTGTGCCTACTCCAGTCACCAGCATTTGGAGAAAAGGACGGTAGACTCCAAGAGAAGAAAATATGTGTCCCACACAGTAATCCTAAAACAACCTAACCTGAGCACACTGCATGTAAATACACTCCATATCCACGTGTTTGGACATGAGGGAAAACTGGTGCTGGAGCAGGCTCAGAGAGTGAGCAATCTGTCACACATCTGCTGTCATGAGGTGGGCAGCACACCTAAGGAACAAATCTCCACCAGATCCAGCTGGCACCTGCTACAAGACCCTTGGCCAGTGTCCAAGTAGGACCCTGTACCTTGTACATAAGAGTGGGGAAGGCTGGATTCTCCCCAGGCTCACCAGGCTTTGCTGCTTTCCCCACAGGGGATAATATTCAGGGGGGATATTCGCAGCCTCCTTTTCCAGTGCCAGGTATTCCAGGAGAGGCCACATGTCCCATCAGGTACACGAAATGAGACTGCACAGTGCCTACATTTTTTACTCTTGTCACATACTTGTCTAGCATAAAATTAAGTTTTGTCATGGTGATGCTTTATTTGGCCAGCTACCTTAGCAGGTCCCCTGCAGTCAGGATGAAGTTGCTTTTTACTTTAATTTTCTCCTCAGCACTGGCTTTGCAAGAAAGGCTCAAAATGCAATCAGCACAAGATAGGCCTGAACCAGAACACACCTTTTCCCTATGGACATGAGTTAATCAGCATGGCTGGCCTCTGCTAGTACTGGCCATGAGGCAGACCAGCAGAGCTGAAGGACTGCTGCCCTGGCACACCACCTGAGCTCCAGAGTGTGGCACATCTCGTCCCCTGAGCTTTAAAAATGCTTGATACCAAATGAGTGCTACCCCCATCCCCTAAAAAACTTACCATCCCCTGCTCTTGGGGAATTCTCTTTCCCTCTGCATTACTGGTATTGCCAGGAGGATGCCTGCCTTCCTTTCCCACAGGGGAAAGAAAGCAAAGGCAGTTTTTCATTCTTTTCTGCCCACAGCTGCCAAAGACTTGGAGATGAAGACAGTTGGAATTTTTTTGCGGGTCCTCTCCATTTTGAGCCCATTATACTGCTAATGTTGGGCCTAGCAGTACAATGGAGTTTTTTTGTGAAACTCCAGGAGGACTTTACAAACAATAGAGTAAAAATAAATAAGAAACATATTCAATACTTCTTTGTAGTACACTTACAGCTGCTGTTAAACACTCTTATATAAACCAAGCATTTGAATAAACAATCCATACCATAAACCAAACTGTGAAAGCTAGAACACAGCAAGGCACAGAAGAGGTCTGCACAGAATGTATCTACAACTTGCTATGCTCTATCCATTCCTGTTACCTTTTTGAGCTGCGCTGAGCTACTAAACAAATAAAAAATGACAGTAGGCATGACTAAAGGGGCAGAGATTAAACATAATAACAATGTAAGTAAATCAAACACAAATGATGTGACAGATATATGAGCTCAGGAAAAAATCTGTTTAGCACACTCAGGGCTCCAGCCATAATTGCACTGTCTTCAGTGGGAGGACACTTGAGCAGGAGATACACTAGAAAAATTCAGGTCAAAATCTGCTTTCAGTTACTGCCAGGATAAAACAAATTACCTCTGCTAAAGTCCAAGAGATTATCCTGGATTTACATTGAAGATACAAAGCAGAATTTGGCCAAAGAGGTGACACAAACTAAGAAGTCTCATAACACTGTCTCACAAGAAAAGGTACCCAAATATTCAAATGACAGCTATGTATTTTCCTCCTTTTGTTTCTAAATGGCAATTGCATTTGACTTGCCATTTGTACTTTTAAGAGTATATAATCTCTGGTTTTAAATCTTAACTTATTACTGTAAAAAAAAAGTCCCACTGAGCTAAAAACCACATTGAGTCTCTCTTCTCATTTCATGGTCTCAGAAGCATCTCACCACAAGAGTTGGATCTTTAGGTATTTCACTCACTAGCAGACAGTATGTCACACTGGAAATTATGCAATCCATATTTCCAGGTTTGGGACTGCACACTCCCCTGGTAACCTACCTTTGATGGTGAGGCTGAACAGGAAGGGTCACACCACGTTCTGGAATTGGTTCCAGCAGAACAGGCAACTCAGGATCACCTCATCACATTGAATTCCCTGAGCTGGACACAAATTAATCCAGCCAGGGATAGCAAGATACCCAGCACTATAAATTATTAACATTTCTTGCCCATATTTTAAAAATGAAATGGGACAGAGTGAAAGTGTTTCCCCTCAGTCACAAACAATAGGTCTTAACATTTTACCACCTCATGTAACCATTACACCATCTAAGCTGGCCTTCTAAACTATATGGAGCATAATATGTGGCAGAAGACTGTCTCCAGAAATAGACTGTGCCACTCTTGATTTGAAAGTCTGAACTATTCACTTATTTCATGTGTAATCATTTCATTGCTAGTAAAAATGCATGCCTTTTTCTTTGCCTCTTAATCATTAACTTGTCTGGCTTGCATCTCCCTCCCTTGGTCTTTAGGGGACTTTTTCTGATAGTTTTAGCAGCCTTTTCAGGTTTGGTATTGAGTACATATAATCAACACCCTTCCTGCCCTTCTTGGTGAGGCAAAGAGACAGAAGTTCCTCACCCCAGGAAAACATCTCCAGTTCATCAGTCATTGTCTTGACTTTTCTCTGGAAATTTTTAAACCTCCTTTTAAAAGAAGTTGTTTCCACTTTGTTTTTCCCAACTGAAAGCCACCTCCACAAGGTTGTGATAAAAACATAAAATCAACTCCCTATATCTCTTCACATCCATAGATTACGCGAGTCCTTTTAAGGCTGGATTTCCTAAGGAGCACAAAAATGAAATACTTATGTAGTATGCATGTGAGTGCCTCATCTTGAAGACGTCACCCAATTACAGTATCACAAATGTTGTAGGTCTCAAATGTGTTCCCATCTACTTCATGAGAAGAGCAAGGAGATTTATGGAGAGACTGAAACACGGACTCACTGATGGACAGTAAAGAGACAACAGCTGACAGGCATCACTGCCTCACAGAACTACCAACACTGTAAGATCCTTTTTTGTTGCATGCCCACTTAAATCATCTGCTGAGCCTGCTTCTGAGGATTCTGTTCAAAATTTTGCTAGTGGTACACATGTGGGACAGTCCTGATGAAATTTGTTGTGCCAGGACTCTGAGAACAGAATGAGGACCTTCAAGATGCCAAGAAACCAGGCAAGGTGATATTATAAACATACCCACAGCTGCATAAGTAAAAGGCAGTCATAGAAAAGACTCAGCTTGTGATGTGACACAAGGTCCCACAGAAAGATGTTTTGCAAATTTCTTTACTTTTTCCCCCACTCTTTCTATTAAAATTGTGGACTGAATGATTTCTAAGACCTTGCTAGAAAAAAAAACCAGATGTAAGTGGCCAAATGATTGTTTAAACAGTGTATTGAATTTGCACAGCATTTGCCACTCACACACACAAAAAAAAAAGCTTCTGCTGGAATTCTGTAGCAGAAGGATACAAATTCACTACAAAAAGCATGCAGCAAGTCTAGACTGATGGCCATCAGATTATGCAATAGCAGCATGTGTGCAGGTTCTGCAAGCTATTGCCAGAATAGAAACTTTGGCTATTGAGTTATCTGAGCTTTAACATGGCAATAAAAGCTAACAACAATGCTTCTTTTTCTTTTTTTTTTTTTTTACCTTTTAATCTGTCAGTCTTGCCTGGATGCAGAAATAGGTCAGCTCAGTTGTAACTTTCTGATTATTTGATGCATTTATCCCATACAACTTTCATTACTTATTATTCTATATTAATTTTTATGTAGTGCTATTGTTTAATTTTTACCATATAGCATCAACAATTGCTCATGTAAGGCTCATGCCCAACTGTTGTAGGTACAAACAAACAATGTTTTCATGTATAAATAAATAAATAAATAAATAAATATATATATATTTAAACTTATATATATAAATCTGCATATATATCTATATCTATATCTATATCTATATATATATCTATATATCTATATCTATATCTATATCTATATCTATATCTATATCTATATCTATATATATCTATATTTATATCTATATATCTATCTATGTATATATGAAGTAGTCCACAGATGAGAATCACCTCTTCAACAGAAGTAAAATAAACTGACAGAAAATCTCCTCTCCATATCTCAGGTACTCTGCTCTAAATGAAAGGTGCTGGTACCAGCTCTAGAAAACTGCCAGAAAGGCATTTTGCTCTTATCACATTACCTGTGCAAGTCCAGCTTCTGAAGCACTTTGAGTCTTGTTTTGTGTCTTTGAAATAAACAGAGTGCAATTCAAGAGCTGTGAAACAGTTATCCCTTGAGTGGCCATCAGTGATTTGTCAGGTTTCTCTCAGGCATTACTCCTAAATGGGCATTGTGGAAGAGATGACCCTTAGGATCTAATGCCAGGTTGAGCAGGAAGTGATCTTCCTGGAAGAACTGGAGGCATTTATGAAAGGCAAACAAGTGACTATCACAGGAATGGCATAATTCCCAGGCACTCTCTACTTGTCTGGAGCTACATCTGGTAAATCAAATAAATCTGTGATTGCTGCAGTTTAACCTTTCAGTTGCTTTGTTTACAACTTAAACCCTCACAGGATATATATTTAAACCCCAGAATTTTTATTTTCTGGATTAGAATTAGGCTTCCTTTTGTAACACAGTGCTGCAGCACCTTCAAGGGTGACCAGCTCTCTCCCAGCTGCCTGGAACAGCAGGGGCACCACAGATCTTGTCCACTGTAAACTCTTTTTGCTGAAGCTGGCATGGCTCTTCTCTGTCTGAAACACAAGAACTGTCTTTTGGGGTTATTATTTGATTCCTCGTGAGCCATTTTACTTTACTCTTTTTTCTACAGTAATCTATTTGGTTTAGTTGGCCAAGATCCCCTCAGCTTGGCTACAGATAGGCATGATGCATACTTGATTAGATCCTTATACTTAAATAAACATTACTTAAGAATAAATTCCAACAAAAATGGTATCATTGCCTTAAATTAGTCTGATCAACTTAATTCACCCTTCATAAAAAAAAAAAAAAAAAAAGTCAACTGTTTATCTATACAGGAATTTGCCCTTGCATATTAAAACTGAGGTGCACAAGATCTTCAAGCCCTAGCAACCTAAAACTGATCTTTTAAATGCTAAAACAATTGGGATATATTAAAATAGCTGAAAGCTAAATGTGGTTATTTTCAGAATAAGTAGTATATATTAATCATCCTGCATTTCTCTTTCTATGATGCTTCCAGCTTCCTGAAAGCTTTTCAGCACAGTATGGTAAATCAGCTTTAAGCAGAAAACTGCACAGGAATTTTGACAAAGCACTGCCTTTGCAGATATGTTTACACTTAATTTATAAATGCCAATCTCAATACACTTCTTCCAAAAGGTTAACCATCATGCAGGCTATTGTGTGTGAGTTGCTGTGTAAAACCTGTTAGCATTATTTTATGGTGGCAAATCTGATCTGTCTTTCTTATTTAACTGGAGACAATGATTTCAACATGAGCACCCTTCCTGTTTAGACCTGGAAATCCTTTCCCTCCACACTATGCTAATCTTTAGGAATCTTCTGTATTACATGAATAGGAGTACTTAGCAAAGGATGGGGGAATACCATGTCACATATCTCATATAATAGATGCTTGAAGAGGTGAAAGGGCTAATAAACATACTGTTTCTAAATACTTTTTTCTGTCTCTGTTTTCAGAAATAGACATAGTTTGAAAAGCATCCCAGGGTGCCTGCCTGAGAAGTCGGACCTGAGAAAACCACCTCTGGAGATAAGCCATATTCAAGTTTGAGTAAATGGGTACAAAGGTGAAATTCGATGGAGATTGCACTGTTTTTGATCTACATTTCTGTGCTTTGCTTTTTCTCTTCTCATTTTAAAAGGAAAAGAAAATAATTCTGTGGCTCTGTGTTGTGGTAATGAGTGATGCAGGGACCCCAATCAAAGGAGTGCTCTTTATTTTTACTGATAGGTAAGGCTTTATAAAGCTGTACCTATTGGTAACAGCTCTACATGAGGGGGTACAGAAGGGTTTACTGATGGCATTTCAAAGCTAAATATGAAAAGCAAATGGAGCTTTCAAGATTGTGAAGAGATAAACCATATGCTTGGCTCACAGTCGAAATTCTATTCCGTTTTTTAAAAGTTAAGCACATACTCAATCTTTACCTTTTGCTGAACTATCTTTCTGAAAGATAGCATAGCATCTGATCAGTCATGTTAGATGGGTAGGTCTGCCCTGTTGCAACTAACTGAGCATAGAAAGAAAAGGGAATATTAGAGAAAACATCATAACAGCATGACAGAACCCAGTTCTTATAGATAGATTTTGAGCAGATTATTTACCCTTTCCTTAATTATTTTTTGCCAATTCCTTTTACAGTTCTGTCAGGCTGCAACATACTGTGTGGGTTTCTGTGAAGAAACCCAAATCTTACGCATTTTTGTCTCATACTTTGCTTTCTTCTAGCCCCTAAGCCCAAGGCTCAGTCTCTGCCTGCTCCCTTAACTGCACACAGCTGAGGCTTTGCATGCTCCGTGGCTATTTGCTCTTATGTTTCTCTGCATACCTCCTTCTTTCCTGGATTTTGCCACAAGTGGTCTTTAACCACAAAGAAAAGCTAAGGGTTTAGCCATTTTTGAGGAGTACCCCCAAATGACACATAAAGACACTGGACACTGAAAACAAACAAAATATAAAATCTTCCTCATCCTGCATTATTTACTGAAAAACAAACTTATCAGAATGAAGAAAAAACATGACACTTGAGTCTTCCTGTACACTGATACAGCAAGAAAATGTTCAGTTCGCCCAATGTCCTATGGGGACATAGATGGGGTTAGCATTGTACTGACTGATGCCCCATGCCACAGGGGAGAAGACTAAAACTTCATAAAAGGCAAACAAACCTGTTCAAGTTTCTATTCCCTTTTACAGGCTTGCTGTCCCTTGGCATTTCTGCCTTCTTCCGTGGTCAGGGACTTGCTCTGCTCTTGTTTCACTGCCAGACTGGCACAACTTTTTGTTAGGACATGCCATACACAGAGGCTTATGTCCCCATAGGGCATTTTCCCCTTGGCCCTGCTACTGTTTCACAATTCCAGTGCTTATGATGTAATTGCCAGCACATGCATACAAGGCACACCCAGAAAATTCATCTTTGCCACTGGGCTGTGACAGATACCTCTACAGCAGCCACCATTGAGTCAGAAGATAATTACATTGTTCTACCTTCAAACAAAAAGACTTGCCAGATTTCACTTTTAGGTCAACAAAATGGATTCACAAAGGGTTTGCAAGACTGAACGTGCTGGGGGTTTTTCAGGATCAAAGCCTTAACAATTGCAAAGAAAAGATTACTTTTCTTTTGTCTTGTTATAAATCCACTGGGAAAAAAAGTATCTTTCTATGCTTCCACACAGGCATAGAACATAGTTTTTCAAGCTTGAAAAGATCTTATTGCTTATTGCAGATCACACATCATCTCCTCTGCTGACCTGGTTCTTCTGCATTCTTCAAAGGACTAATATAATAAAGTGTATGTTTATACAAAACAAATTATTTCATGTGTAAAGGCCATGAAGTTTCTACAGTTTGGGTGATTTATCATTCTTCAAGGTCTGACAACCTTCCCATATCCTAGGGAAGGATGCAAACGAGACTGTACCATGGTCCTTGCATTGAGCTTCACTTAAGCAAACACTGGTACTTCTACTTGGACATTATCTATAAATTACACTAAACTACAGTCTAGCCAGATTTGAGAACACTAAAGACTTTTTTTCATAGCAGTGAGATGAGTGCTATTCTAGCTGTCCTTATAGAAAACCCAGACTGCCCCATGATAAAGTGAGAAAAGAAAACTGTGACTTGTCAGTGGGAACACGAGGACTTTCCCAGGTCATTTTTCTAGCAAGAAAAGGGTCACATGTTTCCTCTTCTCTCTAAGTTCAGCATGTTATTTTCATTTAACATGAAAACTGATACACCTAGCTAACAGATGTAGCAAAGAATATAAGAAATCTCCTTTTGCTCGCTTGAGCTCTTATTGCATTGTCTGCCAGCTGAAATTATGTTTCTCTACATTTTAGACAAATAAGGAGGAATTCTACACCGATGCTAAGATAATTTTGGTGAGGGAGGAAAAGTCTCCATTATGTTCAGCTCTTTGCAACTGATCTGCACAACATGCAGCCCAGGGCCTCTTGTCCTTTAGTGGGTCATGGGCAATGCCCTGCCCAGTATGCCCCCATGGCTAAGGACAGCCAGGCACCCATCACTCAGCTCAGTCAGTCTGTCAAACCGAGGTGTGCTTAAAGTAGCAACAGAGAGTGCCTTGGTTCCACTGCAGACAGCAAACACACAGGTCTGTTTGGTCTCAGCAAATGTTCCTTCAGACTCCGTTTAAGTAAGGCCTTTGTAAATTCTCACTAACACATATAAATCCCCTCCCACATATCAATAAAATTTTATTTTAAAGAAAGAGAATGAACACAGACAAATTGATCAAAAGTTAACTATACAGTATGTCAGGAGCTAATGAAAAACAAAGACATATACTCCTTTAGGATAACAACAGCTTCCCACAGGGTTCAGTGCGATAACAAACTGTCAGAGCCCCAGTACCAACAGTGACAAAACAACCACCACCAAATGGATCTTTTAAAGCTGTGGCCGATGACGAGGTTGAGGACAAATTCAGTCTCTGCCAATATGCTTTCACTATCTAAAAGCATCTTGGTTTTGACTTGATAATTATAGTGTGCTGAGCCAACCAGCTGTCACTAAGGAACAGGAGCTGCCCAAATGAAGCAAAATGCATAGACATTTACTGCTGATTTATCACACAGTAATGAACCCAGTTACAGCCTTTTGAGGCATGGAGCTGAAAGACAGAAAGAGAGAAAGGGAAAAAAAAAAAAAAGAAGAAGAAGAGGAAAGGGAGAAAGAGCGAGCTTTGAACATTTTGTTCCAGTCAGTTTCCATGAATGAGGAAAACACCAGGCGTGATTCAATCAAAGGATGCCCTCCCACAGTCACGCTGTTGCTGGAGAAGTGGCCACTGGGCAGATACCCGAGACACACATTTCCCAGAGCACACAGACCGAGTCTTTGCTGAAACATGAACTTTCACTGATGGCAGTACACATACATAGCAGGGCAAACAAGAAGAACGGCAGAAACGGCTGAACGAACTTTATTCAGGATCTGACATACAATGTCAGTATAACGAATGTGACCTAAAGAAGATAGTTACACTCATAACAAGAATGAGTTGGCAGCTTTGCCCAATTAGTATCAGTTCATTTTATGTTGATAACTAGTATACACATACGATATTCTGTAAAAGCTTAATAAATGTCACCATAAATCATAGTCCATTTTATCCCCAGTGCTCTTTATATTGGGAAAGTACTTTCAGTTGAATCTTCTTTAATACTAGTTGTAGACTGAAATTAATGCAAATGTAATTCTGGCAGTCTCTGCAAGACACCAGAAATGCATGGACCAGAAAGGTTCTTTTTTTACCCAGCATCTATATGACTACTGCTGTTAAAAAGCAAAACTGTTTTGTTCCAAGTACTGTACACCATGATATTTACAGCAACTTTAGTCTGCACAGAACTAAAATAGGCAAAATGTAGGGGTTTTTTCCCCTTCCTCCTGAAGTTCAAGTTCTCTCCCAGAACAACAACTACCAGTTTACCTACCTATTCACCTACTTGGGAAATATTTTAAGCAGTAGTAACCAGCACAAACAGCTGCTACGTTTGTTGCACGGTAAGGACGGAGTACCCCAGGTGCTTACCAGTAAAGGAAATAGTAAAAATTGCCATGATTTTTACTGTTACTGGTAAAAATGCTGAATTCTTGTCTCAAGCTGCTCGAACTGACAGTTGCAGCCAAGGAAATGGGTGCTGTCCCTTGATATTCCCCCAGCCTGCACTTAGCTAAAACTTGTTAAGCCAAGATGCCATCAGAGTAGCCTAAGAGGCCACTTCACAGACAGTGTTTGTTACCTGCTGCCTCCTGCAAGACTGGCAAGTACAGACTTGCTCTAGGAGGCACATGTCTGAAATCTGTTGTCAAACTGGAGGGATACTTTGCCTTTTGGCATTCTAATGCCCACAAAATGGTCCTCAGGCAATTTCCAGGGCTCTGTGTTTCTAGCCTGTCCTTCAGAATTTTAATGCGGAGGAAGGGTCAGAAGCTAATATAATTATTTATAAACCAATGTCAAGATTTGTTGGGTAGTTTTTCCAGTGTTTTCCATGTACAGCTCTAACTTACAGACTAGTGCATTGCTTTCAACATTGCTTGTCATATTTTTCTTTGCTTCTTGTAACATTTTCTTCAGTAAGAGAATGGTAATTCAGCCATATGTTCCAAGAATATAACAGGCTCTAACTGCAAAAATAACTATTACTGATTTTAATTTTTCCTTACAGAGAAACCACAGAGAGACAACATTGTTTGCTTCTGAAGACTAGATACACACACACACACACACACACACACACATATTAAAAGGTATTTGTCATAAACATTTTGGCAAGCAACTCTTAGGCTTCTGCTGAGTGAATCCCCATATGACTGTTTTCCCCACCTTGAAAAGAAGGTCAGAAATGCATATTTAGCTGTTTCATAATAATAATGGGGATTTAAAACAAATATTTTTTTTACTTGAATAGCTTCACAAAGCATAAATTATGTGTTCATCAAGATTCTTATTTGGTATATTTTGAAAACAATGGCACAAACTCCTCACTGCCATCACTTTCTTAAGTTCAAAATCTCGACTGGGAACTTTTCAGATATTAGTTTGGCTGCAATAAATACTTCCTTTTAATTTTACTGTTTCTGGCCTTCTTAAAGTGTATTCTAATGCACTTGAAAATAAAATAAATTGGCAAGAATACGTTCAGAAAAAAAAAAATTTAAAACAACACTATCTCTCTTGCATTGGACTCAGAATTATCTCGCATGCCATGAAAATAATTCTCAGTCACAAACTGTGAACTGGGAAAACAAGTGGAGTTCTTCCAGATTAACTGTCACAAAGAAAAACTGCTGAAAAAGCAATTAAGAAGCCCACAGCATCCCATAATTTGACACATTAGAAAAAAATAAAAAAAGAAAAGAAAACCTGCCATGAACAAAGGAAGATGTGAGATCTGCTGCTAGCTGTGCCCTAATTCTTTGCTTATTTCAGTCTTTATGCTGTTAGTTTAACAGTATTTTATGTACTATTTTCCATAAAAATAAACAGGTCCTCAGGGATTACCATGCCACTTCAAAACTACTTGCAGTAGCTCTCTACCCTCGTAGATGTAAAAAATAAAGATTTCTGAACAGGGGCTACTGGTATCATTTGCCTTCATATTGTGCCAAGTAGGCTTTTGAAATGCCAGTTGTTGTGGAAACTGGGGAAAATGGTAAATCGCATCCTGCTGAGGGCTATTCTAGCTAAGAATCCTAACAACATCATTAGGAAAAATCTCCCCTCAATACTATTTTAAAAGGTATTTTCCTCTGTAATTTACCAAATTGAAAGCTAGGACAGTAGCTAAAAGCAAGCAGTTTGAAAAATCTGCGTTATCCTTGCTACTGTCCAAAAAGAACTGTGCTTTCACATACAGACCTTGCTGGAAACCCTAGGTAAGTCCAGCTGTGACAAATCCTGCTCCAGCATTTTTAGTTCAAGTCCAGTTCAAGTCCAGTTCTGCAGGACTCTGATATAACTTTCCCAAATCAGTGACAGACTTGCCACTGACATTAAGGGGAACCTGAAACAATCTCACAGAAACGAGGGATGTCTTACCAGAGAAATACCTCTAAATGGAACAGGTTGTGATTCTGAATGAGAAGACAGTACACACATAGAAAATGTGCTACAGACTGCAGTTTTCCATTCAGTAATTAATATCTGCAGATATACAGGATAGGAGGATGATCCACATTGTGGAGTTTATTGAGAAGGAACACAGGGGAGAGATAAAATATGGGCAGAGTACAGCATAAACTCTAGAAAGAAAAGGGAAATTACTAAACTGCTCCAGTTCAAAAGAAAGGGGGTCTCCAGACCTCAGCTGATTAGTAGTGCTTGACAGATATCCCCTTTTTTCTCACTAAAGCATTTTCGGTCTTGTTAATTCATATTTCTTCCTTCTTAACAGTGTTTTATAGTTGCCCAGAAAGATAAATATCTGTCCTGCAAAGAATTCCCTTAAAGATTTTATGCAACATTTCACATAAATACTATGCCTAGAATTTGTCCATATCCAAACTAACACAAGCCACTTATTTCTGCACAGTGATTTTTTTTTTTTTCTGTTACACTAGACAATCGTATTTGAAATATGCTTAGGAAAAAAGACAGAAACTTTGCTAGCTTCTATACCACTACTTCTTAATGACTCAACTTTATTTTAATGCCACATATTTCACAGCTACCAGCCTGTTGGAAATATTTCTGCATCCTATGTTGTTAGTTGTCCTACAATTTCAGAAGCTCGTGATCTCTCATGGAAGTTTGCCGATGTAGTTCCCTCTCCCTCCCCAGCTATAGCATGACAATGCATGCCAGAACATAAGCTCTGGCACAGACTTTGGAGATGGATGTGGAAAGGTTACATAATTTTGCAATAAATTCATTATGATCAAGCAGCACCAGTTAAAGCAATCACTCTCCTGGCCAAAAAAATAAGTGAGGAAAAGAAAAACCAAAGACCCAAGTCTTCACTTTTCTGATGTCCTGTTGCATCAAAGCACAGGTTGCAACAAGCTGAGAAAGTGAAATGTGCTTCAACGTCTTTTTCAGTTGCTATGGTACAGTTTCTTATGGAAAATTCCTTGTTCTGCGTGATGTTTTTCCTGCCTCATTTGGGATGGCAGAACCGTTCCTTGTGTCACCTGAGAAACCGGGCTGTCAGTTTCCACCTATTGGTGAGAAAGAAACTCATCAGCAGCAGAACTCAATGGAAAATTCCTTGGTTAGAAGTTTCTGCGCTGGAGGCCAACATGACAGTGGGGAGCAAGAATGGACAGGTCAGGGGATGAGGGTGCCACACAGGAGATCTGTCTTCCACCTCAGGGTCAGACACAGATTTCCTGTGTAATATGGGCAAAGATTTAATCACTGGGACTCCCCACTCATACAGGCAGGACAACCAAGCATCCTTTCCCCGTTCTTCACCCTGTGTGTGAAGCCCTAGGCCTGTAACCTGCCCACTGGACAACCAAGTAGCTCCAGGTTACAGGAGTGGGGCCATAGCCCAAAAGCTCTTCAGGCAAAGGTACCCAGTGCTTTGCACTGTGAGGTCTTGTTTGGACCATGGAGCTCTAAAGTAATGCATGGAAATAATACTAAGTGGTTTCATTATTCTCTGTTTTTAAGGAAAAATATCAACATAGGCAAGGAGGGAAAACTCCAGCTCTACTGTACAGCCAAATAGGAAAAACACAGGGCTTTTGGAGGATATCTGAAATCTATTTTCTGCACAGATAATATTGAAAATTGCCAGAAACAGAGTATAAAAATGGTATTACAGCATCACACTAGTGATACAAAACAGTCAGGGATCAGGCCTTTTTACTAGGGGGACTTTTTTTCTTGACTAGCTAGAAGTTATCAGATTTTAATGTGACATGTTTCCTGCTGGAGTGTTTGCCCTTCCAATAAAAAAAAATAATTGATTCCACCACTTTTGATTCATGATAAAAACAAAGCATGGTTAAATAGAGAAACTAAAAAATTTGTTAAAATTTTAATGCTATTGAATACCTGCGGTACCTCAGAATGCCAAAATTTCCATGGACTCCCTACGGTGGTGAGAAGAGCTTTTGACCTCTCTGACCAAATGGGTTTTGGAAATAATAAATGCATAAGTGCTTGAAAACAGACTCCTTTAGTAATGTCTGTCATGAGAATGAAGAGTGTTCAAAATATGACAGTGCAAGTGCATTCCACAGGAAAAATTTTCTGGTGGTGCCAATATTTAAAGCTCCATTGAGTTCAGTGGAGTTTCACCCTTTAATCTAAGAAGGTTTAGACTTGTTGGATATCACTTGCAGTGACATACAACTTTTTGTCTTTTAGGGTCCCTAAAGTTGAGCAAGAAAATTAGTGGAAATAGGGGTAGGAATGAAAGAAAATATACTAATATTAATTAAATATGAGTCAAGACATCCAAAATTTTGATTCCCATAGCATTAAGTCCAGCACAAAGCTAGTCAAAAATTTCACTGAAAAAATATTAATGATGTAAAATAAAGTTTCAAATATTTGGCTGCGAAAAATACTGATTTTCAGTTACCCTTTTGTTTCTAAAACAAAGAATCCAATTTAACATTCGAAAATGGGAAAATCCTGCCCCTCCCCCAGACAAGCACACACAAAAACACTCTTACCCATATTTTTGAAGTATTTTCACAAATTTAAATATTTTCCAAAAGAAAAATAATTTTAAAATACCAAGTTGTTTAAATTTTATTGAAGATTTTTTTTTTCTGTTTCAACAGTTCAAGTTGAAACTTGAGACAAAATTTAACCACATGCTCTCTGCTTTCTCTTATATTTTAAAGCAGCAAATAATCTTGAAGTGCTGAAATCTCCCCTGGGAGGAAAATTCTATTTTTGAACAGCTTTACTTCTGTGCATTTAAAATCTCAGCTACTACCCTGGAACTCTGGAGGGGAAGGACTTGTACTGAAGATGGAATAATTCAGTAAAGGCTGTATTATTCTGGCTGTACAAGGCGGCTGGTAAGGGCTGCAGAACCTCCCTCTCTCACTTTGCACTATGAAGGAGGAACCACTCTTTCAAGGCTGCTGCCAGATGAAGAACTGGTTGCCAGTCTCACACAGAAGCCCGTGCAGAATCCCTGCACATCAGCACATTGCTCCACTGATTATTTTCTTCCTTCTACCAGTTTGGACTCCCAGATGACAAACTTTACATTTTGATCTGAATTTTATGACTTAAAAACAATTGTTCTGAAAGTCTCTCCCAGGCTGAACAAAATGATAAAAATGAAAGAGGGATTCTGCATTTTAAGTCCTATGTTTCTGCAAAGACTTGTCCATGTACCAATCCTTTGGAATAGCAAAAGTTTTGCATGCAACAGTATTTTTGTGTTAGAACTCGGCATTTGGATCATGATGGGCCATCTCATCTTCAGTAAGGATTGTGCTGTTATATCAATATTCCTAGCAAAAGAAAATCTGAAGAATAGTTCCTCAGCTTTTCAGCAGCCAGTGTAAATTAGGATACTCAGACCCTTTGATAATCACAAGCACTGCTGCTACATTTCCCTTCTCCCAGTATCCTAATAATCTTCCTCCTTATATCTTCAGCAGCACAAGCAGAACCTGGGATTGGAAGTGGGGGGTGCAAACTCATACAGAAATAAAGAGTGACCTAGAAGAGGTTTTTGTAGTTCATCTTGTACTCTATTGCTCCATTCACACTCCCCAAAGATCTGAGACATTTTATAATTATGACCATAATGCAATTCCATCAGGGATTCAAGACTTCCCTACTGAACACCTAGAGAAGAAATAAACATCAGTTTAAAAGCTATAAACCCAAATTAACAAACTATTAAAGCCACAGTTACAAGCTCCCACCACATCAACCTCCAGTCCTCTTCACTGGGGCTACAGAACAGTGTGGGCAAAATTCCCTTTGTAACCCAACCAGCCCAGTCAGCCGTTGGGATGAAACGTTGGGATAGCAAAATTGGAAAACTGAATGAACACAGTGGCCTGGTAAAAGGCAATTAGAAAATCTTTAATCAAACACTACGTGTTTAACAAGTCAGGTAATATAACAAAAGCGAAGACTACTTGCCTAAATACTTTCACTCTCTTAAGCTTAATCCTGAAACCATGGAGAACGAGGTAGGTAGTGATGGTAATTGTGTTAAGTTTGGAGAAGCACAGCTGCAAAACGTTGGCTTCATCGGAGTAAACTGACAGCAGGCCTACCCTTTGTCTTGCTTATCTTTTATTTCCTTTTCCCTGCCCTTCTCTCCTGCCTTCTCTTGGTTTGGGAGCAGGAGATTTTTGCTGTCTCCCAGAGTGCCACTTCCTACCGGAGCTCTCTCTGGTTATTGCTTGGGTGCGAGCTGTAGGATTCTGCATTTTCCTTTCCCTATTGTCTGAGCACGATTTATATCTGCTGCATCTTTATTAAGCTGGTTCAGTTTTGTTCAGTCTAATTAGTTTTCTCAGTAATCATTTCGTGCAGTTTATATTTATGACATCAGGGTCACCCTTAATGTGCTTGCTGGCTTAAACAGCACCTAAAGATAAGATTTCTTGCTCCATGTTAGCAACATGGGCATTATTCCCTGTAGCAAAGCCTGAAGATATATATTGTGTTCTGCCCATATGGAGCAGCTTCCTGTTACAGGTAATGAGCAAAATGTTAGAGTTCGCATTAACTTTCCCTTGTTCCCTAATATTGCTACAAAATGTAATAATATACTTCATTTTTTTGCATACAGGGTTCATTTCATAAGTATTTACATTATTTTTCCCTGATGCTTTGCTCAACCACCCTTCACTGGGTTCAAGAGGAAGGGAGAAGAAACTATTGTGTTCTGTGAATCAAACTATTAACCTTCTGTAGATCAGACTAACTGGTCAAAAATGTGATTTTACTTATAGTCATCCTACAGCTTGCACAACTTAACAACACACATAAAGAATCTCAATAATTCCAGTGTATCAGAATGCAGAAATGCTTAGCTTGCACAGTATTAAATGGCTCATTAATTTACTTAAAAGAAACAATCCAAAAGCTAATTCCAAATACAAAGAATAATAGTAGCTAGGTTTGGTTTGAATATATTCAAACAGGCTTTGATCTATGGCTGCCTTAGACTGATTACCCAGAGAGCTAATATGCCATGCAAAACTCTAAGTCCAGCTCAGCACTGACACAGCCTCTCAGAATTTCAACCAGAGAGCAGAGTAGGGAATAATGGGCAGCTTGTGACTGTGGAGGGTTTATATTCTAGCTTGTGAACCAGGACTTCCTTTCCTTATTACAAGAGTGTAGAGATCTAGGAAAGATTTAAATCCAGGATTGATATCTTTACTGAGACTGCATTTACATTTAAATAATTGTTCTTCTATCTTAAAACTCAAAACTCGTCTCTTGAGATGTTTTAGCTAATGAACTATGTGGATTTTAACATGCATGATTGTATATAGTACACCCATAGAGAAACACCACAGAAAGCATAACAGTGTTTCTTAAAAGCTTTTGCAGACATCTAGATGGGATGTATGACTGGTCTGATGAGGCCAAGAGCTCACTGTGGGTGGGCACAGTCCTTTTTATACAATGAAAAATAACTATAGCACTCAGAGGCCGGAACTCCATCCCAAGAGTAGACAAAAGAAACCCCAACAAGCATTTCTCTGTACACTTTCTCTCCATTGTTATAAAAAACACACAATGCTTTTCTGTGTTTTTCCCCATAGAAAGTGCTCTATATGTTTCTGTATACATATTCTGTCAATAAACACAAGATGCAAAGTTGAGATGGCAAAGCTGTCTTCTGCAGGAGCAGTGAACACCTGTATGCTTTGTTCTGTCTTGAAAACACTCTATTTGCAGTCAAAAAAAGAAAGCTACCAGTCCAAAATAAATCTCTTACCAGTTTGTTTAATGTTGCCATTTACCACAGCCCTGTTTCAGACGTTGAGGCGAATCTCAAAACACACAGAAATCAATAAGCAGGAAAGACTCATGTTGGTTAAAACAGGAAATCAATTCTGGGTTGGGCCTCTAGACAAAAGCTACCACTGCAAAGTCAAGTTGAATCTTCTCATCTTCCTCATTCAATCAGAAGTTGGACTTTATGATCTTGGATGTTTTTTCCAATCTTGATGATTCTATGATTTCTGAAATATATACTTTATTTTGCACTGTAACTTTAAAGTGCAATACAAGCTCGTGATTAATGCTGGAAACGATTTCCAGCAAGGAAATGTGCTACATCAGAATGCATAATGCAAAACCCTTTAGCAAGTTGGGAAATAGTAATCTTCTTCTTCAGGTAAAACAGCTAAGACAAAAAGGAAATATGTTCTCCAAGAAGTTCTCTGTGAATTTGAGTCTTAAGTCTGTGCTCCTATACCACATCTTCAGGATGAGAACTGTGATTTACAACTACTATGAAACTACACCTCACTGAAAAAATGCACCTGATGTCTCCTCTCAGGAGTGGGCACAAGGCTGAAAGGCCCATTTCTGCAAGGCTGAGTTGAGCACAGAGCTTTTGAGCTTCATTTTTGATGCCTGCTGGGGCTGGCTATGGCATCTGAAGGAGTCCAGCCACTAGTTCACCTGCCTAGTAGTGGCAACAGAACTGATGTGACTTAGTCACAGGCAGTTTGCACCTGCAGTCAGCAGTGGGCTGCTGAAGTTGAGGGACCACAAACTTTCCTCTACAGGTCCTGCTACACATAGGGCTCCCTTCTGCAGGCACCTTGTGAATGCTGAGGGGGTTCAGGGCCCTTGGGGCAGAACCAAAGGCTCACCCCTGTGATTGCACCAAGTGCAGGACACTAATCATCCCTGACCTTGCTAACACTGTTCCACATCTTTACCTGCCAGGACAGATGAGCATCAGCTCTCTGCTGCAATGGCTGTGGATGATCTGTGGCCCTCTGGCCTTTCAGCTGCTTCTGATCTCTCTTCTCCTCTTCTCTCTTGGTCCTGAGTGTTTCAGGAGGATATAAATATGTTGCTGTTAATGACAGGGAATATCTGCCTGTTTATTAGACAAGGCTAGTATTTACAAAAGGACATCAACGTGTCACACACATAAGCCAATCTTTAGGTATTAGAAGACTTGAAAGAAATGCACGCCTTAAGGTTCATTGGATACTTATTTGAAGAAAGGTTCCTAATAGGTTCTGCCATTTTCAGATACTACTGTGATCCACTGTAGGAATTTGTCCATTCCTGATCTGAGCAGATAAAGTATGCAAAATAAAGTGAGAATTTGCCATCAACATAAGCGGAAATGTAATCATTGCTGGACAATGATAACATGAATAATTTCATTCTCAGCTGATTACACAGCACCTTTGCATACCTGCCATTGCACAAATGAACTTCATGGACCAAAGCATCCATGAACAAATCCATTAGAACCACACAGGGTACTTTTAAACCAGAGATTGGAGAATTAGCCTATAAGCTTTTCTCTTGCTCTTTACTGCTCAAGAAGGAGCTTTTCAAGCTGCAAAATGGTTGCTTTTCTTCTGATGAGAATAAAAGAGGGACAAAATAAATCATATCCTCCTGCAAAGTAGTTGGAACAAATCAGACAAGTATTTATTGTGTTTCCTTTGCCAAAAACTGAAGCTGAGGTTCTTGTGTCTTTTCTATTTGTTTCTCCCTTTTTCTGTTCCTACTTTGTGTGGGACATGTTCCACTTGATGGGTATTGTTTTCAGCTATTTCTTGGGGTTTTTTTTGGTTTTTTGTTTTTTTGTTTTTATTTTTTTTTGGTTTTTTTTTTTTTTTGGCTGTTGTTGGTTTTTTTTTTTTTTTGTTGGGGTTTTTTTTTTTTTTTTTTTTTTTTTTTTCTAATTAAGGCATCCACAGGCTTCAAAAAAAAAAAAAAAGTACATCCTTGAAAGAAAGCCTAGAAACCAAAACCAAACCATCTAAAGAAATCCACGGCAACACTCAGAAATAAAAGTTGCTGTGTGGGAATGGCTTAATTTCAGAAAATTTCTAACTGAAACTGTGGCTCAAGGAAGTATTTATAATGGCAGTTTAAAATTCTGTCAAATCAGTCTTTCCTTCAAAATTACATAAACTGGAGATTGTTTGAAGTTAGATTTCATTTATATCCAATCTTGGGAATAAATAACAATGTGATAGAGATAGCTGCCCTATTTTCCACTCCTTCTTTCCAATTCTGTAGGAAACAAACCAAGGTGGCAGAAAGAAAGAAGGAAGGGATCTCTGAAAACAACTTTGCTTCCAGTCTTATTAACTCTGATTCCAACCATCCAATACAATTCAGAGCTGCTCAATGCATCCTTTTGCAGCCTTTTTCTGCAGCCTGTGTAAATACTGACTTTCTGCAGTTTCCAACACAGCATTTTCAAAGGCATTTAGTTAGCTATAGATGAAGCAATAGTTTACTGGAATTTCCCAAAGTACTAAGCTGACTAAGCCTTTGAATTCTATTGACCAGACTTAACTCTTTGAAGCAGTTTAGTTTAAATCCCCAGACAGAGTATTAGTATTAGATTATTATTATATATATCATATTATAATATAGAGATATGTCACAATATTGAGAAACAGGAAATAATTGATATGCATACACCACATATCTTTTATAAATGCAAACAATGCCTCCATGCAATATATTTTCTATTTAATTGTTTAACTGGCCACCAAAGCTAACAAGCAAGTTGCTAGCCATAGGTATGGCACAATGTTTCATCTGGAGAACTTTTAAGAATTTCCGACCTCTTTGCAGAATTTTAACTTAGTATATTTGACACATATTTTCCCCTTCAGGAGTTTTGTGTTTTGTTTATCACAGTAACTCCCTCTCAATCTGCAAATAATAGTCTTCAACTATTATGGGCATGGATGGACTAGAGATAAGACCAATCCAGTGCTCACCTCATACCAGATCTCTATGCCTCATAATTCAAACCACATTCTGACCTTTGAAGATCAGCAGACCATCCTCTGTGGAAAGTTCTGCTCCATCACAGGCTGAGAAAGCCACTACAACCCTCACTGCCAAGTACTACGGAGCTCAAGCACTGCCTGTCTCTCCTTGTGTCCCTCAGACATTGTTCCTCTAAGCAGGGGTCCCTTCAGCATCCTTAAGATGCAGAGGGTAATGAGGGTCCCTTCTGTCCAACAAATCAAAAGAAAATTAGCTTAAGGGCAAGTGTGAAAGGGAGACCTCTAAAAAAATTATTATATAATACATTTCAGCTGTTGATTAATGATGGAAATATGTTCCTATAATTGTCTACTTACATAATCCTAGTTTTTATCTGACTCAACAATGCTGAACTCAGGTATTTTACTATATAGAATATATATCTAAATTAAAATGGGTGCATTAATTAAACAACTTTCACTGAGAAAAAAATAATCTTATATTTTTCCCCAACTGATCTTGTAGAACATGAGCCTATTTAGAAGTTTAATTAACCAGCTAATGCTGACAAAAAATATTTCAAGTACATTACAAAGTATTTAGTAATATTACCAACTGTGTTAGTTTTGTTTCTGATAAAATTTTAAATGTCTGTAAGATTCACCTTCTTGCTGGTCTACCCTATGCTTGTAAAACAGATGCAGATAGTCTAAGAAATTGAGGAGCTCCCCAGCAAAAACCTGTCAAAACCAAAACTAACATGCTTAAACCTTATGAACCTCAATGGAATTTTTGCTGGGAAAGGTTCTTTGGAACAGATGATAATAAAGCTGCACAGACTGCAGAACAAAAAAGGTTTAACCACCCAAGAGCTGAAAGCTCCGGCTTTCTGCATCTCAGCCCTCATATTCATCTCCAGTGAGATGCAGAGAGAAAAGCAGTTCCCTGGTAGAATTTAGTATCCAGAGGACATATGATGCAGGGGAGGAAGGGACAGCACGGCACAGGTGAGCTCCTGTGGGTGTGAGCCACTGTGCAAGTCAATACTGCCCCAAACACACGCAGAAACATGAGGGTTGTGCATGCATTCAGAGCTCTGATAGCTCCAGGCACAACAGGCCACCCAGAGCCTCCCTGCCTGGGGCAGGTCTGCAGACTTACAAAGCCAACCACATGGTCCTGCAGGACACAAACTGCTAAACTTCTCTCAAATGTCAGTCTCAGAGCACTGAGAGCCTTAATTGCTCAGAGGCAGCTGCTGGCGAGAGCAGTGAAGATGTTACACACAGCTGAAAAACAACATGGCTCATCACACTGTAACTGCAATAAATACTACTCTCTCTTAACCAATGCTTACTGTGGGCATCTGTATTCCTGATAATTTTCTCCCAGAATTCATTTGGAGTTGAGTTTGTGCCCAGGGCTAACTGCATTTTTACACAAATATTTTTCAGAATAATGACGCAATTTGCTCGGTGTTGAATTCAAGAAAATTAGAAGCAGAGTTTATGAAATAATTTTGGCTAAAAAGTTTATTTTTAACTTTCTTGTCCTTTAGTAATTCTCAGATTTTAAATTTCTCATTTTATTCTTATTTGTCTGGGATGTTTATTTCTCATTTAGCCAGAACTTCCAGTAACAGAAAGAAATAAATCCAAGACCAAATCCTACTCCCATGCATAGGGATGTTTTCATGATAGGAATGTTTTCAGAACAGATTAGCTTTTTTTTTTTTCATTCAGCTAAAGTACTATCCATGCAGGTTTCTGTATATAAAATCAACATCCACAGAATCTAGTTTGCAGAGTCCAAAAAGCATAACTTAATCATTAGAATATAAATTAGTATTTGTCATTTATGTGCTACAGATTTAGATAGGCGTTCTGATGACAAAACACTATATGTATTTCTGATATAGATGTATTATCAAATGACAAACTGAATGTGGCAATACCATGGAGACTACACTACAGTAAAAGCACCACGCTGGGTTTTTTCACCTTGGCTAATAACCTAATTGCAGAGAATGTTTGAACCTGTGTTTCACTTATCTTTCATAAAGTCTGCTCTTTGACTGAAGCCCACAGTTGGGCTCGATGTAGACAGTGTGCTTCACTGCCCTGCTGAGAAAGAACAGGGTTCTCACCTGAAGCTTACCTGACAAATTTGAAGCCTTTGACTAAGGCTTCACCTGAATTTTGACACTGGACACTTCCTTGAGAGTGCATGTTTTATACTATCTTTACTCATGTTATATTCTTGAAATGCACACTTTGGATCTTCTTTGCTCAGATATCCTTACAACATCTGCTATTTGCCCTGAAGTGGTAAAATTCCATGTGCTGTTAATTCCAGGTGGTAAAACATTTGTGCTATCCACAAAACAAAGATCAGAGTCAAAGATGTTCTTTCTTGCAGTTGCATTTCCAGCATTTGCATTTCAGTGAAAATATTTTGCTGGATAATCTGGGTCACAGAACAACATGCTGTGTGATGAAATGCAAATATTTTGCAGAAAGCATGATATCTTCCTTTTTTGATTAGGTGTAAATAGACTTCAAGGACAGATCAAGACTGCAACATAAGTTATATCCTGGGGGAAAAGTGATTCTGTGGGTTTGCCTCAACACTAAATGAAGAAAATTATAAGCTTTTCTTTCAAATTCTGAAATTTTAATGAGGTAAAATCCTACACTTTTCAAGTTGAAGCCTACTGCCTTTGGAAGAATTTCTTCCATCTGATTGAAAAACAAAAAATGCAGGTTCACTAAGTCTCAGAATGAGCAGCAGAAGTAAAAGTATCTAATTTCCCTAAAATGCATTTATTCCTTATTACCTTTTATTAACTGTGCAAAGGAAATAAGTGACCACATTCTTGGGAAAAATATTTGAGACTCAGAATGCTATGGTCTGGGAGAAAAATCTCTTGCCCAGTTAAAAAAAGGTCAAATGCAACTAATGGAAATACACCATTGATATATACAGGAGCCATTTCTGACCTACCTGTGACTTGATTAACAGCTGCAAAGACAAACATTTAAAATGGTGACTGCAATCTGGGATTAAAATATGCAGTCAAACCACAAAAGTATTTAGTCAAAATAATAAAATATAACTTCATGTATCTTTATATCCTTGTTCAGCCAATAAAACATCTCCAGAGTGAAACAAACAATAGGATCGGGACAAGAAGTACATATAATTTTTATATCTCTCCTGGTAATCTCAACTTCATGTGTTTGGCTTTCAGCATAAAAAGTTTTCATTTTCAGCATCTGAGGAGTCCAAAGTGAGTGCCTTGTTAAACCTCACAATCACAACTAACAATGAATACCAGGAATGACAAGTTCGACTTGGACAGAGTGGTTTTTCTTTCCAGTCTGGATTTCACTAAGATTCATCAGTTTTGCTCCTCTGCATTCTGGCTGCTGAGGTCATAGTGTCTTTTATAGGAAAATGAGCTGCTTATAAATTCTCAGCTCTGCAAGCTTTGGGAGTTGATGGAAAATCCCCAGCCTCAGGGTTTAGCTGGCTAAGAAAACACTACAGCAAGCAGCCCTTTTTTTTTTTTTTTTTTTTTTTTTTTTAGTCACTCAAATATAGAACCATTTCAAAAGAGATGGAAATGCTCTCAGAGTGTTTGTCTTGGGCAATCCTTCTTCTGCCCACAGGGACCAACTCGATTAATTCTTTTGCCTTAAAATGTTAGGCAAAAATTACCCCTATTCCTCAGGAGTGTAGTAAAGTGTAGGGTGACAGACACAGTCTGGAATAAAGTCAAATGGAGGCTACCCACTGCAGACAGTCTGCATTTTGTGCATTGCTGCTTTCTTTCCAAAGGACTCTACCTGGGCAGGATAAGCAGCACCCAGAAACAGACAAATATGCTGCTCTGGATCAGAGACCTGTCAGATCCCTGCAGCACAGAGACTCTCCTGGTGAGTTTTACTTTTGCCAGCAGCTTTCCGTTTCACCAGAGTGTCATGTCCCTGCCTGGGGCCAAGAGCTTGGACAACCAGCAAAGAAACACGTGCTGGGGCCAGGCTCTGCTGTGGGACTCCTGGCAAAGGATGCCTGAGAAATACAGACCAGGTGACCACAGTTCTCCTTTCATTGCACCTACCCTGGAAATAGAGACAACTGCTTCTTTTTTCATATTGAATGACTCACTGATATTGATCCAAGGGATGGGAAGAAGGTTGTCAATATGCTCCAAAATTAAGAGAAGCCAGACTGCCTTGTAAGGCATAAGTGGTCAGAGCAGTGAAAAACAGCAAGGTGTTGAACTACAACTAGCTGCAACCTTCTGCAAACAACCTGGTAGAGGAACTCAGCAGGCCCTAGTGTCTGGCTGCTCCTCTCTATTCCCTGTGATGGCTGTGACAGGGCTGTCTCCTCACTGTGACAGAGAAGGGCCAGCTCTGCACACTCATATGCTTCTGCCCTGTTCATATGCTCCCAAATAATCAAAATGGAATTTTAAAATAATGTAGTGAACAAAACAAAAAAATAATATAATAAACCAAAGAACAAAAAAATCCAGATTTTTTATCTGTTTCCTCAGGCTTCTGGGGTCTGCCTCATATTCTGAACCTTTTCTTCAGGTTTTTTTATCCTAAAATGAAATCTGACATCATCACCAGAATCCAAGACCTATGACTTTAAAGACAAAAGTCTGGTACCATGGGAGTCATGATAAAATGATAAGAATAACTGTCCTATTTATTTTCTCCCTCAAAAGTCATTAAAGAAGATGGTGGACTGAAGCAGAGCACTGCTGGAACTTTCCTGACTAATGGGAGCACACAAAATCTGGCTATGCTAAAAAGAAATATATAGTTAAAGAACAAGGAGTCAGAAAAAGATTGAGGTCACCCATAACTAAATGATGTAACAATCCCTAAAATGCAAATGAAAATCCCTAACCACAAATTGAAAAGTTCAATGTTCAGAAGGGGATAAAAGAGGGGTGCTTTCAAAACTTCTGCCTTTAAAATTAGCACTGCACGTGCAATTAGCAATTTACTCTGGAACTCGAACGATGGGCTAAATTCATTTTTTCAGAACAGCAAAATAAATAAAAATTAATTTAGAAAAATTATTTCTGCCAACTTGTAATCAGCTTCAGACTTTCCCTAATGGAAGCCAACTGGAAGCAAAACAATATTATCTAAACTGCATATTCAGACACTTACACTTGAAAGAACAGAATCTGAAATGCAGAAATATAGATGAAATATTAAGACTAGCTCAAGAACATATCAAAATTTTCCATATGAAAGTCACAATACACACCACATCATTTGAAATGCAATGGTTATTTTTAAGGCCAGTCACTGAAATATCTTGCCACTAAACTATCCACTGACTAATCAATAAGCCTGCCCAGTACAGTATGCTCTTTTCCAACACTGAAATCGATGAAATTGACAAAATTCAGTGAGTTGCAAGTACAGATTAGCTGGGAAGTGCAAACTGATGTCAGTGCAGCTATTTCCCCACTATGGGGGTCCTGAAACCCCGAGCTTGTGAACCTCTCCATTAAAGGGCAAAGCTCTAACCTTCCTTTCAGCAGCACCCAAACAACCACAGAGATTTGGTGGGGCAGGAGTGGGAGTTACTGGGGTAAAGCTCAGAGAACAGTTTGATTCCCAAAATCCCAAAACCATCTGCAAGAAATTTTTTAACTAAGCTCTGCCCTAAGAATCTCAGCCTGGGCATTTCCACTGACATTTTGTGACCTCTCCTCTGGTTTGGCTTTTCACATTTCTACCAACACAGCCATGTTATTTATGGACTGCATTTCCACCATTACTCATGGAAATCCAGTACTCATAGTTACTTTCCAAGTGCTGGGCTGCAAGTTAAGTGATGAAGAACGTCCATAGTTGTTCCTTCAGAAAATGGATTTGTTTCTTCCTTCCTCTTCCAACAGGTCCGGTAGGCTTGGCTGAGAACTTCAGCAACTACAATTTCTGTGCAGAGGTGTAGAGGACTAATTTTTGAAATACTGTAATATCAATAGAAATCTCAAATATTTTAGGGTCTGTGACACCTCATATGATTAGTGAAACTTACCATCTTGTAAAGGTTAGGATTTATGTCCCCAAGATATTACATTGTGCAGCTGATTTCAAGGACAAAAATCTTGTAAGATTTGGAAGGTTTATGGACTTTGTGATATTACTTCTGTACAAAGTTATGCCTCAGTTTTCAACAGCAACAACTGAACCTGGTTGGTAATTCCCAGGTAAGAGGTTTGCAAGAGGTTGACACTAACAAAGCACCTGGTTTATAATGCCTTAACTGCAAAGAGCACTGCCACATGTCCAGGCTTCTGGCTCTCTTACCCTCCTGAAATCAGAATTTGCACTACCTGACAAGAGCTGATATGTGAGAAATACCTTCTGCTTTCATACAAAAAGGAACCAAGAAGTCTGGTAGGTGTCTGAAACGTGTCTGTGTTGTATCATTTCAAGGTGAAAATGTTCAAAATGTTGGACTGGCAGAGGAACTCACTGTCCAGCAGCAACTAACAGAACTTGGCATGGAAAGGAAAAGCTTATCCCAGGAGCTCTGGGATAGCAAATCAGACAGACATATGCTGAATGAGCTGATGAGAAATACTGGTAGTTAAGCAGTAAATACCAGCCAATCCCAATTGGAAGATGTAATCTACTGTTACATCAATTAAAGGTAGAGATGGGTATTGTGCTGAAATGACAGACATTCAGCCCTTCTGAGTGATGACTGGAACCTGACCACTGAAGCTTTTGGGCATTTGGTCTTCACCTTTTGTTTTTCCCACCTTGAAGGCTGTATCTTAAGAGGAGCAAAGGGCTGTAACTTTTAGCCTAAGACAGACTCTTTGGAAGTCATCACTATTTTAATTTAGTTATTATATATTTAGTGAAAGGACCAAATTACAAGATACAGGGATGGAATTTCAAATGACACTGATTGTAATCAACTTTTAAATTTTCTTTTTAAAACAAGCACTTCTAATTTTTTGCAATGAACCTTGATACACTGTATTCAGAAATTATTTTCTGTAGATAAGTCAAAATACAGCCTAATTAGGAAATAAAAAAGAAACTCTGCTTGCTACTAACAGCAAAAGTATTCTCATTTCTGTGAAAACTAGAATACAATCTATGTACAGTTTCCCCTTGCTTGAAGTCTCACCTCCTTCCACAGACCAACATATGCTAAATACAGAAGTACTTTTGCCAGCATGACTGTCAGTGATTGTTGGGTTTAATGCTGGTGAACAATGGAACTTAGATCAGATAGAAAATAAACATAATTGTTAATTATCTTGCTGGAGATGAGAAACCAGATGACATCTGGAGCTGGCATTATTCTATACAGGAACAAAGTACAAAAGCTACTTAGGTTAGAGGTTTATAAATACCAGATATACACATCAGGAGGAGGTTGTCAGGTTAAGAAAGGACAAGCACTGCTTTGTAATAATAAACGAACAAAGAAGGAAAAAGAGCATTTGTGAAATTATATTTGGGAAGCCCATTTTTGTCCAAGACAATTTCCATTACACTTATTACATTTTTTAACTGCATAGATGCTCAGTGTAGTAGAAGAAATCTGCCTTGATTTATACACTGCCATAATTTACCTGATTCTCTCTCTAAAGCAAAACCACCACCACCACAACCATCACCACCACCCCCCCACTTCAAAACACAAAGACTGGGGCCACACTGGCAATGTGGCAGAATGCAGAGCATCAGCCCATCAAACCTCCCCAGAGCACCACAGAAAAGCCCTGAAGCATATCCTGCAAACATTTATACACCAACTGAACTTCATGTACTGTGATTAATTTCCCTGACACCATGTGGGTTTCATTGCAGCACACAAAACCAAATACAGACTTACGTATTTTTAGGATCAGGACCTACTTAACACAAGTCAGCCGTGATTTAATATGTCTGTACTTAATGTGCAGTGTACTAAATGTGAGAGAATTCTGTATTTTAGTGCAGTTTTTGTTTTTCCCCAGAACAGCATGTATGTTGTTTCAACATCAATGCTGAAGTTAAAAACTCTGCAGTTACTGATGTTTATTTAAAGAATTAAAAAGTTGTCTAACAGTAGCCTCATATTTAAAAGCAGAGATTTTTATATAACAATGGGGAGCACTACTGGGGATGTTTCCCATTTGTGATTCTTTAGCAGCTTCTATTTTTTCACAAGAATTAATGTTCCAATTAGATTGCCTTTGTATAATATTTTTCTCATGCTGATGAAGTATCACCAATTCAGTGATTTCCTTGTGATCCCACTGCATATGCTGGGTCAGAATATTCAGAGTGTTATTATCTGCTGGTAGAAGAGGTAATACAGCATTTCTAGCCACAAAATAGTGCCACACAAAAAAGCTATAGTAGTAGTGAACATTAGGGATACACAATAAAAAGGCACAAAAAGACCTTTTGTTACAGGACCACCCTTCTGTACTGTGCTTAGTGCAATGATCTGGATCTAAATAAGGATTAATATTCACAAGATAAGTGGGTAGCTCAGCATCAGTCTTTGTTTGCAGTGTTAGAAGTTTTGCATTTGCGTCATGCATGCATGCCGTCATGCACAGATCAAAGATGACTTCTGTTACAACATTCACGCTTTGTAAAGTTGGAGGCAAAGGCTTCACAGTAAGCCCCTATACTACAGTTTGTGCTAGAAAGTGATATCTTTCAGGATAGGATACAGACAGGAAGTAGTGTCCCTTAGTTGCAAGCCCAGTGCTCACTAATTATACTGGAAATCTCTAGAGTGACTTCTCAGAGAAACAATTGAGACTTCCAGTCTGACACTTCAGAACAACCTTCTCTGAAACACTTAGAGAACTTAGGTCCTGATGAGAAATAGTAAGCAGTGCAGTTACTATTTATCACAATATCTTTCAGATATTTTTTCAATTATGTACATTAATGCTAATCACTGGTTCAAACCTCAGCATTTCACATGTTTAATTCCAAAATTATTACTATATTTGAAAATTAGCATCTGAAGTAAGTGATACTCTTTTCAAACTCTTCATAATTCCATGTGTTTAGCTCTCCGTATTTTTTCATATTCCACTTGCTACTAACTGAACATGAAAGAATTTGTATGTGACATGTATTGTCTGTCCATCATGCGACCCTCTGCTCTTCTGCTCTACTTTTAAATATTCAAAACAATTTCTGTCTGTGGAGGTTGAATTGTACAAGGAAATTACATTAATTGAAGTTTAAACCCTTATCATTTTTACAACTTTACCCAGATTTGAAAGTTAAGTTATGTTAATATGATCTTATGACATGATCTGGTGATGTTGATAAGATAGATTTTAAAGTAGAGCATATGTAACAATACTGATTTTTGTTTCTGATCCAAGATTTGTTTTCTCCCAAGAATACATTCAGTGCACAGGACTGGCCAAAGACCACTGAAATCAATGGAAAGGCTACCAGTGACTTTGAAGAAATATGGATTGGGCTTTGAGCTCAATTCATTGCCTTGTAACAAGGGCTGAATTTGGCTTAGACAGAGGTAAAGCAGTTCATCCCATGTATCTTTAGTAAATAACACACTTTTTAACCCCACCATTCCATCCCAGGAATTAAGAGTATTTTGTTATGCTAGTTCTTTTAAGGAGACACAACCACACTTGCACAGGTAAAATGAATGACTGAAACACAAACAGTTGTTTGTACTTACAGGTATCTGGCTTGAGCTGACTGTTGGTAATTCCAAAATACTGCGGATTTTCAATGACAGGAATCTTTGTCATCCCAATGATGACTGCATCAGGGCCTCCCTCAGAAGAAGATGGAGTGTTACTGCCATTTGAGATGTGGTGGAGGGGACTGGCAGAATCGTCGTCATTGCTGATGACTGAAGAAGGACCTAGAGTTAGAAACAAAGATTTTCTTGTAACCCACTATATGGTACTCTTTCCTTAGAGGAGTAATTAATTTTATTTTTTTAATTTTTGCCAGCTGTCCATTCCTGTAGTCAACATCTCTCTTTGTGTTCCTTGTTGACCTTACCTCAAAAATTTTGTATCTATGGGTGCAGATGGACAACAGTGGGTTTTTTTCCATTAGGAACTAGAATCAAAACAAGTTTTTGTACTGATACATCACCTAGAGTAAATGTAAGGGTCCAGCACAGTCTGTCACTGTGCAAGAAAAACTTGAAAGTAATTTTGTCATTCTCAGAAATAAGCTATGGAATACACACATCAACTTTTTAAACTTATGTCCTACTTGAAGCACACAGCAGTAACAGCACAAATCCACGGAATGCCTGCCCTACTTGGCATTATAAGAAAACAAAACACACAGAGCAAATGGGCTCATCCTGATGTGGGAAGCTGGTAATTTCTGAAAAAAATATGGTTCAGGGCAAAAATCCAGGGGACAATTTCCATGGTTACAGAGGTGCAGCAAAGATGCTGAGAAGAGTAGAGGAGTAAAACCTGGGGTCACTGGAGAAAGGATCATCCTGTCCAGGGACACATCCTACTGACTCCCCAATCCATATCTGAATCTAGTCACCTTCCAGAAATAGGTCTACTGTGAACAGCAATTCAGTTACAGTTTTTGTGTTGTTTCCACTCCATGCTTTGTATTTTTAATGAAAGTGCCACAGAGATAAAACCCTGTAAATGGATTTTTAAAAAATATCCTGCTTAGCACAGTGTTCCACTTCTGCATACGCAGGAGTCTTTGAACTAACAGCAAATCAGCACAGATGACATTTGAACTCTTGACATCTAATCCTGCCACTTAAATTCCACATTACTTCTTCCAGTTTACATTCAGTATTCATAGAAAACCAGAAGCACCATTTAGCAGCAAAGACGTTTTGCCTAATCTCCTAACTGAAGAGACAGCAGAGATCACACATACTTCACTTCATTCTCCATCCACATTAACTAAGGTTTTAGGGATGACATTCACATCTTTTAATTGTAACAATCAAAAGATGATGTTAGAAACAGATGGAAAAAACCACCCTCTGGAAATGCCTATTCTGAAATTGCATCTTTAGCCAACTGCATTTAGCCAACTGCATTTAGCCTTAGGGCAGCAGCAACAGGTTGAGCAAACATTCCCCCAAAGAAGGGGGCAGAAGAGAAGACCTTAAGGACAATAAAAAGCTGTGTTTACTCCAAGTCATCTAATTGCAACATGTTGGGCTCCCAGACTGGGTTTTTGACTGGACAAAAACAACACTGCAGAGGAAAGAGAGAGCTGAGTAACCCACCACATAGATGGCATCTGTGACTGCAGGAGAGCTCGGGATTGCAGAGGAGAGGGTGAGAATGGGGACCATCAGCAGGTCCTGCATGCACTTTACTGAGGAATGAGAGAACACTGGCAGTATCCACTGCAGCAGACACACAGCTGAAGAACCAGACAAGAAAAAGGATAGTCCCAAGCACAGCAAAGAAAGGGCAGCTTTAAACAAACTCCTACTATTCTGTGGCTCACTGTATTGTTAACAAAATCGCTTCATCATTACACAGTATGGCTCACAGCAATAAAACTTAAATATTCTGGCATGTGGCTATTCAACCCTATATTTTGAGACACAAGCATACTCACACTCCCATCCTGCCTTTCATTCTCCCCAGTCGATTTAATGGTGCATGAGGGAAGTGTTCTCATAGTTTGAAAAAGTACTTACCCCCTAGCCTGAAACACTAGAAGTAATTTTTCAAATACTTGGCACTTTAGGGGAAAGTTACTGTTGACAAATGCAAGTAAAGCCTAGATCTCTGCAATTTATCAAGTGAAACACTCATACCAAGGCTGGTTTTGTCATTACTGAACACCCAGATCCCCACATGATTGACTCTACTGGAAAAGATGCCAGGATAAAGAATTTTTGGTGAAGATTTCTGTAGTAAGGGCAGAGCCTAACAAATTATGGGAATGGACGACTCAGATGGCATAGTTGTTATTTATGTTAAGCCACAATATGTTTTTCAGATCCATGAGAGTTGTTTGCACAAACAATAAGAGTGCAACACATTTAAACTGCATTCAGTTTTTGGTAGATACCATCCTTACATCTGTAAACTTTGTGAATCTCAACTTATTGCTCAAAAAAAGCTGGCTAATTAATACTTTCTTGCGAAAACAAAATACTTTTACACTAATATACTTCAGTATGAGATCAAATCCCTTCTCTCACAGCAAATAGAGAAAATCTCTTGGCTCTGAAACTTAATAGATGCATGTCTTTAAGTCCTTTTCAGTCCTGCTGTTCTCTGCTGCACAGGAGGAGGCTCTTTAGTCATTGTTTCCTTCCACCATACATGCAGTGATGCCAAGGTAGCCATTACACATTTCTAGACATTGAAGTGGGATAATGACTAGGAACTCAGTCTATTCATTGAATAATTTCTGCAGTACTTCAAGATGCAATTTCGTGTATTATTTTCAACCAGTATAAACTGCAAAGTGCTGCAGGGGAAAAGCAGACAGCTGTTCTGTAAATCTACTCAATTAGGTTAGCTGGTAAAAGCCAGTCTTTGGTGTGGTACAAAGCAGGTTGCACGTATATGCAGCTCTCTGGTGTAGATGAGGAAATCCTGGAAAATAAGGTGACTTTCAGGTCAATTCCTGGCAGTACAAAACAGTTTAAGAGAAATTCAACCCTAGGAACCTTGTAGCTCTATCACTCTGTGATCACTCTTACTAGCAAGTAAACATCTCCTGCAATGGCTTTTGTGAATAGTTGTTTGCATTCAAAAATCCTATTTCCTGTCTATTTCTTCTCTAATTAAGACAATTAGAACCCATCAGAGGGATTTTTTGGTGTATCAGAGGCAGCTGAGCTCATATCCTTTCAAACTTCCCCATTCCTGACCTTTTTATCAATGTGAATAAACTTTTTAGATAGACAATTTCCACACTTGTTTATTTGCTAGACTATCTACTCATTAGAAAGTTGCATTTAATTGCTTGAGTGCACTAAGCCACATTACAGCTACAGATGCATTTCCAGGATGCAAGATGAGACTATCACCTGTGATGACAAGAAATGAGAACTGCCCTTTTCTGAATGGGCTCTGAGCTCAAAATGAAGGGTAATTTCTTGAAGCACCTTGGAGTGTGGTTTCATCCACATGAAATGCAGTCACTGAATTACTTGTCAAAGGTAGACCAAGTATGGTAATAACACTCAGTCACCTACTACTACCTCTGGTTTCTATAAAATCTGCTCTATGTTTTATATCTGAAACCTGAAAATTTCAGACAAAATGTAATAGCTTGGAGTGAAAATCATGGGTTATCAGTAGTCATTAACTATTGACAAGAGCAGATTCACAGTTGGTTTAAGCTTTTAAGAAGACTCCAGAGACCTTCTCCACCTTCCAGTGTGCTGCCCAGAATCTTCCCTTGCTTTCATTTTTAGACAGTTTTTCTTAAGACAAGTCAGAGCCAGACAAGAATCTGTAGCCTTCTTTGGGGAAGGTGTGGGCTATTAACCACTAAGATTATTTTCTCTTCTATTTGATATTAAGCTAAAGACTTGTTCATTCCACATCACCTGGCTCAAGAAAGTTCCCTTTTGTGACAAAAAAAAGCAGCAGCTCCCTAAAAAAGTTGTGACATATAAGAAAACCAATTCTAACTGAAATTGATGAGCTATAGTAAAACCAAAGTGGCTCCAACAGCTGGATGGGGAATTAGCCTCAACACACAATATGGGGACAGGCAGAAACAGCAAACTTCACTTACTGCACATCCCAAAGAGAACTGTGCTATCTCTTCAACAGTATGTCTGCACTGTACTTTACCTTGTTGGTGCCAAAAATATTGAGTTTCCCTAGGTTAAGAAGTAAAATTTAATTCTATTGTTTTCACGGTGTGCTGCTATTTTTGAATAGGTGAAGGAGATACATGATTATTACATACAGCCTTTCATGACAGGAAAAGCAAAGAAAATTGGGATTGTGCAGCCTGCAAAAAAGAAGGCCTCAGGGTGACTTTGCATCCTTTTAGCACCTGAAGGGAGCACACAGGAAAGATGGAGCAAAACTATTTACAAGAGCATGCAGTGACAGGACAAGGGGCAATGGCTTTAAACTGAAAAACAGTAGGATTAAACTAGATATTAGGAAGAAATTCTTTACTGGGAGGGTGGCAAGGCACTGGAACATGTTGCCCAGACAGAGAAGCTGTGGATCTCCCATCCCTGGAGGTGTTCAAAGCCAGGCTGGATGGAGTTCTGAGCAACCTGGTCTTGTGAAAGGTGTCCCTGCCCATGGTCAGAGGGGTTGGGACTGGGTGACCTTTAAGGTCTCTTCCAACCCTAGCCATTCTGTGACTGTATTCTATGGTTCATTGTACTCCGATCACCATCAGAGTTAATGCAGTTTTAACATTCATTCTATCAAGACCTGTCTGCACTGCTATTCGTTGGAGCTACATTTGTACAACACATTTCTGTGCAACACACATCACTCCAATCATCCCTGAAGTCACTACTAATGGCTCAGGCACACTGGAAGACAATAGGGGTAACAAAATACCACAAACGCCAGCCTGATTTTAGTTCTGTGGTTGGAGTTGTGTATTTCCAAGGATGTATTTACTTCCTCAACTATTAGGAAGCAGCTCATGTAAAAAGCAGCACTTATAGAGATGACTTTTTGCTGTGATGCCTTAATAAATATCGGTCCTTCCATGAAAAATTATGTTGATTTGTAGGATGGTTTCTCAATGGGCCTGCACTAGCATTGGCTCTTAGTCTCCCTGGGAACAGGGACCAGTCTGTGCCAAGACACGGTAACAGCACACTATTAAGTTAAAAGCCCAATAGTGAATGTATGTCACATCAGTCAGCATCTCTGCTACATTCCAAGGCCCTACCAAATCTTCTCCCATTTTGCTTTTGGGAGGGGTGGTTTTTTTGCTACTTAAATACATTGTTCTGAAGAGCAATTACACAAGGTTTCTTGTCCTGTGAGATTTCCATGTTTGCTGTAGTTTCTATGTGTTCTGCATGATTGAAATGAAAGTATTATGCTTCAGCAAGAGCAGTGATTCCATTTTTCTTGTTACCAAAACAAGAGCCAACTTTGTCACCAGAAAAGACACCTTTTCAGCTTCACTCTAAAAATTGTGATCTTATCTTTTACTCTCTCTGGAAGACAAGTAATCAATTACAGCTTGGTGCACTTTTTTTCTGACTAAGGTGCTAAGTTTTACTTCAAATATTCCTTTGTATTTCCAAGTTCAGAAACTGTGGTACCAAATCACGTTTGTACAATCCTGTTAAACTGTACAAGAAAGCCAGTACAATAGAAAGAAATAAAATTATGAAAAAATATTTTATACTCTTGATCTCTTAAAATGCAGTAAGTTGAATATAGATAATTGAATTAAAAGGTTTAAATAGGACTCAGAAAAAAAACCCAAAGCCAAACCAACCAACCAACCAACTAAAAGAAGACAATACACTTCCAAAGAGAAGAAAGTTTAGTTTTGCTTTGCTTGTGGACCTGTTCAAGGTCAGATTGTTCTGCAAATCTAGAGTGGACGTACTAAAACTGTGTTTTTTTCTTTGCAGTTGACTGACAATGCTTGTAATGAGGGAAAGCTCAAAGCAAGCTACTCCCATGTTTTGTCAGCAGTTCAGCTGTGAGGAATAATAGCACATCTTGCCTCCACCCACCGTCCAGCTGACCTTTCCTGTCTCACATCCCCATCCCTGCCAGCTACCCAGACAACAGCCATTAGTCTTAGCCTTTGTGTAGTCATCTCTACAGTCACTGTCACATGCAGTTGGAAAGTGAGTATTAGGGGGTTAATCCTCCTTTGTTTGTGACAAAAAACCCCCCAAGATCACCCTAAAAAGCATTATACCTGGGTCCATATGCTAAAGCATATCGCTCTTCACAGATCAAAGAGTGCATGTCCTTCTATCCTGGAACAGTACACTGAGCCAAAAACTACAGTGTTACACATTAAGTCTGTGACTCAGAACACTGAGACTTGCCAGGCTTTAGTGTTTAGAGGATAAACAATTTCACATCTTCTGACAGGTATCATCAATCTGTTTAACTGATTTACACCCACCAGTGCTTGTTTAAACTTGTTCTCTGTTGCTTCTTGACATATGAGATGAGAAAAACCTTTTGACACAGCCCAAGAAGTTCAGATCCCATCCATGATGATGCTCCCAGGAAGTAAGGAGAACCCAAACGAGAGCTGGAGAACATTGTCACATTCAGCAAATACCTCTGTTCCCCACCAGTATGCACTCTGAATAACACAAGTAAGTAGGCTTCTTGAAAGTCTCTCAAAGGAAAGTGGAAAACCAGGGTTTAAACTCAAGAAGCAATCCCTAGGAATCTGATAATTTACAACTAATAACAAAGTGGAGAAATCAGTTTGAAAATCATGATGAAATGAGACCAATTCAGTGGTGAATTGTTTTGTTTGGGTGATCAAGCATAAAAGGCATTTTATTTTGTTTTCAGGTGAAAAATCAATGTTTGATTTTTCTCATTTGTTGTAGCTTCACAATAAGCCAAAATTGTATGGTTGTCACTGTATACAGCACTTCCATACAGAGAAAATTATCTACACTGTTGGATTATCTTCATTCCCACATGGAATAATTGAAGTAATGCGTACCTTTGCATTACTAATGAAATAACAGGTAAGTTATTTAGGTAAGCTTTACACTACCAAATTTGCAGTGTTGCTAGGTGTCAAGATGCCTTTTCCCTAAAACAGATGTTCATCTTTCAGGAAAACTTATTTCAAATGCCTAGCTCCTCTGCAGAGGAACAAACACACGATCTGGGTAATTTCCATTGACATGACTAGGCACAGATTTTAGCCACTCAATATTTCATCAGGGCTTTTTGTTCTGGCTTTGAATCCTAAGAGCCACAGCTGCATATTTGTTTGCTTGGGTTTTATTCCGGTGTGTGACTGTGAAAGAATCCCAGTCAGTTCCTTTCAGCTGCCTTTCTCCTCACAACCTCCTCTATACTGCCCTGTATTCCTGCATCCCCTCACACACAAGACGAGACCAAATGTTTCTGCAAGGCAGGACTCCTAAGAACAGCCTAGGGCACCCCTTCATAATGCAAGTGACTTCTGAAAGTCATGAAACCTACAGGGTGCAGGGAAAAGGACACTGGCTTCTTGGTCTGGGTCAGACTGGCAAGACAGTTCACCCAAGAAACTGCCTCTGGAGCACTGCGAACCCACTGGAAAAAAAATGAGGTGTCTAATGCATACTGAATTTGCTAGTATTGTCTGGACAGGATGAAAGGTGCCTAACCCCCTGCCTTGGCTTCACTCCAGGACCAGCTTTCCCCAGGGATGCCATCAGCAAAATCTCAACCTGCATCACTAAGGTTGCTGATTTATTTTCCTCTTTCAGCCAGAAGGGAAGGCATTTGTGCAACGGATCTAACAACTGCAATGTGGCACGCATTGTCACATTCTTATGCACCATAACCAATAAATCCACGTAGTTCATCCACGATGAGCTATGTGCTACTATAATTTTTGATTTGGAGGCAACAGGAAGAGCACTTTGGCACTGAATTATCCAGCACTGAAGGTGGGATCTCTGTCAAAGTCATGACCAAAACCTGGGAGGAACTGGGAGTCCCAGCTGTCAAACCACAGAGCCATTTGGGGCTCATAGCCCTCCTCAGATATAGGATGAATATATACAGCTGTGTAGGATGTACAGCTATCCACTGCTTTGTGGACACATTTGCAGTATCTGCAGCTCAGATGATGTGCTCTATTATGAAGAATGAGGAATTTATGGCCTCTCATTGTTGGTAGTCAAATGAAACACAGACCTAAGAAAAAAATTTAGCTGTGATGTGGCATATTAATCAATATTAATACATGAGCCAGAGAATTAAAGAAACAAGGCAGCAGAAAATGTGAAAGAATGTAAGAAAAAAAAAGATTTATCAGTTTTTTAATATAGATCATCAGAACTATTCATTATAATCACCTGCAGGTTTGGATGTCTTGGAAACATGGATAAAATCCTGCAGAAAATGCTAGAGTGAAAAATCACCACAATAATAAAAAAGATCAACTAGAATGTATTTATTGGAGTCAAAAAAAAAAAAAAAAAAAAAAGCACCTGAAATTAAATTGTTGTTGCCTTTCATTTCATTTAAGAGCTATTTAATTAAAAACTGCTTCCTTACAGACTTCTCATAAATAATCTAAATGTTATCATTCCCACTCCTAAAACTGGGAATTAGGTCCTTTGTTCTCTAGAAGATAAATACAAAGTGTACAGAAATAATACAATTTTCCCCTACTGCTTTGGCTGTCAGTCTTTACCTGAAAGAACACCAAAGCTATTTGGAGTAGCTAACTTGAGTTTTTCTAATTCTGTTTAGTTCAACATAGTTAGATGGTAAGGAAGATATGCTAGATTGTGGAGAAAATCTCCCTGATTTTGAAATTGTTTTTGATTGTGCTGGGTTTTTTAAAGGAAAAATAAAAGCATTAATAATGACACTACCTAATTTTTTTAAGCCTCAATGATTATTCCCTTGAAGCAGAGAGATATTATCTACAAGCCTCTTCCATTCAAGCATATCAAACGAAAATACAATATGGAAAAATCTAGAAATACTCAGAGACCTGCTGAAAAACTGAAGAATTGGGATTTCTTATCCTTAACCAGGGTCTGAGAAGGTACACAAGGAATATCTTCAAATGCATGGTTACAATTTTTATTGCATGCCTTTGCCAAACAGAAACAAAATGTTCTGTGACAAAAGTGCATTAAGAAGGATTAAGGTAAAAATGTTGGAAAGTTCCCCTGGAATAGATCCTCAGGAACTTTGGAATAGGTCTTGCTTCCATGAGCACTGCAATTGCTCATAGAAGACTCAGAAATCTCCACTTCTGGAGTTCCTGAAACCACCTGAGGAAAAATATCTCCTGGAAAAAATACAGGTATAATTGATACAGGTTTAGGATAGGGAAGAATCTCCCAGGTGTTCTTTCATCCCTAACCTTCTATAATGACATGAGTGTTCTTATAGGAAACACCTTAGGTTTTCAAGTGTTGATTTATATGTATTCAGAACCGAAGGAAGCCCAGAGGTCAACAAATACACATCATAGCTCAACAAAATACATATATTTCCGTACATTAGCAGGTCACTTTTCCAGCCTGACAATTATTTAATTGAGTGAGAAGAACACCAGGGCTCTTGCTACACTGTGGGTCATTCTACTAGAACACTCATTGTTTAATAGCATTATTTGCATAAAATTTATGTTGGTGGGATAGTTCCCTTTATTGCTTCTGAAAAACTTTCATTAGTGGAAGTGTTATTTACATGACATAGTAACACAAAGTCTTGTATAATTTCTTACTTTCTGTCAGTGCAAGGCTATAACAGGCCCTCAACATTTGCATGGGTTATGAAATCAACTACAGTAAAATATACCTCTGAATTTGTTCTCAACAAACGTTCCAGCATAATAGCTTCCAAGTAATTTTTGATTTGCAGCCCGATTAGCTAACCTTGAACCTGACAAGCTACAAAGAAGCAAAACTAAATCAACCCAAACATCATGCTCAAATTGTAAACAACATCTGCAGAAGTCTGGTTTTGCTGTTCACTAAGCTCTCACTGAGATGATCTTACAGCCCAGCTAGAGCTGTTTTGAACTTGCAGTGATGTGGTCTGCCTACTCTTCATCTCCAAACACTTCTCATCCAGGAGAATAGATTTTAAAAATGAAATACAAAGGCCTATCTACACGTGAAGAGAAAGGCATGGGAAGGTAGTGAGCTAACACTCTCCCATATACTCCTTGTCAAGAAGTTTGCTTTCACCTTAGCAGTACAGGCTTTGGGTGCTGGTGGCCCCAGTTTTGCATGTATTGCAAAGGTAGTAGCTGGCCTAACTCCTGGTAGTAGCCCTGGAGGAAGGCTGCTGAAAGGACAAAGGACTTTGACAGGGGACAAGCTGTCCAAACTAGCCCTCAGTGAGCACAAAGCAAGACAGAGCTAACTTTCCTTCCTGAACATTAACACCTGACATTTTATTCCAATTTATATTAGATTACTTAGCAACAGTGGAACAGATTCCTTTTGTGTCTGTGCAGATGCAGTCATTTCTCTACAGAATCTGCCCCCAAAGCACTCAGCAACATACATATCCCAGGCTTTTAAACAGATCACAGGCCATGCTCAGAAAACCTTGATGGCCATCAAGAGACTGGAAAGGCTCTTCTGTGGAGTTTTCTTGGCGTTCAGAAATCATGAGTCATGAAAAACACTCATGATATCCAGGTGAAGTATTTGGAACAGTCTTACTAGCAGTAGCAGACTCACTCTAGCCCACTCCAGCACTTCTTCTGTGCCTCTCTAAGAAATCATAAGGAAAAGAAAATCAGTCATTTTTAATTGTTACAGATTTCTGGATTATGCTTGATTAGATCTTTTGCATACTGTTTAAGGAACAGTTCACCTTTGGAGATGGTAGGAAGCATAAGAGGCTGTTTGGAGGAATATATTCCTGCCAAAACACCTTCAGGTCAAAGATGCAGAATATCACCTTCCAACAACACCCTTCTTTCCCAAAGCACAATTCCTAAGGCAGTGAAGCTTTACATACTCAAAATCCTCTTCAAATGCAGATCTAAAAATTACTAGAGTGGAGCAAATGACACTCATATACAGAAAGGAAACATGTCAAATTTCTGTTCCAGCAGCATCACTCACAAGCTATAGGATTAGCTGCACAAATTGACTGTCTTGCCTCTATATGATAAACCTCTACTGCCATTTACAGACACCTCCTCCTCCTTGCCACATGATGCCTCATCTGCTGGAGATTCCTCCTGTCACCTCTCTCCTACCAGCTTTCCTTGAAATTGCTGCTATGGGAAGCAGGAAAATGCCGCATACTCAAACCTATTTGCAACATATTAGCTAGATCAGCCATCCCAAAAGTGGCCACACTACAATCTCTGGCAGTTTTGCTACAGCAGATTTGGAAATGCATGCATTAATTCTGAATTTGGCCAGGACACAACAATGGGGTTTTGCTAAAATACTGGAAGAATCTCTACATCCATTCTTCAGGGCCCTGAACAATGCAGAGTTTCTTCATACAGGATGCTGCACATAATATTTTTATAAATTAATTCTGCTTCTTCTATTTATTCTGCATATTTTATATATATCCCTTAACATTTTGCTGATGGGTGTCTTCCACTTATTTACTTGCTTCCTCCCTTTATAGAGGGTTTCACCTATCACACTTAGCTGAGTCTCTCTTGAGACCACCTGTCTCATCTATCTTCATTTTTTCCAGCAACCTGGCATCCTATGATGTTGTCATTTTATGTTAGAATTAAACAGCACTAGTACTTGTTAAATTCAAGTATTTTAGGATGACATTCATTTATTTTCAGTCCAGTTTTCTCTTTTATCAAGAATTCAGTCGGGGCTGTTCCTTAGCAACAGATTTATCAGAACAGATTTGCATGAAAATCAAATACTCTCAAAAAGGAACTGCTAAAGCATAGCCTTATCCTGACCACCATTAAAAGCAAATACTATAAAGAAGAAAATGTTTTTTAATTTACACAAAATCTAATGAACACATCGAATATTGGCACCAATAGAAGTAGATGACCTTATAAACCTTCCTAGCTAAAGTATCTCTGAACTGATCTGCAAAAACCATCTTCTCACCTTTAGAGATCAACAGGAAAAATAAAACCAAAAGGACAAACCATGCATAACCACAATCCTCTATTGCACTGGACTAGATTAAAAATTGGCATTTGGAATGGCCACACACAAAAAGGTCTCAAAGGACCAAGCTGAAAAAGGCAGATGTGTGTGAAAAATGCCCACAGTCAATTCAACCACAGCAGTACTTAGGTAACCAATTATTGGACTTCAATGCAGAAGCATAATTGGTATTTCATTCTCTGGAGTCACCAGAGATCTATACAATAACTGTCTGTCTGTCTATCTGTCTTTTGATCTATCTATATCTATCTATCTATCTATCTATCTATCTGTCTGTCTGTCTGTCTGTCTGTCTATCTATCTATCTATCTATCTATCTATCTATCTATCTATCCCCACATTTATACCATAATTTCAGTAAATGCGATGTTCTTAATTTTCACAGTCTTTAGAAAGAATTAATCTTCCCCCAAAGATTTTTCTACACCTTACTTCTCTCTGCCAGAAGAGGTTTTCCATTTTTTCCCTTTTAAAATTCAATATAATGTGCAAAGCTCCAACTAGCTTGTTCATCAAATGTAAAGAAAAGCAAATTCAGAGATTGGGTGAAAGAGTCAAACCAAACATGAAACATGAATCCCTTGAACAGATAAAGTGGAACAGCAATACCAGGAGTCTAATTCCCTTCCCCTTAATATCAAGCAGGAGTAAGTTATTATTATATTGACAATGGTTTAAAATTCCTATGAATGACAGTGGAATTAGGACTGCTGTCTTTTTATTAAGAATAATGACAACCTTTTTGGCAAAAGCAGTCTTCTCCTGCTGTGGCACTTACTTGTGGCACTTAGTTATGTCACTGAAAGGTAGCTTCTATAATATATGGCTGCACATGAATTATGTTAGAAATGGGTTAAAGTAATTCATCTGTATTATTCCCACGAGACAATGTCAGAAAGGTAATTGCCCATATTTGTGCTACTACATTATAGAGAATGTCAGTTTTATGTCTTGCTAATGTTTAACTGAAAATCTATAATATCCATTTCTGTTTCTTGCTGAAAATTAATGTAGGACCAAAACCTGAAATTCCAACTCTGGTCATGCTCAGATAAAACTCCCACTGAAGCCAGTGGGAGTTTTGCTAGGGAGAGGATTAAAGACTGTGGTTTGCTGCATACTACCAGACATGTAAAAGCTAAAGAGCTAGATTTTCTTTATGATGCATCTGGGATTAATAAAATTAGCAAGATATTGGTCTTTCACCTTTCTGTCATGGGGAAGGGAAGTTTCAGGGAAGTTTCAGGGAAGGGAAGTTTCAGGGAAGGGAAGTTTCAGGGAAGTTTCAGGGAAGGGAAGTGTCAGGGAAGTTTCAGGCAAGGGAAGTTTCAAGGAAGTTTCAGGGAAGGGAAATTTCAGGGAAGTTTCAGGGAAGGGAAGTTTCAGGGAAGGGAAGTTTCAGGAAGTTTCAGGGAAGGGAAGTTTCAGGAAGTTTCAGGAAGTTTCAGGAAGGAAGTTTCAGGGAAGTTTCAGGAAGGGAAGTTTCAGGGAAGTTTCAGGGAAGGGAAGTTTCAGGGGAAGTTTCAGGAAGTTTCAGGGAAGGAAGTTTCAGGGAAGGGAAGGTTTCAGGAAGTTTCAGGGAAGGGAAGGGAAGTTTCAGGGAAGTTTCAGGGAAGTTTCAGGAAGTTTCAGGGAAGGAAGTTTCAGGAAGGGAAGTTTCAGGGAAAGGGAAGGGAAGGGAAGGAAGTTTCAGGGGAAGGAAGTTTCAGGGAAGGGAAGGAAGTTTCAGGGAAGGAAGTTTCAGGGAAGTTTCAGGGAAGGAAAGTTTCAGGGAAGGGAAGTTTCAGGGAAGGGAAGTTTCAGGGAAGGGAAGTTTCAGGGAAGTTTCAGGAAGGAAGTTTCAGGGAAGGAAGTTTCAGGGAAGGAAGTTTCAGGGGAAGTTTCAGGGAAGGGAAGGAAAGGAAGGAAGGGAAGGGAAGGGAAGGAAGGGAAGGGAAGGGAAGGGAAGGGAAGGGAAGGGAAGGAAGGAAGGGAAGGAAGGGGAAGGGAAGGAAGGGAAGGGAAGGGAAGGAAGGGGAAGGAAGGAAGGAAGGAAGGGAAGGAAAGGAAGGGAAGGGAGGGAAGGGAAGGAAGGGAAGGGAAGGGAAGGGAAGGGAAGGGAAGGGAAGGGAAGGGAAGGGAAGGGAAGGGAAGGGAAGGGAAGGGAAGATGAGAGGCAGACAAGCCATCTTATTGGAGGCTTGTTGGAAGCCACAAGTGAATCCCTCCTGCCAGAAGAAGTATATCTCTTCCCTTCTGCTCTATAAGGCCCAATAAGAGGCAGGAAATAGCAAGTCAGCAAGCCTGGATCCCTAGCTAACAACACCAGCTGGATGGAGTGCAGCAAGCTCATCACTACAAAAAGGTACTGAAGCCATCCACAGTGTTCATGCCATTCCAGCACCTGGAGCATGCCTGGGCATGTGTCTCTTTGGGAGGCTTTAAGCTGGGCCCTGTGCCACAGATATAAAACAACTCTAAAGGTAGATGGCAGGAAGCAGTCAACACATAACAGCTTCACTGAACTCCTGCCAGGGGCAGGTGGACCACACCAGCAGCCAGAGGAACCTGCTCTTCTCCAGGTGGGTTCCTGGCTCTGCAGGGAAGGGACACTGCACTTTCTTGGGGTTCTCAGGTTTTACTGGCCTCCACTGAGTCGTATTAACTTAAATGGATACAGAAAACCTTTTTTAAAACATATGTGATTTGTCAACTGAGCATTTGAGCATTTTTGTGTTTTTCGGTAGTTTCCAGAGGCATTAGAATCTGGTTTGTTAAAAGAGTTACAACTCATCTTAGTTTACCAACCAATTTCTCCATGTTTTCATGACATGGCAGCAGTACCCAAGGAGCAAAGGTATGACCACCTGAAACAGATAAGTTATCTAACAAGATGGCAAAGATGAAGGAAAAAGTATGTCCTGACCTACTCTCTAGTTTAAATTTTTATGAAAAAAAAATATGTCTATAGATTATTTCTCTTAATGAAATTTCATTTTTAAGAGTATGATTACAACAAGTTTCTGACTCTTTGTCTCATTAGCAATGCCATCTAGCACCAATTTTGTTTCAATTTTTTTTAGATTGTCAAGCAATTATTGCTAAATAAAGCCCTAATATTCACACTTAAGGGTATTTATTAGCATTCTTAATGAAAAAATGTATGTCTAGAGACCACTATCCCTTGCAAAATAAAGATCAATAGAGATTCATTCACCAGCATGGAGACACTGGAGTCCTGAACTTAAAATAAGATAGCCCTGCTGAATTAAACTCACTGCTCTGGGTTCTAAAGCAAGTTTCCAAGTATGCAACACACATAAATTAATTCAATACTAGTAGTCAAAAAATTAGTTACTTTATCTACTATGTGAGTAACATGTGACAAAAATTGCAATATATTGCCCTCTTTTACACCTACATAAGGTCCTAGAAGATAATTTTGTAAAAAAAAAAATTAAACTATAGCCAAATACAGATCTTACGTGAAATCTGCTATTATGGATTCAATACCACAAACACCTTACTGTTTTGGAATTAAAATTGCATTGCTTCAATTGGCTAGTATTTCCTTTTTATGTTAAATGTTTGGCAGGACATAAAATTGATGTTTATTCCTCCAAATGTTAACAGATAGAGAATTTCAAGCTTTAAAATTTATCATTGCCAAATAGCAGGAAGTAGTAGTATCTACAAATGTAGGTAAAGTTAGTCCTTTAGCTGATGTAAATTGGTTAAAGGATCTGAGTCATACTTTTCTCAGTCCTTACTGATTTTGTGTACCTTGTGGTTTAGCATCCCATGCAGATACATTCACTGCTGGACAGCCAGATTTGTCAATATTTTATAGCTACATGGTATAAACAGAAATGGCATGCAAGGAAGGACATGGGATAATCAGACTGCATAACCTCTATATTTGCAATTGTGTTGTGTAAGCAACAATGATGAAACATTTCACAAATGCTAAAGAAAGTAATTACACATTACTAAGGAACAATTTAATGTGGTACTCTAGCAGGCCTCCCTAGAATCCTGAAACAGACAACATAACTCAAGTAAGAGCAAGATATGTCTTCAGGTAGGATCACAAACACATACATTACTTCTTTCTTCCATAACTGCAGTGATGACAAAAATCTCAGGTGAATAAACACTCCTGGTTTGTTTTATAGTGGAATACAATGCTGTGGTCTATCCAGGGTCAGAGCCAGGGCTCTAGTGTAACCAGAGAAGTGTCGGCACAGACCTTTTATGTCCTGTAAGATGTAGGTAGAAAACCTCATGAATGCAGTTAAACTTACATTTATACTTTGTATTAAACAAATAAATCTCATAGTAGCCTGATTAATAGCACCTGAAGCAAAACCTGCATATTTCCACATGGGAATAAAGGTTTGCAAATTTTCCACTTCCCTCTTAGAGACAATCAAACTCTTTATGATTTGGTTGATCACAGGGTAACTCAGTCTTTTTTGCCATTAATCTTCAACCTCTCTCATCAATCATGTTCCTCTGCCAAAGGTTGCCCTTTCCTGGCATGAGTAGCTCTCCCCTGGCAATCACTGATCAAACTGCTATCATGTGGGCCATATACCTATCAGAAGTGGTTACAGCTGATGCCACCATGTTCAGACCAGAGCCCAGGACCAAAATATGTTAGAGCCTTGCAGTTAGGAATAATTGATTCCAGAAGCCATAACACCACCTCAAAATGACAGGTAACAACTTCTTCATCTGGGTGCCAGGGTAGTTGAGTTCAACAGCAACAGGATTATATATACATTTGCATTCCATCAAAGTGTGAAGTTACAGCAAGTAATGGAAACTTGGCATCTTCATTAGAAAGAAAAAAACATGATGATAAATCTTTGCCTTCCTCTTGAAAAGGCATGTGGCTCTTCACACTTCTTTTGAGACATTGATAAAGTCTGATAAAGTGTGATTCTTTACCTGGAAAGAGGCTATGCCAACTCCAAAGAGAGCAACAATGCCAACATATGAGAAAAGGTAACTTGTTATACCACACAGAAAGTAGAAGGCTGGTCTTAGCATGTTCTGCTTCAAAAGCTGTACCTCAAATGCCTGGAGAAAGGAAATGCTCAGGCAAATCAGTCAACTTACCTGATTTTGACTCATACTCTCATAAGCAAACAAATCCAGAGCTGATGATTTGGGCTGCATTTTAAAAGCATTTAATGTATTTTAAAATTATACACCTAAGTTACTAGTAATTACACAGTTGTGTGCAGAAGCCTTCAGAGGTGCTACCAGAGACTGAAGTATTTATCACTGGACTACTTGGTACCCAAGAAGACAGACTTCCCCAAGCCAGACAGACAGTTACATTACAACATACAGGTACTACCTCATATTATCAAAAAATTTCTTTTGGCTCAGAGAAGATAAAACTAAGAGAGAAACTCACTTTGTAGATTATCTAATCCTGTGACATTAATGGGAAAAGTCAAGGAACAGGGCTTACCAAGAGGAGGCCGACACTGATTTCTTTCATAATTTTGACTTCTGTCTCGTATTTGCAGCAACACGTTTTGAATCTGAATGAAGCATAGACTTATGAAGATTTCACTTTTTTTTTCTAATTCTGATAGTTAATCTCTACAGGTACATAGAGTCCTCAGATTTTTCCTAGGATTTTTAAGACATCTAACATGAGTGAAGCAACTTTTTTATGACTGTGCAATGATTACATAGAATAAAGTGTGCCAGGAATCTCTGATATGGCTAGTCCTATTGAACTTCTCTCTCTGAACATATGGGAATGAAAAGTGTGAGCTAATTTATAAGCTCTGACCTCAGCATCATGCTAGCTCTCATAAGGAAACATTAAAATTGATTGCATGGCATGCATCTTTAGAAAAAGAAAGGCAGATTCTGGTTTCGGCGGGGGGGGGGTCTGTGCTGGTATGTCTCCAGGAGTAAAGACCATCATAAATACCCAGTACAGGTTGGGAAAAAAATGAAAGAAACCTTACCCAGACCTCAGACAAAGATTTATATAAAACTAACTGTTTTTCTTGGATCTTTTTCCCTGAGGCAGGGATGACGCATCCATTCCTGAGGCATCATATATCTCAATGCTGTAGACACAGAAATTTTGCTAAACTCTTCAAGGGGAAAACATGATGACTCTTCAGTGGAGCACACTAGTCATCAAGAAACTTCACAGCCAATTGCCCATCTAAAGTTTCTTCACCTTCTGCTCTCTGGCATCTAGTATCCAGCATGAGCTATTAGGACTTACTATGGAACTGCAATCTATGGTTGTGGTGGTGCATCTCTCCTGCCCCTAGGCCACACTACCATTGATGTATGGCTCTCAACACACACTTGCATATTTTTATTCTGCACATCAGCTATCTTGGGAAGGTGTTGTGGCTAGAACAGTCAGTTAAAATACTTTCTTCCTTCTGAATATGTGAAGAGCACAGCACTTTCAAGTGGCAAGAGTAAATGCAAGTACAAAAGGCACTGTCACATTCATATTCTAACTTATCATGAGACACTATTTGGGATTTTACTGATTACAGTCACGATGTATTAAGGAAATAGATGTGAAGTTTGCTACAACAACAACAGAAAACACAATAAAGGCATCAGAAAATGGCATAATGTGAATACAGTATGAATTTGAAAACTACAATAGAAAGGTATAAATAAAACAAACAAGTCATCTTTAAATTAAATTTTTTAATTACCCGAGCAAGAACTTAAAATAATTTTTTATTTGTCTTTCAAATACACCTTTCTATTCTCTTTACTCAGATTATTTTAGAAAACTGCAGAGTGTATTTGCTTTTAATAGGTAGAAAAACATGGCCGAAAGTTCTTTCAGTATATTTGAAAGACAATATATATCATCAAACAGTATTTTGTGAATTTTCGCAAACTTCTTATGAAACTGCAATACACAAAGAACTGTTTATTATGTTCTCTGTATTTTTGCTTTAGAGCCTGATTACTAACATAATAAAGGAGGAAACATCAATTACTCAAGCTGAAAAGTGATCTTTGAATTCATTTTAGTTTTAAAGTAACAACAGAATTATAAACTAACCTATGAAATTAACTTTTTATTCTTGAAGTATTTAATGATTGAAGTAGATGGAAATTATAATATCTCAAGATACAAAAAACCAGTACGTTTTATCCTTTTTTTCTTCTCATTTAAAAGAATAAAAAAAAACTTTCACAACAACACTTTTAAGTTGCAATTCATGTTCATTAAAAACAAACCCTTGTTTACAGTTTTACACTAATTTGGATTTTCAAGGATATGAAGACTTTTTTTATTTCCTACAGTGTTGACTTCCTGATTTCCCATGCAGTGTGAATGGCTATTTTCACTTTTATGTTTATTCAGCATCAATTTTGATTCTTCTCTAGATAATAACTTTTTGGTCTACTGAGTCTGAACACCATCTATTTCAGTGTTAAGCTTGTTACTACACAAAAAAATATCAAACACAACACAATCTCATCATGTTCTTCTACTTGGCATTTTAGATAATTTAACATTTTATATTGTTTGAATACTTTCTGCAAAATAATTGTATCTACCAGCTTAATCAACATCAGAATTTACCTCTAATAAGGGTCTTATTGAAAGCTCCTCCTAGAAAAAGAACGGACCTCTATATTGAGGCTGTTTCTTCTAGATAGTGGTTACATCAAATTAGTTCCGAAAGCATATTTTACATGGATGATGATAAAAAAATATATGCCTAAAATACACTATATATCATCACAATTGTTCAAAAAGGTGAAAAATTTTGAAATTGCTTATGGGTATATAAAGCAGACTTGGTACAATACTCAGAGATCTGGTGTGATCCCGGAGGAGAAAAACATGACAAAACATTTCAGAAGCAAGAAAATGAACATGTAATCTGCTGTAGTCCAAATACAGCAAACACATTAATGGGAAAATATGACATGCCCTAGTGAAAAGCAAAAAAAGATAAAAAACTTGGACATAACCTGTGATACAACCATTTCAACATTCTTTTATATTCTGTTTCATTAAATCTGTCAAGAAATCCAGATAGCTGGGGCCAGAAAACAGAAGTCGTGAAGCAAAACATACCCTTCAAATTACAGCACTGATGTTTCCTCAAAATAGTTTGGAAATTCACCACATTGTACTTGAGTATTTAACCTAACAACTTTTTCTTTTTCATTAAATTCTGAGTAGATGGAGTATGGCCTGACATGAAAAATTTTGTATCTTACAGGCAACAGCTGAACATGTAGTTATTTGGCCTGAATACACACACGTTTCATTGAATGTACATGTTAAAGATACATGCATTTAAATTAAATTAATTTAAATAGAAATAAAACTACTTCAAATAGTTTGGGAGTGCTTTATAAATAAAATAACCATTAATGATGCTATAAAAATATAACTAAGGAGTTGAATCTCACTTTTTATCAGAACACAAAGACAACAGCATTTTTATAACAACAGGAAGTAGATGAGGAACTCAAAGATTGACATATTTTTCAATGTACTGCATCATTACTAATGAAATACAAGATATGATCAATTTACATCTGAGTACATACACAATGATATGTGAAAGACACAATGATATGAAATTATAGAACTTTATTGGCCTGTTAAAAATAAGTTCATCTAATACATTTTTTATAAATTGTCCAAACTGTTATGGTAGCATTTGAGAATAAAAACAATGGTTGACTCTTACACAGAACATGAAACAGTTTCAACATGAAGAATTAGGGGGAAGGTGGGGAGAAGAAGCTCACAGTTTACTGACAGATCACAATAAGCAATTTTTAAACCATGGAATCACAGAATGGGTCAGGTTGGAAGGGACCACAGGGGTCCTCTGGTCCAACCTGCCTGCTCAAACCACAGCACATTGTGTCCAGATGGTTCTTGAATCTCCAGTGAGGGAGACTCTACAACCTCTCTGGGCAATCTGCTCCCAGACCAGACCAGTGCTGGTCACCTGCACAGCAAAGAAGTTCTTCCTCATGTTCAGATGGAACTTCCTGTGCATCAGTTTGTGCCCACTGCCTCCTGTCCTGCTAGTTGGCTTCCATGATGTGATGCTATTGTCGAAGGCAATTTTGTGCTATAATTCAGAATATTGCTTTTTTTCATGTGTGAAAAAAGTATTTTAGGAAAGAATGTTAAAGTTCTATGCTTTGATATCAACTGAATGACTCTTTCTGTTTTTAAACTGCGCCTGAAATATTAAAAAAAGACAGAGGAACAGAAAGCTCTGAATGGCAGTGAAAGACATTTGAAGTATATTTGCTAAAGACTCTGGTCTTGGTTTTGTGCAGTGGTGTGGCAGCCCAATTATGCTCGCACACTAGTGAAGTCAGTAATACCAATTAAATAGCTGTGTTAAAAGAAGCTCTCAGGAAAAAAATCTGGATTTCTTTTCTGTTTGGTGGACATGCCTGACAAGGGAGCCTTACTCTACTTACATCAGAGAAAAAAATCAAAGCTATCGTAAGAAAGTCATGACTTTACCCTTTACTTTCTTGAATATCAGATAGTTCCTTGAAATGTTATATGGTTGTTCTTGTCATTCCAGCTGAGGAACAAAGTAACAGTGAAAATATATATGCAAGGAGACTATATTAAGACGTAATCTGCTTAGTAACCCTGCTGTTACTTGCTGCCTCTAGAGACTATGGGGGAATGGCCCTCATCAAAATGAAAGCAGTTTGGCTCTATGCTGCCTACAACTCTGCTCCAGGCCAGGACACGTGCTTGCTTATCCAACACACTCCTTGCAGCTGCAAAAATATAGCTAGTCATGGAAGGATGCTATTAAATTTAGAAGGATATAGCATGTCCATACCAAAACAATACACACTCCAAAGTGGGCTCTTCCAATCTATGGCTTTTTTTTTTTGATGAAAGGAAGTCAACCAGTTAATCTTGATCCTGATTAAAAGACAATACCATGTTCCGCAAGTTCAGTCACATATATGCTTGTGGAAGTGAACGGCTATATTTATTTCCAATCAATGCATCATTTCCTATCTTCAGAGGAGATATAATTTGTATGAACAAAAGAAAAACAGAGCAAATTGAAGCCAGCTTCAAAAATTTGGGCATACACATTCCTATGGAAGTAGGACAACGAGATAGGCTGTGACATGTGAAATACACACCACCAGCATTCTCTGTGCACCCTGTGACGTTGCACTCATACTCAATACTGCCAGCCACACAAAAGTTCTGGCTCTGGAGATCAGATGATGAAAATCTCTCACAACATGGACCTACATTATAGTCTGGAATACTTTACACCACCACATAATGAGGCAAAGTCCTTCAAAAGAATATTCCAAGACCCTGCACATTTGTGCCCTGGGAAGAAGAGAGATTACAAGTGACAAAGTAGGACATTGAGCTCTCTGAAGAACAGAAAACAGAACCACCAAAAATTGGAAGAAAGAGAAGAAGCCAGAGAGAATGATGAAGAAGATATATTAAAAACCTTTATAAAAGATTTTGAGGTTTTCTTTGGAAATAAACATGAACAAAATACTTAGCCACTCAGTCCTAACAAATAACTTTTGAATTATTTCAAATAATAAAAAGATGGCTGAATTAAAAAGCACTCAGGATGATTTTTTTATCTATTGGATAATAGTTTTAACTATAACGTTAGAAACCATTTTCAAGTTTTTAAGCATTAAAATAGATGCAAATAAAGTGATGGCCTTCATGGTGATAATTAATTGTCAACTTAACATTGAGAGCCGGCTAAAGGGATTGACAAACTTTGTATGAAGGCTGCTGTTTAAAGAGCCACTTGGAAGTGTGCAGGTCATTTTCATATGGCAAAATCCCATATGTTTTATAATTTTTGAAAAACTAGGCTTAGGAATTGGCTTTCTTGAGAAAAAATTTTTAATACTTCTGCCTACAGTCAAAAACGAAAAAGCAATCCCCACAAGAACTATTTGCAGTAAAATTGTTTTCAACTAGCTGTCCACAGGTTTTCTTGGCACTGTCTGCTGTTCCCAAGGATCTTGATCTTGCTCCCACTGAAATACATGTTTTTCTTCACTGCTGCCTGGGAGAGATCCAGCTGGTAGACAAAGGCAGTGGAAAGGATGAAGACTCACTCTCATGGGTTAGGATACTCAAGACACATATTGCCACGAAAATGTCTTATAGCAGCCTCAGTCTGTGAACTGTGAGCTTCCAGGATTCCCATTAAAAAACGAGATGGTCCCTGGATAGCATTCTTCAGGAACAGACATTTTTTCAATTGCTCCCACTGTGCTTTTCACGACAGGCAGCTGCAACAAGCACAGCTCGGACCTCTGCCTGGCAGTAAAGCACTTTTTTGCAACCTAGACCTGGCCACTCATCAAACTTCCACCACATTCAACAGAAACAGGTTTATTTAACAAACTGGATGACATGACCTGCCTCACACCAAAATACTCCCAACAGTGCTTCCTCTCCAGGCCCCCAGCAAGTCTGCCTGTCAAACTGCTCAACAGCTTATCTCAGCATGTCTCTGAGCATATTAAATGTCTATCTAAAATAAATTCTAGTACAAATAAACTTCTTCTAGCAGAACCTTAGAAATATGCTTTTATTTTAGTTTAATGTCTGGCACAGAAAAAAAAAAAGCAACTCTGCTTTTAGACATTTCATAGCCTTTTTTATTGCTCAGTAAAACAATATAAAAGCTTTTTAATGTCAAATCCTGGATGTTCATCAACTTTTACCGTGTTAATGGTTCCTGTATGATTTTTAGTTTCAGTCTCATTTTATTTTAAGGAGGACAAGAATTTGTAATTAAGTGAGCCCTTTGTAAGCCAACACCATTTGGGCAGATCAGAATCTCTAGATTTACAAGCAGTGTCACTTACAATCAAGCTGAAAGACAGAAGCTAGTGGGTTTTCATAATTTTAATGCTAAAAGTTTAGCTCCCTTAGCTTTAAGAGGCTCTGTCCACATACTGAAAAGAAACCATTTTAGGAACATGTAGTCTTTTTCCACCAAGCATTAAACATCTGTGCTAAGACATTATTAGTAACAAATCACGTGCTGTAATCCATAATGTTCTGTGAATATCTGCATCAAATAATAATGTACTGAGTGTCTAACATAATGTAGTACAAAATATGTAAGAAGGATATTCTATAATACAGAGATAAATATATATATATATATATATATACATACATATATAAATATATATATATATATTTTAGTGGTGCATAGATCAATTGTTTATTAAAATTATCTCCATGATTACACAAAATCCAAAATACTGTGTCAGTACATTCTGAAGTATTTGAAGGTCAAACCTACCCCTATCTGAAAAAGATGAACTGCAAAGTGCTACAAAATAAATTACAAAAAAATGATGTAAAATCCCCAATCAATAACTGTGCATACTTATGCATATAAATATTATGAACCAGAAAGAGCTACCTTTTAAAATTAAATATTTCAAAAGTCAACTGCCAAATTCCAGCTTTGCAAGTTTGCTTTTTCCTTGCCAAAAGAAAAGGGTTCAGATTCTCACCTCATTAATTTGGCAATAAATTTTGAACACATAACCAAAATATGCTGACTTTGCCCCAGCAAAACTTCAAACTGGAATTTGGGCTACTGGGTCAAGCTCAGCTCATGATCCAATATGTGTTTGATGTAAGTCCACTGACTTTAGCTCAAATATTGCCGCTAGATGATTGTCTACAGATTTACAATCAGCTCTATGACATCAGACATTATTGCAACAGGAGAAGAGGTTCATGGATAAGCAGGAAGTTTCAGAAGAAAATAATTAAATGGACATTAAAATGGAATCAGTAAGTAGAGGGGAAAGTTAAGATCTCTGGAAAATAAGACCATGTCCACACAGACTTAGGGAGGAAAAAAGGCAGACATTCCTAATACTCTTTCTCAGGAACAGCAGAGCACTTGATGACATCTAACTTCAAACAGGAACTATGACGGATATCCTTAATTGCTGCCATCCCTCCCCAAATCACCACAGTATGTGCAGGGCGACAAAGACAACATGATTCCTAGGTCATCAGTAGACTTCCAGCTCTGTCCTCTTCTTTAATGTGGGGAGCAGAATACATCTTTGGGACAGATTTCTAGCAACTGCATCTCGCCTTCCCTAACTAGAAAGGGAAAAGAAGTGTCTCCCTACATAAGCCAAGAAGAATGCGAATGTGGACGTATTTCTTGACTAATAAGGATATTTCTGAAACTTGAGCACAGCAGGAAGAACTTGGATGCCAGAGACTCAAGAGAACATACGAAAAAAGTTGAAGGATTAAGAATCTTAGAAGGCAAAAAGCAAGTAAATACACAGAAATAAAATGAAATAATCAAGACAGCAGTCTAGAAAGAGATGGATGGTGTATAGCCTTAAAAGATTACAGTAAAAGAAAAGACAATAGTGTTACAATGAAAGAGTGAAAATGGCTGAAATTAAAAACAGGTAACAATGAAAAGCAAATACATTCAGGACAAAATAATACCATCTCTTCTTTTTTACTAAACATAACTGTAAGAAATTAAATTTAAATAATATCTCAAAAATTTAACCAGACTTCACAGAAACACAAGCATCTAACTCAGTCTTTCAATACTAGTCTTTGTAGCTAACTCTCAGTTTAAAAAACCCTGAAACTTCATACTTCTTACAATTCCCTAGATAGAAAAGATCAAAGTAGACCCTCAGGATTTGATACATAAATCAAATGAAAATTAATTTCTAATACTATATCTAAATGCAGCCCTGATCTTGAAATATGCTCATGCTTCATTTAGCTTTACTTGTTACAGTAGACTCTTCTCTGCAGTATCGTGAAGCACATTCTGAAGCATACCTCACAGTTAAATATGGACAGTTAAACAAGCCTCTAAGTCTACATCTGAAGGACCAGCCATGTACTGTGGTTATTCTTGTTCTTGGCTTAGAATAAGCATTCTGGCCTACAGATTTGTATGCTTATTCAAACTTAGGGACTATCTTGAATAAGCATAACCTAACTGAATGTCTAAGTGATGGCACTGGTTCAATACCCAAACATACCAAACAGTATTGCCACCTTTCTGTATATAGCTTCAACTCTCCATCTTCCTGGTAAAGTCAGTGGAACTACATACATAATAAGATTTGCAGGGCCAGTTCTGCAATTTACTGCTTCAGGAGTTAGGATCATATCCTGCAAATATACAAGAACTTAACTTTAAGGTTGTGAGCATTCCCACTGAAATCAGTGAGCTTGCACACACACTCAAACTAAGTATTGTAGAAATTTTGCAGAGTCTTTAATGCAATAAAATAAAAGCAGCTTTGCAGTTCACCTTTGATAAATATTATTTATAAATTTCCAGTATTTTTATTTTTTTTATTTATCTTTCCAGTTAAGTTCAAACAGAAAAAAATTGACAGATGAAACAATATAATTTCATTTCAATGTCATTTTGGAAGACACCATGAAGACAAGGCAATAGGAAAGACTGTGGTAGCTTATTTCTGGACTTTCTTGAATATTTTTAGCTGCCTCAGGGCTTTGCTTTTCCCTGCTCTTGGAAAAACAGCTACTGATTTTAATGTACTTCTATAATTCTCCAAACATAACCAATGTTTAAAAGAGAAATCCAAGGGAGGTGGCATTTCACTGGGCAAGAACACTGTCCACTCCCTACAGTGTAGCACACAGATTCCACAAGCTCATAAGCCCCTCTCATCTTTTCCTTATTTCATTTACCCATCCAGTGGGATCTTATGAAATAAAACAAAACCTAAAAGAAACAAAATAAAATGTGAGAAATCATGCTTAAAAAAAAGTCAAAGAAAAATCAGTACAAAAGACCAAACACAAATGAATACTTGACAATTACATAAACAGAAAAAAAGCATTTAAAGCATACATAAATCACATAAAAACTGTACATGGATTTATTAAAATGACAATATTACCTCTATCTTGTGGCTAAAGAATTTATTTGTTAAATAAAAAAATATAACTTGTGCTATCTCTTTGTCTCTAACATATCAACATACTCAGACAGAGCTGTAATGCAGTAAGTCTAGAATTCTCCAACCAGGGACTGTACTATGTATGGGTTAGAAAAACCTCAGCCAGGTGCTCTGCCTTCTGCCAAGGCTTATGGTGAACAGCCCAATGTACACAACCAAGATCACTGTCTTTGGTACACCAGTTAAATGAAGGGTATCCCACTGTGCCACAGACTCTAAGTACACCACCAGGATCCTCTCTAAATTTTGTTTCACACCTTAGCTCTGCGCACATCATCCTTTCTGCCTGCTCTGAATAGGCTGCTACCTTTAATGGCATTAACTGTCTCTCTAATGGCAGAAAAAAGTAGAGCTGGGGGAAATATTGGTCAATTATCTTGAAATTAATTGTATTTAAATATCAAGAGGTACTTAAAAATCAACAACTAAATATGATAGCACACTGAAATACATAAAAATCCCCAGGATGTGTTCTGCTCTGAGGTGAAGGAAAAATTGATCCCCCAAACCTGACCTGACTGGCTAAGGCTAAGAATCTTTAAATACACTACATAGAGTCCTGTGTGGAATTCAACTAGCTGGCTTTATGGCACATATACTTCCTAAAACAGTATTACCTTACCCAGTCTGTTGTTATCTGATGCAGTTGAGTTATTATGTACTTCGCTGTTGACAGCCACCATTACTTGTTCTAATGACATTTGAAAAAAACACATGTGAGAGTTTTACTATTAGTCAGCAAATGTAAACTTCAGTAGTAGTTTTTGTCTGGTTTTGTGGGCTTTTAAATCTTGTTTTAATAAGTTCTAATGTTTGTGAAGACTGAAAGCTTATCCATATTCCACAGAAATCTAAACAATTCAGAGCCAAATCTTGATTTGCTTTCAATGAATGGAACTTACGGTATCAGTTTCTAGAAAATTTGAACGCACTGTTAGTAGCAACGACTAACTCATTTACTTGAGTTAGTAAATGTTTGTTTCTACCCTGGAAGTAGGTAACACATACAGAAGCTGAACTTGCTAGCTTTGTGCAATCCCACATTTCCAAAAGTGTGTGGCAAAACACCTTTTCTTTGAAACAGTTATTAAGGTCACGTGTAAGGTGTCAAAAATCCCAAAGGGATCTGCTAATTCACAGAAGACAAAAATAGAGTATCAGTTGAAGAGATACTCATTTGAGAGCAGTAAGCAATTATCTGAAGGATGTTTAGAAGTTATAGGTTAGAAAAGGAGAAATATGATCAGGGTTTTTAGTAGCCTACAGTCAAGTCTACTGTATGGTTGCTACTTTCCTCTTGAATTTCCTAGGTCATTCAGACCTCTCCTGGAATTTTGTTCTCTTAAATATGGGAGATTGCATATATTCCAGGCAATTTAAGATAAAGGACACACACATGTATTTACATAAAAACACATATTTACACCTTACTTTTAACACCAGAGCAAATAATTGCAAGGTAAAGGTTTTTTGACTTTTAGATTATTTCTTACCTGGTTTGCTGTGGTCACACTGAAATCACATTGCCGTGCTTTAAGTCACCTCTGAATTCTATTTTGAGAAGTTGTCAACTAATGAACTAATATTTAGTGTCCAGGACACAAGCAAAACATAGGCACAAAACAGATCTGCTTACAACTCCTGCAATCTTCACATGATAAGTCATGATGCGGGGATAGGGGTAGGGAGAAGGTGGCACAACTATTTTAAAGGAAGGCAAGCTGATGTGTTCCTGTAAACCACCAGAGGTGCTTAGGGAGATGGTTTAGTGCTGGGCTTGGTAGTGTTAGGTTAATGATTGGACTTGATCTTAAAGGCATTTTTCAACTGAAGTGATTCTATTATTCTACATTCTTAGTTGCATTTGTGTGTATTTTAGTAACTCTGGTAGTCAACAGTGGCATCTAAAACAACATTATGGGAAAAACCTCAGACTTATGACTGTGCAGTCTACAGGAGTCAAGAAGCTCACAAGGAGTCCTGCAAATGCTATAGAAGGCAGAAAAAATAATCACAATAAAAATATCTTTTAAAGAAAAAAAATATTAACAGAAAGGAGTCAAAAAAAAAAAAAAAGGAAAAGGGTGAAAGAAAGAAAAAGGTGCAAAAAAACCAAGAGTCTACTAACTTTAATCACTAAAACATGGAAAGAAACCAAGTGCAGTATGTAGGAATGAAAAGAATATAAGAACACAAAGTAATTGTGGAGAGCAGGGCAGGGGGACAATGGAGCAAGGAAACAGGACAAATATAAAGAACACAACAGAACAGAAGTGCTTTAGAAAAATAGAAACTTCATTTGTATACTGGATCTCTAACTATTTGGAGACACTGAGCAAACAAATGCAAAATATTATGGGATAGATAGTAGATATTTAGAAGATGATTTCCATGTCCTAACTGCCAGTTTCCCATTTGGCTTCTCTGAACTCAAGTGGAGTCAGTTAGGCAAGTCGAGGCAAAGTTTGATTTTGGCTTGAGTTGCTGCTGAGGCTCTGGATTCTGAGTTTAATATTAGTTTTAAAAGTACATGACTGTTATACAAGCTGCCACTCAGATATGATTAGGAAAGTACACTAAAGAATAAAAAAAAAAGTCAAAATGAAAGTGGAAGACAGAAAAAAACCTATTCATCTTCCCTGTACAAGGAATGACAGAACTTCATTCATCCTTTAAAGGAACATTATGTATCTGTCTCTCTGAAATGCAAATTTTTCCAAGACAGTAAAGAAAATAATAAGTAGTTTAAAATGTTACCAGGTGATAACTTTATTTCCGACAGCAGCTCTTTATTCAAAAAGCTTTGAAATCCGCACTGTATCAATTATTGGACTTTAAACAAACATCATAAAGAATCTAGAGTACACTATTTTGGGAACATCAAATTTAAGCCTAACTGCTTAATAGAAAGATTAGTTTGGATTGTATTATTAATCATGATCCAGTTGAGCCACCAGTGAGGACTTTTTTAAAATCCTGTTTTCTAGAAGTACCACAGTTTGCAAATGATACTGGATGATCTGTACAATTCTGAGAGTTTACTCTGATTGGGAGCTGAATAAAATGTCACCAACTAACTGCTCCTAGCTTTTCAATTCATTAGAGAGGAAAGCATGAAAGGAAAAGTATAATAGCAAACCCCCTATCTTTATACCTACTCTACTGATTTTGAAAGAAGAGCCTTTAAACATCATCCTTTTTAAATGTAAAGAAGCCAATTTTTTCCATCTTCAACCAGCACACAACAAGAATCTGAGCAGTCAATGGCATCCTAACATCATATGCATCACATCATCTAATTGCCATATTTAGGAAAATCACTATTCTTGGGAGAGTCGCACATTCATGGACATGATTTCTACCTGTCCCAGCAATCTGAAACACCCTTCTTCTCACTGGCTATGTTCCCTACAAGTCATCACCTAAGTTATTCAGGAAGGAAAATGCTACAAGATGGACATCTTCTGAACTTTTTTCACTTTAGCAAGATGCTAAATTTTAGTTGCCTAAAATCCTTCTTGCTCCAACAGGATTTGAAATACTATACTGCAATGAGTTGTAATAAACTGGAGGTCTGGAATCAGACTTGGTCATTACCAACCTGACCTACGCTCTGTCAGAATAAATGAAATTTTCCCATAATGATGACTTTACCGGCTACAGAACTAAATTTTATATACTCACATCCCAGTTGCCAGTTGTGTCTCTACATATGAGTTACATAAATTTGGAGGCCATGTATCTAAACTAAATCAAGGGAAAATACAACCAAAGTAAGTGCTGAACAACTGAAACTTTCTATGATGTTAAGTCTCATTCCATCTTCTCTCTTCATCAAGTGCATAAGGTCCATTCTAATATTGCATAAGGTTTGCATAAGGTTTATACAGAATATTGTTCGTGGTCTTGATCCAAGCAAAGCATTTTGAATTGAAAATCAAAGTAAATTTTACTTTTTCTAGTGTGGAGTAAATTGAGCATACATGGCATGTATCTTTTTATTCTTTTAAAATGAACTGTGATTTATTAGGAGAAAATGAAAACTGATAACTGGAAGAGAGGAAGGCAAGGGTCAGATGCAGTTGCATTACCTAAAACAGTAGTCTTATCAAATATGTCAGTTTCTTGTTTCAAGAAGGAAGGAAAATGAAACAATTTATTCCTAGTTTTATTTGTTTCTTGGATCTGAGACATTGCTTCAAAAAGCAGTGCTGGTTAATGCTCTGACAAAATCAGGACAAAATATCACCTAAATTTTACTGGAAAGCAAGAAGAGGCTCCTGGATAGCTTCTGCAGAATTTTTGTTGCACAAGGAAGAATAATGTCTTTTCTTATACAGCAATGTCTACACAGAAGCAGAATATAAAGTTCTCTGAACAAATACATACAATGTCTTAGGATTTTGCAGATTTTACATGCACTAGGCTCAATGCTGCCTTTTGTTTCAGAGCACAAAAAGATATAACTACAATTTTTTTTCTTTCATCTGAAAATTGTTTATACCTCATGAAATACTAAGACCATATTTTGAATTCATATCATTAAGAGCTCTAATGACAAGCACAAATATTAGTTTTTATACCAAAGGATAAAAGCAGGTATAGAAGACAAACAAATCAACTTATTAGAGGCCAGGGATTCACAGAAAATTCTGTATCTAAACTCAACATTAGTCTCTATTTTCTGATCTAATTTTCCCGTAACTGAATTTACTTAGTAAATAGGAAAACTAGGACCAGAAGAAACTAAATAGTCTGACCCATGAAGTTATATATCAAGATAAAGAGTTTTGACCCCCTTACACGCTCCAATTACTTACAACAGGAAGGGAGCACAAAATCACATTAATCAGGACTATTTACAGTAAGCCAAAACTAAAAAGTTTCTTCAAAATATCCAGTATCTTATAAAGATTTATTTTCCACTATCATTATCTCTTCCTCTAAGGTCTAAATTTTTGCTCCACAGATAAGGATACATATGGATGGTTCCACCTGTATTAGATTTCTAAATAAGCATAATAAAATTGGAGTAATCAGTGTCAGTATTGAAGAAACAAACAATTGCTTGTTTCATTAATCTACAAATTCATTAAATGAGATTGGAGGTCAAACAGAATTATACATACTTAAGTATAGAACCTCATAAAGCTGTTCTCAGTGTTAAAGAAGTTAGAGCTACGAGATGGTAAAACTGGACCTTTTTACTCAACATTTTAGAGACCAAAAATATTTTGGGTTAACAGTTCTCTACACAGGATCATTTAATGTCTTAATCTGTTTTTCTTTAGTTTGATCTGGACTTTTGATTTTATTTCCCAGTATGATGCATTGGAAGACATGCTCATTTTCCAAGCAGGCAGCAGAAAATAAAACATTTGTGCTATGCACTTTTGAAGGAGAAAATATTGTATCTTTCTCAATGAGAGAGTCATTACCCTCATGATTTCCAGTGCAATATCCAACAGAAGTTTCCTTTTACAGTGCTGCTGCTCATGCTGTAGTTGTTTTGCTTTCTATTGATTAGTGAGAGTCAAGGACATTAAGAGCTGAAGCTCAAACCACCATTGCTCAGAGACAGCCAGTACATTTATTTTGCAGAGCTTCTAATTCAGGGACAGTTAGACTAAAAAACAGAGAGTGTGAATAAGCAACTGTACAGAAACTAGAATAGAACCTGGAATTAACAGCAGTTCTCCACAGAACCACAGAAAATGTGCATTAGTAGAAACCCAGTTCATAGGAAAGAGTGTAGCAATTACTATCTGCATGCACACTTTAAAACATGGATATTTGCGGGTTATTTTACATTTCATTTGCATGAAACACTGCACGCCTTAGGGATCAATCAAAAAAATCAAGGGATGCTTTCTGAAAGCTTACTGCAAATACTTGAAAAGTCAAATCTCTTAGGAGAGAAGGCCCTTCACCTTGGGACATCCCTAGAATTTGTATTTAAATGCACTTTTTGGTATGCATGTAAAATACAGAAATGCTACTGTACAGCTAAAATTTCAACAAGTGTCATTTTACAGCCACAAGAAAGAAGATAAGAGCATTTGAAGGACACAGCATGATTATATCTTGTCCCTTTAAAAAAGAGAATCACTGTCAATTTTGAAACCATTCTGTCTCCACCCAAATATTGAAGGCAACTCTACCGTCCAGTTAGCTTGAGTAATTCCAAATATTCCGTATTTCCAATATATGACTTTTTAATAAGACCTGGCAAGAGAGTTTTTATATACAAAGTAGGGAAATAATATTGCTTGTTACAGTACAACAGGAGTTATGGAACTATCACATATGTTCATTTTTAATGGAATTATTTTGCTTACTGTTCCTTTACAACAATATTAATAGTTGACCTTTGATCAACTACCACCCTCACAGCTGTTATTAAGCAATTCTCCAGCTTCCTTGATATGACCTTTTACCTTGTGTCTGTGAAATGTGAACGCTTCTTAAAAGATACATCCCATAATCACTCAGTGCCTCTAGTAAAACAACTGTGGGGTTTCTTTACTTCATTCATTTTAGCTGCCTTCCTTTACAGTTACTAATAGCTAAGTATTTCCACATGGCAATTCATGATCTTCTTTAAAAAAACTCATCTGTGCATGGTCAACAATCAAGATAATGGACTGACAGCAAACCAAGAGCCAAATTCCAGCTAGTCCCATTAATGTTACGTTCCATGAAGACAAACTACATAATTTCTGTGCATTTTCTCTTCCTCCATCTTCTGCCACCTTCTAGGTCCATGACCAGAGATCACTGCTCCATTTTTATACAATCTTGGCTCAAGTATTTCACCACAAAAATTCTCACTTGATAGAAAACTTAAGATGTAGATCCCATAGGTGATCAGGCCCACACAGCTTGTGTTTATGAGAGGTTGGTTCTGATTGACAAACCTGGTCTGTGTCTATGACAAGGCAACACACTTAGTGAATGAGGAAGGGCTATGGATGTTGCCTGCCTGTACTTTAGTCAAGCCTTTAAAGGTATTTCCCACAGCATTCTCCAGGAGAAACTGGTTGCTCATGGCTTGGATGAGTGCACTGCTCTCAGGGTTAAAAGCCATCTGGACAGCTAGGCCCAGAGAATGTTGATGAATGGAGTTACATTCAGTTGGTGGTCAGTCACCAGTGCATTTCCCCAGGGAAAAAGACAAAATAATGAAAAAATGCTGCTATTAATCTCTTACCAATGGAAAGAGATAACCTTGGAGTTGCTGTCCGCTGAACCTCAACTAAAGCAGCCATCCCCCACAGTAACACATGGCCTTTGAGGGAGGTGAAGGCTGAGGCACAGAATGTTTCCTCATGAACCTCATACCCTGGTTTTACATCCCTGAGGAGTCACCTCGAAGTTTTGCATACATTTCTAGGCAGTTTGAAGAATATGCATGCAGGTCCTGCACCTATTTCAAAGGTCCGTGAACTTTTCTTTCTCCCTCAATATTACAGTATATTGGAATCCCTCCCCAAAGCAGAAGATGGAGAATATTTATCAGGAAAAATATTGCACAAAACAGTACTAAATTAAGCCATTTGAATCTTCCAAATTGCAGCTACTTGAGCCATTTTGCAAAAAATGTGCACTTATTCCGATCTAGACTTGGTTTGCTTTTACTGTTCTCAGTTTTCCATGGACACAAAATGGATCTCCATTCAAAGGAGCACTCTTCACTGGATACACTAAGGAAAGGAGAAGGAAAGAGGTCTTGGGAAAAAGGGAAGTTGCCACTCTTCATATTTATGAATGCTACTTCTTACAGCAACCCTCTGATGCAACAAATCACATACATGTAATATGCTAATTCCACCTATATTACAGCCAAAAAGCCCCACCTGTAGACACCGGCACTTCATAGAAAAAGTAAATAAGTGATACTATGTAATTTTAAAGTTTCTTAACATCAAATAAATGAGACCTGAATCTGCAGTAGATACCATGTGTAATTGCCATGGCTGCCAGAGCAGGCTATTAGCAAATTGGTGTATGACTCTTCTCTTACTTGGAAGTTTATTCCTGCAAGTGGAGTTCATGGGTTTTCATCCACATCTGGTGCACAGGATGCCATATATGCTATATGATTTTGAATTTTTGACTGAATACTCTTTTTCTGCTACCACTGACACGCTAGGAAAAGAAATTTCCAAGACGTTTAAACAGGAATAGAAATATCCTTTCCCTTTCTGTGAAAGTGAAACAAACTCCTGTCCTGTTACTAGGTCAAGTAAAACCACTCTCCAGCATATTACTGTCATATAATTTGTAGACACAGAATGAGGAAAGGAGTATTTATATTGCTCAGTTATCACTGCAGCATTGTTAAGGTGAGCCTTCTGAATTTCCCTTTCTACACAAAGAATGGGATTGTAAATGTATTAAAGTTAACAAAAGGCTTGAAATGCATTTGGAGTAAACAATATTTCATCTGAAAGAAGAGAGACTGATGCTTTCCTTGGTGACAATTCCCCTAAAGGCATTATTTAAGAAAAGCAGAATCCTCAGTCTTTGCAGTCAAATTGACTTTTCAGTCAATAAGTAGGAATACCTACACCAGACTCTTCTTTGGTCAGGCAAACAGAATGCCTACTTTTGGGCTCCAGAAACTAAAAAGGTTCCAACAGCTGCAAGTCAGGACTCCATGGAACCTGGCAATGTTTTGGCCATGATGCTGCCAGTTTTGGCCAAGGTGATTCTCTCCACTTCTGCTACAGCCACTGCACAAAGAGCCAGCAACAGTGTTAACACCTGCCTTCCTTTCATAAGATAGGCTTCCCATCTCATCCCTATCTCCCCAGGCTCCTCCCAGAAAATAAACTCAAGACATACATGGAGCAAGGCTACTGCAAACTATAGCTTGAATGACCCCTCCACACCTGACTAATCATGTGAATTCACACACAAGAAGATGTGGAACAGACACAAAGAAGATCCAAACAGTAGTTAACAAGCCATAAACTCTCTGCAATGTGCCCATGTGCTAAGCTAAATTCAAAGACAAAGAGATTCAGAGCACATATTTGCCAGCAAATAAAAATATGCAGGGGTGTGTCTTCATTTGTTATCCACAATCATTTAATCAATTTAAACTTAATTGATATTAAAGTTACTATTTTGGCCTAGGACAAATAGAACTTTCCTAGAAAATGCTCCAGGACTTTTCAAGTACATATGGGGCCATCCTACTTGAGGAATGAGAGAAAAGGGAGTTTTAAACCTGTGGAGACAATCTATGCCTTTCCCTGTGGGCCAGAGAACAAACCCTAGTACCATCGGCTTTGATGGCATACTGGTAACCTCAAAGACTGCTGTGCATTGCCCCAGAACCAAGTCAAATTACGCAGTATATGCAAACCACACACTGTGGTTACTGTTCAGAGAGACCACTTAAAAGATAATACAGAACTAAGTTATTTCTGATTATGCAAAATTAATTGGAGGAGGTGAGTCAGTTATGTGAGATGCATGCTATTATTGCAACTGAATTTATAATTTTCAGAGTAATTGTACCAGTATTTGTTAGTGTAGGGCCCAGAAGTCTGGCATTTGGCCAATGGTAATTATTTAGGCGTGTTGCCATGAATTACTATTGATGAAGCACAAAGTAATTTTTGACATTCTGTCAGAAAAATGCATTAAAGGTACTTGAGAGCTTTTTGATTTTATTCTTGCCTGGACTGTAAAATAAGATGTTTATTGAAAAAATGTTAAAGAACTTTCAAAAACACCCCACCCAAACCACATACAAGCCTAAGCTGAAACCCAAGATTTGCGACATCTCCCTGGATACACAGCTAGGTTTGCTTACGCCAATGGATTCGTAACAGTTGCTTCACAATGTATTTGTAATGAGCAAAGCAGGACAGCAACTTATGTTTTAACATGGTTATTTAGACCATTCCAATTTTTCAAATATTTCAATAGAAAAAATCCCTTTCAAGTTCTTTTCAAAACCCTGACATTAATTTCACAGATTCATAAGGGAATGTAATATGCATCATTAATTCACAATTTTGACTGCATGTATAGCTTTTCAACCCAAAATGTTTGTAATCATGTATACACATATATACATAACAGGATACATAGATCCTGAAAAATAACTGAAACATATCTAGTATTTTATAATGATATCTGTTCTAAGAATAATTAATGAGGTATACTCAATAACAACATTCTTTACAGGTTAGTCTGAATAGCTTTATTATCTCACCTTCATTGTCGCAGTCTTGCAATGAAAGCCATATTTGATCTACCAGACCAACTCCTTTTACTTCACCATGAACTGGAATGGAATGCATTATCATTAATGCAATTAATGTCAAGGGTTTGGTTTGCAATTGCCAATGCTACTCTCTTTAAAATTTATATTTCTTCCTCTTTATCTTCATCAATTTTATCTTTATTTTGCTGTATTTTCATTCTACACTGCAGAAGAGAAAACATTTACTGTGTTACTTTTAGATTGTTCTCATTTCACATTTTTCATACAAAACCATCTATAACATGAGAAAGATTGACATTACTGGTATTTTTTTGGACTGGACTATATGAGATGTAACTTGTACATGTGTTTTAGAGCTATAGAAAAGCACATCACTTCAACATATTTGTTTAAAATTGCAATATTATGCTATATGGTAAGCAGCAAGGAGATACTTTTCAGACACTGGCCAAATTCTTCTTGGTGTACATTCTTGGCCTGCAAAGACAAACTTGGTGTACTAATAGTCTGCACAAAAGACAGAGTCAAGGCTTGGTCATGCTGCATATGCAGCAATTTTTTTTACTTGGTGCTTATGAGTTTTGTCCAGGACTTTTGCTTTAGTTGGGTATCACACAAAGACAAACCCCTCACTACTTAACATCAAAGGAGCTTGTTCAGCACCTGGCCCTACTCCTCACTGCCAGTACTGAAAGTAACCTATAACAAATTTGTGCTGCCTAAAGGTCCAACTAGTTCTCCTCTGTTGTGCCAGAGACCCTGGTGTTCCCTTGCTGCAGCAGGAGGAACTCATGCAGCTAAAGAAGAGCTATCCACATCCCCTTCTGTTCTACTCCAAGGTACCTCAGCATGTGGCATCATATAAACACAGACAGAAGATTTGCAAATTCAGTGCTGAGTACTCTTTGCAACATGAAAAAATATTAACTTCACGTGCAAAAGCAGCAGATTTTTAGCCAGCAGATCTGGACATAGGTTATGAATTCAATGTAGGGACAAACATCTAAAAATAAAAAATATATAAAAGCAAATCCCAGCCAAATGGCAAGGCTCAATTTAAGTAATCTATTTAAATTATACATCTTGAAAATTTGTGTAACTGCACATTTATATATTTATGTACATACAAACACCCTCCAACATATTTCATATGAGTCACTGAAGAGCTCTTTCCTTGGAAATCACATTACCATTAAAAAAACAACAATAGAAACAGATTTTCTATTACTAGCATTTTATGAATACCGTAAAATCAATAGAATATATAAAGAATTGATTTAGGCCATATTAAACATTATGTCAGTAGAATGAGCAAAGTGAACTGTGCATATTGTTTGACTGATTAGGGATTATGACCAACAGCAAATTTGGATCCATCATGTTCAACCAGTGTGATTAATTTCATAATATTCTATAATAAAGCTGAGTTCCAGAAGCTTGCTCCTGGAATTATTATGATAACTCTGATCTCTGTCATGACTTTGGAACTTTATCTTGTCCAGATTTTTCTAAAAGGCAGGAGAGGGAAGAGATGATGGCCCAAATGTTATTTATTATTTTTCAGCCAACACAGAAATTATACTAGACCAAACTTTTCAGCTCCTGCAAATACCTTTAACTCATTCCACTCAAGTTATCTTGATTTTAAATATCACTTTTAAGTCACAGAATTTAATTTTCAAAAAGCAGACACTCTAAAGCAGTATGATCTTTGTGAAAAGTGAAGCATTTAAGGAATGATACACAGCCTTGCTTGCTTCCTGACAAAGCATCAAACCTCTGTTTTGGCAGCTTATTCAGGAAGAAAATGCTTGGATAAGAGAATACTCTAACAGGATTCTAAACTAAAGCTATTAAAATATTTGTCTGTATTTCTGACTGTTTATGATAATTCTCAAAACAGGAAAGATATTTTACAGGGACAAATATTTCCACTGCCATTAAAGGAACATTGTTTCCTTTGCTGCAATTAAAATACTAGATCTGGTACTCCCCTTAGGATTTACAATACAACTTCAGGAAGTGAGGTTAGTTAATGCGCATGTAACATGTTTACTTAGCCTACACTGACCTTAATTCTAAATAAAGGGAAAAAAGGGTATCAAAAATCTAGGGAAAAGGCAGACAAAAACCATATTAATATTTTTCAAATTATGCATTTTCAGTGTAGCTCTGGAAACCAAACTACCAAAACACATTAAGAAATATCATTGCCCATGCAATGGAAACAACCTTTCCCTTGCAAAGACAGAAAATCTTCTCAAACTCAATTCTATTGTACAAATCTTGCAAAATCAAATAATTGATATATAATGCTGCTTTATATCTTTCCTGTCCAACCCATCCAATCCCACAGTATTACTGGGGGCAGGATGGCAGGAAGAAAGCCCCTTTCATGCCTGAAATAACCCTGTTCACAAAAGCAGCACCCCTGTAGTCGGATCAGGGCAGAGCCCTCTCCAGTAATAATGTGACTTTCTGTCCAAGTCCAGCTATGCTAAGAGGTATTGATGACAACCTCAAATAAACCAGTAATTAAATCTTCCAAAACACTCTTATGACTGGACAAGGGTTGTGAGAAGGACAGACACCAAGCAACAGTTCTGACCTTGAAAGAAAACTATTGATTGGATTTTGCCTTGTGAAAGGAAGAAGGGAAAACTGAAACCAACCATTCTGAATCATTAATGAGCTCCCACAGCATGGTCCTAACACCAGTTTTTTACATATCCATGTGCATTTTTCTTTTGGCTTCCTCAAAACTAGCCCATTTGCAATCTACACATGAAAAGAAACTGTAAATTCATTCAAGACAACATGAAGAACCTCTAGACAACAACTCAAAGTTTTGTGTATGTCAGATTGTGTAACATTTAACAACATACATGTTACAATACTTTTAAATACACACACATACATATGTGTGCATGTGTGTGTGTGTGTGCATGTGTGTTTACTCATGTTATGATAATTACTATAAATGAGTATAAGATGCTATTAATTGCATGTGTGACTACTATGTTTTTGTTAGTACACACTGAGGCGGAATGTGACTTTCCAGTCTTTCAATAATCCCTAGGGCTGAAAGGGCTTTGAGCATATTTTCCATCAGGAATTTGGCCCTCAAAAAAGAGACATTTAGGTTGCTGATTTTTAAAGAAAAGCTCTTAATAGAATTAAGCAAAACAAAATTATATGAAAAGTTGTAATTTTTGTGGCAGGAAAAATTCAAATAACTGACCTTTTGTACTGATTAGCACTAAAATGATAGAGAAAAATAAATGGAGAGCAAAAAGCCAACTATTAGATAAAACATACAAAGGTGTGTGATTATTTTCTCCTTATTTATCATACATTTTACTCATCCTCCTTTTTACTGAGCTTTCCCTCCTCAACATTAGTTTTAGTCCTTAGCTTTTCTTCTACATGTTCTTTTCTACAAATTGTCTCCAACAGCTTTTCTTCAGTAGCTCCAGCTTCAGTTCTATTTACTGTAAAACAAAGGATGCATCCTCCTTTGTTCTTGGCTCATCTAGCAGTCCTAAAGAAAATCATTCCCTATTAATGTACTTCTACACAGAAGTCTTAATTCTGTTTATAAAATTGCTTTTCTGATACCTTTATTAAACAAATCAACCAAGTTTAAAATGGGAAATTATTAGCCCAAGATTTCTTTTTAAATGTGATCAAAGTGAACTTGAAGAAAAGCATCCAATAGCCAAATGATCATTGACTGTAGACATTTCCTCTTAAAGAGACACAACCAAATAAAAACCAGCAAGATGCAAATATGAAATGAGTTATCTCTTTACTATCCCCTACAAGAAGGAATAAATGTGATGACTTCTGTCCTCACTGTCACACACTAGTGCATTAGCAGAAGTATACAGGGTGTGTCAACACAAAGGAGTGCACAGTGCTGTCCAAAACAGTGAGTTCACGTGTGAGGTAAATTGGCTACTTTCAAAATATCCCTGTGATTAATTTCCCTTTAATTGACTATTTAATTACCAATACTTTCACCATCTAGAGATTAGAAATGCCATCTTTACCAAGGATAATATGGTAACATTGACAAAGGTAGGAATTGCTACTACTGGAATTAGATTCAGTTGCCTTCTACATTAATAGGGTATAAAAACCCACCACAGTAACACTGCAACTTCTTTACTTAATAATTACAGAAATAATGCCATAAGATAATATGCCAACATTATTGTACACCAAGTATATAGAGGATTAAAAATTAAATACTGGAATAATCACATTCAGAAGGAGATTATCCCTTTAGCCCTGACCTCTGAAATACAACACTTTTGCTCACACCATGGAAATACACATTTTTGTATACTAGTAAAAAAAGTCCAAAAAAGATTGAAAGAACATAGGTTAGAAACATAGGTTAGAGCTATGCAATGATACAGACACTCATTAAATAAGAGGGAAAGAGATGAGTACAATATGCGAAGGACAATGCTGGTTGAACCCTGTATCACCCAACACCATGCCAGAACAAGCCATCCTTCTAATTTTACACAGCTGATCCACAGTTCTAATCAGCTGCTTCTGCATGCATAATGATTTGCACATGGTGGGTGGGAGAGGCCTCATTTTTTTGCATTCATTATTTTAATTGTACATATTGTACACAGTGAAATCCACTGTATTCATTGAAATAGAGAAAAGTCTGGCTGCTGATTGCATTTTTTACTGTATTCTTGGTTATGTTCACATCCAATCTTGTGGTTGAATCCCACTATATAGAGCTTTGCTTTCTCAGCTTCCTACCTTTTTGATGCTATAGTGGCTGTGGTAAAAGAAACACATTTCTTGGCCCTGCTTATCTGTTATTTAGTGACACTGATCTGGCCTTAGTGCATCCTAAATCAAAGGTTAAATATTTTAATTTTTCTTTTCTTCTTTGGTTTTCTTAAAAAGGTGCATTGAAATTCATGACTATGCAGATTCAATGAGGTGCACCATAAAGAAAGAGATGACTGCAGGACACTATTAATAACTAAGCAGCAGAGCATCACTCACAACAGAAGCACAGATGTCTTCCTCTGGTCCCATTATACTATTTTGAAATACAGACAGCTTCAGGTATCAAATTCCACACTAACAAACCAGCCTCATAACCATACAGTTCCACTGACTGCAAGAGCTGCATTTCAGGTTGGCAGCCTTTAGAGACAAGTAAAAAGACAGCTTCCCAAGATTTCAGTCTGCTGTTACTGATCTCAGACCTGGACCTGGACCCAGTCATGGTGACTGGAAAAAGTCTGGCAGTATTTGCAAAATACTTGTAAAAGATGTCAAAAGCTCTTAGATTGTTGTTCTGCAATACATCATCTGGCCTCTCTCTCATCAGAGATAATACTCTCCAAAGCTCTCAATCCTCTCCCCTCAGAGTTTTTTTTATTTTGCTTTCATTCCATCCTTCATTCATTTTCTCACTGATTTTTTTTTTTTTTTTTTTCAGGGACCATTTCAAAGTCTGGCTGGACTTTCCCCCAGATAGACAAGAAATCACACTATGCCTGTTTTTTTCATGTTTCCAACAGAACTGAAGTGAATCCCACCTTCCTCATCACAACCAAGTATGGCATCTTCAGTCCCAGCAACTCCTACACAGCTCTGGGCTCCTATCTTAGTCCCTTCACACCCTTCTCTTTGTATTCAGAATATAATCAATCCTTCCACTACAAAATTGGAAAAGGGTGTGATTTTTTACCTTCTTTGCCGTGGTCTCTCTCAGTTGCAACCTTTTCCTCTTTCCTCATCACAGCTTAAGAAATTCCCTACCTGCACACCTTTTCTAGTCTTCTCACTTGGACCTGAAGTCCTCCTCTTCTGTATTGCCTTGCCTCTATTTTCACTCCTTCCTCACTCTCTTCATTACTTCTCTGCTCATCTTGTATAACATCAAGCTTGGGCTTTTTTGGGTTTGGTTTTTTTGGGGTGTTTTTTTTGTTTGGTTTTTTTTTTTATGTTTGTTTTTGGTTTGGTTTGGTTTTTGGTTTTTGGGGGGTTTTTTGAGAAAAATAATCCAATCTGTCTCTGAAACTATGAACTGTGTTTCTCATTGTGGTCAATGAATGACTTGCAGGATGTTCACCTGCTCTTATTCTTGGACTATTAGTCTTCTGACTAGAATCACCTTTGTGTGTATCCAAAACCTTACTCATCATAGTCTTCCCCCATGACATTTTTTTCCTGTTACTTTAACATATAATTCAGCTTCTGTGCTTAGAGTTTTGCATGATTTACAGTTCAGAACTATTTGTTCAATCAAAACTGCCACACACTACACTTGCTTACAATGCAATTATTGAACTCCTTATAGTCTCTCTCAGGAAGGAGAAAATGTAGTTTTCTTCATGAAGTAGCAGTCAATGGCACTAGTATGTGGAATCCCCAACCACATGTACTGCTGTGTAAGACAAATTAAAGTCTACACAAAGACCTAGAAAACATAATATTGCAGAAAAGAAAAACTGAATCTGTTTTCTTTGCTTGCAATAATCACACAAAATCATGTGAAGTTCATTTTTTATGTTTTTCCATCCTAGATCTACCATCTTTCAGACCTTTTCTGCATTATTAGCAACCCTTTTAGTGAAATTAAACAAGAGAGATGTGCCAGAACAGCAATCACATTCCAAAAAATGTGCATCATAAGTAGTGAAGCTGTATAGTATTTTAAAAATTGATGTTATTTGATTTTTAAGACTGAGCTACAACTATACTGGACAAATTAAAACCATGAAGTTCTGTTAAATGAAGCAGCAAGCTATTTTGAGTTACATTTAGGAAGATATTTATCTACCTGATAAATATCTAGCTGATTGGCTATACACCAAAATGAGAACACACAAGCATATGTGACCATAAATATGAATGTACATGGACCCTTCAGTCTCTGTGAAAAGGATCATCAATTCAGTCCACAACTTGTGCTGTGTCTACTACCAGGCTCACACAGTTTTCTTACTGGCATCCACAAAATATCTTTTTCTGCACCTTTTGTTCTTTACACATACACATACAGACACACAAGCCAATGGAGTCAGCTGCCTCTGAAGTGCAGCTAAGGGTACCCTCTGATATTTCAGTTCCTTAAACTCCCTCTTCCATAACATTTTTGTAGCTAAGACAGAGAAGAATTGGTCTTGATTCATATCTTATCCAGAGCAGGTTCAGAAGAGACCTTATTACCTGGGGTTCCTCTCTGTTACCTTTTTGAAGTCCTGCCATGTTTGGAAGCAGTAATACTGCAAACCACTCATATTCCATTCCCTATTTAAGAAGCTACTTAAGAATCACTCTAAGACGTCCAGAATCCAGTGTTACAGTCAAGGTTAATTGTGGAGCTAAAGGCCATGATTAAGTTCCACCTGTTCTCTGGGAGGATTTAGTTCCCAATGATACTTTCCCAGATGCACATGGAAGTGGACACAGCCAACCACAGGACCTCTGCCTGCAGCTAATCTCTTCCCAAAGAAATGCTGACCTCCATCAACCTAAATGAGTTGAATTCCCATCTACACTCATTTACTGGCAGAGCAGTTAAAGGGACCATAATGTAAAAAACCATTCTGGCTCATTTACCTTTTTTTGTAATTTATAAAAAATGCCACAATCACATCAACATCTTTAGACACCAATGATACATTCTCTGCTGCCTAGTTCCTCTTCCCCTTCAAAAATACCCCCACTTAGCAAGGCTACCACATCAGTTTAAAACACCAAGATATCTCTTTGACAGGTAACCGGCACGGTATTCTGAAGCTGCCACTGTAGCTAAGGGTTGCTTTTAAAAAAAAAATTTCCTTCTCACATTGAAGCAAACAAATTCATGACCAGGTTGTTGAGCTGTAAGTACACCTCAGTTAAAGCATCTCCATAATACTGCTCACAATCCTGATTGCATTTTTAAGATTGGAACAGAAGAGGAAGGTTATAAGTATACCCACAATTGAATGAGTTGGAAAAGGACAGGGTATCTAACTAGCTAACTTTGAAATACCTAATTAAAATTAGGAGAGCTGAAAGAGGCACTAGAAAACCCTCTGAAGCTCTATGGTGTTGGTTTGTAAAGGCTTCTTGAAATTTTTACCAGCCGAGACTTGGGCGGTCTCCCTTGTACCTGACAAGGACCAATCAGTGTCGGATTTTTAAGACTGGCACATTGTTACGCCAATGAGAAAGTTCACGCGTCTTTGTGAAACACACATGTAAAGACAAAAAAGCCTAGCAAAGCTCTTTGCTTTCTGGTCTCTGAGAAGGTAAAACTGGCTAGGGCCCCCTCCAGGCAGCCCAAGATGGGCCGGGCAGGGGCAGGATCAGGAAGCCGCCGGGCCCCGTTTTCAACCAGGGGCCCCGATAGCAGGGGAGAGAGGCATGTTGCTGATTTCTTAGCCCCCCTGGCAGGCCTGGCCTGGCAGTGGCTTGGCAGAACCCTGTCCTGCTGCCAGCCTGGAGTAGCTCTGGGCCGGCCAGACCAGCCCTGTGGCCTCTTCTGGGGGAGAGGCAGCTGGGGGAGAGAACAGAACGGGGCCTGGGGAGAGAACAGAACGGGGACCTGGGGAGAGAACAGAACGGGGCCTGGGGGAGAGAACAGAACGGGGCCTGGGGGAGAGAACAGAACGGGCCTGGGGAGAGAACAGAACGGGGCCTGGGGAGAGAACAGAACGGGGCCTGGGGAGAGAACAGAACGGGACCTGGGGGAGAGAACAGAACGGGGCTGGGGGAGAGAACAGAACGGGGCTGGGGGAGAGAACAGAACGGGGCCTGGGGGAGAGAACAGAACGGGACCTTGGGGAGAGAACAGAACGGGCCTGGGGAGAGAACAGAACGGGCCTGGGGAGAGAACAGAACGGGGCCTGGGAGAGAGAACAGAACGGGCCTGGGGAGAGAACAGAACGGGCCTGGGGAGAGAACAGAACGGGACCTGGGGAGAGAACAGAACGGCCTGGGGAGAGAACAGAACGGGCCTGGGGGGGAGAGAACAGAACGGGACCTGGGGAGAGAACAGAACGGGGCCTGGGGGAGAGAACAGAACGGGACCTGGGGAGAGAACAGAACGGGGCCTGGGGGAGAGAACAGAACGGGGCCTGGGGAGAGAACAGAACGGGACCTGGGGAGACAGAACAGAACGGGACCTGGGGAGAGAGAACAGAACAGAACGGGCCTGGGGGAGAGAACAGAACGGGACCTGGGGAGAGAACAGAACGGGGCCTGGGAGAGAGAACAGAACGGGGCCTGGGGGAGAGAACAGAACAGGGCTGGGGGAGAGAATAGAACGGGACCTGGGGGAGAGAACAGAACGGGGCCTGGGAGAGAGAACAGAACGGGGCTGGGGGAGAGAACAGAACGGGACCTGGGGGAGAGAACAGAACGGGCCTGGGGAGAGAACAGAACGGGGCCTGGGGGAGAGAACAGAACGGGGCCGGGGGAGAGAATAGAACGGGACCTGGGGGAGAGAACAGAACGGGCCTGGGGGAGAGAACAGAACGGGGCTGGGGGAGAGAACAGAACGGGGCTGGGGGAGAGAACAGAACGGGACTGGGGAGAGAACAGAACGGGGCTGGGGGAGAGAACAGAACGGGGCCTGGGGAGAGACAGCTGGGCCCCGTTTGGGCAAGGCCTTCCCCAGACCCTTCGCCTGTTAGGCAGGGTGGAGGGAAGACCCCCAGGCACGGCTGGAATTGAATTCTTGGAAGAGATCACAGAACCCTCTGCTGCCCGGGCAAGGTATTAACTTTTTCACTGCCCAAAATGAGACTTTGCAGATACTTTGTTCTCTCTCCTGAGTGAAAGAAAAGGACCAAGATGATGATACACACAGAAGCAGCATGAAAGCACTGAGGTCAGACAGAAGGAAGAGTCAGGTTCCCAGCTGAGGGAAGGAGGAGAGTCGTGGGCTGAAATTTATTTTTTTTTAAGTTATGGAGAGGAGACTCTTGTTTCCCTTGTTTCATAAAGATATTCTGGGGTGAATGTGACTTCTAACTGTAGATAGGAGAAGAGGCATTGGTGTTAGAGTAAGTAAGATTTTTGAAATGGCTGTGATCCCCTGAGTTTTGAATAGTGAGAAGATGAAGACCCCTGCTGCTCCCTAGGAAGAAAAAGAAGAAGAAAGACCTCTGTTTTCGAAGATGAAGACAGCATTTGTTTGGACTGTTACAATCTTTAAAGTGTGCCGCATAGTTGATATGGTACTCAGTAATGTTTCTGGGAAAACTGTTAGTTGAGGAAGGGATTTTTTACCTAGTGATCATAATTCCATTCTCCTAAGCGGCTGATCACTGTGACATCGAGGCCACAAGAAAACTGTTTCTTGTGTAGAAATCTCCATGGGCTGAAGAGAGAGGTCTCCTCTCCCAAATGAGTTGGTGAAAGACTGTTTTAGAGATGGTAAACTGACTGAGTTTTCTGTACATTTTCAGTGTGAAAGAAGTGTGAGGAGGAGGAGCAAAAATGGTCTAAAGTTTTATTCTGAGTTTTTTTGGCTTTTTTATAATTTCTAGTAATAAAGTTTCTCTTTGGACCATTTAAAGTTGAGCCTGTTTTGTCTTTCTCCTAATCCTATAGCACAGCAGGAAAATTTCAAATTGGTGAACCAAAACCACTACAGCCTTGTTCTTTAAAAACAAGTAATAAATGTCAGGAATTAATTTGGTGTGCACTGAGTATGGGAGCTCAATGGCAAGGATCACTGCTCCAAGGCCAGCTGGTGGACATAACAGTGCACATGAACATCCTTTCACTACTGGTGGTGGTCAATGAGAACAGTGCCTAACTTTACATTCAAAGAACCTGCTTGTAGAAGCAAGGTGGTGCTTAGTAGAAACATTGCCCTGACTGCTGGGAGCAAATTAAAGTTTCTGAAAATTACCATGGCCACAAAAGCTAATCACTTAAATTCTAGGTGACTGTGATTAATAGAGAATGCGTACTGTAGCATGAACACTCTTTAGAGAACACGGATGGGTAACGGCCAATTGCGTTAAGACTGCAAACACATGGAGTCCCTCTTTCTTTAGCACCAAGAGAGTACAAACTATCAGCTCAGAGCTGCCACAGGCAACACCATAGGATGGTGGAAAAAGACAGTCTCATTCTTCTCCTTGGATTTCTCACTACTCAAATTTGACACACTTGGGCCTGAGCAGTGCAACTGGACAGACATTTCCAGTCCCTGCAGGAACATGCAGACTCTGACCTGAGGAACTATCCAAACACACCAACAGGAAAAGCAAATTAGTCAAATTTTTCCATAGCCTCAAGACACTATGGCTCAACAGTCTGAAAGCATAAATGTGCCTCAGCTTCTTTGTTGTTTTGCTGTCATGCTGCTCTTGTACTTGCCACAGGACTTGTAGAGTATGCCATGTCCAAGGCTCAGGTATGGCTTGCTTTGCCAAGGAGTGAAAGGAAGAATATTTCCTCAGATTCCTCTGCCTTCATGATAGATTATCTGGTGAACTGCACCCTAAGCCAACCATAAGACATTCCATACTATTGCTTTTCTAAAATAAAACCACGTGTACTTATTTTATATTTTTCTTTACCAAAACAGCAGGGTGCTTAATAAACAGAAAGGAAAGTTTTCCTCCCTTGTCAGCCTTCCTCTGCACAGCACAGAATGCAAGATCAGCAATATTGGTCCAAACAAATGAAACATCTATTGCCCTGCCTCTGACATGAGCCAAAAGCATCTCCTGAGGGATTGTGTTAGCACAGAGCAAGTGCATACCAGAACACCTTTGCCACACTGCATCACAAAGACTACATGTGCCAGAGGTGATACCTTTGTGCTTAATAGCTGTATCACTGAAACTCACAGCTGCTGGGCAGGAACAGGCCCTGTGCCATCCACCTGACTCACAACCTGCACTCTTAACACACCTAGGCTTTACTATGCCAGTGGCAGGTTGCATGACTTCATGTGATGGCAGCAGAATAGTCTGCATTAATGTTTGCCTGGAGCATGCTGGGAGAGGCCACTGCAAAAGCAGATACAATGCACAAGCTCCAGGCACCATGAGAAGCAGCTACAACATCTGCCTAGCTGGCAAACCAGCATTCAAAAGCACAGAAAAAGGAATTTAGCAGGGGAGGCTCTCTACTACTCTCCAAAATGCCTGACAGCTGTGAGAGCATACAGGCCTCCAAGACAGCCATGGGGAGAAATACTTAGCTTGTGGTAGCCACAAAGACAGGATTTGACCTTTTAATTCAAAGGTTTTAATTTGACCTTCAAGCTACTAGAGAGAAATTCAACAAATGCACAACTGCAACAGAGCCAGCTGAAGACAGAAAACATGGATAGCTCATAGTGCATATCCCCACATGCCACAGGAGAACAAGTAACAGCAAAGTGTCAGAGGATGCGTGACAAAACATTGTAATGCCCTCCAATAAAAGCAAGGGATGTCAACAGGTTCTGGTTCAGACTCCTGTGCAAAAACGAATGTTATTACAAGGTACGTTTCTGTTGCTGCCTGTTGCTACAAGTCACAGAAATGTAATTTTCTGAAAGGGCTCAAACCTGTCTTGCAAGACCTTTTTTTAAAGCTAACAAATATTTCAGCAGCAGGCACCAGCTCCTATGCTGGAGAGCTCCCACATGAAATAAAGGGTTCTGGTAAATCAATCCACTGCTTTTTGAGGAATGTTTTTCTCCCAGTTTGAATTACTCTCATCTGCTTATCGGAACTGAAGTTAAAATTTCTCCTACTTAAAAGGCAATAAATAGCATGTCTCCGTGTTGAGGCTGGCCCTGTCAAATGTGGAGGCAAACTCGTGATCACACTCCTCACAAGGGTTACAAATGGACTCCCTCCAGCTGCAGATGCTTCCACCTATGCTCTGCAGAAGAGTTGTGGCATTAGAGAAATTGTGCCACAACTGTAGGCTATCCTCTTCTTACATATGAAAATGATGCCTTTAAAGTCCAAAATAAGTATGAGGGAAAAGGCCTGAGTTCTCAGACACTCTGTAGTACACTCTCAGCCAGCTCTGTAGTACCACACCATCAACGCTCAGAGCAGGCAGGAGGCTTCTGATAGAGGGAGGGCTACAGTCGTGACTGGCTGGCCAAAGTGCAGTGAAGTGAAACTTCATGACAAATAGAATCACAGAACAGTTTGGGCTGGAAGGAGCCTTAGATATCACCTGGTTTCAACCTATTAGCCATGGGCATAGGTTGCCACTGTCCCACACTGCTCAAAACCCCATCCAGCTCAGCCTTAAATACTTCCAGGGATCAAGCATCCACAACTTCTCTGGGCAACTTGTTCCAGAGTCTCACCACCCTCAAAGTAAAAAATCTTTTCCTAATATCCAAACTAAACCTACGCTCTTTCAGTTAGTTCACATATTTTGTCATCTGTCAGGAAAAGGTGAACGACCTTTTATAAATAATTCTTGTATGTTTACATTACTCCACCTTGTGCTATTCACACAGCGTATTTAGGGTGTTCAGCCATGCCAGACAGTTGAAGGAACAGTGCATTAGCCTTTGACACCATGAATAAAACTGATGTAGGCTAAATAATAGTTATTAGATAGTTTGCCCATTTTACTTCAATATAAGGGATCCTGTTACATTTCACTGTCTCTGACCTCTTTTTAAAGAAGCTTCAAAAAATCAGAGAAAATTAGAAATATTCTCAATCCTGCCCTATTTTTCTTTTTTTCTAATTTCAAAGACAGATCTCGTTTTCCTAAATGTGGTTTCTCATTTCCATACTAGAAATGTCATCAAGTCTTCCTGGGTTTTGCTATTGGCAAAGCAAACAGCACTAAATGAGACAAAACATGACAGAGTACCAAACAGAAAGAATGTCAGACTCATTTTCTTTAATAAGGTAATTCTGATTTTTGTGCAGAATACAGAAGAGGTGTCAGGACAAAATGGGCTTTGAGGGCAGCACAAGTTCCCTCACTTAGGACCACTATTCCTATGTCACTCATGACCCATATATGGAAAAAAAAGCTATTATATGTAACACCCTATTCCGATCCTTACACTGGATTATCATCCAGCCTGAGCACTGAATATAAACCTAATGTTTTAAGTGCATAAATATGAAAAGCTGGAACACTGGCCACTGTGAGTCATAGAGGCATGCTCATATTGCACCAGTGAGGAAGCATTGAGAGGTACAGTATCTTCAGGAAAACAGTAATTGAGAAGAGCTGTGAGTCACTTGGAAAAGGTGTGTTCAGCTACCCAAAAGAGAACACTTTGGGGGATTCACTGGTTGCTTTGAATTAATAGTTAATGTAAAATGCTGATCCCAGGTTATAGATATTACTCCTGCATCAGGATGAGTGTGTGAAAAAGATGTATAAAAAGGATCTATTCATTCAAATTATAAAATCTTAATTGAACTTTTCCCCAGAACTGAAGTAAAACCTTAAGTGTTTCTTTTACTAGATATTCATGAAACGTAACTACCTTTTGTCTTGGCTTTTCTTAATTCTAATGTTTGTACTTCTTCATTTATTCCTAAGATGCAACAGTACTGCTGCAAAAATGGCTTTACAGCACTTCTTGTTCATTCTGAAGGAAGAGACACCATAAACATCACCATTACTCTGCTTTGTGCTGAGTGTAGGACTGGATGCAGAGTACCTGTCAGATTCAGCTGTTCTGTGGAAACTCAGTTCGAGCTGGCCCAGCCTTCAGGAGAAACCTCTGTGGCCAGTCATTTCCATATTAGCTGTTTTCCTAACTGGAGATCTTACAATGGGCCTCATTTCTACCAAGAATACCTTCTATTAATCTTCTATTCTTGTTCCAAGCTGGGGTGTTTAAAAACTGCTTGGTTTTTAGCATTAAGTTTTCTAGCATTGCATCTTGACACTTCCTCAAAGGGAGATCAAAACCAAGCACATATGTACTTCATAGTAAATGGTGCTTAAACCACTGGAGAACTGGGACAACTCAGAGAGAAAGATAGATAGATAGATAGATAGATTAGATAGATAGATAAATAGATAGATAGATAGATAGATAGATAGATAGATAGATAGATGGATAATATAGGCCAGCTTTGCTGTTCTTTAGTAGTTATCTTCCTTTCTAAATCATTGATTTTTATTTCATCTGATTACTTCTTCACTCTGATCACAAAACACTTATCATGATCTGCTTTCTCTTCACCTTTCATTCCTCTCATCCTCTTATTTCCTCCTATATCCCATCTCATTTCTTTCTAAAATTCTCCATGGACTAAAGCACAATATTCCTTCACAAAGTAACACATTCCCAAAATATCACGACCTGCATATGGCCAAAAAGTTCATATACAAGCAGGTGAGAATTCATCCTTTACCCATACCAAAGTAGAGCCTTAGCAACCATCATTTTCAGCTCTCCTCATTTCTACTGTATCTATGCCTTCTCTTTGATCTCTTTGCATTTCACCTCTAAGCTGTCCTCAACTCAGCATCTCCCCAGTCCTTTATTTCACTTCATGCATGCCACATCCATGCGTACTCCATCATCCCATCACCTGCCTTTATACTCTTTTAGGGGAAGGGGGAGTGAGACACAACAGGAACTTGTTGTTTATACTTGCTTTCCTTATTTTTTTACCAGCAATTGCCATGAGGTCTCAGATAACTTTCCTTTGTTCATAATGTCAGTGTTAATAATACCACCTTAGCAGTCTGAATCATATAAAGCTCTAAGCAAGCTAGCAACTCCTTCTCTCTCTCAGTCATTACAACTGAGTTTACATTTTGCATTCAAAGTAGATCAGAGTCAAATGTACCACTGTGTCATTAAAAATTCCCCAGTTCAGATTTGAACTGTCTTCATAAATCTTGTGTTACATCATCTACTTGCTTGTTCCTATTACAGAAACAGCTATGTTCTTCTGTTGTATCTTGTGCTTTAGGGTTGGACTCAGGAAACCAAACAGCAGACCCAACAGACACCAGAGACCGAGAGATCAAATTTTGTATAAGAACAATAGAACTCAAAAATGGTCTGATAGGGTGACACAGGCCCAAACCAATGCAACAAACAGTGCTCTTTTATTTAGTGAAACACAAGAGAATGGTAGCTTAAGTATTTTAAGATCTTTGTAAAATCCTTTACACAAAAGTACCTTCATGGATCAGTTAATATAAACTCTCATTCTTTGACATACTTATAGCAATTTGCTTCTTCAAAGTAAGGTACTTAGAAGCATTAACAACTCTGTCTCCCAGTGTTCATGTGGTAAAGCAATGCTACAGTCCCCATTAAAAAGTGATGCACCTAAGACAGAAAATTTATATGATTGGCTCCTGACTGCAGGGACTGGCATGTCAGCATCAAACAGTAAAAAAAGCTCCTTGTGTGTGGTTCAGATGAGCAATATCATCATTGCCTTTACATTGTCTACTCTCTAAAAATACTGCAGATTTGAGCACATTCATTTTTCTCTACATCTGATCTTACAACACTGACTCACATGAATTGATCCCTCTTTTATATTCTGCTCATTGACTAAGTAATAGAATGTTCTAAAGGATTGACACCCACAGAACTGGCATTTGGGTAGGCACAACCCAGCACAAAATTACTTCTATAGGTAAAAGTGGAAACTCAAAAACTCAGTATTTCAGTGACTTCCGGAAAGTCAAGCATAAAATGTGTTCCCAAGCTACAAACTGGATCTTTTAAATTATGTCTGAAAAGGCAAAATTGTAGCCATTACTGCTACAAGCTTAATGCATACCAATTTGAACATTAGGTCATACTTGTCAAATTGCAGATCTTTGCTGAATATGCAAAGCTTTTATTTTGTAATAGTTTTAGAATTAAAAGTAAAAGTATTATTTCTATTTTAACTGCATTTAACTTTTCTTCTGCTCTATAAGCAATAAGCCAATTGCTTGAGCAAGACATGTCATGAGTGAGTTAATAATAAACATAAAAACTCTCCCTTTTCCCACATCAATACTTCAAATTACTCAGAGTCATCGAAACACTCCAAAATCCTAATTCTTCAATCACCATTCTGATGAGTGAGGGTTTGTTTAAAGTCTTGCAACCATCACCTCTCTGACAACAAGGTGAAGTCAAGGAAAATGTATCAAAGCAGAAAAACCAATGACCATTTGCTATATGCTTACAGACAAGTAAGACACAAAAGATCTTTCTTGACAGCCCTTAAGTAGCACAGTCCAACACAGCAAAGGAATATGTAAAAGTCTCAGAATGGTAAGGCACTCTGCTTTCACCTGGATTGTATTTAAAGGCATGCATATGATTGTTTGGGTAAAGTCAGTCATTTTGTTATGCCATTTTGTCAGAAGGGCAGTTCTACTTTGGAAGGAGACTCTTACCATGATTTTGTACAGTGTTTCTTACCCAAACTGAAATATGGTAAGACAACTAAGAAATATGCTGCAACTGAAATGAGTTCCAAGCAGCCTTTCCCTGTACTGTCTTTTGGACCAAAGCTCAGTTACAAGAGGTTATGAGCAAATAAAATATCGTGAACTGTGACACACTGAGAAGAAGAAATATTCTTGAACTATCAGTGTGCTTCTGTTGAAATAATGCTTTTATTTAAAAAGATTTTAAGGGTGTTCATGGCCCAATACTTATATTATACAAATCCCTTGAGAGAAAGAGCTATCAAGAAGCAACAGAAAATACCTTTTTTGGACTTTGGTGGAAAAATCCATGGGTGTGTTCCTAATTTTTTTTAATCAGCTTGATTAAAGAGAACAGCATTCTCATTCTCATTGACAGTCCAAATTTTAAATTTACACTCAAAAAGTTGACAAGCAGCTAGCAAGAACTTTAAGGAAAGTATTTTGGGGTGTTTGTCCTAAAAGAGACACGGTTTCTTTCTTAAATCAATCACACAATCTCATTATCTGATCACAGAAAGGTAAATTTCTGTACCCTGATCTGCACAGACTTGCAAAGCTTTGAACTGGGTTAAGAATTCATAGTCGGGACATATTTTTAGATACAGGAGGTAGTTCAGAAAGTGCTTGAGAAAGGAGAAGCACCTTTCAAAGCATGACATGCAAGCCCACAGATACAAGAAGAAAGCTGGCATTGCCTAAATACAATGTGAATTTCGGATAGTTTCTTCCCTTATCTTTGCACTTTGCACTCAGCTCAAGGCACTGACAGAAAGTTCATACAAACATATGAAAAAGAATCCCTCTCACCACACAGGGAACAAGTACACACATGTTTCCTTCTACTTCTATCACTTTCTACCTGCTAACTTAAAAGACAGAAGACACACTCCTTCTTCTCTTCCCTTTCTGATTTTGGTAAAACCTACAGAAATTCCATTTATCTCTATCAGTAAAGCTCCTGTGATAATACTCTTGTCCATGACTATCCACCTCCAGATTCCCCAGGAAGTAGGGTGTACTAGGGATATTGTCTTTTCAATGGAATAGGAACAATTGATATAATCAAAATGTTTTCATCCGTTTAACTGAATAATGCCATTTTGAAGTTTATCCACTAATTTATCTTCTGTCAGTTTTCTTCATACTTCTCTTCATGCTTAGTGGCATGATTAACATCTGGAAACTGTGTATGGGGCTAGTTATGCTGCAAAACACTTGGTTACCTCCATCATTATTCAACATGCAAAGTAGAATAAAACAAGATTAGAATTACTCTTCACAAATCCTCTCAGGGAGCTCACAAACGCTCCCTTGTCCTCTCTACTCCAGTTCCCTTGTTATTTTTCAGTTTCATAAGCTGGTTAGATGGAGTCAGAAATAAACACAAAACGGTAAGAGCTGTCTTGGCAGCCTCCAGTGGATTCCCACCGTAAGCATTTTCACATCCCACAGCAAGCAAGCAAGCAAGCAAGCCAAGGTGTTTCGTAAGAGCAACCCACAAGCCTTAAAAAATGCATTTACGAAATTAACTGAAGCTTTCACCATTTATGTTATAGCATCTTGCAAGGATCTAAAAACCTCCCCTCCAGATCCAAGCAACCCAAAGCAGATTTTCATACAAAGCTCTTGTCACTAGACCCCATATAAGGTGTTTGAAATGTACACAAGCAGCGAAATAGAGAATTATATTTCACTAATTATTCTGATGAATTTTGCTATGGAAATCTGAAGTCTAGCACAACAGGAGGGTTTTTTATACTAACCCTATTTTAAGACTCCTCTAGCACAGACCACAGTTCTGTTCTGTACTAATACTGTTCCCAAAGTCAATCATTAGAAACTGCTATCTCTTCTAGCTCTGGAAGACTGAGTAAAAAGAATTAAGGCAAGAATTAAAACAACTACTTCATACAGTACAATCCAACTTCAATCAGAATACAGAACATCCCAAACAAAATGTTTCTGAGTGCTTTGCTTGTCCTCCTCATCTCTAAAAACACTCAATTACTACAGTTTGGAAAGGTAACTGAGTAAAACGAACATATCCCAAGTTATTCTCTTAGCTTAGATATAGGGATAGGGATAATTTATTTTTATGCAACTCTTCAACATATTGATGATGTGTTGATCAGTACTGCCAAAGACCTGGCAGTTGCCAGAGGACATGATGCTCCCTAACACAGAGAGTGGACACTTTACTGCTCCATTCTGGAAAGAAGACTGGAAAGAAGTACTAGAAAGAGGACATCAGGGTGAGTTCTGTGGCAGCCTCAGCATGTGCAGTGCATGCAGGTATGGGCAGCTCTGACACAGCCATAGCTCAGACACACCAGCCTGCTCCACATCTCTTTCTGGGGACTCAGTCATTGTCAGTCCCACACTCTAACCATGCTCAAGCTCTGTAAGTACAAAACAACTCAGCAAAGACACAAGTCTAAGAAGTGGGCAGACGATGCCCATGTAAAAGATGGGATAAACTGACATTTAAAAGTAGGAGGCATAAAACAATGTCTACAGAAGCTGCAGATGCCTGCTCTGAACCCAAATGAGATGAAAATGTCATCCCTTACATAAAGATATTGCCTACAGAACACACAGTTATGTTAGCCTATATACATTTTTTTCTTCTGATTTTCAATTGAACTTTTTTCAAATGGTTACATGAAAAATACCATTGGTGACAGTTTGACTGCTGCAATTACCTAATGGTTACTTTGTTTTTTCCAAATTTCTTGCTGAAAAGGGGTGCATAAATATTTAATGACAGGGTGTCTTAGTGACCATGTTGTGTTCTCAGAACATAACAGAAAAAAGAAGCATAGCCTTCTGTGCATTTCTGCCTGATGTAACTTAGGAAGTTACTTCTTATGAATGCAAAAACATTGTTAATTCTGGAGAGGATTTTTAAATCTTGTTTTATAAATATTTTCCATGGAAATTTGGATATTTAGCTCCTTCCCATTTCCCTACTGAGACTGTTTATTAAACTACCACTATAGCACACTGTATGTCCATGAAGTTTGGATTAATTTTGCTGAATTAAATCTCAAATGCCTCAAAATTGTCAGGTAGCTGATTTGACCCTGTTATTTGCAAGTTCCAAGATACACATTTAAATGTAATGATAATTAATGACTGAAAAAAATCCTTTTGTCACACTCACCTTATTTTCCTCATGTTCAAATAGACCAGGTTACTTATTTTCATATTTTTAATTCTCAACATATACTTGCACTGCAGGCTTTTCAGAGCAGGCAATATTTTCTCATTAGTCCAAGTATTATGTATCTGTTATATCTAATCCCAAGTCATTAAATATTATTTTAATATAAATTCACTAATACTGATAATGATAAAGGGGGAGAGTGTTTTTGGGATTTTGGACTACGGATAGATCAAAACAGTGAATCTGAGGTGTAAATGCATGCTTTGGAGAAGTTTGAGGTCCTCTTAAGGGACAGATGAAAGTCACTCCTTTCTCATGAAAGACTCAAGAGTAATTTGTAACTCACAGTGATATTTCACCACTAAACATAAAAATAAAAAACAGTACATATGAGGTTACTGCCTTTTTGTAATTTCATATAGTCATTTCCATGAAATCATATTTTTATTAAAATATGTTCTACATGGGCAATTTTCCAACAGAGAACTACTCAGGTCAAACTTATTGATTAGGCAAGAGCACTATTTTTGTGAGAAGAGCTGTATCTGAAGATACCAAAAAACAAGTAGCTTCCTGGAAGGTAACATAGCACCACAACACAAAATAACTTTGTGCATTCTCCGTTAGGGTAGGGTTTATTTCCTAGTTTCTTTAATAATGTTGTGTTGAAATATTTAATGCATATTTTGAAAAACCTAACAAGTATTCAACTTTAAAGAGCTAACATCAAACAATTCTCTCAGTTTCTCTCAATCAGCTTCCACCTACTTCAGCTCTCTAAATGCAATTCAGAAAGCATCAAACACAAATAAAATTTAGGCTGACCTGTTCAGTCACAGACTAGCCCTCTGCCAAACTCTGCAGCTCAATGCTGCTAACTTCATGATGCTATTTGGGATATTTCACAATGACTGTTCTTTTCTAATGCTACCCCAAACAGGAGAGACTCTGTTGTATAGGAAGGAGGTGAGAGAAAAGATTGCCATCCCAGCAGCTGACTGCATTTCTGTTCTGCTCAAATCTCATTTGTTCCAGGAAATCTACTCTAAACAGAATACAGGAACGCAAAATATAAAGTAGGTATCTCTGAAAACAGCATTATCAAGAGCATGTAAGCATTACCAAAATATGCATCCAAGTAGTACTGTGTCATCAGCACATTTGAGAAAGACATGAGATTAACAGGAGTCTACCAAGAGACTACTTACCATGTTCTCCACAGACCCACATCTATATATATCTTAAGAACAAACGCTCATCTCCTTTAGCACACAGCAAAACATCTTCTAGGTCTCTCAACAAGACAGCAAATTGTTTTTTTAAATATCTTTTTTCTTTTTTAATGCAACTTCAACCACATCATTAGACACAGACTGATTATACCAGTAAAAGAATATAGTAATGGAGTTGTTGCAGGTACCTCTGTGTTACACATACCTCCATCTGGCTGTAAAATAAATAAATGAATAAATAAAGGGCTGAGATTTCCCCCTTCCACAGGGACATGAGTACTTGTGAGTCTCTCCAGATGCTGCTCCCCAAGAAGCACATGAAAATGCATCTCTCAGAAAGCACCACTTTGACAAGATCCACTGCAAATGCACCTTCTGCTCTTGTCATTGCTTCCCCTTCACCTTAATGGGACATTGTAGTGTTGTCTAAAGTGCCTCTAACATACAGCATAAATTCTCATCAATCAAACTTGCAACAGAATAAATTTCATTTCCTATCTTCTTCCTGCCTACACTGACTTGAGAAATATTTTACTCCAGGAATTGCCTCAGGGGACTTTGCAGCAGAAGGCAGAGTAATGGTATTTATCCTAAGAAGAAAACAGAAGTGTTTGATCCAAAATTCTGCATTCTCTCTACATCTACCTCTGCCCTCACTTACCTGATGAATAAACAAAATATTAAACATGGTGGCATTTAATGTAGCTATTTGACTGCTCCCAGTTCAGCAGATTACAGTCTCAGCTCATACAACCCACAAGAATTCAGAAAGGTGCAAACCAACCCTGCTTACCTTTCATCCCAAACTTAGAGTGTCTTCCAAACTTCAGAATAATGAGAGTTATTACTAAGCCAGTGCACACCAGTGCTGCAATTCCCACCACAACATACACCTAAAAAAAAAAAAATAGAAGACACAATCAGACCTGTTTGCTTTGGTTTTGTGTCTTCAAATACATCCAGTTATGAAAGAGATTGATTACAACTTGGAAACATTTGCACTCAGATCACAGAGTGCAGAAAAGAGACACTTGTTGAGGTTTCTTCTGTTCTGCAGAGAACAGAGGTTCAGACACTTATGAGAACTTTTTCAACATCCTACACATTCAAGGCAGGTGGGAGGGAATGTACATCACCCTTTTTCCTTCCAGCAGAGTGGCATGTTACAAGCAAACACATGAGAACAGCATATAGGAAAAAAGAATTTGCTGTAGGAATGGTTGAACACTCCAGGTTGAGTACTGGAGTGACTGTGAAAGTTCCATCACTGGAAATACCAAAACCAGAGATGGCACAACCATAAAGAACCATACTGGCCCTGCTTTAATCTGGGGAGCTTGGACCAGAGGACTTCCACAGGTTCCCACCTTTACCACCTTGGCAGTTCAATGACTGTGTTATCAGATGAGACAAGACTGTCTTGGATCCTCCAAATTTTTAGCACATTGTCCCAATTCCCAGCCTGCTCTCTGGTTCATGATTGCACACTCTCCTCTGCTTGCTGCTTTACAGAGTCACTAATGGAGGAAGGCTGCAATGTCAACCAGGTTGGTAACCTGCTATCAGTCTCCAACACTTCAGTTCAGGAAAATATGAGAGGCAAGGCAGCAAAGGAGGAAGCCCATCAGTTCAGCCACTTGTACTAAAATCTATCACAAGCTATTTAATAAAAAAACTACATAAAATCATGTCTCAAAACATACAGCCAGATTTTGAAAATTCGTTGCAGCACATCACCTCTCTAACATGGAGGTGATGGGTATTCATATATATAACCAATGATCTTCAAATTACCTTGGAGGTCTCCATTTTTTAAATGAAGATTTGCACTCTTTGACTAAAAATTAGATGCAAAGTCTTAGGCTAAAAAAATGAAGTCAAGTTGTTCAGAAAAGCAAGACACAAAACAGTGGTTTTACTGGAACTGAAAAGTGATTCACTCATCCAAAAAAAAAAAAAAATAGGAGGAAGGACAAGAGTGGGGAGCACTGGTTTTATTTTTCAACCTTTTTTTCCTGAGTTTTGATCACAACACAGTAATAGCTATATTTTCTGATTGGCCAGAGTCTTATTATAGTGTCTGCAATTTTGTGAGTTGTATCGCCAAAAAGTCTACAAACATCACAGACCAGGAAACAATGTATATACTTACAGTGATGCTATCTTCATTCTCTTTGTTGGAAACATCCGTTGAAGTGATTTGATTACTGTTATTTGTGGCATCTCCAAGATCATTAGGTGTGGTTTCATACTCTTAAGAAAGGAAAAAATGTTGCTTTTATAACTTCATAACTTTGATGTGAGAACGGTTTTCTATATTATTTCTGCTCTGTAAAATGGTAAGGCTACTATCAACTTTGGGAATTTAAGCTCTTTTGACACAACTCATAATCACTAAAGAAGCTGGAATGTTTTGGGAGGGAATCGCTGTGGCATGTAATTAAACAAATGTGCTGTGACTGGCAAATGTGAGAAAAGAAGCAATCTACATCATAATGTGTATCCCTACTGGAAACAATAGAGTTAAATGAGAACTCCATCCATAGAGCTATTTTTATGTGCTACTGACTTCCCATTAAAAATGAAAGACTGCCCTCTACACTGAACTTCACCAATTGTATTCAGTCAAATATAGGACAGTCTTAGAAATTAGCTTGAGCACTTTCGTTTTACTGAGAAACACTTGGCAGATACGTTTCAAGCTATCTTAACAATATTAAATGTGAAATAGCTGCTTTCATTTCAATTATATTTAATAAATAAGTTTTAAAAACCTGTTATATACGTAGAGGTTAAGTTTTAGCATTGCTGTTATACAGATAAACCTTTAAAAATTAAAGTGCCTGAGATGGTATGAAGAAATTTGATTGATTTATCAAAATAAATGACACTGACATGGCTGCAGGGTCAAAAACAGAACTATTCCATACCAAGAATGATCATGGCTCAATTATTTATAAGCACTTCAAAATAAAACACAGATATTTACAGTCCACAATTTCCTGAAAAAATTATTCAAATGAGAGAAAATAATTAGATCTTACATATATGAAGTTAAGATAAACATGCATTAAAATAAAATTTTAAAATGCATTTATTCTATTATTATACCTGGGAACACACATAACATTTTAATATCATGCCTGTAATGTATGCAGATGAAAGAAACAAAGGGCAATTACTGCACCTGTTATAAAATACACCTCCAGCATCATACCTTAAGTTTGCAATTAAATGGATATTTCTTTACATCTTTTGATAAAAATCAGTGCCATAAGCCTGCCTGAAATCTTAAATGTGAATTTGAAAAAAGCTCTTGCTTTTTCTACAGTGGCATGAGCATTTCTGAGCATGGAGCTCCAGCTGAGCAAGAACAGGGAGGGCTTGCACCTAAGCACTATTCTCCTTTAGCTCCCAAGGCCAATTTGGAGAACTCAGCTGGCAGTGTTAGTAAGAAGTTGCACTGGGCTTTTGATCTTCAGGCATGCAAGGACACATTTGCTTTCTGCAAAGCACTTGCAGGCTGCAGATTTTTTTTTGGTACGGGAAGCTGTCAGCTACCTCTGGCATCAGTGCTACAGTCAGCACAGTCAGGATGTCTAAACAACTCACATAGTCTATTTGTGCTCTAAACTGCATGCCAAAGGACAGGACTCTTCAAGACAAAATATGTATTAAATATACAGAGTTTCAAGAGAAAAAAAAATTAATTTCCTGATCTTTAACTGTTTGAATTCTCCAACTCTGCACTGTATCTGTGTAGGCATAGCTTACCATGCAGCAAGGTTAGAGCAGCAGCGACAAGAGGATGAACAGCATTCCTTGCTCATCCAGGTAGCACAATAGCTGCCTGAATGGTTCACCTGCAAAAGCAGCCTGGATTTTTTGGACAAGGTTCTGTGCTGATCATCTGTCACTCTGAGTACATCCTTTGCCAGAGCAGAGGAGGAGGCTTCTACTTCATCATTTGCAGGCAAAGCCTGCTTTATAACAAGTACTTCAGCCTAAAAGAATTGGTCTTTCTTTACAATTAGCTGGGAAAATTTTTTAAAAAGATGGTTTTGGCCAACCATATATTTATTATTGTTTTATAGGACCAACATATAAAACAAATATTTAGAGCCTTTGCTGCTCTGACTTTGTAAAACAACCTTTTAAGAAGGAAATTTTTTGCTCCCAGTTTCACTTGTAAATAACAGCTGGTGTTATTTGTAGGTCTGTTTATGCTCAGGCCTGTACTGACTACTGGAAATCAGACCCTGGAGGGCTAATGAGAACCACGGGTCTGGTCTGTGAATCGTTTCCACTTCTATTTTAAAATGGGCAAGAGCTAAGGCAGGTTACATTGATATACTGGTGGTTTGCTGACATTGCTTCCTGTCTAACTGTGAATCATTTGCATTTGAGATATTGCCTGATCTTCAAAGCTCCTTGAAATGGGTGGATCAGACAAGGAAAATACACGCGACAGCAATCCAGCCCAAGCCGGACGATTTGAATTAAACGAATTCCTGTTCGTTTCACTATGAAATCCTGACAGACACTGAGCACTCCTTCAGACAGGGTCACGCCTTTTGACTCATGCTAGATAAGGCTCATATTGCTTTAGGGCCAGGTTCTCTGGTGCTCTGTACCTCATGCAGCCACCAGTGACTAATAACAGCTGCGGTGATTAGCAGCTGATGCTGGCAAGTATTTTACAGCCATTTCACAAGCAAGGTGCATGGGAAAAACACAACAGCACAGCCACATCAGCACTGGGGGGGACACTCTGCACAGTCATTCTGGGGTCTGGCAGATACGGGGCAGGTCGTCTCTCTCATGTTCACAAACACATTAGAAGAGGCATCGTGGCATGAAAATATGAACTCTGAGCCAAAAGAGCTGGCTTTGCACCCAGTGTCCTGTTCAGACCCATGTGAGTCGGTTTATTTCTCTCAATTTCCAGAGGTCCACAGAGGTGAGCTAAGGCACAAGCAAGTGCTCCACACTTGCAGCAAACAGTGCCCTGTGCAGGTAGGGGCAAACTCAATGCCATGCAGCCTGATGCCACCTCATCATATCTTCTGATTTCTGTTGTATGTTCAAAATACTTAACAAAAACATTTAGACAGCAGTTTCAAACCACAGAAAGGACAGCCAGGAATAAAAAGGAAGGCTGCCTTCACCAAGACTAGGTCTTACAGGCTGTGATCTGCTAGCAAAACTCAAAGAACACACCACAGCAGAAACCCACCCGAGTCAGTCAAAGCACAGCACTCACAAGGCTAAAGCCATACGCACGCATCAGGACCTTGATAAAAAGCTCAGAATCAAAATCTTCATGCATACAGCTCATATAACACAACACATGAAGAAACTGTGCAAACCATGGCCACTTTCCCATTCCCAATGCTCCCTTCTCCTTCTTCCCCAAAATAAAGATTTTGGAGGGAGAGGGAGGGGAAGCTATCTTTAGGAGTTTCTAAGCATTTGAAGTCAAATTGATGCTTCAATTGCACATTTGCTAAAGTTTAATGATGTGGACTGGAATCAAAGCAACAACATTTAGATCAGCTTTAGGTAACCTGAGTCATGGGCTATTTCATACAAACAAAAAGTACTCCTAACAGGATCCAGCTTCAAGCTGTTTGTATATGGTGGGTAAGATGAACTTTTCTACTCACCAGAAGTATTCCAGAAATATTTTTAAAAACCAGACAGTTGCTTTTCATTCTGCAGCTTCTATTTCAGTGCACACTGCCTTTCACTTGGTACATTTTGCCTAACTAAGAAACTAATGTGAACACTGTGCCATCAAAATCTTCTGGCATACACTCAGCTACCACTGAATTGATGGTCTGCTTATGCAAGAGAGATTAAGGGAAGGTACAAATGAGCGGACAGAGCAAAATAAATTGCCTGCAGGAAAACTTACTTGTGCCAACTTCATTTTTAAGTGGGATTTAGGGGTACATTTTTGGAGGCAAAACAAGTATGGAATCATCCCTGAAAAAATAAATTAAGTTGTATAAAGAGAAATCACGAACTCTCTTCCTTCCAAGAAATGCCTCCAAAAGGTTCACAAAATCTCATGTCTGTGAACTACATCACACAGCTGTCATCCTACAGGATCAACTGCACCCATTTGCAGCAGTGGATTTATGCTTCACCTAATGTGAATCAAAAGCAGTATAGTAAGTAAAACATCATATTGTCATCACATATGTTAAATATAAGACAGGAGAACCAAAACCACAAAGTACCTTTTAGAGCTGTATTATTCTATGTGACATTTCAATTTAACTGAGCCTAATATTTGAACTTTAAATGTTCCAGTTCCTTCATTTCTATTATTAAAAGAAAAGAAAATCAAATATATACCATAAACGTCTGGATCCAAAATTGGGCCACTACCTGTACATGGAAAAGAGAGAGAGGGAAAAAAAAAAAAAAAAAAAAAAAAGGAAGAAAAGCTTTGTAAATAAATTGCAAATGCTGGAAGAATAAAAATTTATCTAGGAGTAGCTTTAAGAATTTACTTTTTTTGTCATAGCAATTCTAAGTATCTACATAAATGCAAATCAACATCAATAACAGCAGTTCATTAATTATTTTTACAAGCATCTTAGAGTTATCCCAAAGGTTAATATTCATGTGTGCTTCGTGTGTGCACATGGCACAAACTCTGTGCAAAATCCTGCCTTCCTCTATTTATGTATGCATACATGTATACACATATATATACATATATATATATATATATATATGTATGTGTGTGTCTGTGTGGAATAAGTGCAACGATATCTATTCCTGTTGAAAAATGAAAGGTAAAATTATTTTCCCTGAATTCAGGTGGAAGTAGATTTAACAGAGCTTTACAAATCACTGATTTTTACCTGATTAAAAAAAAATAAAATTGTGTTATTGCATCATTGTGCAAGCAAACCATTTTTAACTGTGAGCTGCCAAGTTAGGAGCTACAGATAGAAATTACCTAAGCAGAACCATTTGATTCACTCTGTAAAAGAATGCTTCTAAGAAGCCAGCTGCACAGCTGGTCACAGGCAGAACTCTTACTGAAAGAGTCAGACATCTTAGAAACCACACTTTACACTAGCAAATGGATACCTGTCTAGTCTACACTTCTCTAAATTTTACTAGTTCCTGTTTGCAGCTTTTTCTAATAACTTACTGCATGTCTATAAGGTTTAGCACGTATGTGAGTAAAATGCACAGAACAGCCACAGAAATTAGTGAACTGTTAATCGTGTTTTGCAAGATACTTGTGTTTGAACATAATCATTTATTCTGATCTATAGTGTGCCTCTAGCACAGCATATGTAGTAGGCTTATAGTTATCTCTTCCATATTTTTTCTCTCTATTTTCTCAAGTTTGGAAATAAAATTAGCAAATCATTAAAATCTCTAAAGATGAATCCAACTTCAATAAACATAATTCTGTTTATACTACTATACAGCAAATCCATAACACTAGCACTGCACAGGCATAATGCCACAGTGAAGTAAGAGCAGAACACCATCTTTAACAGTACAAGAACCTGTGCTGAACATACCAGTTGCAACCTATTTGCAGAATGGCAGCAGAAAATTAGGCATATTTTAAAATGCCCTTCATGATATTTCAGTATCTAGGGATACATGTCAATAGATCCCATAAGAACTGTCATGTCAATTGGCAGAAATAAATAGCCAGTGAAGAAATCCTGGCTATCAAGTAATCTGATCAGAGATTTTTGTCCACAAAAGTTCATGAATTCAGTTTTCCAAATGTAGAACATCCAACTGCTGAAAAGCAGTATTTCTAACTCACCTTCTGTAATCTGAAGTGGAAATTAAATCCCAAACAACAAAATAACTCCCAGTCCCTTATTTATTAGTTAAATGTCAGCATTTTTGTTTCTATTTACTGGAATTGGATAAACTAAGAAGGTGAATATAACCCTTAACTCTTCCTGGACATATGAAATAAGAAGTCATCAATTCGATTCAAATCTTGTATATCTTTGTATCTTTTATATAACCAAACACTTCAAATAAAGCTACAAAAATCAAGATGGTGGACAACGCCCAAAATTTCTGTTTAGTATTACTTTTTCTGTTTAGCACATAAAAACATACCAACATAATCATCAGTTGAAATTATTTTAACATTAAACTTCACCACAGTCCTTTTACACATTTTCACACAATTACTTTCTAGGCCAGGTACAGAACAGCACCATTGTTTTGGCCCCCATTAGAAGAGGTTTTTGAGTAAATGAGCTATCAAAAGCCTTATCCTATTCACTCGTCTTTATAAACTACATCAACTACACTTGGATTGTTTGCTTCTTTCTTTAAAAATTTGGCATTTTCAAAATAAAGCAGCAGCAAAAGACTCAATCCAAAAACGCACCTCTGCAAAAAACATCTTATGCTGCACAAGAAATATGCTGCTTCTAAGGCATATGTAGCATACTTTTGGCAAGATATATGTGACTTGGACTCCTTCAGCTGAATTTTAACGAAGAGAGTTAGTAGATGAATATGCTGAATTAAAAATATCTATTACAGGTAAAAATCGCTCCCACCTTCACTAGCCGTTTTGGATCAACTATAAGAACAGCCTCCAGAATAAACCATGACCATTTCTTGCTTAGTCTTCACAGCAGTTTCTCTCAAATAATCAAGTCACTCTCAGCAAGAATTGGAAACCAAGAACTTTAGCAGACTTAAGATAGGTAAGAATTTAGCTTGTAAAACATGAAATTCATTCTTCCATGTCTTCATATTTAAAACAAATTCTTAATTTACAACATTAACTATCATTAGCATGATCCAAATTCCAATGGTTTCCTCTCTTTTATGCCTGAGTTCTCAGACCTGTGAAGAGCAGCTCTTCAAGAAGCATGCTGAAAGTTATGAGCATCTTAGCACAAATTACATCTTCATCATGTTTGATCCAACTCTGAAAGTGGACTCCTACACTATTGATGTAGAACATGCTTCAGACTTATAATATTTACTTTGGGTGGGTATATGGATTAAAGGTGAAGAGATTTTTAAGGGTTTTTTTGTTTGGTTGGTTGGTTTGGTTGGTTTTTGGTTTTTTTTGTTAATCTTCAGAGCATTTGCTGAAGTGATGCAATAACCAGAGAATCAATTTAAATCTCAGTGAGTGTACCCCACCCCATGAAACATCAGGACTGATATTTAATTCAGTCATGAAGACATGAAAATAAACATAATACCAGGGTGTGGGCCTCAATCTTTATGCTTCAGTGTACAATATGTGGGCCAAAAGAAGAAACTACACAGTAACGACAGCACTGAAAAAGCCTTTTAAGGATTTGAGAAAGCTGACAGTGCTTTAAATAGAAATTGCATAGAACAAACATTGTAATACGATGCATTTCCCTTTATGTGAGCTTCAGTGGAGGAGACAACAATGTTGTGATGTTTTCTAAAGCTCAGTTCCATGATTCTTGCAGGAGGAAACTAAAAACAGTATTGAGGAGGCTAAGTAGGTAAGCCATTTCCCCTGTTGTTAATTTTTAAGACTGGTTTGATGCCATCCACTATGCATAAAGTAATTTCTAATGCAGTTACATCCTGTCTATACACAGTCCCATTTCCTCTATACTCTTTTTGTGAGGCTTACTCTATTACAGATCTGGGGAAATTCTTAAAGAACGCAGCACAGTTTATATTGGTAGACTTACATTCTATAGGAATATCAAAGGAATGGAACAAATAAATTATGTTTTCTTTCTAAGTAGGAATAGCTACAATTCTATTTACTGTGGACAGAAGCATAAAGGAAAAACAGGAAAGGAAAAATAATTTGGATCAAAGGCCAAAAAAAAGATAAAATCACCTGATGTATTAGGGTAGCTGGTACTCTTAGAAAATGAAGCTGGGTTAATATTAAAAAATCAAGGTGTAAGAGAATTTCCACTGTGCACAGAACATCCATGATGTGAACTGTTTTGCTGAACAATTAAAATGCAGTATTAGGGGACACCAGTAGCTGAAACCATGGCATATTTCTGTAATGAGTCACTTTAAGGAAGAGCTCCAGAGAAAAAGGAGAGGAGCAGTGAGCACAGTAGGAGAAAATAAAGCCTGGTGTTATCAGCTCTTCATCTTCGCCTAAGGATATGAAAGCAAAAGACCTATCATCTCTCTTCCTACAGCAAACTGAGCTGAAAGGGAAAAAGTGAAATACTGACCATATTTTTATGATCAGTGGCCTGAGATGTAGGAAGATAATTTAAGTATTCACCTCTTTCCTTTCCATCAGATAACATAAAAGAGCATTGCTGTTTAAAGAAAAAGAAGGCAACTATTTATTTCACATGGTCAAAAAGCCAAAGAAACATACATTCTCCTATTTTGAGGTACGACTATTCAATTATCTGCACAAGATCACAACTTCTATTTCTACTCCAAATGTGCAAAGTCCACTCAGAGTTTTCTTCCATGTGCTCCAGTATGCTTGCATGTAGAGTGACTGTTAGTAGAGCCACTTCATATATGGTTTTGAAGATGTGAGGAAAGATCAAACCACATCAATTACTTACAGTAGTCCCTGCAATTCAGTGAGCTAGTCCACCTTGAGTCTGCCCACATAGTATTTAGAAAGGGCAAGGGGGAATCTTGAGAGCAACTGAAGGTGCAACTACCTTGAAGGCTGATACTCCTAGCAATGTAGGTGCCAAGCTGTCACCTAGACAAATGGTAGCTGGACACCAAAAATGCCTGTTAAGATCTGAGACCTTAAGACCTTATCCATCCTGCCTCTGGGTTACTTGTTTTCTCTCCAGTTCCTTCTGGTGTCCTAAAATTAACATATTATCATGAACTCACTTGACTGCACTATCAGTTTTGCAACAAGGCACTAGATGCCACACAAGCATCCTCTGTATCCTTCAACACACTGCCTAGTTCCATTCATATGCAGTACAGCAAGTTACAGACAGGCTGAATTGGCACTCAGTGCTTTTCAGGATAAGATCTGAGACTTGGAAAAACTTCAGAAATAGCAACTTTTCATTAGCCTTGGCTGGCAGGGAGGATGGTTACTCAAAGGGAAGATTTACAGAGCACTGGCATGACCTTCCTTCAGAAGCAATAAACAAGAAGAAAATGCTCCAGAAAAATATTATTTTACAAGTAATATGGAAGACATTGATTCAGAGAAAAAAAAAGTTCTAAAAAGCCCTTTCTTCATAATAGTTAAACTGGCCAAAATCACTATTTCACCAATTTCATCAATTTGCAATTACTAGCATTAAAAAAAAACCAACTATACTCACCATCTCCAGGCACTGACATGAAATGAGCATCAACCCGTTTTTCATCCTCTCCATAATCATTCTTTGCCAGTAAGGTATAAGCACCATTATTCAGGTGTGTAGGATTGTCCAGCTGAAGGCAGCCATGGTATTCACTTTGATTGATAACGTGTATTTTAGTACAGATGTACTCAGACTCATTCAGTACAGCTCCTTCATAGAACCACTGCAATGTGGGTTTAGGGTTCCCTTTCACAGTGAATGGAATACACCAGTGGTGGTCAGGGGTCGGAGACTCGATAAATGTGATATTTGGTGCAACTATATTGGAAAAAAGAGTGAAAAACATCAGAATATTCTGGGCATGTCCTTCCTCCCTTCACTCTCTCCTTTTCTCCCTCCCTCCCTCCCTGTCTCCCAAGCTCTCATGGAAGTACTTTTCATTCATCAGTACAAAAGTATGTTACTAGATGGAATGGTACCTATTTGAAGGATACTCACACAGGAACATACCTGCTCTGCCTAGAGTATTATGCTGAACTGAACTGAAGCCGCACTTTAGAAAGAAATAAAACAAACTAGTTTCAAAGACTGAAAATGTGTTAAATCACTTAAAACATGTAAGGTGTAGGAACTTCAGTTACTGGATCACTTAGAAGGAGGAGATAGATATTTCAGCTTTACTCTGCTGAAGCAATGGAAAGGCATTCAGCTAAGAATCCAGATTTACAGATTATTTTCTTAACAGAATCAAAGACAAAACAGATTACTTAATTCTCTAGATTCTTCTGTCAGGGAAAAATGACTCTCTACTATGTATATTCTCATCCTTGTTCAAACCTGCTAAATGCCTCAAGTTTGCAGACATCTTCTGTTTCCCTCAAGAGATTATTCTAACACCTTGTCCATTGTTTTCATTTATAATTTTTCTTAACTACATCCAATTTCTTCTAGTTACACTCCCTTTTATCACTCATAACAATGCAAAGTTCAGAATCTCATTTACACTCTTCAAACATTTCTAGTTTATGTTCATTCCTATAGTTATTACATATCCAGTTTCAACCTACAAACCTACATCTATAGTGGTTTTTTTTCTGGTTTACTCTGTCATGAGCACATGCTGAGCAAATTTTGCAATCTACAAAGTGTTCCATTCCCATCTTCAATTAAAGAGAGGGTTGTAACTTGTGAAAACATGCTGTATAGTTCATGCAAAATGAACTCAGCCTGGAGCTTAGACCTAAGAAACCAGTGCTTCTCTACACTATATGCATCTTCTCCCTTCCTTGGTCCTGAGAAATAAGTGTACCATTCAAACCTATGACAAACAGATTTGCATCTGGCCATGCAAACATTGAATAAAGCAGCTGTAGTTTTAGGTAGTAAGAACTTAAAACATGTTTGGTGTAGTATCATGGTAGTATAATTCTACTAGCCTTTTGATGCATTTACACTTTGCAATTCCTAGGATACTGCATGAAAATACACACCATTACAAACCTTCCCACACTGACAGTGCCGTTCAGTATTCAGGATTTCAGACCTTTACTTACAGATTCTTTTAACTGGAAGACAAAGCAGTCAGAAATACATTTTTTTGCAGAATAGGGAGCTGAAAAAAATAAATGCAACAATGGCTGACTGGGCTACTCCTAGCATTAACTGCAGTAGATGGTTCACACTCCTTAAGGGTTTTCATTTCAACAGCCTGATGGTTGAAAAAACACCCAAAACAGCTCCTGCCAATGCAGTTTGGCCTCCAGGTCTGTTTGGAAGCCCTCATACGTACAGAATACTGTAAGCTCAGCAGAGACTTGGTCCTCTCCCACAATGTTCTCTGCTACACAGGAAATCTCCAGTCCACTGTCCATTGATGAAACATTCTTGATGGTGAGAGAGGCAGGGTTCTTATTTGTGTCACTCTAAAAAAGATCAGAAAAACATGTATGTGTCAACCACAGCATTAAGAACAAAGGAGAGGGAGGGAATTACTGCCCACAGCTTAATGGAATTTTTCATTTTCCCTTCCTTTTAGCTGTATCTGTCCACAATTAATCAAAGCCTTATTTTAGAGTCTTGTCCAAACAGACATAAAACACATACAGAACCAATTCTAACAGTCAGTGGCAGTGGATTCAAAGCTGCAAAGTCCTGCTACAAACATTGCACTCAACCATGCTTCTTCCCTGTCACTTTCACTCTGTACCTTTTTTTACCACTTTATACCCTCTACATAAATGGTTTTTTTCCTCTGAACATATACCCTTGCTCATCCCTCTCTCCTACTTCATGACTGATTTCTATGGTCTATCTCTGCCTGCTCTCTAGAACATTTTCTTCCTGCCTGTATTCTGTTCAATCCTTGCTTTACTCATCCTTTTCGCTCTATCCTTTAAATTTATGCTTGACATCTCTTCCACTGCTGCCTTCTGAGGCTTACTGTATCTTGACATGTTTTCTATCTCCTTCTTAACCAATTTCTCTTGAAAGCTTTATTTTCTCAAGAAACCTTCCACAAGAAACTGCATACCTTCTACCACCTAAGCTTTTGCCCAAGTATTCTTTTATGTGTTTAAGAGCAAGGGAATTAACGTAATAATTTTTTTTTTTTAAATCTTGATTCTTATGATTTTTAAAAAGCTCTGTGTCTATCTACAGCCTTAAATAACATACTGACTATGCAGCTATGTCACACTGGTTAAGCAAATATGGCTGAATTACAACCCCCCACACAAAAAGCCCTAGCAAAGCTAGTTGTTACTCTGATATTAATAAATAAGACCCTTCATATGGTCTCCAATTATGATTTCCATACTTGAATTTTTCATAAAGAGTTAGATTATTTTGTTAAACTGGAAAGGAACCAAAACACACTCAAAAAAAAAAATTATGATAATTTTTAAAACTACTTTTGAGGTACATTGTCAGTGCTACAGACAACAGAAACAAGTAACCCACTATAATTGTAAGACCACAACAATTTTAGGTGGCAGTAAACAGGAATATGTGGGAACACTCCTGCGTACAGTCCTGTGCAAACAGAATTTTGAACCTTGAGATGACAACCTAACTCCACTTGAGTTCAATGTCCCTTGAATCTCGGTGTGACAGAAGGGGAGGCAGGTGGAAAACCAAACATTGCTTTACACATTTTCCTATTTTGCATTTCTCAGAGCTTAGCAGTGCTCAAAGATGGACTGAAAACAGGGGGGCTGAAACACAGACTCAGGGCTGAAATCTACAGGAGGAAAAATCTAAACATCAGTCAAGCTACCCATCAACACAGAAACACAGGATATAAAGGTTAGCTTTGCAGAACCAGAGCCTAGTTTTAACCTTTACCCTCTTTTAAAACAGGTGAGAGAAAACAGTGAAAATAAGCATACAAGATGAAGAAAATGAAGGCAGAAACTGAGATAGAAAAGTGAAAGAAAAGAAACCATAAGCAACTCATAGAAAAAGATAGCTGGGAATGGCAAATAAGGTCTAAAAGGCTCATGCTTTTCTGCTCCTGGAGAGACTGCTGTGCTCCATGGCTAAGGTTGCAGTCAGCCTGTATTGTCAGCACCTCTACAATAGCATTATGAAGTTATGCCAGGACAGAATACTCATGGAAAACTTGAAGCAAACTGACCATGGCATTTCAAAGATAAGAGGTTTAAAAAATTAGGTGATCTCACTTTTTGAACAAAGTCCCACGTTTATTTTGGCTTCTAGAATTAAAATTTTTCAAAAAAATTTTAAAAGAGCACTACTTGGCAGAGGTTCCCCAAACTGTTTAAATTTCTTGTTCTCAACAATGACTGATGCCTTGATGCCTTTGGGAATTTTTACAGATTGGAGAAAATTTTAAAAATACAACTCTGCAGAGCTCTTTCTTATGAAAACCGAATGAAAGATATACTACTTAAATTCTATACAAGCCTGATATAATGAACTTCAGAAAGAAAATATAAAAACTATGAGACCCAAGAGATCCTGTCTCCTCCTCACTGCAGGAAAGGTTTTGGAAGCATACTTCCCACACCTTATACAGACCAAGAAGCTTTAAGCAGTGTGCACCATGATGAATATAGGAAAGTAAATACCATAATATTGTAATAAACATGGGTCTTTCCTATTGTGAAATGAGAGCAATTTATGAGGTCAGCAGCTGATATATGCCTCTCCTTTCTCAATATTTCCATCAGAAAGCGCTTAAGCAGAACACAGTCTACAAAAACAAAAAATATAAAGAGCCCAGAAAACAAAATTACCCCACCTAGATGATTTCCATAAGAAAGACAATCACACATCTTTAAAAAAACAAACCAGAGCAAAACCAACCTGACAGTCTTTTAAGTAAAATCTTCAATTTCAAGGTTTTCTTTTGCTGCTAAGTGTGTTAAAGAAAAATTAAACAAGCAACAAAATATTTACAACCAAATTCCAACACACCAAATTATGAAAATATAATAAAATTACAGATGCAAAGTCTTTTTCACAATCCATATAGATCTAATTTACTCTCTGTATCAGTGATAGTAAGAAAGCTTTTGTGTCTCCGTATTCCAATTCGCATTACTTCCACAAATTTACACTACTCTTATTTATAAGCAAACATCCAAAAAAACAGAGTGCAAATGAGAATCTTGAGAAACAAATGACAGCCATTCCCCAAAAGCACTCCCACAGTTTCCCTGGATTGAAAGTAACTGGAGGATAAATGTAATCCCAACATTAAATTTCTATTTCATCTCTTATTAGTTAGCTAGAGCTGGACATGCACCTTCATTCCATCCTTCAGCAGATATCACCTGAATTGTCACACGTCTCAATATAAACCTTACCTCATGGTTTGAAACAAGATTAGTTACCACCCAGGACACATTTGGGGGTGGCCCACCAGTAGTATCACAGTACAACGTGATGCTCTTTCCTTCCACCACGGTGATGTTGTAATTGCTTAAGTTTGCTGAGGGCAAGTCTGTGATGGAAACAACAGCACAATAACTCAACATGTATTTGTATTTGACAGAATAGACACCATGCAACTCTAAGCAAACCACGTAAATCCAAGCACTACGTGAAGTATTCACTGCAGTCAGTACTATTCAGTCAGGCAGTACAAAACAGCATCTTTGGAAATAAAAACTGTAGTCTTTAGCTGCTATGTATTTTCTGCACCTCCTCTGCTTTATATCCTAAAAAAAATATTACTGCATGTGGAAATATATTAACTAGTTAATTATATAGGAATATATGTCAGGTACACAAACAGAAATTATCTAAACTTCAGTTTTTTACTTCAAAATGAAAAAAAAAACCAAACCTCTTCCTTTACTCCTTAAAACTGGAAATTGTATCTGTCTCTTTAAAACAGCAACAAAGCAACCTCTGCGTTCCACTGACATTGTGATATTTCCACTGTTCTCCACAACACTAACAGAAAAATCCCATTAGCTCCCAGTGTCCCTCAAGAGGTTGCAGCCCTCTCTCTCATACATAGCTCAGAGAGAGCAGGGCAAAACCTAGATCTTAAGCTCAAAGGGAGCCAACAGAGAACTTAACAGATTGAACTAGAGTGGGGAAAGGAGAGAAGAGAGGGATAGCAATTGCACAGAGCTCTACTCAAGGCACCTCAACTGATTTTTCTATTGTCCTCAGGAAAGCAGAAAAGCAGTGAGATGGTAGTGTTCATCAGAAAACAAGACCAGGTTTTACAAGAATTAGGACTTCCCCTCCACATTACAGAGCTATAAATCACTCTGTGCCTTGTTCTAAGGCACCCAAAGCAATGGGAACTTCCCAGAGTGTAAATTTATGCTGAGTGCTTACAAAACACACGAGGAACCAAAGGAATTATAATGACCCTCTCCAAAATAATACTAGTAATATCAGTAGATTTCAGGCACAGAACTCACATTTTGTATTTATTTATGGAGTAAATAATTATGTGCTATTCTAGAAATAACATCTATCTTTAAAGACACTAGGTCATCATTTGAAGCTGCTACACTCTAAAGAGTCTTGCTTTCCTTTACGAGGCATTTCACAGCAACTGTTCTAGGCAAATTTTACTTGCAATTAATCATCTCAAACAATCAAGCTTATCTGCTGTGCGGGACATTTATGCATGACTTTGCAATTACTTTTCTTTTTCTGAAACAACAGCTCTGTTTGGTTGTGTTTTTTAGTTGATAGTACAGCAGTTTCATCATAAACTTGTTGGTATAGAAGTTTAGTGGAAACATTTTTCTTTATGTAAAAGATCCAAAACAAAAAAATAACCATCAAATCACTGTGAACACATTCATATGTTTGCTGGAGGTTAAACAGAAGCTAGATGTATTGGAAATATCCCTTAAATTAGTTCAATAAAAAAATAACGGAGTGGAAGCAATATAGAAAAGAGGATGAATAATTTTCCAGACAATGTTTTCCTGCCTAATAAGATTTGAAGATCAGCACAAGTATACAATAACTGCTCAGGCAATTCTCACAGTGTTTTAAGTAGTGTGGTAATATGATTCCCATTATAGGCATCATGGATTTTTTCTATTATGTTCACTTTATAAATCATGTGTTGAAGTTTACTGAGATGGAGCTGGAGAGTTTGTATGCCTTGATGCAGTAATCTGTTAGCAAAGGTAGCCATCTGCTCTAGCCTGCTGTGAATTCAGATCTCACCAGTGTCTGTCAACTAGCTGAGCAGGAAATAAAACTAATCTTAGGGAGCATTTGGATATTAATTATGCTAGTTATGGAACAAGGGGAGAAGTAATGAGATAATTTGCTTTATAAAGTTATATTTCCACAACACCTCTAAATACTATTCCAATTATTCTTGCCAGACCTGAACATGCAAAGACAATAAAAGTCCCCACTCTTCTTAACCCAACCACTTGGGAAGAGGTCTACATGATAGATTAGCATTTCATTGTGCAAATTGGCAGAGCTCCTACTAACACATCATTTCATGTGAAACCTCTCATGCAAGCAAAAATAAAAACAACTTTTGTCCCTCTGAGCTCTCCTTTAAATAGCTGTTCAGTTTTGAGACAACTTCTCCCTGTAATGTGTTTATTTATAGGATAAGCAATCGAAGTTTAATTCCTCTGGTACTGGCTCTGGTTCCCACCCAGAACTAGATCTAGTTCTGTTTATTTGCAGAAGTGTGCACATGCCATGTTGGTGTTACATGTCTAATGGAAACAGCTACATCATGCTGCATCCTTAAAGAAGGCTATAAAATAATAGTGCTTATTATTCTCTATGTTCATAAAGTTACACTAAAAACCAGTTGCAAGGCCCCTGCATCTAAAGAGATGGAATAGGAATGGAATGGAATGGAATGGAATGGAATGGAATGGAATGGAATGGAATGGAATGGAATGGAATGGAATGGAATGGAATTAGAGATATAATGGATTAGAAATCACATTATTGTGTGTGTTTTATTTCACTCTTTTTCCCAGTCATAAGATGGATGGAAAACACAAGAATTGTCTTGGGATTAATTTTTCCTGGTTAAATATATTGAGATAGTGTACTGTAACTGCAGGCTAATTTTGCTTTTATTTCCAGAGGCACCCAGACTGCTCCATAGCAGCATCCACACTAGTTGAGACATGGCTCTGTTTGAGAAAAGCAAGACAGTTATGTAATGCCTCATCCAGAGGTGGGATACATCGCTTTACCAGCAAAGCAATGACACTAAGTAGCAAAACCTGTACTGAAAAATAACTGTGTGTTTAAAAGCCACAACGGACCTTAACACACACAAATGCCCAGTTTGTATGCCCAGTGTAGTTTTGAGACTGGGCATTTATATTGGCCAGTAACACTTTGACTCTTATAGAACTCCAGAGATACCCAACCACACTCTGCCTTTACTCCCAAGTTAATTTGTTTACAGTGTTTTAGATAGTTATCACTTCTGTTGATAGGGATGTACATTTTAAAGGAGTTTGTAAAGAACAGTTGTTACAAACCACCAGGTAGTGTACTCAAATACTTTTGTGTATTGCCAGCATAGTAAGATTAGACTGTACCATAAGGGCCTGTACAAGGTAGACATGACATCATCTTTCCACAAGTTTCATCTTGGTGTCTGTCAGACGGATTACTCCATGCCTCAAAGCTCAAAACACAATCTTTGTTCCAAACTTTGATATAATTAAATATTATAACACTAGATATCAGCATTAACCCTGCTAGCACTTGATTGGTTTTTCAAGTTTGCTATATTCTTGGCCTTAACCTTCTGCAGCAAAGTGTTGTATACAGGCTGTATTCAAGAGTCACTCTCTTCTGAAGAGAGAGAGTTCTAGAATTTCTCACTTTTTAAGACCACCTTTATTTTGTTTTTCAGTTCCTCTATCTTCTTAATAATCTATTCAAATCTTTAAAATCTCTGCAAAAATAGGAGGACAGAACCTGCAACTGAGAACGTTAAACTGTAATGTAGAGAGTAACACACTTTGATAGATGAAATCATACACTAAAATCCATTATGCACTGGTGCAAAACAGCTATATGCTTTCACCTCATACAGAATGTATTTTCTCATATTCAGCATGATTACACTTTATATCCAGGAATAGGCAGCTCTAGATTAGAATAAGCAGTCACTTCCTTCACCCCAGTACAATTAGACAGAACTAGAGACAAGCAGGAGGAACTCATTTATGTCAGCTGAGTCTCTCCAAATATCATCTCATGCTTTTGGAGAAGCAAACACTCAGAGTAGGGCTCGATGGAGGAGGGGCATTTACCTTCACAGACCATCATTAGTACAGAAGGATGGCCTGAAGCCATCAGGCAGTGAAACTGTCAAGCATCACTAGGGAATGACTCACATCTTCCCTGTGCATAGCTGGGACTTCAGCAACCACAAAACCAACACTTTGGATGCCATTTTCAAAGGTTACTACTACATTTGGCTACACAACTGTCAATGGAAATGAAGAAAATGAATGAGCCTGTATTCCTGGAGGGCTTTCCAAGTCTTCATGCTACTGCTTATTACTTTCTACAGAAAACTTGAACTGGCCTTCCTAGTGCCAGACTGTCACTATATGTCAAAGGAAGGATATGATCTAATAGAGAAATAAAAACTCTAGTCTGTAACTCAACCCTTACCACCAGGAACTTTAACCAGGATACTAAACGAGCATTTAAAAGAAGGTGGTCTTAAGCCAGAAGAAGCAAATCCACTATTACACCAAAGATACTGTTTCACTATCTGCAGTTACAAAAATTTTTACAAAATTAATACCAGATTCACTTTTTCTGCTTTCACCTGCTGAGTCCTAGGATTTTTTCAGTTGCTCAAAAACCTTCAAAAATTCTCTTAATATGGTCTGTTAGCCTCACTGATACCTAAGAAATTATATGATGAAAAAATTAGTATCTGAGAGAATACTGTAAATTCAATATTGCATTCATTTATGCCATCCTTTACACACTAAAACCCTGATTTTCACTAGCCTCTCAACAAACTCCCAGGAGTCTCGACCTGACAGAGTATCACTAAATGTTTTTCAGTGTGGTCCATGTCATCTCGTTTTTGCTTGGCATGCTTTTGGAGGTCAATTTGTTGTGTGATAAGAAGCTACCACCAAAAAATCACCATTTTTTCTGCATCTGTTTTTTAACCAGGTAATTTTAATTCTCACTGAAATCCTTAACCATTTTTATTATACATATATCAGACACAGAATGATTAAAATAATACTGAGGCAGCAACCACCTATCACACTGAACCATTCAAGGCAGTCTGCCAGACCCACTGATTTATAACACATCCACTACAATTCTTAGGGCACATTGATTAAAATCAGTCTACTTTCCTCACATAAGGTTCCAATACATACGACTAATTGCATCACTACAGCACAGCCTGGTAACCACCACTGCTTGTACTGTCTGGAGCCTGAAAACAGGATGGTTGGCAATGCAATTTGTCATAAACTTTCACACTGATCTGCAAATTCCGGAGGTCTTACTGACTGAAAACTGGTTTCAATGTACAGAAAACAGGATATGATGATACAATATTCCTTGTATCATTCTATTGGAATCATGCCTTGCTTGAAAAGCAAGTAATATTTACAAATTCCAGAGTTTTTTCCTATGTGCTTTCAAGGGTTAAAAAACCCCCAACTTTCACAGTAACAAACTTTCTAGTAATTCTAGCTATAAAGATAAGAGCTGTTGGATGTGATTCACCTCTTGGGTTTCACTTAACAAAAGCCTGCAGCCAACAAGCTCTGAGCCAGATTTCCAGCCCGGCTGTATCTTCAAAGGGCTATAAAAAGGATACCCCAAAAATTTACATGCAAAGCATGAATGGAAGAAACACAAGCAATTGTTTCCCATTTCCTGTTGTATCACAACCACAGAATCAAAATGACCTGCATAGAAAATTGCAGAAATCTCAGAGACATTCTAAGAAGATGACAAGCACAGACATATTTAATGAAGATTAAAAAAATATGTTAGGCAAATAATATACAGAATTAGAATGAAAAAAAAGAACATTTAAAACAATATTTCATCTTTCATTCATCTTCTGGAGCCCAAAGATGCCCAACTCCCTTTTATTTTCTGAAGGTCTAAGATCCCTTTCCTCTCCAGTCTTCATTTCAATACTAACCTCCATCATTTCACTTGGATTTTGCCATCATAAAGAACAAAACTTGAAATTTCCAATGGGTTAAAATGGAAAGTAAAGGTGATAATCTTAGAGGTATAAGAGAAAAAGATGAAAATTAATCTCTTTTCCCCAGATTTCCATACTCTGCCCACTGTGTGAATGTAAATTTATAAAACCTGTCCTGGATCAAAATTTCTTCAAATCTTCAGGAGAATATATAGCCATCAAATAAAGCACTGAATCCCCACAGAATAGACATATGCTTGCCATGTGGCACAGCAAATATTGGTGGGGGTTTTCCACAATGACCAAATGTACCAGTGGTACTTTGCACAGGTCTGGCAGAAAGTGTTTCTGTCAGGAAGCAGAATGAAAGATATGGCATCTCACTGAGCTTCCCAAACATTTTAAAACACTAAAAAATCTCCTTCCTCTCATGGCATGCCTAATTGCCATTTTCAACTGGGAGCCTTAACGGAAAACAATTAAACAAGTACAGTCTCTACCAGAAGATGATGAGTCTAATTTCAAGTATGCTGTCCCAGATCAAATGCACTCTTACTTTGCCTTTAAACACTCCGTCGCTCCATTCCTAACTAAAATTTTCACTAGAAGCAAACTTCTTTACATAGAGCCAGCACATGCCACAGCAAAGACCACAAGACTTGCTAACTCATCTTCACAACCACAGCAACAAGAACTGTCACGCCATCCAGGGCTTCAAATACCATCATGCATGCAGCCAAAAACCACCAGCAGATGTGCACCCGCACAAATTCATTTGGACACCAAGTTGTCATCTGCAGTCAACCTCTACAGAAGCTCTGAAGGCTGCTGCTGATATTTCAAACCAGATGAAGGGCTTACATCGCCAAGGTACGTCACCTCATAACTTCTTCCCAGGATTTTTCTTTTAAGATCCCTAGGTGTAGTCTGGATTCTAATAGGAAGGTGCTGAGTAAAATAGGATCTTGTATTTTTTTTTACCTGGTCCCCAGTAATAGTATAAACATTTGGTCTGTAAGAATTTTGAGATGAAGTGTTTTTATAGAAGCTATCAACCTTATCCACAATTCCCTTGTTAGCAGTATCATGAAGGTATTCAAGCATGTTTTCTGAATGGCTAAGGAAATTAAATTGCATCTGGAGAAATTGTTCTAACCTGGCATTTAAGCTTCAGTTGACCCACAATACTTTCAAAAGAAAACCAAAGACAGGTAGGTCCATTAGACTGAATGTTGGCCACAAGCTTAACAGAAGAACTGAGAGTTAAATAGCCTTTGAAGTTTAAGTTAGTGAGGCAAACCAGTTTGTGCAAACCTCTAACAAATGGCTTCTTATTCACTAAGTTTATGTAATGCAGTTGCAACTCCTGTATTGCTGTCTGCAGAATTTAATGTGTGTCCAGAAAATACTCAAAATAATGCTGACCTGCCTAATGTTGCAAATTATAAACATGTGATTCTGAAACAGGAACATTTTCAGATAACATAAAAAGTAAAATCATGGGTTTCACTTTTGGTACCAAGTATACCATATGCCAAGTATATTACTGAAGGATTGCCTTGAAGAAAGGATTCTCCCCTTAAAGAAAGCAGCACTTTCTTTAGACTTCAGGATAGAGTTATGTAGACATTAGTCTTCATCTAGACAGAGCAAAGTAAGAATACCACCAGAGAAGAGTCAAAGAGTTGTTCTCCTTAGCAGATCAGTATTCCACACTTACACAGATGTGTCAAGTCAGGCACAGAGAGTACCTCTGTAAACCTGCACAATGTCATAAGTTCAGAGACACTTCTTTCCCTTGCATAATGCTTTACTTCTTTCTATTTCTAATCTACTTTGCATTACAAATCTCCTTCATTGGCATTAAAGCAGAACTGAAATCAGAATTTTCAAACAAAAATCAGCTTTTTTTTTTAATATGAGACATTCACATATGCCACATGTGGCTCAACTCTCATCATTCACAATCCCTGATTTATGTAGATGGCAATTTCTAAACATCTGTATGAAAGTTGATGTTTGATTCACAGATAGATAAATGTTGTGTATTCAGAAGAAAGTTATATACATATCCTTGAAAATTACATTCCTATTGCATTTTCAAACTCCTTAAATTTCTGGTTATTTCCACTTAAAAGCCAGAAAATTATTTTAATTAAGTCTGGAAAATTTTAACCCATCTTGAGAGCAACAGTGAAATCCCATTACTGTCAAAGTCTCACAAAAAATGAAGTTTTTCACATAGCCCATGATAACAGATAAGAATTAAAACTCTTACAGAAAAAATAAGAACAGTTTGCCACCACACATCATGCACCACATCTAGTTCTTGTGCCAAAATAAACAACACAGGCTAGAGAATCCATGAATATTCTGAAACATAAACACTGAGATCATTTAAGGCTGTTTTTAAACTCACTTAGTTCTGCCCATAATATTCTCCTTCTAACAGTCTTATCGGTGAAATCTGGCTGATAGTGGAAAAGAATGTCAACACCCACTGGATTATGCCTTTGCTTGTGGTTTTAGTCTGCATTGTACTGTGATTGCCTAAGATCTAATGCTTATTTTATTGGCTCAGTAATTCTACAAATCCTTTCTGTAAATTCAAAGAAACAAATGTGTCAGTCCTTCAGTTTGCCTTTTTTCTTCCTTAGAATTTATAACCACCTGCCTCCAGTCTTGTATTACCACTTACTTATTTACCTCTACTACAAATGCTAAAATCACCAGAAACAGGCTTAAATGAAGCTAGACCCAGTTCCAGTCCATTTTCAGTCATCTGAGCAATTGCCTGTTAAAAATCATGGGTTTCCCCAACAAGCAAGAAATGGGCAAGCAGTTACTTTAGCTTGAAATTCTACATTAGAAGAACTTCTAAAATTTTTTCAGTCATACACAACTATCTTAGTACACATTAAGAGCAGCATCACAGTACTTGGTGTGCAGGAGAAGAGACAGGCAAAGAATGCCAGCATTCATTAAATCCCATAGCTCTTAAACCAGACAACAGTTCTTCTGACCAGCTGCAGATGTAAGTAGACAGCTAGTCTGAACACACCTTAGTGATATGTAAAGAAAATTAGCACAGGAAACTAATCTGTGGCATTGTTCAGTAGATTGTAGCTAGCATACGTGACCAGTGACAAGAAAGAAAGCACCTGAAGAAACAATATATGACAAAAAAGCATCCAAAGATGGCACAGTAAGCAAAACTGAGAGATAGATTCAACATCACATCTCCATATACAAAACTAAATTGGCCAGATAAGGCAAAATGCTATTGAACAGACTGAGATGCAAAGCAATACAAAATCTGCACAGGGCCTCAGAGACAGCTGTAGAAGCCACACCTTTTCCCAAAACCCCAGAAGATAAGAAGACTTCTTTCCAGTATCACTGAAATCAATAACAGCTCAGTAACTGAATCTCTACCAGAGGGAACATGCAACACATCGACAATCACTCCCAAGGACGTGGTCCTGCCTCCCTGGCATTCAGTGAGTTCCAGGTCATCTGCAGACTGATAGTCTTTTGAGTTACCTTACCCAGAACATGCCTGGCTTCCAAGGACTTAAGACACTGGTGGTAATAGCCACTAGAGCTTAGAGGTATTAATAAGAATTAAGTGTTTACTCCTTTAGTTCTCTTTATTGATTTTCTAAGGCTATTTATCAGATGGAAACAAAAGGAGATGTCCCAGGTGGTGGTGCTGTCCATGCTGTACAGACAACTGGCAAATGCTCTGAAAATGACAAAACCACCATCTCTATACACAAAAGGCTCTGCTACTGTGGTAGATGCAACTTGAAAATCTTTGACACAGTAATTACATGTGATCCTAAAACCTAGAAGAATTTGACAATTTTCATCATATCCACATACATTTCAAATGCAGATGGAAAAATAATTATGGATTGACACTTTTAATACTGCAGCTGGAAAGGATCTTCTAGGTAGTGAGCATACCTGACTTTAAATTTCAAGAAAATGAATCACAAAGTTGAAGGCATCTAAATGGCAATCTTTAATCAGCCCATTATTGAACACTTCCACTGTACAAACAGTTAGCAAACTACCACAGAAATTTGCTACTTTTCTCATCAGTTACCTACAAACTGAAGCCCTATGATCAAGAAACCACATAAACCTCTACCTACTTCCCAGCAAGAAATTTATTTACAGCACACAGCAGAAAGACATCCTATTATCAATTTATCATACACTGTATAGGCCTCTTACTATAACACTATGAAGTAGTAACACTGTAAAACAAATAAGAGTGCACATTTCCTTAGTTTAAAAATAAAAAAAAAAAAAAGAAAAATACAACAGGGAGATGAGATGAAACTATTTCATTAGCAGAGAAAATTAGAAAAGCAGAAAAAATGTTTTACTATAAAAACACAGAAACCTACATGCCCAAATATTTCTCTTCACATCAAAGGGAGCTAAAAAACATCACAGAGTTCACAGGGAAAAAAAAAATTAATATGTCAAAAACTGAATTCCTTTTCTGTTTCAGTTCTACATATTAGCCTCTCAAAAGGTTCTGGAAATGAAATATACCAGCCTCATCAGTGGTTTTGTTTTGAAACTAAGTCTTGTCCTTTAAAATACAGAAAAAATATCTGCAAAGATACTGAAACCAAGAGCCATGTACTGGATTTTTCAGGTATCTTCCAGAACACAGCCCACCAATATGGTCATTGCTCTTCACCAGGGATTCTCTATGTCTAGAAAAACGATGTCATCTTTATTAAAAATCTATGTCCTGCATTGGTTCATTTTGAAAAAGTAAATGGAGAGGAAATAGCTCCTAAAGGAAAAGAAAAAAAAAGGGGAGGAAAAATGATGTAAAATTTGGTGATATTTGGACCCTGTAACTAACATGAATGTTTTGTAGGCATGTGCTGGCATCCACTCAGATCTTCAATGCATGTTTTCCATATGCAAATTACATATACTGCAAATTCCAGACTAAACGTTGTATATGCTCACCTTCCCTCCTCCTTTTCCTCTTGTAGTTGGAAGTACCACCTTCCCTTGTCATGACAAGTATTTTAGTCAAGATATGCCCACAGGATGCACGCATGTATACACACATATGCACCTAAACAGCATCCAGGGCCCAAAGACAAGCCTGGTTTGGCTGCAGATGGTTAAGAAATCAGGGGAAAGAACTAATCCCTCACAGGTTTAATTCTGGGTATTTAACATCAAAAGTTTTCAAAGGAAAATCCTAGCAACCTAGTAGCTTCTAGATGTGCCAGCCAAGAATGTTACAAAATGTGCTGGAGTTTCTCTTTTGCAATAATTGGTCTCAGTCCAACAGCCGACCTCTCTACACCCAGCACATTAATCTACCTTCTAGTCCACCCAGCTGGAGCAGAAGGTTGGGCCCATTTAGCTCAGCTAGGTATTTTATCTCCCATTTCAGGTGAATCAGATCGTGAAGAACACAAGACCAACTCTGCAGCTCACAAGACTCCCTGAACACATGAGGGGGTTTTAAATGTATGAGACACTAACAAACACCATTTCTGCCACCACACCTGGCTCCAGAAAGACACTGGACACAAGATCAACAGTGATATGAGGTCACAAAACACCTTATTGACACTAAATGCTACATGTGCTGGGCCTGCAGCAGTCCCCACCATAGTTGTTCTTTGCTGTCACACCCTCCACGCAGAGAGTGGAGAAAAGGACACTCAATGGGCAAAGCTGGAAGGAGAAAAAGTATAATTTCTCCTACTGGTCACATTCACTTACAGCTTTTTTCCTAATCAGCCCCCCATGAGGATCCCCTTGATCCCTTTCCTTCCTGCCTGCCTGCTGCAGTTTCCCACTCTGTTTCCAGAGTCCAGCAGATGTGACATCACGAAACACCCCATTCCTGCCCTTCAGACACAGAGGAGGAGAAATCTCCAGCTAGTGAGTGAAACCTTTCCCCAGCTGACAATATGTAGGCAGCAAAACTGTATATAAAAAAAAGGCAAGGAGATTGTTATATATTTTATTCTTATATAATTTTTCCATTTTTTTTCTAGACCCATATACCTGAAAAGCATATGCTACAGTATGCCATAGACCTAAGCTTGATATAACTCTTTTGTATAGCCTTTAAAGTGAACTCAGCAGAGTTTTATTTGCAAGAAGAACAGAGCTGTTGCTAATTTGTCTCAAGTGGCATGTAATTCTGAATTTTCTTCCTATGGTCCCAACACTAGTATTTTTGAAGGAAAATAAAGACTTCATTAACTATAAATACCTGAAAAAAATTCAAGTAGGTAAAATTGAATGTCTACTGAGCTTAGAAACACTAATTTTTAGTTGAAAAGGCACTTGCATTCTATATAATACGTGGGTGCTATCTATCATCAGTATTCTGTTTCCCTGCACTTGAATAATGGTACATTCTTAAAGGATCAAGAGAAAAGCAAACAGGTTTACATGAACAGGTGAAGGGCCTTGAAGGGAAGCCATATGAGGTGTGGCTGAGGTCACTTGGCCTGGAAGAGACTGAAGGGAGACCTCACTGGGGTCTTCAGCTTTCTCACAAGGAGAAAAGGAGGGGCAGGCACTGATCTCTTCACACTTGTGACCAATGACAGGACTCAAGGAAATGGTATGAAGGTGAGTTGGGGAGTTTAGGTTGGCTATCAGGAGTGCAGCTGGGCTCTGGAACAGGCTCCCCATGGAACTGGTCCTGGCACCACCCTGTCTGAGTTCATAAGGCATTTGGACAATCTCTTGGGCACATGGTGTACTCTTAAGGTACCCTGTGCAGTGCCAGGAGTTGGACTCTATGATCCTGAAGGGTCCCTTCCAACTCAGGATATTCTGTGATTCTGTAAAGTTCCCAGAACCATTCCATGTGAGACGAAGACCACCGAGTGATTAATAGCTCCACTGAAAACTTTTCCTTTAGAGCATTGTTGTCATGCTGAGAAGTACTTCATAAAAAGTACATGTTCATTTTTTCCCGGCTCACAATAATTTAGCAGTAGTTTTATGTTAAAATAATATTACCGCAGTTTGGGACCTTCATATCCAGCAAGGCTGTCCTCTTATTGTTGTCATCTATGCAATATAAGTCCTGAGTTTCTGTGTAAAACTTGGTTGCTTGAAACTTCTTGATCCACATGATTTCACAGGAACACTTGAATGGATTGTCCACTAATATCCTACAGGAAGAAACCATCAATTTATTTAGAAGGTGAAACGTAGCATGCATATAGGAAAAAAAATGAGGAGGGCTCCAAGCATTTAGCTGGGTGAAACTACAAGTTGGTTAGGAAGGTTAAGGAAGGCAGGTTGAACCCTCTCAGTAAGAAGTGTAACGCAGGCACCCTTGGTAAGCTCAGTGCTGCCAAGTAAACTCAGTGTGCCAAAGAAAGCTGCCAAGTTGGTAACAGTTTCCATGCAGGGAATTAAGCGCTGCCTGCACTGAGGACCCAGAATATTTTAGGCAGGAGGGATCACACAGGGGATTTGGCTACTATTTCCAATTCATCAGGAGCCTGTAGAGAATGGCTGCTCAAGAAGCTCCATTTTATTTCATAAATCAGGAAGAGACTGGAATTCATCTCTTCTACACCTGAGCCACCACTCAGTTACCTCAGAAATGGTTTACTGCTGTGGGGTGTTAAATTCTTTATAAAGTCAAACAGTCTTGGATTATACACATACTCTAACAAACTAATCACACAAAAAAAAAAAAAAAAAAAAAAAAAAAAAATTTAATCTTTTAAATTAATCTACTACAACACTCTAGAAAAACCTCACAGTAAAACCATAGGCAATGTCATGAAGAAATACTAAATGAAAAAATGGCCCTGAAATAGAGATTGATAAGGTACCCTGCATGGAATTTAAACCACAGGTTAGCAAACTTATCAAATTCTGGTTTTAAAATTTAATAAAACTACACAACAGTGTAATGCATGCTAAATATGAACAGAAACATATCTACATAAACAGTGACTGGTATTTTTTTCACTTCTACTGGCATATATGAGAGCCAATAAAGTGGGTGAGCAAGTGCCCATTTAAGGCATTTCATTACCAGGAGAACAATCATTCTTAACAAAGTTTCACAGGTATTTTTGATGTACGGAAGCTCAAGTTTCTTCCAGAATCTATGCTCATAAATGCCTCCTGAAGACATGAAGTATTCAAATAATGAAAAAAATAATCTAGTTAAAGCCATAACCTATTCCCACAAAAGCCATTTCAAGTCCTTTGAGGAGAAACAACTGCAGGGATCCTTGAAAGTGTCTGAATGAGCAATTTGAATTCACAGAAGTCATCCACTGGACTTTAACAGGCAGCATGAACAAAAATTGTTTGTGCAAGACACAGTATGAAAACGATGATTCCTTGGGTCAAAGCCTATGACATGCATTTTCAAAACAGTGACATTTACTTCCATCTTCTGTTTCACCCTATGGCTTCCTAGTAAAGAGAAACTTCTCTTGACCAACGGCTGAGCAGTCTTCTTCTGGTGTTTTATTTTGTGCTAAACTCACCTAGGGAGCTAGGCACATCATTGGCAGGATGCTGGATGCATAATGACTCTCTACAGACACTTGCATGAAAGAAAACTGATCTACAGAAAGAAAATTCCGACTCTTTATCTTGTTTGCTCCAACTTTATGGCTGCAGTCCATTTGTTCTAGGAGTAACCTTTCAAGGTGGCATCTCCTTCTCTGTAATACCTGGTGACTATCTTCTCCAGTACCTTATTCTAAACTTCTCATCCCTTTAAGTTTTGATTTGCAAGAGTACTAACACAATAAACATACTTGTTCAGAATTAGGGGAAGCTCTTCAGAAGCTATTTATGGCAACATTCATATCTTAGATTCATCTACCAACACTCTTCCTTTTCTCCTGTTTCTGATCTTCCAGCTATGTAGTAAACACATATCAGCAGAACTGTTCAACCATACAGATTTTATCACTGCTAGTCCTCCTTTCAGGCTCTGCTTTTATCCCTTCACTTTCTTTCCTTCATTTCCACCATGTCTGTTTATCTCACTTCTTCACAACCTCTGTTTGCATAACTTCAGTTTGTCTAGTCTTAAGCTCCCTTTCACAAGCCCACAACACTCTACCTCAATTTTGTATCCCTTTTTTCTCTCAACTTGTATATCATCATGCATTGTCTCCATACCTGAAACACTACTCTCTTTAACCTTCACACTATCCATTTTTCCCATATCTGGCTCACTCCCACTACCTTTGCCCTGCTTCTTCATGCAGAAGCAACAGAACAACAAAGGGCATGGAGCAATGGGAGAGTTTTGCAACTAGCTAGTCACCTCATTAAAAAGCTCAGCAACTGTCAAATTATTAAAGAATATTTCAGTGAGCAGTGTTCCCTGGGCCATAAAGAGAATAATTATACCAACTTAATTATCAACAAAATATACCTAAGGGGCATAACCTCTTTTTGTGCCACTGAGATTTGCTCATTTCAATTCTTACATGCTGAAGTTCACCTGAAGAGGCCTAGGATTGCATGTCTGATGCTTCATACTTGGACTGGCACTTTGGGCAAATTCTGACTCTCCTCTGAGATCCAGGAGAGCAAATTCCCTCTCCTCTGCAGTGCCAGTTCTCCCAGAACTCCTGCAGGCTCTATGCATAATAGCAGAGAATGGACAGGACGACCAAAATTTCAATAAGAAATTCAATAAGAAAATATGGCAGATGTAACAGAGAATAAAAATGTTAGTTTTGCAAAAAATCAATATAGTGCTTACCAGTGCTTTCATTGCTAAATGATTATATAAAGCACAGTGCAACTCAAGAATTTGAGAAAATAAAAATATTCTTAAATAGCCAGCCACAAGCGTATAAACTGTGCGGCCACTATAAGAATATGAGAGACAGTCTTTGCACGAAAGTCTGAGAAAGACTGTATTTTCACTAGTTCAAATATTTAAATTAACACCAGTAGTTTTGTGTGAAGTAATCTCAAAATAAAATATCTTAAATCTGAAGGAGAAGGCTATTTTGACCTCTACACTGTTTTAAAATATATACCTAACCTCCTTGAAGCCCTGTAATGAAAATTTCTCCTATATTTAAGTGTTTAGAATTGATGCTTTCTTGGAACCAGAGCTGTGCTTCTAGTTCCTGATGGACCTCTACCTTCAAGAGAACAAACTTCAAAGTGTTATTCTTCCATTCCAGTAAAAAATAAACTCATATTTTAAGAAACGACAACTTACAGGTCAGTCAAACCCAGATGGCGAAAAGGCTTCTTGGACAAACTTGAGAGCTTGTTTCTGGATAAATTGCTATGGCAAAAGAGAAAGATTGCATTAATTAGAATTCCTTCTTCTTACACTAAAAATACAGTTTGTGTCTCTTGAAAAAGCAATTAAGAGCTAGAACTGGCTATAAAAGTCCTTAGACTTCAGTTATAAAAGGGTAGTGTTCAGTCTTACTTTACGGTTTGAAGGGTTTCAGGGGCTTAAATCCAGTCAGTATCTAATGTCAAATACATTCAAAATCAAATCAACAGGGATCAATATTTTCACTTTTAGCACTTTGTCAACTGCAGAAAGGCAGCAGATTTAACTGTGTTTCAAAAGTATTTTGTAAAGTCCAGGTGTTAATTACATGCTCAATTTATTCATGTGAAATGGGTGTATCCCTTTCTTTGATGCTGCACCAAACGCTGTACTCATATAAGCCCTCCTCACATGCTAGCACACATCCACATCAGGGCTTTTTACTTGTTCTATTCAAATTGCATGTGCAATATGCACCCACACGGAAGATCAAATGGAAAACTGTAAAATGCCTATATTGGGCATTTTTATGTCAATTAAGCATTTATGGTTTCCAGTGGTAATTAAGTGAAAGGTCTTCTTCCATTATGCAGAGCAAAGAAATGTTGATCAGAACCAGAAATACTCCCCCCCTCATAGGCTTACAAAACTGCTTTCTCCACCCCAAAGCAAAATAACACTGTTTTTGTACAGTATTATCCATCTATGAATTAAAGATAGTGAGAGCAGCAAACAGTTTAACTGCCATCAGCAGAGCACAAATCAGTGTTATGAGCCAAAATACCATGAGTTATATGTGGTATTATAAAGGCACCATAGGGGCTCCACACTTAGCATTGCGTTGCGTCTAAAACCAGAGATTTTTTTTTTTTTTAATCTGACTAAAGAACACAGTGTTTACATCCCAACTTTTAGTTGTTGATCTTTGAATACAATATAATTTTCACAGAAATTAAAAGTCGGATGTTCTACAAATGTTTATAACAGAATCAAAGAGATTATATTTATATTTCATCACTGATCCCTTCTGGCAAAGAAGAACCTGAAGCTTACAAACTGACTGGTCCTTACATGTGACAGCAAAACACAGGAGCTATTATTTCATTAGTCAGGTGAACTGCACTTCCCTATGGCAAATGCTGATGGAAATGTCTCATGGACCCTGATCAGATAAACCAACATTAAGGCACAATTTGCATATAGAACAGAAGTTATATTTAAGCAAAAACATATTCATGGAAAGAGAATATGAATTAATTCCATAATTCAACTATATGTGAAAAGACCATGGCAAGCAGCCCAAAGAAAATACACCTGAGATTCTAAAGGGTTTTTCTCTTATAGAAAAAAAATCAAGAGTACAGAGCCTGGCCCTGAAGCTAAACTTAAGGAGAGGACACAGAATCAGGCAGAGATACATCTGTATTTTACATGAAAATATCAGGTTCACTTTAAACTTGCTAGCCCTAACTCTAGAAGCAAACCAGTGGCAATATAAGTAGCAAAACCAGACACAGAAACTGCAAAAAGGCTTACCAGAGCTAGAAACACAGGCAGAGTTCTACCAGCTATAGTGCTTCTGAAAAGGGGGGGCAAGGAGGAAGAGGAAGGAACAAATCTAAGGAGAACTGGAGGAAAGAGGTGAAGACATGGCCATTTTGCTACACTCAGTCTCCCTCCACAGGCAACAGCCTGCTCTGCCTATGGCTGGAACCAGCCCTGTGTGCAAACAAGGTGGAATCTGCAGCAAGGTTGATCTCAAATGGTTTCCTTTGGCTGCCTTACCTAAACCTGAACAGTGTAGAGATACAAACATATTTTAATACCTGGAGCTGTATATATACAACACTCACAATCTATGATTCAGTGATGCACTTAGATAACAACAACTATTTTTTAAAGTTTTTGCAAATAGGCTTTTGCTGTGAAATGTTCTCACATTTAAACACACTGACAATATACCATGTGTGTGTATTACACAGGTCAATAAATTACTCTTAACAGCGATAAGCTTATAAACTACTAAAATAAGACTGGTGTCAGTCTAGGGCAGTGAAAACACCAAAATTAGATGAGCAAGGTTATTAATTACACTTCAATAGCATCTCTTAGGACATTTATTTTCCTGTTGTTTATGGTATCACTCAAAATTTCTCATGATAGATAATTTTAGAAACATACTTGGGTTACATAAGCTTTCCCAAGAAAATAGGGAAATAACAAAAAAGGGCTTGAGAAAATCAGTGTTAATAAGTTTATTTTAAACTGATACTCTTGTAGATTCATAAAATAAATACTACTTTTATATAATATAGCTCCTTAACTACATGAAAAGATTTCTCATAGAACAAAAAGAAAGCTGTAATAGTAACATAGCAAAATTAATGCTTATATAGTTACATCAATCTTCAGAAAAATGCTTTTTGTTTTCTTTATGGGATAGTAAAAAAATTGTTTCCAAATAAAATGTAGGACTTCTCAAAGACCTGTACTCATAGATTACCCTTGCAGAATGAAATTCCTTTAGCTCTTAATAGTTTTCACAACAGGAGCTATACTTCCTTCATAGGCAGTCAACAGGATTTTTATTGCTGATGACAACAAGCCATGATTCACTGGGGCTTTCAGAAACATTTTAGTGTGCATAATGACTTGCCAAAGAAAACAAACAAATGTATTTTGCAGGGATAACAGATCAGCCTTGGTAAAAAACACCTCTATACTTACTGCTTTGTCTTGTGCATCTAAGAGCAGCTGGTGACACTTAATATTTTCCATCTTATCTGGGCTTATCCTGTGTCTGCCAACATTATTAAATCCCCACAAAAAAAAAAAAAAAAAAAAAAAAAAAAAAACCACAGTACAAGACTGGATAAACTTCTGGTTCACAATGTAAGTATTCTGCAGCAAGAATTCATCTATATCAGCTGAACAGATGTCAAATCAGTATAATTTGTTTCTAACAAATGTTTCTTACCAGCAGACACATACTCCCAGTTTGACTGCATGTTCAAATGAAGCTCCTCCTACAGCTGAAACACTTTAAAGGTGTCTTATCCAAGTGGATTCTGTAAAGCTTAGCAGATCACCTATGTACAGTGATACTTTTCCCTTAAGTGGCAACTTTGATAGGGTTTCTGTTCTCTTCAATGGTCAGTTTTCTGAAAACTTGTTTACCTTGTAAGTTTTGGTTATAAGCAAACACTGGAGACAGACACAATTTGTGACTGCATGAAACCCATTTCCCTAAGACAACAGTAAATCAAGTCTCTCAAGAGGTTCATACCAGTTGTCACACTTTCTATGGTATCTACCTGCCCAGACAGCTGGAAAGATCTGCCAAAATTCTATTTATCTTTTTCCAAACTAAACTCCTTATTTCTCACGCTGTACTCATGGTCATGGAGAGAACTGATTGCTTTCCTCATCGTAATTATTCTTCTTTTAAAGATAAGATGAGCACAGAATCATAGAATCGTGGAAGAGTTTGGGTTGGAAGGGACCTTTAGAGGTGGTCTAGTTCCAGTTCTCCAACATCTTCAAGTACACCAGCTTGCTCAGAACCCTGTCCAAGGTAACCCTGGATGCTTCCAGGGCTGGGGCATCCACCATTTCTCTGTGCAACTTGTTGCCAGACACATCAGCCTTATTGTAAAAAACTTCTTCCTTATATCTAATCTAAGCCAACGCTCTTTGATTTTCAAATCATTATTCTTTGTCCTATTGCAATGATATATGTTCCTTTTCAATCTTCTCTTCATTGCACTATACATACTTGGGCTCTCAGCCTCCTTATATTATTTGCTGTACAAGCTCCTTACGGCTCCACTGCTGTTCTCTGTAGCATCTTTCAAGATGAGTAGATTCGGTGTCCTAATGTCTATACAGTATTCCAATAGATTCCCTCAGAGCAGCTAATACAATGGGGAAAAGTTGTAAAAATGTAACACAATACTCCTTTTGATCCCAGACTTGAATTTGTTTTGTTCTGCTTCATTGCACAGAGAGAGAATCTCACTTCTCTCGCATCAGAGTCACTAAATCTTTCTCTGCAAATGCCCCTCAGACAGCATGTTCTAATTGCATATTTCCACAGCCAGTGCACATTCCCTTGGCTTTATGGAGTTTCATAGTTTACAGCCATAATTCACTGAGCAATTGTTACACAGGCAAACATTTGAATTTACTCTGGAACGTACTTCTCTTATATTACCAACTGATTATAGTAAAGCTCTTTATTAATGGTTATGTGATGTAATAAAAATTTCACAGGCTCACAAGGTCTGGTTCACACTCCTTTGGTGACTGTTCCATATTAATGGCAGAAATTACTATCTAGGCAGAAAAGGACATTCATGTCCACTTGCTTACACAAATTAATTGCTGTTCTTTGGAAAGCACAGGTCAGAAAGTGATTCTATCTCATGAGCAAAGCAACCAAATCAAACTGTGTTCTGTACAACAATTCTTTCCTTTTACAAGGAAGTATCTTACAAAGCCAAAGTTTGGCATTATGTCTTTCCAATCTCACTAGGATAAAAGCAAAGGGTTTGGTTAAATGCTAATGTATGTTAATGTTCATCTATTGAAGATGTATGGACTAAAGCACACACTTGGAATATTTGGCTAACAAGGGTACTTGTGAGGAACTGAGCCACTCACATGATCCCAGTGTTTTATCAGACTAGATCCACAGTTTTCCATGTAAGTAGCAAAGTGAGCTACTCTATGTCTGTTCCACTAGAAGGAACAAAAGTTGTAGAGAGAGAACTTTGATCAGTTCAGTCTTTGCTAAATCTAAAGCAAAACAAATCTAGGAAACAGTCAAAAACTGCACAGGTACAAATTCTGCTTCCTGTAGGTCATGAAGTACAAATCACATTTGGGTGTGAGAGCAATGTTATTCCTGTATTCTGCTCTGGGTATACTAGTTCTGATCTTGAGTTTTCAAGTGAATGACCCCTAGGACTTTGGTTCTTCGGACAGTCTGGTCACAGTCTCTTGACACATATACTGATCAAATTTTTTACGTGTGCTCCATGCATGATCTTCTACACTGCAGCTGCTAAAATATGTTCAGCTCAAATCAGACTAAAGCTAGTTAAAACCACGTCACTGAGTGTGATGCAGTGTGGACATCATACCCTCAAGAGACACACCCTTTGTGTTACATTACTTATCACAAAAGACACAGCTCAAGTACATTGTTAGAGACAGGATGATGAACTGGATAGTCTTTTCACATGTTATGTTTTTATGATCATCCAGTTCTTTACCATATATATCTAATTTAAGGGCAATTAATGAGAGAAGACCATTCTAAGTCTGTCTTGTTAAAATAGTTTTAAATTAAGCAAATGGTAAGAGATAGAAATAAATTAAAATAAATAAATTAACATTAGCTGGGCAGTTTTGACTTAGAATGCAGATATTATTCTTACTCACATGTATTGTAGGTTCACATTTTTCACAAATGCATGACGGGACACAAATCTTAAGCCTGAATCCACCACAGTCCTAGGAAAATAAATAAAACTGTTAGAATGCTTCATTTAAAATCTATGTAATTATAATGTAATGATAATAACTATTAAAATAAGAGTTTGGAGGAAATGTCTACAGGGCTCCTCTGCGAGATTTTCAACTTTGCTGAGTAACATACAAAGTTAGGCATACAGTTTGATAAGGTCTCTACATGCTTCTATAAAAGAAATACAGAAAAAATGGCTGTATTAAATGTATCCCATACTCACAGATTTTTAAGTCCAACATAATATCCAACCTCATTGTCATTTATACTTTCCAAATTTGGCTGGTTTGCAATGTAACTGTTGAAAAAGCAAAACAGAAAGAAGCATGTAAGTGGATCCTTCCATGACTTTGACTGCTCAAAAATCATGCACTGATGTATGGAAGTCAATAATGGTTGCTGACCTACTGCAATTAGTTCTAAGTCCTAATTAGACCAGCTGTGGAGCAAAAGTGCTCCTTAAAATCTCCCTCATCATTTAAATGGTACTTTGTGGAACAGAGGAGCAGCTCATTTTCAAATGGGGAAATGAAGAAAGCAACTCAACCTGAAGGCCAAATAAAGCTGCATTGCAATGTCACCATTCTCCAAGACACATGTTCTTACCTCATGGATTTAACAATAACAAAGGGGACAAGTTTAAGGTAGTACTAGAGTTATCCCCACTTACAGAAGAGACAGTCATACTTGCCTAGTCTTTTCTCTCATATTGTTAACTTAATCATTTCTTACCCTTATTTTTTCCCTGACACAAAGTAATTTCAGCTCTTTTTACAAGGTGTGGCAGTGGGAAAACTGAGAAAAAAGAGATTGTACTTCATGATGTTATACACACAAGCAGAAATTAAGATAAGAGAAACTGCTGTATGAGATTAAGTACTAAGTCCACTCACATATCCTTAATATCTGCCTAAAAGGATATGGGCATGCAAGCCAGTCCTTTGTATTATGATCATGTGAGATCTATGAATACCCAGTGACATCCCATAGACTGGAAATTAAAACCTTCACAGCAAACATATCATTACTTCTTCTACATGAAGCAGGAGTTTCACACTGGAAATCATATAGTCCAGGAAGAAGAAATCAGTGGAAACTGCAAGTTTTCTGACATTATGGACAGAAAAATATGCCTGATTTAAGGGATGCCTTGCTAAAGAGTCTACACATTTCAAAATATAAGCCCAGTCCCAGAAAATCTTAAAGTGAGATTGACGTGTATTTTTACAAGCATCACAAATTAACCAAAGATGCAGGTTCTCCTAAAATGAATTAGTCTTTCCTGTTAGAAGAAATTTTTTCTTCATTATAAGCAATTTTTGGAATTTATTTAAAGAGAATTCTGGTGAATTAGAAGAAGATGTATTGCTCTTTCAAAGGCAATCCATGTACCTGAGCCAGTTGTGTTAAGAGTAATTCACCTTGTTTCCCAAATCCCAACAGAAGCCTGAGAATCCCATAAGTTGGGTTGGGCTTTCCTCCAAAGCTGCAGTGCTGACTTGGGCTATGCTCTCACCATGCACCAGGAAAAGTAAAAAGTTTCCCCTAATGGCATCCATTGTCCCTTGGGGAAAAGGAGGGGAGTAAAAAGACAGTGCATGATGCTAGATGGGACACATTTCTATAGCATCATATGACATGGACTGTTCTGCAAGACTTTTCAGAATAAGATTAACACAGTGTACCTATTAGAAGATAAGAGTCATTTGTTTTTCATATTTCCTTTCCTGAATTTTTAAGACAGTCTGATTTAGTATCTGAATAATTACTAATCTATTTTGCTTAGTTGGCTTTTTTGTGGATTGGCAAGTTTATGTATTTTGCCAAATAACAGTGAAGAAATAGCATATAAAAATCTATCAACTTCTTCATCTGAGAGTCCTGCAAGTCAATGAACATCCTTCCTCTAAACATGACCTGAAGAACTAATTCTTGAGTTAAGTATCATCCATCTTCTCTGCCTGTTGGACTTCATAATGCTAAAATAAAGTTATGCAAGAGGTTTCAAAGATACCTTCCTCATCCTGTCCTCAGTTACCAAAAAACAGGAATCCTGTCAAGGTCAAATAGAGATAGGGAAATTACATAAGCACAGGAATTGAGGAAAATGGACAATGAAACACAAAGTGTGAAGAGACTTATATTTAAAGAAAAGAAACAGCATAACCAGTTGCACTACCTAAATATTAGGCCATCAAAAAAATAAACTAAACCTGACAAATACTGCCAGAATGTAGATCCACCACCTGAACACACCTGTCACTCATCCAAATCTGACATTGCAATTTTAATCACATAAACATTTAACCAGAGCCATTCACTACAAGAAACTCCAGAATTTGACATAACTTACAGTGTTGTACAAAATTTGTTAGTGTATTACATCATGTGTTAAGCCTCAGTGAAATATAGTTCAGCTCTGCTGAAGCCAATGAATCTTTACATCAGACAAAAATCTTTGTATGAGCACACAATCTGTATTAAAAGATTGGTATCCATCCATCAGGGAATAGACCAAACAGATTATATTGGAGAAGTAGTAGTATGAGTTTGTGGTATCTTCTTTCCTTCTCGTATTGCATGCCTTAGATGAAACCCTAGGTGGGGGGGAGCAGGACATTCTTTACTCTGAACTGAACTGGTACTGGTTTCTCTAAGGTGAATTATTCCAGTTCCTAGCTGAAAGAACAGAAAGAAACCATTGCTTTTCCACAACCATATTGGCTGGGACCCAGAAGAACTTCTTTCTAAGTGCAACTAACTCAGTAACTGCTTTGCAATACACTTGTAAAAGCACTCTCAGTGCAGAACACAACAGTAAAGCAAAGATCATGCAGTTGGAAATCCTTGAAAAAGGAGTGGACAGACACAATTTACCATAAGCAGGTTATGTCCTCTTACACTTCCTTATTCATTTAACAAGTTGGTTTCAAGTTAAGCCTTTGCAGTTATGTCATAGGAGTGAGAAAGAAAAGAGTAGAATGATGTAGTTGTACCCTACATCACAAGGGGAAGTTGCTCTTCTGTTTAATTTAGAGGGAGATCTGAAATAAAACCTCTCCCTAACTGAAGTCTATTTTTACCTCCTTCACAACTACTTTACCTTAATGTTACTTATCATCAAACATTAATACTCTAAAAGCTTTGACTTGCAGTGGGCGACACTGAGAAATGTAATTTGCCTTCCTGCCCTTAAGAATATCCACCCTATTCTTTAACTGAACATTTTTACTGTAGCACAAAAGAAAAACACACTGACTCATGGCTGGCTGAAGTCACGTGAAGAGCTTGGAAGCTCCCACTGCACACCACAGCACTGTTGCACTGCCAGAGCCTGGCTGGATAGCACCAGACAGACCACACGTATCGGTTCACAAATACTGGCTGCTGCCTCTAAATCAAGCCCTTAGCTCCATACAAAGCTATTTGCTTGATTATACTGTAGCATTCTGCATCTCCTTCAATGAGTAACCAGTGAGCAATAATTGTCTTCAAACCTTTAATTTAATCTCTCCATTGTAAACTACTGATTAATTCTAATAAAGGCATTCAGAATAACATACCTAGGTTGCACATTGCAACCTATAATAGCATGTTCATCTCGTCACACTTCAGCAGCTACTGAATAGTGTCATTCACTCACACTTCACACTGCTACAACATTTTGGAAACAGTAGTTTAAAATCCTAATCTATAAGAGTCAACTCCTCCAAGTAAAATCTCCTTTGAGAGGGTGGTCTTCACTTATGCTCATTACAAAAGTAAAAGGATACAAATTGTGCTTAACATCAGTGAAGCAACTTCTGACCTGCAAAAGCATGAAGAGAAAGCGGGTTCTGATCTTTAAAGCCAACTAGATTATTTTGCTCCTTAATAATTTTGAAAAGGGGATTCCATGCCAGCTTTCAAATACTTTCCTTAACTAGCAGAAATATGCCTTCCTAATTTACTTACTCTATTTCTTCCTGCTAAATGCATATTAAGATATTCTACTACATCTGGAGCCATAAGGACATGCTGGAAAAAAAACTAGCTCATGCTAGTCTTAACAACATAGATGCAAGCAAATAGCATTGTAGTGCAGCTCCAGAAGTATTTGTGTTCCAAAAATCTTCTTTTATGGAGATCATATTTTCTTAACACTCCAAAGAATAAATCAATTATACGTCTAGCTCTAGTTCATACAGCTGCGGGAAAAAAAAATTAAATTAATAAAGACTTACTGGTGAACTTTGGGAAAACTTTATGTTCCAAGTTGTTTTTTTGCTAAGTCTTTAGGGGACAAAGGCAGCACACTTCAGACATGAACTGTCAGTAGATGAATTACCATTTAATGACAGGTCGCATATGTCCCTAGTCTAGACTACTGTGAGAGCAGTATGTTAATATTGAGAATTAAACATTGCAAACTTCCCTAGTGCCATATCTTCTTACAAATTCAAATGTCATACCAAGTTCATCCAAAGGTAGGCTAAAACTTAGAGGTATTTTCAACAAACATGGGCTGATTGATTGTTATGCATTAAGATCACTTGATACAATACTTGATGAAACCTGGCATATTCAACTGGCATACATTTGTAGCCCCTCTGAAACCAAGCTTAACATAGTGCTGAAGTATTATGAAGTATTATGAAGTTGGAAAATGAAGCACAGAGCTACACAAATTGCATATCAGGAATGTAAAGTTTCAGACAGATGTAGGCATCAATGCTATAATCTCTGTTAGGTTAAGAAATCTTCCTGCAGAGGACCAAGCTTCCTCGAGGAAGGAAACTCCTAACAAGCAAAGAGCATGATACAGACACCTAAACCTAGCAAGTATTCTACAGATATACAAGCTTACTCCAATTATTTTATTCTATTTTGCTTCCTCCATCTGGTACCATAGGTGTGAGATTTAATGAGGATGACCAGGAAACAGAATGTCAACTGCTAGAGGAGCATGTCATAACTCAGGAAAGATGCAGTGTGTCAAGACCATTCACGGTGGACTTACCTAGCATTCCAGAAATTTTACCAGGGCTTGACTCCTTCCTTAGCTGCCCAGTGTCTCCTAGAAAATTCTGAGCAGATGCTGCAGGGTTTTTTTGTTGGTTTTTTTTTTTTTTAAACCATGAGTCACCCTGTATTTCACAAAGAGTGAAAAACTGGATGCCACTATCACAGGTTCCCTAAGGGCTGTTTCCTCACATTTAGAGTACTTAACCACAAGTCACAGAAGACTTCAGGAAATAGCTCTCCACGTGCCAGTACAGCAGCTCTGGAGACAACATAATTAGCTCTGGGATCTTTCTTTACAGACATAGGCATTCCCATTTTTTCAGCAAATCCTGTACTATACATGTCTCATACTCAGGTAACACATTGTCCAGGACAATCTGGAACTCAACATGTCACAGGCAATGTCAGAGACCAGTTAACTTCAAGAATTCCCCACTCTTGATGTATGGCTGTGTCAACTGCCAGGAGGCAACAGGGCCCAGGCATTCCACTCCACAACAGCATGCTATTCTTCAATGAGTAGCACATAGCTGTCATTGCAAATTGATTCTCCAAAGCCATCATCTTGAACAATTAGTGCCAACCCACCAGTTTAAAGCAGAAGAAAATGGGAATTCAGTGGAGATACCAGGTTTGTTTTGGCATTGCAGGAGTAGACCTGTGCTCTTTTTTATGACAACAACTGCCTGGAAAATGGGAAGTCCATGGTTTTCCAGCCAACCTTAGTTCCCGCTTTACAGCATGAAGGCAAAAGCAAAAATAAATGAATATGCCTGAGATGCAAAGTTTAAAGAAAATTACTGTAAGGCAGGAAAAATGAAGTGTAATGCACCCTTGGTTTTATGTTTCTGGTTTTGCTTCATGGTGTTTGTTTTATTCTCTTCAGATAGCAGACTACCAAATCAAGTAAACTCTCAAGACATTTCATGCAGCTTTCCAGATTAAGATTTATGCTCTTGATCAGTTCCACCTTCAGAATTTCTTTCCCCAAACGCATGCAGAGCTTATTTAAGTGATTTCTCCATTTAGAGACCTGTCCTCCGCTTTGAGATCCCCAAGTTTGTACATTTGATATTGAATCAAAACATACATTTTTGATGTTTTTCCAGGAATACGCAACAGACAAAGACTCATTTTTCCTTAGATGTTCTGCAAATGTCAATATTCCTTTTTATTGTCAGAAGAACAAGCAATGATCTATTTATTCTAAAAGATATATCCTAATCTTGGACCTTATACTTATCTTCAAAACACAGTTTCATCGCCTGTGTATGAAATAATCTATGCAGATTGCTAGGAAGAGGCTTAAACCCCCATACAGGCCCTTTTTAATATATATGCTAAAAAACACACAGTAAATTAGCATACTAAAGGAGAGTAGTGAATGTGGCTTTCCATTATTTCTACGAAGAAAGCAGTCATAAGACTAATCTTTATTCTTATTGTTGTTGTTGATGATGTTATTATTTCCTTGCAAGGATGAAAGAGCATCTTAAATGAATGAATAAATACAACTACATGTGACAGTTCTTTCTCCTGCGGAACCACCTTGTCTTCAAAAAGTAGTAATGCAAATACTCTCTTTTCAGCACTTGCATACACCATCTCTATACCTGTCACTGGCCTTGATGCAAATGAGAATAGAAAAACATCCATTCCACAAGAGCACAGTAACATTTCAGACAACCATCTCTCACATGTATCTTTTTAAGTCTCTCAGTGAATCAAAACATTAAAGCTTCTTGGTTGCTGTCAAAACCTTGGAATTCTCTTCCTTTCAGGTGCCCATACTCTGACAGTGACTTTCTCTCTGAAAGACAGAAAGGTAGCTGCACATCCTTCAGTATTAGATAGCACTTCTGACATAAATCACTATCCCCCTCAACAGTTTTTTTCCTGTCTCTGGGTTCTGATATGTTCAGTATTCCTTGACTCTTTCATTCAACATAAGACATTCCTGCTGAAATTTCCTTTGAAGCCAGTCTTGTCCCACATATACAATTCCCACTGTCTGACATTAATATTTGCCTTTATTCAGTTTAAAATTACTGGCTATTAGAATATCAAACACTCCAATCAATCTGCTCTGGATCATTGGATCATCAAGACATACATCTGCACCTGCTACCCTGTTTACTGTCTCATTCACTGCATGCAGTGCACCTCATACCAAACCAGGACACAGGTACAGATCAAAAGGCAGTACTTCCAAATGGTGGAGCAAAGACACAAAACTTAAAGCCATCTATCCAGGAAAATCTATCTATATCCTGTTAATATATTAAATTTGCTGAACAATTTGACTCCTGACATCTGAAAAATATTCTCCTTTCCATTAGCCAGCAAAAATTTTCTTTCTTCTGTTTTTATTTAATTCTTGAGAGACTATGTATGATCATAACCTCTGCCCCTTTTCTGTGCAATTATTACATATAGAACCCAACAAGTAGATGTTTTTCCATTCTGCAAATGCTACCATCTTCTGCCATGGTTCACAACTGGTTTCCCAGACTCCCTTCCAAGACCTGTGAAACATCTTCTGTAGCCCTGTGTGTCTTCTCCAAGACTCTCTTGTCTTTTAATGAAAAACATACATGACTAGAACTTCACATTATGTTACTGTAATATTCCGAAAGGGTTATGGATTGTCCTTTTCATGTTTACCTCACTCTGTCTAGCACCAGAACAGGTTGCCACCTTCTGTATGTTGACACCAATTTACCACTTAAATTTAGCCATGCATTCTTCAGAGAGTGTTACAACATTTGTATTACTGTTCAGAGGCATTCTTCACTGTTTCACATTTATGTGCTCTTCAGTTTCCTATTTCACTTTATCACATTTATTTACATTACAGTTTAGTCCACTTTTCATTGTAGCTGGCCATGCTTTTGAATTCAGAGCTTCTTCCATTTTCATTATTCCACTCGAGGAATCATGTTCTTCATTAAATATAAGTAGTTTCTTACTTGCACTGCATATATTTGCATAATGATGTTTATTACACTTTCTGCACAATTGTCAGAATCCAGAATATTTCTAATACTTGTGCTGATTGCCACATTGCTGCTACTGTTACCTTTCCTGTACTTTCCACATTCCTGTACTAGGCCAGTTTGATTTTGAGCAAACTGACCCACAACCATCCTGTGTCTTTGAGTTTTCTCTACGTATTTCTGTTTATTCTGCTATGTGTAATATGTGATGCTCCTTCTAGACTGTGATCAGCTTGTACTTAAAACCTGCTCATGGCTGTACTTTGCTCATGGCTGTTGCTATGCTTTGGAAGTATAAGGAAAATACACTCTTTTGGAAGCACTTATTTTAGTTATATTATATTGTTATATTATTATATATTAAGCATTACATATTATAGTTTCAAATCTTAGATCACTTTCTCTACCATTTTCCCTTCAAGTGAATCTCTTACCCTGCATGTATGTCTTTCACAAGGTCTTTAGTCTTCAACCTTCTTCCCTACCTCTGAAAAGCTGCTTTCTCCTCACCACCACTACTTTCACAGCATTCTTCATTTACTTTTACAGCTTTTGTCCCTGCCACTGCTCATGAGTAGAGCAGTATTTCCCTCATCCTCCAGTCTGTTCCTGCTTATGGTTCTTATGACTGCACCCCAGTACAAGACACACCTTTCAGCATTCCTCCATCCTACACATCCTCTGCAGCAGTGTCCCTGGCCCAAGACATAGGTGGTGATAGTGAAATGCTCACCTGCAAATATAAAATAGATTGGTATTTTGATGATACCTCCAACTGTTGGGACTCTCAACTCCTAAAACTTTCATTTTAGACACTCAATGTGATGTGCAACACTGCTACAAGTCAAACTGTTCATTAAAACTCATGGGAACATGCAGAAGTGCTCTAAGGCAAAGACTTTGCAAACCATGAATAGAAAGAAAAGCTGCCTTTCTCAATGCAGACAGGAATGCCACAAACACTTGGGAGAATGTTAAGAGCAGGAAAGGAAGAGTCTTTCTTCCACCCACACCAACCTCTAAGGCAAGGAGTATCTATTCCTGTACCTGTGCTGCCTTTATATCCCCTAAATGGCATAGGCTTCAGGCAACAAGACAGTCATAGCACACAAACATGATCCAGTATTTGCAGTGATGTCCATAGCAGAAGTAATATCCAGCATTAATATTTTCTACTTAGGTAACTTGATGTTACATGGATTTATGCCAATTCAAAATATTTGTAATGTTGTAATTTTTTTTATATTTATAAATAATGGTGAAAGCATCACCAGTCAGTCAAGGGAGGGGATTGTTCTGCTTTACTCTGCACTGGCAGCACCTTGAATATTGTGTGCAGTTTTGGGCACCACAGTATAAGAATGATATTAAACTGTTAGAGAACATCCAGAGGACAGCAACAAATATGGTGAAGGGCCTCGAGGGGAAGCTGTGTGAGGAGTGGCTGAGGGCTCTTGGTCTGTTCAGCCTGGGGGAGCCTGAGGACAGAGCTCACTGCAGGTACAGCTTCACTGTGAGGGGAAGAGCAGGGACAGACACTGATCTCTGCTCTGTGGTGACAGTGACAGTGACTGAGGGAAAGGCCTGAAGCTGTGTCTCAAGAGGTTTAGTTTGGGTATCAGAAAAGGGCTTTTACCCAGAGGGTGTTTGGGCACTGGAACCAGCTCCCCACATAAAGGACCCAAGGATCAGCCTGACAGAGCTCAGGAAGCATTTGGATAATGCTCTCAGGCACATGGTGTGACTCTTGGGAATGGTGCTGTGCAGGGCCAAGAGCTGGACTTGATGATCCCTTCCAACTCCTCATATTCTGTGATTCCATTACATATACAAAAAAGTCTTAGAATGATGCTTACTTGCTACCACTCTATACTTAAAACTCTTAAAACACATTTCAGTTACACCCACAGAGCCAACAAAACTGCTCCTAGCTGGAGGGTACAGTATATATGTTTACCAGGTGAAGACCACCGTATGCCTAATGTGTTCCAAGACCTGTTTCCAAAAATCAGGAGAGGCAAGATTGGAGAGGAGAATAGGAGATGAATATGCAATAGAGTATTCACCCACCTAGTGCGTGGAAAAAAAAAAAAAAAAAAAAAAAAAAGACATCTTTTTATGATGTTGAAGACCACAGGTTTGGAGGAAATGCCAGAAGTGGCATCTGGGGTACCAGATTCCATTTCTTCCTCTTCCTAAGGAAATACAATTCCAGTCTCTCAGAAGATACCATATTTACAAAGCCATCTGAAAGAGGGCAGTCTCCACCTTACCTGTTTATGCTGTTCTCATTTTTGCTGTAATTGAACACTCAGTGAAGTAGGAGCAGGACCCAGCTGTCTCACCACACAAATAAGCATCACAGCCTCTTAGCTAAACAGACTGTCCTGCTCTCTGACCCAAAAGCACATTTGAATATTTATGCCAAGGAAGGCATCTCAGATGAGAAGAACCAAGGCAAGTCCACATCTGCACTCCATACAGGACCAGCAGTTAAGATGCTGACATGCAAGACCGTGGTTCAGACCCATGCTCTGCTTCTAGCAGAGCAGCTCTTCACATGCATGCTGAAATGGTTCACCTAGAGCCACAAAATCAGTTTACTCCACAGTATGACCCTGCTTGCTATAAAGAATGTCTTTCTTTTGTCCCTCACCCCAGTGAACTAAGTCCGCAGTATTTTCTTCCTAGTCAGTAGAGACAGGAGGAGATGACTGCATGTGGCAATTTTCAGTGGGAACATAATTTAACCTCCTGAATCACTTCCTGGAAGAAGCGCCTTCTCCACTGTGGAGAGTAGCCAGTTGAGTTGAGAGTCTTCACTACACAGTGAGTAGGGAGTTGCCAGATTTTCAATGGCAAGGCCTGGGACAGCCCCAGATATGATTACTAGGTCCAGTGCATGATACCCAGAACACATGCTGTGGAAAGGTCTCCCAGTCCATGCCCAGTAAGTCTGACATGCCCAGTATGTGCACATGATTTATTTGCACATGCTTGTCATGCCATCTGGCATTCAGAAAACCAGACAGTTGTTGCAAAAGAACGGGAAGTCACACCCTATGCACTCTTCACATGCATCTTATTGTGCAACGTGGGGTACCCGTGCTCCACAAGATACTTACTGAACACAGCCTTACTTAGTATTACAGGTATGGTCAGGAAATTAAAAAGGTGAAACTAATTTCATTTACATCTCAAACTGGAAAATTTCTTTTGGCTCACCTGTCAAACCAAGAGGAAAAATAGATAACTTTCCCAGCCTCAGCTACAGCTCTGTGGACAGATCCTTCCATAAGGAGCTCAGTAGTATTGCCATTTCACTGTTGTCTGTTTCAGCAATAGATTGACTTAGCTTTGATTAATGCATTGCCTTTCTTTTATTTATACATCAGACATCTGAATACAATAAACTATGAATCCATAGCAGGAGCTCCAACTTTTTTTGCATGAGGAGGTTCATTCCAAAGCAAAATTATCTAGAATGTTGTAAAAGGTTCCTTCCTGAAATACTCAATCTTAGCTGCCACGTACCTCAATGTATTTAGTATTCATAGAGTATGAAAGCACAAGAAAGGTAAAAAAACCTGTAAGTCAAAAACACGTCAAGTAATCAAGTAACAAGCCCCATCTCTTCCAAAATTAAAAAAGGCAGGAAATGCCTGAATCAAAGTTCCTTTAATCCTTCATGTATATATTCTAAACTATGCTGGTGAAACACTAACTCCATTCATTTTTGTCACAGACTTCACATAGGCCAGGATCTCAGCCTCAGCTTCCCCCTGAAATAAAGAGCATCTCACTACCTTGCAAGATCAGGACTAGTTTGCTTTAGCAAAGTAAAGTTCAAGTTACACTACTCAATGATTACAATCTCTTAAAGTGCCTCTGGAAATACCTTGGACACCTTTAGTCTGCTTCCTTCCATTTTATCTTACTTGTGAAGAAAAAAAAAAATCTCATTACTTCAGGCCTTGTCCAGGAAAAAAAGAATATTGACCTGAAACCTGATCTCCAAGAATTTATCCTAACAATGAAAACATAACACAGAAACATATATAGTTTAATTGGTATTAAAAATACTTAAGTTTCGGCTATAGTCTCTGTCCATGAATAACACTCAATGCAGGTAATTTTCTTACAAGAAATTAATAAAAAATAAATGCAGAATTTCCATGGTGTGTTCCTTTCCAGTAAGTCCACTACAATTGTGCAATGTGATCATGAGATGATTTGGAGTTCAGCACCTTACATGGAGGAAGTAGGGCAGCAAGTGCGATTGAAATCCTGGATTTCAGGAGACATAACTTTAGCCTCTTCAAGGATCTTCCTGGAAGAATCCCACAGGAACAGGCTCTGCAGAGAACGAGGTCCAAGAGAGCTGGTCAATAAATATCAAAGCATCACCTTTTCCAGGTTCAAGACCAGTGCATCCTGATGAGTAAGTAATTGAGGAAAGAGGGCAAGACAGCTGCGTGGATGAGCAAAAAACTCCTGTCAAAAGTAAAGCACCAGCAGGAGATACACAGGAAGTGAAAGCAGCAACAGGACACTTGGAACAAATTTTAAAAATGCTGTCCTGAAGGATGCATTCACAAGTGCTCAGGGAGCTGGCAGACACCATAGCTGGGCTACCTGAAGTTGTCTTGGAGTAGTCATGGTGATCAGGAGAGGTGTCTGAGGAGTGGAAGAAAGTAATTGTCACCGTAGTCTTCAAAACAGGCAAGACGGAGGACCCAGAGAGCTACTGGCCAGCCAGCCCCACCTTCATCCCTGGAAAGAGGATGAAGTGCCTGGTTCTGGAAGCCATCTTTATCTGCATGGATACCAAAATGCTGATCAGAATTCCTCAGCATGGATTCAGCAAAGGAGAATCATGCTTGACCAACCTGATTGCTTTCCATGATGAGACAACTACCTGGACAGATGAGGGAAAAGCAGTAGCTATTTCCTACCTTGACTTCAGCAAGGCTTAAATCCTGTCTCACATGATATCCTCATAGGCAAGTTCAGGAGGTGCAAACAAAATGAATGGGCAGTGAGCTGTATTGAGCACCTGCTGAATGGCAGGTCACAAAGAGCTGCAATCAGTGACACAAGGTCTAGTTGGAGGCTTGTCACAAGTGGTATCCCCCAAGGGTCAATGCTGGGCCCAGTGTTGTTGGATTTGCTCCTCAGTGATTTGTATAAAGGGACAGATGCCTCCTCAGCAGGTCACTGATGACACAAGGCAGGGAGCAGTGGCCAATACCCCAGAGTACAGCCCTGACAGGATGGAGAGATGGGTAGAGAAGAGCTGTCTGAAATTCACCAAAAGCAAAATAAAGCAGGATCCTGCACTGGGGAGGAATAACTCCAAGCACCAGCACAGGCTGGGTCTGATCTGCTGGAAAGCAGCTCTGAAGAGAAGGGCCTGGGGGTCCTGGTGGACAACAAAATGTCCATGACCCAGCAGTGTGCCCTGGTGGCCAAGAATGCCAATGGTGTTTTGGGGTGCATTAGGAAGAGCCAGCAGGTCAAGGAGGGAGAACCTGTCCTTCTACTCAGCCCAGGTGAGGCTCAACTGGAGTGCCAGTTCTGGGTTCCTCAGGACAAGAGAGACAGGGAGCTCCTGGGAGACACCAGCAGAGGGCTATGAAGATGATGAAGGGACTGGAGCACGTCCTATACATGGAAAGGTGGAGGAAGCTGGGTCTGCTCAGGTTTGAGAAGAGATCACTCAGGGTGATCTTACCAATGTATGGAAGTAACAGAAAGAACAATGTCAACAGGACAGAACCAGGCTCTCCTTGGTGGTGCTGAGCAATAAGACAAAGGCAATGGGCAGAAACTGATGCACAGAAAGTTTCATTTGAACATGAGGAAGAACTTCTTTACAGTGCAGGTGACAGAGCACTGGAACAGATGGCCTGGAGAGGTTGTGGAGTCTCCCTCGCTGGAGATATTCAAGAACCATCTGGATACACTGCTGTGCCATGTGCTCTAGTAGACCCTTCTTCACCAGGGAGGTTGGACCAAATGATCCCACCAGTGGTCCCTTTCAACCTATCCCATTCTGTGATCCTGTGATACTGTAATATTATGTTTAATAGTAGCTGTGTAAGAACACAGAATTTCCATATGTGCATTTCAGGACAGGCAGTAGTTTGGTTTACCTGAAAACACAGGTTCACAATCAACCATGAATTAAGATGCATCCCAATTACATATGACCATATATAATTTAACAGCAATGATGTACTACATACATCTGGATGAAGAGATCTTCACAAATTTAACAGCATCCTGTTAAAAAAGCATATTCACAACCCAAGCAGTAGAAGGTTTCAAACCTCTACGGATTAATCTCTCCATTTCAAATGCATGTAAATTAGCGAATTTATACAATCTGCTTTGCTTTTTAAAGGACAGTTTTTAAAGAACAGTTTTTCAGAGCTAAATATACATTTCACATCAACACACTGAAGCAGTTTTAGAGTTCTTTGCTCTTCCATTCCCTGCTACACTTCTCCTGCTCAGGCGAGGATATCTGGGTGACCACTTTAAGGGCCATACTCCTAGACATTTGTGTAGTGATAGATGACAAACATGGGAGAAAGAGAACTGCAATTAAAAAAAAAAAAAGAAAAGAAAAAAAAAAGAAAATTTAAATAAATAAAAATTAAAAAAAAAAAGAGAGAGCAATAAGGGATCCTTCTTTACTTTCAAATGAAAACCAAAATGGAGAAATAATCAGGCGCATGTTCAGTTACATAAAATTTTTTGCTCTACAGTGATTAGGTATCCAGAATATTGCTAAGCTACTTTCTCTGTTACACTTGTCAGCATAAAAATAATGGAGAAAAAATAGAACCTGAGAAATCTGGAAAATGCCATCCTAAAGATATCACAGGCTCCACTGCCAAGCCCTATTTTCTCATTAGTATGGAAATAAATGGAAGGTTCTTGAAAACATTATGTTCAAGACCAAATCTTTCATTTCAGTATATACATCCCAAACCTCTCTCAAAACCCTTGAGTGACCAAAGATACTGAGGGAGAGACAGTGCTCCTGCCACCCTGCCCAACACTGAGTGCCTCCTGAAAGATGAGGCTTTCTTCCAGCCTCATGAGCTGTTTTGTCTCTGCCTAATTGAGACAGCCTCAATGGAAACCCTCAGGAGCCCCATCAGTCCTCACAAACCAGAAGGGCAGTGTCTAGAACAAGACATACAAAAGATTCCCCAGGAGCCAAAAAAAAAAAAAAAGAAAACATATACAAAATTGAATGCTTTTTGATCCTGGAGTATTTTTAGAACCCAGAAATTACAAAATTGATTTTCATAGTGCTTACTTTTAACTCACCTTAACCAATTACCCAGCTCTTTAAAGGAAGTTTAAAAAAAAAAAAAACAAAAACAAACAAACAAACAAAAAGGACAAATTCCTAAAGGAAAATATTACATCATTACTGTCCAAAACGCCTTTAATAATTTGTAGCTTGGTGCCTCATGTTTTATTATACAATTCCAAGTCACCAGAAATAACTTCTCAATCCAGCCAAGTCATGCAATGATGCATAGCCGAAGTTGCTTTGAGGAGGAAGGGGCTAGAGGCTGAGGAGCCTTGTAGACAGTTTTATGCAACATTAAATCTACAACAGTCTCAAAATCTAGAATAAAAAAGACTCAAAATATCAACAGCTCTGAGCTTCAATGAATTTAAACATGCTCTTTTTTTTAGCACAAGCTCACATGACTTGTTAAATAATTTACTCTATAAATTACTTATCCTGTCTTACTTATTAACAATTCTAGAGTGCTTTATATAACTGCATTAGAAATTTATTTTGTGGTTTTGAAATGTACGCAATACACAATCACCTCTCTTTTAATAGGCAATAGCTTAAAACTCGCCTACTATTTAGTTGGCAAGCAGTTCTTCCTGAAAAACACCAATTAATTTCAAACCTCATTCACCTGAATAATCATAAGTAAATATATTAATGACTTGATAGCAGAACTGTGAAGCTAGGCCAGGAATATACTTGCACTGCAAGATGTCGCTTTTAAATCAAAGTCTTTGAAGAGTCATGATGTACACTGAGATACAACAGAAATACATTTTCCTTAATGAGAAAATATTATGCTGGTCCTTTTACAAGAAGTTTGACCACTGTAAAAATTTCTCATTTACTATCCTATTAATATTTTTGCATGAGTGATCTTGACAAGGCCTACTTATTTGCCATTGTGTCTACAATGCCCAGATTTTACAAAATTGATAAAGTCATTTTGTTTTTGTCACTCTTGGCCCTTGGCTTTTGATGTATCAATGACTGATACAATTTATCCTAATGCAGGATCTCACTCTGGAGTTTAATTTATCTCCAGTAATACCAAAGTGACCAAACAATTATTACAAGTACAGTCTGTTATGATAAGCCCTGGTACTTGCTTTGCAGATAAAGACCAGCCCACATCATCATCTTAACCAACTGGGCAAATCTGAAATCTGTCTTATTTACCATACTAGAAAACGATGCAAAAACAGCCAGAAAGGGAAAGAGTGAGAGAGATGACTAAGAAAGCACCAGACATAAATACTCTTATGCCCTCCCACACCAAGTTTCAGCAGCTGGCCTGCACAGGGCTGATGCAGAAGTACCCTCCACAGGGATTTGGATGCTGCATCCAAGCAAGAATCTAGAAATAGTTGGACTGGGACAAGACTGCTTGTAAACTCTAAAGCACAATCCACCTGCAGACCAAAACAGGGGTGAAGCACCTGCGTGTCAAGTGGTGGAGGCTGCCAGATACATCGTACATCATCTCTGTTATTCCTGCCACATTCCCCCCATCTTTTCCCATCTCTTAAAGCCAAGTGAAAGACCTGGCTGTCCACTCACATCATGCCTGCTCCATGCCATCCACCTGGCCCACAGCCAATCGTCTGCACCATGGGCTTCACATACACACCCTGACCATGCAGTTACCCCAGAGCCACCAGGGCCTGTGGATGGGTAAGGAACTCAACTGAGGACCCACACCCCGGGTGCATGTGGACATTTTGCCTAGGACAGCAGGATCCTCTCATGTCAAGACCAGGACATAACCAACAAGGGAAGGACTTATTTCAATAGATACTCAGGAAATGCATAAGAATAAATTCTTCAAATTAATTGTCTTCTACTTCTCACGTGTTATTTATACCAGGAGTAGTTCCACCAGAAACCAATGGAGTGTATCTGGAGAGCACAGAAAATAACAACCAGGCCTGAAACTACACAAGTGAAATGTAACACTCCAGTCTCTTAAACCTGTTTCTTAGCTAGAATTAAGCAAGATCTGCGGTGTTAAAAATGGTTTGACAATCTGTGCCTACTGTATTAGAACTGCTTCTGTATGTACTTAATGTTTACAGAGCTCACACAATGAAATAACATGACAGCTACTGCAGTTCAATTTTTAAGTTATGTCTATAAACCAGTTAAAGGGTCTCTGTGTTTTATGTTAAAAGCATGCATGAAAAGACCATCTTAAATATGTGCAACAGCATCTCCTGAGAAATCCATGACTCAAAATTATTTTTAGATCACCAAACACAACAACATGCAATGTCACAGAATGATACAGTAAAAACCAAAAAGAACTGTTAAGGAAATGATGCTCAAAAAGCCCAGAAAAATTAGAGCTGAAAGTACCAATGCAAAATGACTAGACATATTTTAAGTTGATCACAAAAAAACCAAAAAAAAAAAAAAAAAAAAAAAAAAAAAAAACCAAAAAAAAAAAAAAAACCAAAAAAAACAACCCATATTTACAATATGTGTTTTCTGTTCTAGTCTTTCAAACCAGAGATTAAATTCTAGAGGAAAATTACTCTGTTACTTCTAAACAGGATACACTGGATAAAAAGCCCATAAAAATGATCACAGATGCATAGGTCAAAGTAATTTTTTTTCTATTTAAGCAATCTACAGAATATTACACAAACATCTGAATCATTAACAGCTATAACTCAGAAAGACCATTTCTTTATCACAGGTCCTAAAAAAATCTCCCAAAGGTAGGCCATACATGAGTAGTAGAAATGAATGCCTCCAGCTTTTCCCTCAAGCACATGCAGGGAAATGCAGCAAATTGACTTCAACGAACTGCAGGAATGTCGCCCAAAGGCTAGAATTTAGTCTAAACTCACACGGTATTTCACAGTACTTTTTATTTGTTCTAAAGGACACTGAAAAATAGAAGTATGGAGAATACAAACAGTGAGAAATCTGAATAGATTTGGGGAAAATATCCTGGTACCTTTTAGATAAAATGCCAAAGAAAGCAATTAAAAAACACGGGTAGGGAAATACAAACAAAACAGCTTGAGAAGGTTTTTTTCCAGAGATCTATCACCTACACATGCAGTATCCAAAATTTTTTGTTCTGAAAGAGATTTTCTTAGGCAATGTACATGAATGCCATGGTGCTCTGAGCTGTGAAACGATGCAGAATTTAACACGAAAAGCTACCGAACAGCCTCACCAAATACTGTCTTCCTGTCTTACTGAGGCCAATGAGGATGGAAGCACCGCATGGGAAAAAAACTTTTTTCCTCACGGTTAATTAGGGTTCTCTAATTCCCTCCCAGTTGCTGACAAGGAGCACTATATTCATTTCTCTGCAGGTTTTGTATTTTTTCCTTCCAGCCATCTCCACTGAGAAGGTCAAAGCAGGCTCGTATTCCTATGGTTAGGGCATAAAAGGCAGTTTGCTGTCACTTTCTGCCGCATGTCTTTTTTTTTTTTTTTTTTTTTTTTTTACAAAAATAAAACAGGAGAAATCTGGGGGGAAGGGAAAGCCACCCACTGTCGATGCTCTCGGTTCGCAGCGAGAAACTGAGAACGAAAGTCAAAAAAAAAAAAAAAAAGTAGGAAAAAACCCTCCTTTTGATGTACCTGCTGCCGCCGCAGAGGTGCGGGCTGAGCGGTGCGCAACCTCCGGCAGCAGCTGGGCAAGGCTCGGAGGCAAAGCCTAGCCCCGTCCCGCTCCCCGGCTGCCCCGCGGTCCCGCTGCAGCAGGCGCCGACCCCCGCCCCGGTCCCCGCGATCTGCATCGCCGACAATTAGGATTCATCATCTAAACGGGCTGGCCGCGGCAGCTCTGGTAAGCCGCGTCCAAATAAAATCACGCGGGGCTTTTAGGCTTCCAGCCGCTGCATCTGCCCGCGGAGCAGGAGCCTCTAGGCGTGGGTCAGTTCCCCGCCGCCCCCGCCCGCCGCTTCCCCCGCCCGCCCCGGCCCGCCGCCCCCGCGCCCGGCCCGGGCCGTACTCACATCTCGGTAACATTGTCGCCCTCGGCGCTCCTCTGCGGCACGGGGAAGGAGGCGATGCCCGGCGGCGATCCCGTGCACCAGATCCGCCAGGAGCTGCACCCGCAGGACGCGGGGCAGCCCAGCGCGCCCGGCCAGCAGCCCAGCACCAGGCAGCACAAGCCCCAGAGCCGCGCCAGGCCGGGCCCCGGCCTCCGCCGCCAGGACACCATGCTCACCCCAGCACTGCCCCGACGGCCTCCCCTGCTCCCGCCGCCGCCGCTGCCGGGGCGCACGGCCGGAGGGTGCGCAGCCTTCCGCGCCGCGGGCGGGCACCCCGCGACCGGGGCTCACATGGGCGCGCCGCAGCCGCGGCCACGGGCGCCCCGCCGCGCTGACCGCCCCGGGCGCTGCGCGGAGCGGCGGGGCCGAAGCTGGGCGCTGCGGAGGGCAGGGGCGAGCGGGGCCTCGGCGCGGCGCGGCACCTGCCCCTGGCCCCGCGGGCGGACAGCGGCACCGCCGGCCCCCGCGGCTGCTGCCGATGATGCTGCAAAACGCGCGGGGCGGCGGGGGCAGGTGGCGGAGGCTGCGCTCCTCTCTGCGGGGGCTCGGGCGGCCGCTGCCCGCCGGAGGGACGGCGAGCGGGCGGCGAGGGAGGCGCAGCGAGCGGCGGCGGCGGCGGGGCTCAGAGCTCCGCGCTCGCCCCTTTACGCACCGTCTCCTCCTCCCTCCAGCTGATAATAAAGCAGCTCCGGCTCCTGCTCCAGCCCAAGACGGGGAGCTGCCGGCAAAGTGACGTGGGGCTGACGCAGAGAGGGGCAGAAACTCCACAAAATGAGCCTGAAATAAATATTAAAAAAAAAAAAAAAAAGAAGAAGAAAAAGACAAGGGAGGGAGGAGGGGGGAGCGAGGGAAAGGGAGGGTGCCGAAGAGCAGATACCAATAGGCAGCCTGCACTTGAGCTTCAGCCTCGCACGTACATGTACACACACACACACTCATACAGTACATGCATCCCGCGGGATGGGCAGCCTGCGCGGACTGTGTGTCCCGCCGGGCGGACGGAGGCACCGTGCCGAGAGGCACCTGGGACGCCATCCAGGGCGGGAGCTCGCCATCGGGTGATGAACGGGGATGGCGCGACAACCCCGACAGGCGACGGATGTGCGAGCGTAAAACGCCTTGTTTTCCCCTTGATAGCTCCGCGGTCGGGGCTGCTTTTGGGTTTTCTGCCCCCACCCCCGGCTGCGGGTTTCCGCAGCGCTGCCGGTGCGCCGACCCCGCCGCAGTGCCCCGCGCTGAGCGCTCCGCAGGCGCCACCGCGCGTCCCGCCGCCGCCGTGCACCCCGGCCCGAGCCCGCACCCCGGCCGCACACCGACCCCGGGCGCCGGGGCGACGGCACTCCACACCGCAAGAAGTTATCATTTCCGCACATTGAGGCTGAGGCAAGTCTGAGTGACATACGTGTGTCACGTATTGGCTGGTGCAAAGAGCAGCTGATGTGGCATGCTCTTCCCTTGCCGTTTCTGAGATTCGGTGCTTCTGTCCTGCACATGACAGGTAGTCCTTCGGCTGTGACGACAGGTTCTCCACTTACCACTTTACCGTTAAGTATAAAGATGTTGATGGTTCTTTCTTACCTAATTACTCAAGCCGAATATTTTGAAATTATTAAATCAGGGCGAATTAAAAAAAAAAAAAAAAAAAAAAAAAAAAAAAAAAGGTTACAGAACTCTTATTACAAAGCTAAAGAATGAACAGTTAATACAGTGTTAAAAAGTGCTTGGGGATCAATTTGACATGACATTTACTAATCGAGAACACACTCCATTCTATTTGCATCTGCTCAGGCTAACAGGAAAATCCACATTTTACTGGGTGGCTTTGTAGGCCTCGCATGGGTTGATTTTGCTTTAAAAGAACATCCTGCTAAGAAAATCATAGCCATACCTAGCTGGAACACATATACAGAAATAATATTCCTCCCCATAAAGCAACAAATGCAGACTGTACAAAAAGACATAATCAGAAGTATTGTCAGTCTTGATATTTTTAACCAAAGTTATTGAAGTTAAAGTTAAATTGTTGTAGAAATACTCAGAATATACTGCCTCTCTATGTTCAGCACTTTGTTTTTTCTAAATAAAACACGAGGCAGATTAAGAGAGTCCAAATGAATAGCAAAGCCAATGAAACTGCATAAAAAACATGGAAAGACCTTTTGTCTACACCGAATAATTTTTTTTTTGAAAGGCACTAGTAAATTTAAAGTGTTTCTCTAAATGAAATATTTATGGAAGGATAGCAAGTAAGATGTCATGCAGCAACCTTCCAGAGGAAAAAGTTGGTGACTTTTAAAGGATTTGGAGGGAAGAGAGACTGAAAAGTTAATAGTATAAACTGCAATATGGTTCAAATTAGAAAAAACCTTGAGAAAGAGCCTTGATGCAGGATAGAAGTAAAATTTTGAAACTTGTAAGTTGCTGCAACACCTGCATTAGTGTTCTCCAGCCAAGTCTCCTTACATATTTGAAAAATATGCTTTATTCCCCCTCTCTCTCCTGGAGAAACACAATATCTTTAGGGCAATAAATACCAACTTTAACTGTCCTGGTGATTTCATAACAAGCTCACATTAGTCTAATCATATATATAGACACATACTGAATATTATTCTTTCATGGACATCTCTATTTTCTGTGAATCTGAAACTGAGTAGTTGTCAAAGAAGTTTTAGATGAAACCATGCAGTTGGATCAAATTGGCTAATTAGATAATTCAATAGTGTTGAAAACGTAAAGATCTGTAGGCCAAGTCATACATTCTTAAGGCTGCAGATCAGTGTTCAATAAAGCTAGAGGCAACACTTGGAAAAGGTATTATCACCTGTTGTGGTAAACATCAGCCTATATTTGCTGCAATTCAAAAGATTTCTCATAGGAGTGTTGCTAAACTGTACAGTAATATTGTCTTAGAAGGTTTGTGACACATAAATTTCTGCATGACAATGCCAAAAAGTACCAGGTGGGAAAATATGATATGGTTAAATTACCAAATACGATTAAAAATCTATTTTCCTTCTAAAATTAGTATTTTATCAAAATTGACTGTGGGAAGAATGTGGGAAGAAACAAACTGAAAGTGTCGTATTTTCAGACCACCAAAGCTGCCAAAATGAAAGCGATGGAATGCTCCATCAAGAAATACCATTGCTGGCCTAGTGGGGGAAACAGCAGCTCTTTCTACAGGCACAGCTCCTGCTTTGAGTTTTTAAAGTCTAGAATTATTAAAGAGTAGTTGTACAAAGAAATGCTGTGGTAAATCATTACTTCATTTCTAAACTAGGTAAGTTTCATTTCTATATTTTCTGTGCATTTTTTTCTCACTGATTCAAGAAAGTAGAAAAGAACTTAAAATACTCAAATACTCCCTATTAACCAGTAGTTAAGGAAGAGACACAATATGAATCAGTATTTAAAGAAAAGCCACAAGGAAGCTACTAGAGACAAGTAGCTTTCTGGTAATGCTACAAGAGCAAACATCATCCTGAAGGTGGTAAAATTATAGCAAAGAGTTGAAATTTTTACAAAGCTATAGAGTGTGATCAGAGGGCTAGAAAATATGAATTTGAGTAAAGACTGAAAGAACCCAATTTCTTCAGTACATGAAAGTCTGACAGGAAGTTCAATAACACCCCTGAAATATGTAACAAGGACAGGTAATATTTTTTCCTTGTCTGTAGGATAGAACAAGAATTAATACACTTGATTTACAACAAGGCAGATTCATGTTTGACATTATGAAAACTTTTGAAAAGGACAGTTAAGCACAGCAAATAGATCACTTCAGAGAACACTCAAATCTTGACTAATAGAGCCTGCTCAGAGCAGGTGAGGTAAACCTCTCCCAAGTTGGTAAAGAGATTTTCCTTAGGTAGGTGAAAGCAAATCAATGACTTCCCAGAAATTATGTTCCTTTACAATGCACCTTTCTTTGCCTGTTTTTATTTTACTGACACAGATAAACTTATGGGAGAACATTCATCTGGATGTATTACAAGGAAAATCTGAAGATGCTGAAAAACTCAGTGTTTGCTTGAAATCACTGTTCTAAAGTTGAGCATTTGATTATTTCAAAAGTTTTGAAACTTTAACTCATGCACCATACATAAAGAATGTGTCACAGAATGGGAATTATAATAAATATTTGTAAAGATTTAAACTTGTTTCCGGAAAAGAGGTAGGAGCTGAAAACTCAGAGTCCTTCTGAGAATACTATTATTTAGGTGGAGGAATAAGAAATTATACCACAGAGTTTGGGAACAGGTAAAGGCCACATGATTTTTGTGTGTGCTATGGGACCCCATCCCATCCAAAGGAGTGTGAACAGAAAGACCATCTTACCAAAACTGTGCAGAAATAAATTGCTTAAATTTTGCTTACAAAATTTGAGAATTTTTAGCTCTTACAAGAGGAACAAGTTGGGCAGTTCATGGGACCTCGTGATCTTATCAGAAACATTTTATTTTCCAGCGAAATATCCCAATTCCCATGAAACTTTTCACATGAAGGTGTTCTTGTGTTCAAATTAGAACTGTGGTCAGAGACACACATCTGTAGTCAGAGCAAGCCTGTAAACTCCAGTCGATAGCACCTTTTGGGTTGACCACTACACTGAGGTGTACCTGCTTCTCTTACATGAAATCCTACATCTTTTCCCTAAATGACAAAATTTGGCTTCCATACAACATTTTTCTGAATTTCCTCCAAACACGAGGCACTGTCTGAGTGTTTTAGCCTACATTTTATTCTTTCCAGTGTTCCACCTATTTGCATATTTATCTAGCTACTTTATCCTGGCTGATTTTGCATTCCTAATGATGGAAACATGTTTACCTCATCACTTTGAAGCTCTGCTCAGTCTTCATTGGCTTTAAAGTGAAGCTGAATCCTGCCACCTTGTGCTCAAGAAAATTAGCACATTTCTTTACTTTGGAAAGAAAGAAAAAAGGGGAAATGGGAAGGAAAAGTTTATTTACTACAGCGTTTCTATTAAACAAGGAATTAATTGAGGATCTGAAGATTTAATTGGTTGGCTCTAGTTCGATACTGTCTGAGATCTCTTCAAAAGGACAGTCACTCTCCAGAGACACTGTTCACACCATGGACAGCCACTTCTCATATTCCCATAGGGTTTTGGATCTGTTGCATCCCCATGACCTGATGCAGACAAGACACTTATCGAGCCTCTCATCCCATAACCTCTGTCTGTGTGATTGCTCAAGGTACTAATCACAGAGTTCTGGTTGCACTTGGTCACCTTTGCTATGAGAACAGCACTGCTTTCTTTTCAACAATAAGAAATCACATCACAGTCTGAAGGGAAAGACCCTTCTCATTTATTAAAAAAAAAAAAAAAAATTAGAGTATTTTTTGAAGGGATGGTAAAAGTAATACATGTAAGGAGCAATGGATGTCCCTTGTCTGCTGAAGTCCAAGTCAGCATTCTGTTTTCCCTCTGACAGAATTCCACAAATACCTTTCTGGTAATGTGTGAATGCAAACATCCTCCTGAAGGTGGTAGAACTGGAACAGACTTGGAAAGCTATCTTCCTCCACCACATGCTTAATTGTGCCTCCTCTTCTCTTCACCCCTGCCTTGTGGTGTACACACCACCCCCAGCACATTGTCACTGCTAGCCCCTACCTCAGCATCAGTCTATATTATCCACCACTCTCGTGAGTCTCTGTGTAGCCAGACAAACAGCAGCTTTTTAGTTCTGCAGCTATCCACTCACCACATTCTGCATGCCTGGCAGCAAACATCAGTGGTATGCTTACCTGTAAGACTTCAGCAACAGACATCCCAAAGCAACTGATCAGCACTAATATTCTGTTTTGCTGGGTTATTTCCAAACAGTGTTTGTTCAGGTTAAGTTTGTATCAGTTGCACAGATTTTCTCAGTTCATAGAAGTAATTTCTTCCTCAGATAACTCAGTTGACTCTCTATATGTCTGTTGGCACACACATATTTTGCTGTGCAAATCATGCTTGTCTTTCTGATTACAAGGATTCAACAGGTTGAAAATGGCAACATAATAAAAATCTGACAGCCTGTTGTCAGTTTTCTCCCCATTTAAAAGCTGTCCAAACTGTAAGGATTTTTTGGCCAGGTTGAGCCAATTATATTCTGAATCCTCCTTTAGAGTAGTCAGTGTAAAATAAGATAAAGGAAAAAAAAAAGAAAGGTTCCCCAAAACCCAGTCACCAGTACATGAATTAAAAGGATCCAAAATAATCAGAAAACTTAGCTGTTGGAACATTAAATGAAGCAATCTAGCTTCATTTTGCACAAGTTACTGAGTTACTGCTGCTGTCATCATTTACATTCACATGGCCTACATAGCATTGTGTGTTGCTTGTCACTATGATTTTTGACTCCTTGCCCTTCTAGGCTGTAGGAAATACAAGGACCTGAAGAAAGAAAGCTCTGTAATTTATTGCTCAAGATGGATATAATTTAGTTTCTGATGCAGATATGCTTATCATGGCTGTGCTAGTTAGTGTTTCATTCTAACAGAGGGCAAATCTCATTATGAGGCCTGTTTCTCCAAGGGGAAATACTGCTTGTACAGTTGTGTTCATTGTTGATAGCATACAGAGTAATTGTGTTCCAAAGCTACAGATGATGACTGAGCTTGCCTCTTGTCACAGTGGCACAGATAACAGCCATGAGCAGTGATAAGCAGTCAAACCAGTAGAGCCCTAGAAGGTCAGAAATCAATTGCTTCCAACTGATTGATTTAGGACTGAGAGATCCTGATGGCTGGTATAGCAGCTGTAAATGGAGGTAATTATTCCACTTATGGATAATATACTGTGAATGTCTTGGTAAGTCCAATTTTCATCTAGCTGAAAATCACTTGTACAGGACCATGGTTAACTTTCTTTCCCTTTGTTAAGAATATGGTACTAGAGATAATACTAAGTAAATTTAATACTTGTTAGTAGTTTCTATTTCCTGTTTGACTCTTCCCATGTCTAGTTATATTTCACATAATTTGTGCAGCTTCTATAAAATAGAAGAATTTACATGATATTAAATCTTTTTAAGACTGAGCAAGAAGAAAACAGGAGAACTTTTATAAAAGGCCTAGTAATTTCTTTGCAGTACAATAAAGTATTCTGCTCCCAGAAATCTTGTCCTGTTTATGAAATAATCTCTTGATGCTGACAGAATTCATTGCCGCCCTCTGGCCTGGCTTGAAAGAACATATTGACAAGTTTGCTGCAAAGTCACTCTGCTATCATCTGGAGGCTTTCCTGTTCAAGATTATTTTCAGGATATAGTCTAGCATGGAAGCTATACAGATCAGTTTAACACTTTTTCCAGCCTTCTCCCTCCCTACATCCTCTCCCTGCCTCAGCTACTTATAAAGCCACTCTCTTGCTGATTATTTTCTGCAGCTTTAACAGCCTTTAGTGGCCACCAAGATGTTCTGATCTTTTTGTCATCTTCTACAGAGTCTTCTCCTCTCCACCTAGAATTGCTCACAGAGCATGAGGGACTTCTTTACATAATGTTCTCCAGGTTTCTATGGTACTTCCACTCAGTTTCCCAGAGCAACCATACAGAGCAGGAGACATTTTAAGATGTACCATCATCAGTTAAAAATCCTTTTCACACAATTCAGATAACATTGTTTTTCCACATGGTCATGTCCAGCTAAGACAGATGATGCCAGTTTTCTGAAGTTCAACAATATTGCTTTGTGGCATGACAACATCTGAGTCAAAGAAGGAGCTGATAGTCATCATTCTAGTAATAAGGAATGCAAAGAAAAGATTTAAACCTGGAAACATTTGGGTTTTGAAAGTGTTAGCTTAAATCAGTCTTTCAAATCAGCCAGTCGGTTTGCTACCTTCCTCAAATATCTAGGTAAGGCAGGGTCCAGCTGCCTCCCCAGGCAGCTGGACCAGTTGGATTAAGCACATTATGTACAATTCTGTGCATAAACAATGCAGAATTGTTGACTCTTGTCAGTATTCACACTCATTTAAGGTGAATTCACCTCACAACTTAGGTCCTGAAGCTTAAGTCGGTGAAAAATTCTTACACCTTAACTGAAGTTTATCTATCATGCACAGCTTAGTCCTCAGCAGTTAAATCTTGTTTGGGTTAACCTTTTTTGCTTTGGCCTTATGTGCCATCTGTTAGCTTGAAATTATAATGTAGCAAAAGTTTATACCTGTTTTCACTGGAATTTGCTTTAAGGTTTTGAATAGATTATCTTTCTTAAATGTACGAAAATTCTTGTTAGTGTATTCTATTAATGGCCAAATTTCTTGATTTTATTCTCTTCCTGTGTTTTTTTTTTTTGTTGTTTGGGGTTTTTTTTGTCAACACAGCATGTCGATGCCTAAACTTTCACTAAATATATTTTCATTTGAACATTTCATATAAGAATTACAGAGCAAAAAAGGACCTTCTACCAAACTTGTCAACATAAGGCAGTTAACACTTGTTTTTCCTCCATCATTTGCAGTTTTATTACTCATCTTACTCATCATCTTCTCTCTTCAGAGGTTGGTACTTCTACATGTCATTTACATAGGCAATACTTTTTGGGATTTGTTCTCACCAGAATTATAACTGCTAAAGGCTTCTCTTTATTCCGGGACCACTGCTGTCAGATACCACACCTCACTCATTTCATAGGGCTTCTTCTAAGCTTTTTAGGTAAATACAAATATATAGGTGGGGTAACTAACAACATCAATGGCACATCAGCAGCAGCATTCAGTTTTTTCCTAGATCTTTTATCTCTTCAGCTATTTCAGAACTTAGACCATCCCAGCTGAAGAGACAAGCAGATGAAACACAAGGAGACAAACTCACCCTGTAACAGGGAAAATAAACACTTACTGTGGATTTATTGCTCCACACACCTAAGAGATGAAGTTGGTGTTCCATAGGTTTAACTTATTCCTTACAAGTCCCACTGGACACTTATCTCTGTAGCAAAAAATTCTCTGATTTTGTTAATTATTTGGTCCCACACCTAGAAAAGAGGATGAAAAATCCAAAAGTTTGATATCAAACCTCCTATCTGTTGATATCAAACAAGCACAGCCTTTCTTAGCTGTGCCCATTTTAATCTGCTTTTGAAGAGCTCTTCTGAAGAATTACTATCTTCTGAAGACAGATTTTCCTTAGCAGCAGAGGCGGACTTTAGTGTAAGGATTTATTTTACTACATGTAGAAATTCACAGCATAGCTCTATGTTTCTTTCATATTTAGTCAGGAGAAATGGACAATGGTTGAAATATCTCACCCTACAGGACCTGTGCCAGATGGATAATTTCCTGGAAGTACCTATTTCTCTACTGATTGCAAGGTGACTACATAGATGTGAATGTTTTTTATTCCAGATGCACGTATTTAAGTGAATAATAGCCCAAGCAGATTTCTCTGTTGGAGAAACCTGTTGATGCTCCTACAAATATTTGGAGTATAAGTACTGAATAAAAAATTACCTTGACTCCTCGATCATTCTGTCCCATAAAAAATATTTCTTGATTACAAGTCCCTACCATTTTTAATTTGCATTAATGAAGTTAAAACAAGGTAATGAAGTTAAAAGATTTTAAAGAGTGTTCTGCAGAAAAACAATGAGCAAAATCCCCTTCAATTTCAAGTGTATCATATTCCAATAAGGTTTGCAAGGTTAATTTCACTAACAGTCAGTAACATTTTGTTTTCATCGTAATTCAAGCAGATGACTCTTCATCAAGTCTTCATCAATGTAGTCGAATTATTTTACCAAAGATGTAGCTATTCAACAACAATGTGTGTTATAAGATACGCACATACCTGTAACAGCCAGTTTTTGCTTCTGGTGTCTGCCCCTGGGGACTTTCATGCTTTTGGAGTAATCGACTGGTGTTTTCTTGCTGAATCTCAGCTACTCAAATCCTTCAACCTATTTTAATCAATGAAGCAAAGTCTTCATGAGGAAAGTAATTTCTGAAATCTAGCCTAAAAGCTCATGTTCATGTAGCCTATTCCTGTTAGTTTCACTTATCTGTCCTAGGAATCCTTTCTTCCCCTCCACTGTCCTCACAAAAACTCCACACAATTCATTTCCTTTTATCTCCTACAGTCAGGATGAAACACCTTCTGTGCAGCATTCTTCTTCTTGGGACATGACTATGCCTCATCAGAGTTTTATGCAGTCATATCAGCCAGGGATTTCCCAGTACTTTATACAGAAGCATAGTTTTATAAAGTCGGAGTTCACAAATGGCCAAATCCAATTCATGTGATGCCCTTTAATACAGGCAATAGTTATTCAGAGTTGGATGTGCTCTCTCTTTCACTATTGATATCCCAAGTTACTGGTCCAGTCCAGATTCTGTTGCAGCTACAGGGCTTTCACTGAGCCTGGGACAGGTGTCCCTAGCATTTCCACTGCTACCTGTGCATCTACACTTGAAGGCCAAGGTGCTTATGTTATGAAAAAATGAGGGTTTTTTTCTATTATTTCTTTAAAGGAAAAGGTCTCGTGTCCTACTTCATGTTGCATATGCACCCACATTAGATCTTCGGGGGCTCAAGAGGAGTCCCTGAGAGGTGGTTAGTCTTCTTTCCCATCACTATTTATGGTGTTTTGACCGGATTTGTTTTATGGAATGACTCTTGCATAGTAGTCTCTACAATTTTTTTTTTTTTTTTTGTTACTTATTTGACCTTTTTTTTTTTAATTTGAGAGGCACTGAAGTAGTCGAAGAGATTTCCAGGCCTTCATCCACCCAGGGATTCTGGTCATAAGAACATATAGGATGGACACAGTCTCTTGCATGCTGTTTGAACCATAAGCAATATTTCTTGAAAGGCAGATGGCCTGATGGCTGAAAGGTTAAAAGCTTTGGTTAAACATGTGTGTGCATTGCCATTGATTGTGGATTTGATGGTATTTAAGTGTACTGTGAAAGGAAACCACGGATGTAGGGGCCTCTTCTGGTCATCCTTACTCAATCCCAGTGTGAAACAACTTTACAGATTGTCAATTTATTAATTGACCACAGAACAATTGGGTCAAAGGACGGAAGTACATGGATGATAACTACTGCGGTTTGTTAAATCTGGGTACATGGAAGTTCACTGCAGCTTCAGTGGAACTTTCTATGTGGTAAGGGGACTAACAAAAAGCCAGGATTGAGTTGGCACAACACATCTAGCATAGCTGAAGAAGATCTGTTCAGGTTGTTATTGTTAAAATGCTGACCTTCAGAGCTCATTTCAGGAGCTCATTTCACTTGGCAGACTTGTGCATCTGTGGAAAATATGTCACTATTTGGAAAAGCAAGGAAGGAAATACTAAGAGTACCATCAGTAAGATGATAGGCAAAACTTATACCACCATTAAGGTGATATGCAAATTACACACAGTTTTTAATACTTGTAGGACCGCTTAATTTTTGCTGTTCTCTTTTTTGACCTAAAATTAAAATAATTAGTTTGCCTTGCTGCCATAGTTGTACCTGTACTTGTAAAATTTGTATTTAATTTTAAAGGTAAGAAATAGAAGAAGTAGCTATAAACAATGATTATATAAATGATGTGACGGTACAACAACAAACATTTGTGATTCAATTAACAGTATAAAACATTTTTGGTTGCAATAATGTATAGCCATTAAGATTCTTCATCTCACACATCTTTGTAGTCTAAAAAGTTTATGTACTATATTTATGGTATTTAGAGAATTAGTGTGGTAGCACAATCCCAGAAGTCACTGATACGACTAGTATTTTATAAAAGTCACCCAAGATCATAAACACGCTGTGTGTTACTTCTGTTGACATAGAAATGCAGACCATAAGCACAAGGATGCAAACGCTTTAAAGCTGACAAAACAGCAATCACATCCTTCTGCAAGCAAAGCAGCAGCCATAAAAAAATATTCTGACAGTTACTGCTTTTGAATTAAGTTCCTGTTCTTGACTACTTAGAATGATGCCTGAGAATTCAGAGTCATCTGAAGACCAATGTCTTGATTAAAAACTTGTACAAAAGTGTAAAAAGCATGCAGTCTCTTTTTAAAATGGATGTTTTTTCTTCCACTTCTTAAGGTCCTGTGGTTTTGCGGAGTCACCATGTGCATTAGCACATTTACCTGCATATCCTGAGCATTATTCATGCTAGTAACTCAAGTGAAATGACTAATCTGTTCAATTGCTACTGAGACAACTTGAAAAATGAGGAATTTTACCTCAATATTGTGAAAATACTGAGAATGCCTCCTACTTGAGCCTAAACACAAGGAGACTCTGAAAAATCAAGAGCATCTTTGGGGACTTACCGAGACACTTGAAAAGAGAACACAGAGCTGGTTCAACTGCTTTCAGTTGGCAAGGGTAGGGAAAAGCAGAGACCATTTGCCCCAGAGTGATAATGGTTAGGCTGTAGAATGGTCTTTCATGAGAATATTGCTGAGTGTACCAATACCTGGTACATCTAAAGTCATATTAAATAAAGCAGTATAAACACCACTGCAAAACATAGACTTTCACTGGCATGCTAATATTCTAACCTTTTACTCTACTGCTGCCCAATATCATCTAATTACCAAACCTGTGACCTAACACTTCTTTTTCAAGTCATTGTCATGCTTGTCTAAATAGAGGGTTGAGTCAAAAATTGTTTGCCATTATGCTAAATGAGAATTTTTCAGAATTTTTCTTGCATTTAAAAATAATACTGCCTTTCTGGAGTAGTGAGGGGGAAAAGTGAAAAAGTAGTTCATCTCTCAGTGAAGTTCCCTCCCTTTTCTGTGCCACTTCTGTGTTCTTTCTTTTATAGAAGGGGATCTTATCTCACAGAACATCTCTTAGCTTTTTATTTATGTGGTGTACATTGGCCCAGATGATTTTAGACACTGTTAAAGTGGATGTTCCTAACTGCAAAATTGTTCAATGGGTTGTTACAGACACTTAATTGACCATTTGACTTTTAAGCTCAATCTCAGCCTGAGAAGGTCAATTATTTTGAGGTTTTTCATGCTTTTTGACTGCAGAGTGTGATAACATTGAGAAATGTAAAGCAATAAGGAAATACAATAGCATTTTGAACCCTGATTTAAGGGGAAAAAAGCAACTAATAAGAGTAGTATGCCAAGTATAAACAAAGGAATAATGCTGGAGTGTTCTTAATAGAGGCCTGAGGCACTAGAGTAAGTCAGGCTGTGCTGAGTGTTCAAAACTGTATTTCTTGACAGTGTCAGTATCTCTTTGTCTGGCAATAATGGTGCTGAAAACTGTGCTGTCACAAAAAATACTGTAAGAAAAAAGGTCTGACTCAACAACGAGTTAACCTGCTTTTGTGTCATGGTAATCTCTTTGAAAACAAGCTGAAGCAAAAAGATGTAAATGGGGAAATAAAGGTGTTAATCTAGTTCATCTCAAGGCAAGGATTTCCACTTCCAGTTTTGCCTCCTACAAACATCTTACTTGGTTGAAACAGAGCATGAAACAATGTTCCATAGTATTATATTTAAACTGCACAATCTTTTAAATGTCATAGCAAACTACAGGAATTATATCCCACTTCTCTTATCTGTGTTTTTATGGACATTGTCATCAGGAACTACCAATATTCACAATCTTCAAAATATTTTTCTTAGCATACAAAGCAAAAAAAGCTATACTGTAATTTGAGAGACATTGCATATGAAGGCAAGCAATCATGGCAGAAGAGTTTTTACTCTTGTTTGAAAATTGAGCTAATTTTTGAAGAAAAGTTTTATCTGAAAATAGGAACAAGTATCATTATTGGATTGCTGAAAGAAGAAGTTGGCAATATGCAATTTAAATACCCTAGAAAAAGTGAATATAAATAACAAATACAGGTCTTGGAGTAATCCTTGACTTTGTAAATCATTCCTTTGGTCACCTGAAAGACCCTTTGTATGTGTTACCTTGTAACAGAGGAGAGATCCAGGATCATAATGAGACTTGGAAAAAAATTACAGAAATTTTAGCCATTTAATTATATTTTCTGTGAGGCACTGTAGAAATTATCCCCTGTAACAGGGGGTAATTACTTAAGGCATTGAATTCCAGGCACTTCCAAGGGTTCACCAATGTAACTTTGAGTCTTGGTGTTGAGTAGTGGGTGAACAGTGCAAAACCAGTGGGCCCATCGGATAGCCTGTCAGAAAGAGTTGCCAGAATAATAAGCATGCTCTAGCTGAATCCAGAGGTTCAAAGGTCCTAGTTCCCAAATTCAAAATTATCATCAAGGCACACAAATGAAATGCCTAATAATTTCCCAAGTAAGTACAGCTAAGTTCAGTGCCAGGTACCAAACCAAGAGCTAACTGGGTCACTGTGTTCAGATGAATGACCAGTTTTGTTGCATGTCTTTTGTTTGGGTGGTTGGTTTTCTTTAATTTTACCCCTTTTTGCAAATAAAATATTTACCAGAAGCATAATTTTTCCTATGCATGAAGCTATTTCCAAAGAAAAATATTCCTGCTACTCCTCTCAGAAGACTATAGAGAGAGGTTTGGATTGCAGCATATGAAGCCAGAGAAAAAATGTCCCTAACTGCGTGTTATTGAGGGAATTGTGATGGCTTTGGAACTAATGAGAAACTTTTCAACATCTCTTAAAGAATCAGAATTGAACCTTAGTCAGACAGGACCTGTGTGAAACCAGTGATATTCACTTGCAAATTTCTGGGGAATGATGGACTTTATTTCTACATTTTCTTAATTTATTCCTTTAGGATTCACCTAAACTATGAGAAAGGAACACCATCTCCAAATGGATTGCTGAATTTTTTTCTCCATCCCTATAATTCATTTACTTTCAATACTTAGAAATAATTTGGGACAATTTGAAGTTTATTCAGCAAACTGATTTTCTAATGGCAAATTCCCGTGCTTTGTGTGCACATAAGAATATGCATTCTTATTATTCTGTGCAGACCAGACTTTGTAACAGTAAAAAATAGAAGTTCCTGTAAGTGTTGATCAGGTTTCTATCTTAGGAGAGAAAACTCATGGAGATTTTTATAACTATATCAAATACTGCTTGCCTGTGCATGCTGTGATTCTCTTTCCTGGATCAGAAATTTAAAATTTCAACTCACAGGCTGTGAGCTTGCCTCCTACACGAAGCTGACATCACAATTAATTAAAAGAAAGTCACTGTACTACTGGCATTCTTGAGATGAGGCATTAGCATAGCACATTCTGGACAGCATACAACTCCTACAAATTATACCACAATTTGCTTGGCACAGACACAAGCTCTCATCATTAAGGGAAAGTGGAAGAATACTGTTGGGATTCCTGGTGTAGTGTAAAAACAACAAAACCTCTCAAATTATTCAATCTTAAGGGATGAAAAGCTCAAAAACTACATTAAGTGGGTACCTGATGGTGAGGTGTAAACTGCTTAAGATTGCACCAGACAATGCTAATAGGTAGTAGCTGCTACTAATTCCTCAACAGAAATAGGAAGTCCTTATGCTCCTTTCATATCTCCACTTTTTTGTAACATGATATGTTCATTCATTTATTTCCCATGATGAGGCTGAGCACAGTGCATATATTCACACTTATTCCATTATTCTGTATTTCTAGGCATTTTGTTTGACAATGATAACAAACGAGTGAATAATACTGTCTCTTCTCAGACAAGTATTCACAGTCCAAACTTAGTTACTTTTGTAGATGTCTGCATTCCTGTTGGTTGATGAACCCTTGATCTTTGTCATTTCTTGTTTTAGACCAGGACTTCCTGGTAAAACTGATGTTTATGACAAGGCTTCTTGACTCTCTGATTCCCAGAAAATGCAGAGAATAGAAACCCCAGTGACTATGAGTCACATTTGGAAGCTACTGCAGGTCCCAGCTCAGCAGCTCTCCTCTGTTGGCTTGACTCATCAGTAGTGTAAAACAACCCATGATCTCTGAACACTGCTCATTGCAGCCAAACCAAAAGGAGAAACAAAAGAAAATGAAGCTCACTTCTGTTTATGACCCTGTTTTCACTGCAATAGTTACAAGTATCATTTCTCTGCCATCCTTTGTTGCTTTGTCTTTTTCAAAGCCATCTTCTACTCTGAGCTGGATAGGTATTCTAATTTCTAAAGAGAAATCTATTTGTAGTTTTTTTTAGGGTAAAAGTTTTATAAAGCAGCTCATTAAATAAGTTGGTTCTATTTCCTGGATATTTCTCATGTTCTATGTAACGTGCAGAGAAAGATTTGATTGCCAAAACACAGATTATTTTGGTTTTGCTCGCTGTTTCTCCTAGTCAATAATTCTGTTAACATGTAAGATGTGGCATACCCTCTTATCTGTAATCATAGGAGCAGATAATAGGTGCATAGGAACAAATCACATGTGTGTAAATGTGCAACTTTATTTTCAGTGGGATAGTAAAGGATAACTGGTACTTCTCCATTACAGATTAGATTAGACTGATTAGGAACATCTATAACTCACATGCACTTTCTGTGGTGCATCCATTTAGGGCAATAGTAGATCCCTTGGGCCATCTCTTAGTCAGAAACTGCAGGCACACTTCCCCACTCTTCTGCCAACACATGCATTCCAGACACTAGACAGCACCAGCAGTGTCCTCCCCATGTTTGTTACTCACAGAATCACAGAATGACAGAATCACAGAATACTGAGGTTGGAAGAGACCTCCAAGATCATTGAGTCCAACCTATGTCCTAACACATCGACTCAGAGTATAGACTATAACATGGCACTAAGTGCCATGTCCAGCCTTTTCTTGAACACTTCCAGAGATGATGATTCCACTACCTCTCTGGGAAGAGCATTCCAATGCTTTATTATTCTTTCGGTGAAAAAATTCTTCCTAATATCCGTGTATCTACTGTATCCATTTTTCCAAGAAAATATTTAAAACAAAGTTTGAAATGGTATTAGCTTGTTTCTACATCAGATCCAGATAGTTCAATACAGTCCATGCTCTGTGCACAATTTTATTCCCGTTAAAAATTTAAAAGGCAGCCTTTTAATGTCTTCACATTAACTTAAATTGTAGCCAGTCTGTAAAACAATCAGAGAGATGGTATTAAAAGTATATAAATAATAAAACAGATGCTTTAAAAAAAAACTTAGTAACAACCTGAGTCGACTTTATATTCCATAGAGCTTACTTGCTGAGAATTACTATACTTCAGTCAAATTTCAAACTGGAACCCTGGGTGAAATTTTGAAATTTTCACTGAAAAAACAAGATTTGATTACCCTGTTTAGTTACTTTTTAAGAAGAAAATGCCACTTTGTTCCTTGAATTAACTCTTGAAATCAGTTAGTGTAATTTACTTCTAAGGACTGAGACCAAAGTATGAAATAGCCACTCACAGAGAATCAAACAATAGCATCTAAGCTGGACAGAGGGTTTTTTCTGTGTTAGAAATTATGACAGAAGAAAGAGAACCTGTTATTGCTAACCTCCTGTAGTTTCACCAGTAAGAATGTTTCCAGAATAAAGGCTTGACCACAGCTAGTCCAGGATCTGAATACTAAGGCAGAAAGGCACATCCTTAACCGGTTCATCTTCATAGCCACAGGTCTGCATTTACTCTACTGCCAGGGTGTAAATGAAAAAAGTTAAAGATAGCTTTAGAGCCAATGGTATTACTTGCAATCTCCTGTATCTGTTATCTTACCAGCTTTCTTAGTTTTAGTGCTCTATTTTAATCCTACACTAGATTTGAATAGAGTATGTTGACTTTTTCCATATTTCCTGTGCTTGTACTACTTATTTTGTGACACCAACCTTGCCAATACCACATATGTCCACACTACTTCAAGAACACGGATAGAGCTGTACAGGTACACTGATATAACTTCATAGTCATTTGTCTCTGTTTAGACACAAATTTTTGAAGAAAATGCCCTGGAAAGAGTGTTCTTCTCTGAAGAAAAGGGTTTCAGTAATCCCTTTTTGCCAGTGAGAGAAATTAGTATCAATGGGTAAAAACAAAAAATGGTAAAACCAATTGTTAAGAAAACAAGATACCTGCAAGGCACTGGAAAAAAATTGAACTTTATACCCTCCACCTTGCCTTGTAGCTGAGAGTCAAAGATGCTGGCTGGGGAAGGGAGAGAAAAAAAGTTCACACAGCAGCTGGGAACTGCTGGGTTTTTGGTGTTGGTCTCCTCCTCACAGCAGGCGAAACTGGTGGATTTTAGTGTCCTTTCTCATGTTGGTTCAGCTTCCCCAAAGTCTTGGGTTTAAGATAGCCCCCGCTGGCTCCCTGGCTGGATCAGGGAAAACAAACAAACAAACAAACAAACAAAGAACCCCAAGCTGAAAACAGTTCATGGAAAACAAAAACAAAAACAAAAACAAAAACAAAAACAAAAACAAAAAAACAAACAAACAAACAAAAAACAAAAACCCAAACCAAAAAAAGCTGCCGAGAGGATTCCCAGTACTGCTTCAAGCTACAGGAAGGGGAAAAAAACAAACTTCTTGCTTCAAGCTTTAGCAGAAACCAATGCCACAAAAAGAGCAATATCGAGTCCCAGTCCACACCGCAGCCTGAGCACACCAGAGAGAGAGTGAGGTTTGAACAGAGCCTGCCCAGGGCTCCCAGGCTCCAGCCATGCCACCTGGTTCATCTTAAAGTACAGCATCCATTTCTGAGCATAAAACAGATGATTAGGGAATAGGTTATCATCTTGAAATCACCCCAAGGCATCATTCTGAAGAAAAAAAAATCTTCATTACTGATCTAACTTTTCTTTGTATAGCTGAAACTACCAACTGACTGAAAAATATTAATTTAAAGCATGTATCAGCTCATGTTCGCTATCTTTGTATCTACAAATGTCTCTGGTTTGTTCAGACTTTTAGAAACCTATTTCTGTCTATGCTGCCAGCAATATAGGCTTATTGAACACAAGCACAGGACACTTGTGCTCAAATAACTATAAAGCTTATTACAAATACTGAAGCAAAAATTTATCTTTGGCAATTACAGGATATAAAGCTAAAATATCAATATTATCCTTTCTAAGTGACTGGATCCACAGGGATCTAAGTTGCTTCTTAAATTACAGAGATACCTGCTTCTCCAGTTATACATTCAAGTATACATTAAATAAGTTTTGGGACAAATGGTCCTCAAGGAATTCTTTCAACTAACATCTTCTTTAAGGACTTCACTGAAATTACTTGTCATGTTTGTAGTAACACATTGCCTCAGGTCTGTGGAAATTTAATACGCACAGATACTGCCTGTAATAAACATAGATTTATATCCTGCTTCTCTTCTTACAGCTTTAAAAAGCAATAGGAACTAAGCACATGGTTTTAAAACTATTGGACAGTCTCCAGCTGACCCAAGGCAGCTCCTATTTTAGTGCAAAAATACTGTTCAATACTCAGATTAGAGGCCAGTAGTAAATGGACTTATTTTGTCTTGTCTTCTTTTACATCTGATATCATGTTTACTACAGAAGTATGAGTTGAAGGTAAGTACAAGCTCTGGCATGAGCCAAGCATTCTCCACGACATGCAGAAACCTATTGTCCCCTGAGTATGGTTAGGAGCTCTTCATCTTCCCAGGGTTAAGAGAAAGGCCCTTTCTCTTCAGGGAACTTTCTGTGGTGGTCTTATCTTCTGATCCAGCACAATCTGTTGAATTTGCACAGCCCATAGACTAAAGACCAGAAAGAGTAAAAGAAAGCAGAAAACATTCTAAAAAAAATCCCACTTCATGTTATTCCACATTGCCACAACCCTTTGCACTGGACTGGGTGGGAGCACAGGACAAATGACTGGGCTCTCATTGGTGACACCGCCACCTCTGCCAACCTCGTTCTGCTGCCTTGCTGCTGGTTCACTGCTGTGTGGAACACCCAGATTTCACTGCTCTGATGTCTACTGCAACATGGGGCCTCTCCTAGACAAGGATGAGGGCACAGCCAGGCGAAACACAGAGCTTGGAGGAAGTACAAGCTCCAGGATTCAGCCTTATGGAAAAGAAAAAGAAAAGATGCCACAACCTTGTTTATCAGTTGCCTCTTCAATAACTTTCACTTCTTAATGTTGGCTGCAAGGAGGGATATATAAATTTCTTTGCAGTGAGCCTCTGGGCTGTGTACCTAGCATACAGGAACTTTGGGAAGTCAATGCTGAGCAGCTGTGTTAGCATCACAAGAATTCTGGTGTCTGCATTTAATGTCCACATTTAATATCCACATTTAATAGCAGTATTCAGAAAATATTTATGTTTTATTTCACACTTGTTTATTTTCAGAGACAACAATGAAAGAGGTGCCAAACTCTCTTCAGATTAGAGGGTAACAAGCTAGAAAGGAGAGACAGGGTCCTAGAAAATCCTGTTCATAAAAATAAAATGTTGAACATCAGTGTGTATGGGTTACAAAGAGTGACAGATCAAAAGATATACAGTAATCTCTGGTGATCACCTTCTCTGTCTCCCTGTTGAATGCTATTAATTGCACCGCCAGCTATCACAAGGCACTCTAACAAAGGTTTGACAGATAAAATGACAGATGCTTTGCTAGGTACCTACTATCTCAGGAATTGCTAAACACTTATTTGTACACCACATTTAATAGCATAAACCATTTTAGCTTTAGAGAAAGAAAACAAATGGTGCTCTGCAATCCTTACAATACTGGACTTAAATTAGAAATCAAGTCAGAAAAAAAGAGTCTTGAAAGGGCATTTACAACAATGAAGAAATTGCAAATTCAGCAATGAAGGTTGAATCTCCCAGAAAGGAAACATAAACTTTCTACTGATTTCAAATGCAGAGTTTTCCTCTAGGGTACTGCTGTCCTCTGCTAGGGTTCTTCTGGCTTTCTTCAGATCTGTGTGTTCTCAGATCCCTTGTTTTCCCTCACTTTGAAGGGAACATATTGATCTGCCCAACATGCCACCCCTTCTGTGCGTTTTTCAGACTGGCTTGATTTACAGACTGATGCAAATAGATAATAGCAGCATGAAAACCAGTCCTAGGCACTTCAATGGGTCAGAAGAGGAACTCACATCACTTCTGGATCCAAGGACAAAGAGAATGTCTTTTTAGAGATACAGAAATATTTGGGCATCAGTAAATGATACAATCACTCTTCAGAAAAATAAGTAGAAATTCCACTTTACATCCTTTTAACAAAACAGAAACATGTATACAACATCACAGACACAGAACTTTTTTAAAGTTAGATGGGATTTAAGTGTGTATGTGTGTATTTTTAAACACATATTTTTACCATTCTTGATAGCCAAGGAAATTTGAAAAGTATAAGGTGTTGTTGAAGGACACTTTTCCTCTGAGTCATCGTTTTCTCCCACACTGAATGTCAAACACTTATGGGTTATGATGCAATAGGCACAGGCTTTGTTAGTGGTCTATCTAAACAGATACCCACCCCTTACTCCTGATCTCCTTCAGGTCACTCCTTCTTTGCTCTTGCTGAGAAACTGAACCATTTTACATCAAGAGTCTTCCATAGCTGAGGTGAGTTTTGGTAGGCTTGCAGAAAGAAAGTCACAAACTCTTCGGGATTAATCCAGCACAATTGCCATTTAAGTGGGAGAACTTCAGGATACAGTTAGTTGCAAGACACGTTTCAAGAGTCATATTCTTTAATTATGGAAGGGAAAGAGAGAAATAAAACATTAATATAAAAAATTATAATGGAAAAATGCAAAAAAAAAACCCCAATAAAAATCCTGGCTGATCTCTTCCTGGACTGCATTATATGTCACTATTTATATGAGGATTGGATATTTTATCTACATCTTATGTCCATAAGAATTTCCAGGGCACTCAAGACACAGTTAGACTGTTTAGACACACTTTTTATGCTGGGGACAAAAAAAAAAAAAAAAAAAAAAAAAAAAAAAAAAAAAAAAAAGGTAGTTTATAATTAAAACAAACTATATTCCTACCAAAAGATGAAGAAGAGTACAGCTTTTGGGTTTGTGCATAAAAGATTTAGAAAATGGCGGGGAAAAACATTCACAGGCATGTGATAACAATGCAATTGCAATTATATAACAAGCATGCAGACTCAAGAAAGAAAAGTTTGAGTTTTCTTCACCAAAATAAATAGATGAGTATGGTTGAAACTGTCTAAGCAAAAAGCACATGTATACAAAATGTCTAAGGCATTATCTCAATGAAAAAGAGAACTTTTGCTGTTTCTAGATATCAGGTTTCATTTAGAGTTATTAAAAAACCTAGTCTGATCTTTACTCAGCATCCATTCACTAATTTTTACAAATTCTAACACATTCCAAGTGTTTTTGATTGGTGCTTTATATATCACAGTGCATTAGGTGCCAGGTTTTAGGCGCTACAGGAATGACTTCTGTGAGAAGCTGCTGGAAGCTTCCTCCAGCCCCTGTAGAACCAGTCCTATCAGAAATGGTGGTCATGCTCCTGTGATAGCAGATTTAAGAAGTGGGGGAAAAGCAGCGATTTCACAGCTGTAACTGCAGCCAGAAAAGAATGGGGTGAGAACACGTGAGAGGAACAACTCCTCGTGAACCAAGGTCACTGGAGAAGGAGGAGGAGCGTTGTGCACTGGAGCTGAGATTCCCCTGCAGCCCCTGGTGCAAACACAGCCCAGGGTGAGGCAGCTGTGCCCCTGCAGCCACGGAGGTCCATGGGGGTACAGAGATCCACCTGCACATGGTGGAGGAGCTCCAGGCTGGAGCACGTGGATGCCTGAGAGAAAGCTGGGGGAGACCTGCGCTGAAACAGGCATCTGGCTGGGGTCTGCAGACCTGTGGAGGGAGTAGCCCACTCTGAAGCAGGTTTCCTGGAAAGACTTGTAGTCCCGTGGGGACCCACACTGAAGTAGGCTGCATCTAAAGCTCTACACTTGGAAGAATGCTTTGGAGCAGTTTGTGGGGACTGTTGCCCACAGGACGGACTCATGATAGAGAAGTTTGTGGAAAACTATCTCCTGTGGGACAGAGCCCACGCTGGAGCAGGAAAAGGACTCCTTTCCCTGAGCAGCGGCAGGAAGAACTTGTGATGAACTGAGTGTAACCCCCATTCTCTGTCTTCGTGCAGGATTGTGAGGGAGTGGGTAATGTTGCCTGGAATCAGACACTGATTTTTTGCAAACAATATTGAAGTGGTAGTACAATGAGCAGATCTTTAATGAAAGCTTGCGGGTGAACAAAACATAGGTATGCGCATATGTAGTACAGGATTTCTACTATTTTTATAACGTTAATTTATTATAATTTCTTAGTATATTAATATTTATTACATTTGTTATAATTTATTAGTATATTTAGCAGGTACATCCGATAAGAGACCAGTTTCCCCCAGCAATGCACCCTTGGGTCAGCCCCTTGGAGTTGCTCCAGGGGCTTTTTTTCCGTATTTCTTATTATGTCTCTCAAGTTCTAGTGGAAAGCAGAGTGTCTTAGTTGGAAATTCTTTCTTGAATATAAGACTAAACTAAATAAGGATTTCAAGAATTTGACATGGCTACAGTTCTAAAGTGTGGAAAAAGGGTAATAAGGTGCTAAAGGCTATAAAACTAGGCATTAAAAATCTACAAAGCTACAAATATATGAAAATATATAAAAACAAAAAAAAAATCTTTTGGCATCAGTAAAGCTTGGGAAAGAGGCAAGAGTTGGGGAAAGGTGCTTTTAAGATTTATTTTGCTTCTAATTATCCTGTACTGATTTTGTTAGCAGTAAATTCAATTGATTTCTGTAAACTGAGTCTGTTTTGCCCATGACAGTATTTGATGAACAATCTCCCCCAGTTCTTATCTCATTTCATGAGGCCTTCATATTTTCTCTTCCCTGTCTGGTTGGAAAGGAGAGTGATAGAGTGGCTTGAGTGAGTGTCTGGCATCCAGCCGGGGTCAACCCACTACACACAAGCATTCTGATCATCTGTTTTCTTCTCATTTACTCTCTTTTTTGTTTTGCTAGTAAAGCCAAGACAAATTGTATCTAAGAAACATAAGTAGAACTTCACAGCAGGAGGCATTTTTACTGAAATTTAATCCCTTATTTGCTTTTAGGAGCTTTTTTATTTCCTGTAAAAAACAAAGACTCCAGAAAAAACACCAAATGAAAAATCCTGTGAAACAATCAAATGATGACAGAAGCCTTAAGACTTACATAACACTCTTGGAAGACAGTGAACTTGACATAAATCTTTTCACTTGCATAAATCTGTTCAGAAAGTCAGTGAAATTTCCAGGTTCTAAATCAATGCAAAACTTTACCTTTCTTATAAATTGACCCTACCCCTCTGTGCTTTTTTCCTTTTTCCATCTCCATCCCACATTTCAGTTATGTGTTTTTCAGTCCCTTTGGACTGCATCATTTTACAGATAGGAGAATTTTATTCCTACAGCTTCTTAGGCCTAAGCTAGAAATATGCCTTTTTTTCCTCAAATATCTTTTTAAATGGGACTCCCAAATGGTATATGGAGAAATGTAGTCCTATACATTATAGTAGCCGTTTTTTCACATAAACTCATCTAAAAGACAGATATTATATGCCAGCAACACTGATTCATCCATCTGAAATTCTCATCTTCCTTTCCATGAATAGTTCTAATGTGATCCATCCTTTTTCAGATTGAGACTCCTTCATATCTTAAGTTACATACCAATTAATATGATGCCTTGAGATGAAATCTGAGAAGACAAAATATTAGATGTACAAGCAGGCCCATTTCTAATAAAGTACCAAGCTTTCTGTAATGAAAACTTATTTTTAGAAAGTTAATAAAGAGATTAATCTTCCAGACCAGAGGCAGTAAGAAAATTAACAATTGTTTAATCATGCAGATCAGTAAGATGTTCAATGTTAAGTGTAAGACTGGTCATTGACCCTTTCTAGTGAAGGAATGAATTATTATGTTCAACATTTCAATTTAGTCCAATACCACAAGTGCATCGTTACTGTGATTTTATTATACAGTCACATAAATAATGCAGTATTTTTAAAGATCCATAGCCTTTAGAACACCACACTGAAAGTAAGAAAGAAGTAGGCTCTGTTTAATTTTTACTGACATTAAAGTCATAAGGAACACAGAAATTTCAACAAGAAAAAAATCAACACTGTTGCAATGAAATTGTCTAGCTTTAACACAGTACCTATCAATCAATATATGGATAGTGGATTAGGAAAAGAATCTCAAAAAGAAAGTAATGACATTGTAACAATAAAGTCTGATTTAATATAGTCATTGTTTTGCCTCCACACTAAAATAATATATAATGCATGTACAATATTTTAAAATTTAACACTGCAAACAAAAACCCCATATGTTTCATTATTTTCTTTAGCTCTTACAAAAACAATGTGTTCTTTTATAGCTGTGCAGTAAGAGCAAGGACTTTGGGGAAAACACAGTGCTGAACAATTGCTTTCAATGCAAGGATCTCTAGGGAGGCTCTGTTTCACTCTTTGTGGGAAGGACCTTTTTGGTTATTTTGTGATTCATCAGTTTTCAGACTGCAGAGAGCAAAAGTCTGAAAAACATGAGCGTGATGCAGTGAAAAGCATTAGAAAAGGAGGGTTGGATGTAGACATTCTGATGTGAGTGGGTGTTATTTGGACAATGAGCAATGCTAGCTCTGCTCCTGGGCTTTCTTTTTGAGCATCTGTCTTTCTCACTGACACAGGCCAGGAATTCTCTTGCTTCAATTGCTTCCATTCATGCACAAAACTCTTAGAACACAATTGTTTTCTTATTGACTCAGTGTTGCTTTCTCAGCTATAGGTACAAGCACACCTGCTGGTATTGCAGCACAGCACTAACCCTTCTTTTCACATTTATCAGAAACCACAGCACATATGCGTGCATGTCTAATGCATACAGAGCTCCTAGAACCTGTCTCTTGCAGTCCTCTAACTGTTCTCTACCCAGCCACCTTTTCTAGGCAGTTCACTGTCATGTTTAAATGGCTGTGGTCACCTACTCAACAAGTCAGCACCACTAAGTGCTCTTTACAGCTTCTCCAAACATCTTACACATTTCTAAAGAACACAAGTAGTTCTAATTTGGTTTTTTTTTCACCAGTAGATCAGTGTATTTTCTCAGTGTGGTCCAGTCTTGTTTTTTGGAGTGCTCCATAATTACTCAGTCACTGATTTGGTAAATCATGGTGTCCTCACCACAAATCCTAAAGCAGCATGTTCTCTATGTCACGATTTGCATGGAATCTTATTTCAAAAACTAGCTACTTAGCTAGTCAATAAACGAATTTGACTATGCAAAAGTACAGGATAATACTGCTCTATGACATTATGAAGATCTTTTAGATCTTCTTTGAGCCAATAGAACCAACCAAATATTCCTCAGCCTTAGTTCCTCTGTTTATTATTCTGCACACCACAATTAATCCTATAATTCTTAAATGTTCTTTGATTTCACAGCAATAAATTTGATTGTCTTCTACTTACCAAAACACTCAGATGTAATCAATATTAAATCTCACTAGATGAGTTTCTTTAAGAATTGGCTTCACCATCAGAGTTGTTGCTCTAAAACATATCCTAAACCTCTGTCTGATCATTAATTTCTCCTTGGCTGATATGGATTTTTACTAATTCTGCCAAAAATTACATATTCTGAAATGAAGGTAAATCAAGGAACATGGTCACATGCTTATGTCTGAGACACATAAAATTTAAATTGCTGAATGGTCTGTCACCATAATATCAGTGATCTGTGAATTGTGTTTTTAAGTATTACTTTACTGACTGCTGTGCAGCAACTGACCCTGGGTATGAGATGCTCCCTGCTTGCATGGTGACATTTGCAGGCACTTTAAGATGTGCAAGTCCAGAAACAGAGGAAAAGTTCCAGTGTGGTTGTGAGATGTGGAATGTGACATCTTCCTGCTACTGCTATGTCAGAGTTGCTAACATAGCACAACGGGTGGGTGAAAAATTCTAGAAAAAAGAAGAACAGTCCACCAAGATTGGGAAGGGAGGAGGAGGGTTATTGAAGTAAGAGATCTTTCTTCTCTCCAACACGAGGATTTCTGTAACTTCTTGATATTATGACAAGGAGCACTAAAATGAAATGTAACTCTCTCACTTTTCACAATTATTCCCATAATTACACTATTGTTTCAAAATAACATGTTTTTAAATCAGGTGTGCCCAACAGGACTATGGAAGGGGTCATCTCCCTAACCTTGGTAACAGTGTGGCCACACATCAAAACAGTTTTGGGCCCCTCACTCACTACAAGAAAGACATTGAAGTGCTGGAGCATTCCAGAGATGGGTAATGGAGCTGGTGAAGAGACCACTAGTCTTATGAGGAGCAACTGAAGAAAATGGGGGTCAGGGTAGACTTTATAATTCTCTGCAACTACCTAGAAATAGTGTACTTCTCCTAAATAACAATTGATAGGACAAGAGGAAATGGCCTCAAGTTGCAGCAGGGGAGGTTTAGATTGGATATTAGGAAATATTTCTTCATGAATAGAGTTGTCAAGCATTGGAACAGGCTGCCCATGAAAGTCATAGAATCACCATCCCTAGCAGTGTCCCAAATGCATGTGGATGTCACACCTGGAGACGTGGAACACAGTGATGCTTCATTAAGGTGATCTTAGAAGTCTCTTCCAGCTTTAATGATTCTGTGATTCTATGATTCTGTAATTCTGTGATTCTGTGATTCTGTGATTCTGTGATTTGTCATTAAACATGAAAAGTCCTGATTTTTGAGGCCATGGATACACTATTTCCCCTTATGCTAATTTACTTCAGTTTTAAATCCCAAGTTAAATAAATAAAGATACAAAATCTATTTCCCATCTAAATATTTTGATGCAGAGACATGGGAAATGTTTCTCCATGTTGTCATACTCACTGGTTTAAAAATATGACAATTTTAAATTCTTCACCATTCTATCAGTCCTGGATGACCTGGATGGTAGGATAGAGTATATCATCAACAAGTTTGCACATGATATATATTTGGGACAAGTGGTTGATACATGAGATGGTTGTGCAGCTGTTCAGAGGGTCGTGGACAACCTTGAGACATAGAAAAATAATTAATCTTATTAAGTTCAAAGGAAATTCAACAGTCTTGCCTCTAAGAAGGAATAACCCCATGTATTATGGAAAAATACAGTACCCCATGTATCACCCACTGAAGGCTGACTCCCTGGACAGTGGCTGTTCAGAAAAGGCCCTGAGAGTCCACAAGGTGAACATAAGGCAAAATTTTGCCTTTGTGAAAAGAAAGCCAACAACCTCCAACTTTAAGGGGAACATCACCACCAGTTTGAGGAGTGTCATCATTTCCCTCCCATTTGGAGTAATGTGTCCAGTTGTGGGCTTCCTACAGAAGATAGGCGTACTGGAGCAATTCTACCAAAAAGCCTTGAAGACAGCATCCTTCACACAAGGAGAGGCTGAGAGAGTAGGGACTGTTTGGCTTTGGGAGAAGAAACATCTCAGGGGAATCTTATCAATAACTCCAAATATCATACAAGTATAAGCAAAGAAGATGGACCCAACCTCATCTCAATGAGTTGAGGTAGAAGAAATTCCATCTGAGCATAAAACTCACCTTCTTTGCTGGGAGCATGGTTTAAGACTGAAACATGTTTTCCATGGAGGTTGTATTATCTCCATTCTTAAAGTTTTTCAATACCATATTAGATAGACATGGCCTACTCTTGCTGATCCTGTTTTGAGCTGATGTTTTGGACCTAGAACAAATCTAGGCATACCTTTCCAACTTAACTGTTGTGTGATTCTGTGAATTAGCATTTTCTATGTGCAGTTGAGTTCTGAAGATTGACCAGTCCATATTTCTCCACAGTGTATCTCCTGCCTCCTTTATTTTGGTATACTCCTGACCTTTACATAGTAGCCGAATAGAGATATTACTACCCTGAAAATCTCAAGCCTTCAAAAATCATTCTTTATACAAATTTGTATTATGTCTGACAAAAAAGTAGATAATTTGTCATAATCTTCCAAAACCATTCATGCTAGGCTTAGCCTAAAATCCTCTCTGTTCTTTGATCTATTTCTTGTGTTCTCTGATCTATTTCTGCAGCCTGTTCTGATATGAACAAAAGTGACTTTTAATTAAAGCAATCTCCACTTTACAGTTCTGGAATGCAGTAATTTTTTTTGTTTTTTTCTCTGAAAATGTCACAATGCTGAAAAACAACATATTGTACAGAATAGAGACCAAATTAAAATATAGATTTAAGATAGCAATTGGAATTAATGTGATACCTAAGAAACATCTGACAAACAAAACTAGATCTCTGAGAAATTGTAAGGTTTATTATCCAACTGGCAATGAGATGCTAGAATGCTTAGATTCACCAATAATGTGAGCTGCCTGAAGGACAGCCTGGCTAGAGGGGAAAATGAAGCTGAACAGAAGAAAATATCTACTGGAAAATACTGACAGAAAATACCAGCTTGGAAATTACAAACCTGGGAACCAAGCTTATGAACCAGTACCATCCTTGGAAAGGGCAGATGGTCTCTCAGAAATACTGTTGGTAAACGTACAAAGAGGAGACATCCTGAGATTCTATCAATAAGTGCAAACATAAGGAACTGAAATCACACCTTATCATTCAAGAACGTGGAAAACAGCCTAAGAAAAACAGAAGGAACAGAAAACCCCATCATCAGTTCAAAAACGGAAATTGAAGCATCTATTGGCTGCACAAAGCAATGACAATCTATGCCATTATATGTCTAATATAAAATAAGTGTAATTTCTACTCAAAGCTGTCTCTCTTCCTGGGATCATACCTTGCCACACCTACTTTTTCTTTTCTAAACAGGTTGAATTCTCCACATTAACTTTCTAGAGATCTTAGGTTCTCACTCCAGATTCTCTACCACAGATCACCTTTGAAGTGAGACAGCTAATCTCACTGTTCCCCATTTTTGGACCCACTTTTTGGGTAGGGTTGTGTCTCATTTCTGGGATGCTTGAGTTCACCTCTGGGATTAGTTTCCCCCTCTTCAGGGTGGCCTGTCACCTTCTGAAATCTGTCTGATTCCCTTGATATTGATATTATAAATCCGTGTAAATATTCTATCATATTTGGTATTACACTGCTGATAAGTTATTTCAATAATGAAGATTTTATAGTAACTTGTAAAAATATATACCTAAGTGGTAGTCACTGTTAGTGATGGTTCTGATTGATTGCTGCTATCATACTATTGCTACCACATTATTGACTGATACTGTATTATTGATAGCTGATACTAGTTTGCAATAGCTGGGTGTATACATACACATACATATATGTATGTGTATATAGATACATTTACTTCATTAATCATAAGTATATGTGCTATAGGTGATTTTTTACTATTTTTTTCATTACAGTTTACTTGTTAGTTTTAAATATTGTGGTCATCTGTAATATAGCAGAGAAATTTAGAGGATAAAGTCTCCATATTCTCGAGCATTAGGGAACCCTAGAAACCCATGGTCATGATCTCCACCCTCCCTTTTGTTCTCAGCACCCATGCACCTTCATGTCCTTGATGGAGAAGCGTTATCAAAAGCGTTGATCAAAAGAGTGATACAAAAATCATATGGGAGTGTACCTTGCATACAAAAATATCTAGGAGGCACACTAGCTGCCTATTTAGTGCCTCTGGCTCTATTTCACAGTCTTACATAGGGGATAACTTTCAGTTATATCTGCCAATTTCAGATACTCCCAGACAAAATCAATAACCTCTGCAAGGCTCTTAGTTGCCTAAAAAGTGTTAAAGGCAAAGGGGTGGAAAGGAGTACAGCCACTGAAAAGGACAGAAAGACAGGGAGACAAAAGGAAAGCTAAAAAGCAGTCAGAAAAGACTATCTACCTTGAATTTCCCACCTAAAAATGCAGCTAATGGCATTTTTATCTTTTACAAAGTATTCTGTTGTATCCAACTCTGAGTTGAGTGCACTTCAGTCAATGCAAAATACCTCTCAGTCTCATCAGGATGTGAACTACTGATTGCAGATGGTAATGTATGTGTAATCCCAGTAACGTGACTGACATACTGATTTTATTTTGCACATCTAGTTTTGACTTGTCAGTCGTACTACAACCTGCCTGTAATCTGCTGTATGCAAGAAAAAAGATAAGCAGAGCATGACAGCTCTATTTCACAAAGATTTGGGGATTTGAAAGACCTTTCAGCTGCAAAAGAAAGAGAAAAATTCTGCATATTAAAGAATATATCTGCAAAATAAACTATCGCAGAACAATTTTATTCTCTTGAAGTCTAAATCCACTAGGTAGGAGTCATCTTACTGAAATTTAGGCATCTAAATTAGGCATCAAATACAATGTTACCAGTCAGCCTCCCTTTACAGTCAACAACAAGAAACAGGTACTTTCTGGGGGAAATTAGTCAAGTTGATGTCAAAAGCCAGATGGAGAACTGGATTAGTTGTACTATGAAGATGATGATTTTTTGTAAATAGCTTCTATGCACAGAGCAGTCATACCTCACCTTTTAGCTTTTGATGCCTATGTCAATCATCAGTCAGAACAGATGAATTCTACTTTAAAAAAAATATATACTTACCTCAGTTTAGGAAAAAAATACCTTAAGGGAAATGAGATCTATCTAACTTCTCAAGAATAGCATAAGTATACAGATTGGGGCAGAAATATCACAACTAAGATGCCACGTGCTTCTTTCAAAACACACAAGTACTCACATTGTGGCAAGGAGTTTTTAAAAAAATGCAGTCTGAGCAAAGAGAGAAGAAAGTCCACTCTTTCATAGGAATTGTAGAAGGAAATTAACTACAGGCAAAAAAAAATGATTTGCAGTAAAAATTGTATTCAAGTATGGGGAGCTTTTACACAGATACTGAGAAGACAGCCAACTGAGACCTGAAAGTGACAGTCTCACAAGTGAGCAGCCGGGGAAATTCTTTATGCGCACCATACCACTACTTACAAGAGAAGATGCTTAAAAAAAATAAACAGACAACACTAAAACCAAAAACACAAATATTTTTCTCCAAAAATGACAAAGAAGTTTGCAGTGTTCTTCCAGAATATATTTCCTGAAACTTCCTCAAGAAGAGAAAAAAAATGTCTTTCTTACAGATCATTTCGATTCATTAGCAAATTTTTCTGCCAAAGCTTTCTTGTGCAGTTCTAACTGCAAAATATTACTTTTTCAATACCTGTGAATCAATTGTGCTGTAGGGCTAAATTTGGTTTATTGCCTTTAATGGCAGTAATCCACAGAGAGTCCCAATATTAAAAGGTTTCTTTCCCCCTAAAGAATGATTACATTTTTTTGGTTATTTTTGCATTAAATTCTTCTAGAGCAGTTTAGTGATGTTCAAAAGACTGCATGTTTTTGTGGGGGAACTTTTACCTTTACATGACTGAAATTCAATTAATATTTTCATGTTGTATTTTCAACACATCATCATGTAAAACTTGGTTGATTTAGTAAACTTTAAATTGATACAGAATGCATTCAAAGATTTGAGTGATCTTTTTGCACACTTGTACTCAGGATTTAATTTTCCTAGTAAGGAATAAGTACTGTGGTCTAACTTAAGGTCTAGATTTTCTTTTAATGTGCTGTAGAATTAATCACAGGTAAATTCTTTAAGTGAATGGACCTGCCCCTCTTATAACCACCGTAAAAGACTGTGAGAATACAGCCACCATAGAAGCAGTATGACAACTGCATTTTATACTGAATATTGGTTTCCATCCTTTTTTCCAATTTTCTTGAAGAAAAAGGTTAAACAGCTATGCCCTGCTGATTCTCAGTACTGGTCTGCCAAGTCTTTCCCATAAACCATCATATTTGAACAAATGAATTGGTAGTTTCAGTCAAAGGAAGGAATCACTGTTCTTTTGAGTTCTGGAAAAACAAGTGGCTTTTTGGTTAGGCTTTGTAAGTGACTTTTTGGCTCAATGTACTAAACTTGGGATCATCTCAAATGAGGGAAAGAGATTAACATAAACTCAAATGTTACTAGATGCCCAAAAATCCACATTACACATATCATTAGAAAAGCAGCAGTAGTAACCTGAATCTTCATTAAAAAGCCAAGTCTCTGTAAGGCACAAATCCACTGGAATCCAGACTTAAAGAATGTTTTTTGTTACTCATACATATGTATTCTGCCTGAAATTTTCAAGATTTTTTTTTTTCCTGTAGACAAAATTTGGGCAAAAAACTTCAAGTCTTTTAGAAAACAAAGAATGATGGAGAAAAGCATAATAAATTCAATTTATTATGATATAATTTTTAAAAAACTTCCTACCTGGGAACACAAAAGAAATAAAATGAAACTTTTTGCCTGTCACTGTTCTGGGTAGCAGATAGCATGTCTATGACTGTCAGTTCTTTGTTCACTGAAAATAATCTATTTTTATTAAAATACTACATCCTTTCCAGTGTCAATCAACAGTTTTAAACCCAACAAATAAGTGATGGTAAAAATAAAATAATACTAGAATCAGAAAAAGAACAGGAAAAACATAGTGCCTTTTTTGTGAATTAATGAACAGAAATTGAAAATATTTCTGTCATTTTTGGAGGAGGTTGTGGGGTTTTTTGGACAGTAGATCCTAACTTTGTGTGCTTCACCATCTCTTAAAATGGACATATGACCCGATAGCACTCTTGTAATTGTTACATTTTTTTTACTACGTTGCTGATAGCCAGTAAATGTTATGGCAATTTGAGCACAATGCTGCAGTTTAGAAGAGAGCTCATCACATGGTCAAGTCCTTGCTTAACTGACTTAACAATTTTAAGAATTGTGGACCAGCACAACATATTTTTTGGTTAGGAAGGAGGTTATTTACATTTAATATATAGTCCTTACACTTCATACAGTTGACTCTGTAAATTAGTCCGAATATCTCTTAAACACTTTCACTTCTTCTCTTTTTGTTAGCAGAAAATAGATTATCCTTTCCTTCTTCAAGTGGCATAAAAGTTGTACCCATGCCTTTTTAAACTATGAGAAAAATTTTGAACTATTATTATGGGGTTTGGTCCCAAGTAATACAATATCCCTAGTGATATTTTGCTAAACTCCATGAATCAGATACACAAATTGAAATGCAGCTTCTTCCTTCCTTTGTAACCTGTTGCTGTAGATAACATTCAGAGGTTCCTATAATTTGAAGAAATACAAATAATGTCCATGAGACAACAGATGTTATTTTATCTTGCTGTCTTCACATATTGTTGAGATCTTTCAGTCTGAACATGTCTAGGTGAATGTACATTAATCAATGCAATTTCTGTGAGTCATGACACATTTACCAAAAATAAAGAGATTTCGAAAATTGTACAAATGCAGACACAATGCAGATTTTGCTCCTGCCACCTTCTTGGTTCTCACAAAACCCAATCTCTGTCACATGATGTATCTCATATAGCTTGATGTTACTCAGATTAACTGCATATGTTTAAAATATCTGTGCTGGAGATTCAGAAAATAGTGGTTTTCTGGCAAGTCATATACATTTAGATAGTTGATTTTAGACGACAAATAGTGGCATTCCAGGGAATTGAGAGAAAGATAGCTGAGAATTGAACAGCATTGCCTTATCCATTCAAAGAGGATGTTGTCCATTCATCAACTTGATACATTTCATTAAGACTGTCAGAACTACAAAGTGATAAGGTAATGGAAAGCATTCATTTTAATTATCTAGAATATTTCCCCTGTGAAAGTTGAAGACAGCTTCAGTTCATTCTAGTAATGAAGGGATAAAGAAAGTAATCACTTTATAGTTAGATACAGTTGAATAAACAAATGCTGCATAGTTTGCAAAAATACATATTTTTGCATAAATTCACTTGGCTTCTTTTGCTTGATTGGTTGGTTCATTGGTTAGTTTAAGGTTTTTTGAACAAGGACAAGATGAACAAGTACATTCATCTTAAAAGTAAGAGCTTTTTAGCTCTTTAACATTTAGTTTTCTTCCTCTAAAATTACTACAATGGCTTTTCAAACCTGTTTTAAATATATATTATCAATTAATAACTTTGGTTTTTTATACATTTAAATGTTTCAATTTGAAAAACTGTTCTGATTTTGAGTGTGGGTATTCTCATGGCTGCCACCTCACATGTTTGCTGGGATCCTTTCTCTTACACTGACCAATGAGCAATCATCTACAATTCACTATGCATTTACTGAAAATTACTGAAAATTAATATGAGCACAAATAAATCAAAAATCAGGAGACTTACTTCTACCTAATCCTAGAGATCAATGTATCACTACCAGTTAAAAACCAACAAAGACGAGAAATCTAGAAGTTTGTATTGAAAGATAGATTTTGATAACAAAGAATAATTGGAAACATGATTTTCAGTCATGATACTTACAATCATTGATGAAATGCTTCACTAAAGATCAGGGGGCTTTCAGTAGTAGCTGATTTTTCCTAAATACAGATTAGAAAGGTGGCAGTCTCTGATATTAATTTATAAGTTATGCTTCTACCACAGTTTTAGACTAGGAATAACTTAATTAAACCCTGATAATTTAGTCATAAAGCCCAGACTAAAGAGTGACAGTAGGTAAGCTGTTTTGTCAAGTGAATGGAGGATTCTGTTCAGATCAAGACCCTGAATGAAGATGAGTTTTTTGGCAGGAGCAAATCTTTTCAAGGAGGTCTGCCAAAACAGTACATCCACTGGCTGCTGGAAGTACCCACTATTATCCAGCAACCTCAAAATTGAATGGGTGCAGTCCTACACAGAAAAGCTAAAAAACCTTCCTCAGAAAGACCATATCAAAGCAGCTACAGTGAAGATTTATTTATAGCAAACACAATCTCCTCTCTCCAAGTTGACTTTACTTCTGCATAATTCTGAAAACATCAGGGTAGGAATTTGGATTTAAAAGTGAAAATAATCATTTTCTGTCATGTAGAGGAAAATATGATTATACAGGTATGTTCCACATCTTCACAGATGTTCTGGACAATGCCATCTAACAAAGAGACCTGGACAGGCTGAAAGGGTGGGGCTGTCAAGAACAGAGCAACGTGCAGCAGAGACAAGTGCACACTCCTGAACCTGGGGTGACATCACCAAAGGGCCACCTCAGGCAGTGACCTGTGTGTCTGGGGAGCAGCCTGGCAGAAAGGGACACGAAGTTCAGGGGACAATCACTAGAATGCAAGTCACTGATGTGACACTGCAGTTAAAAAGGCAGATGGTATCCTGGGCTGCAGGGACACTGCTAGCACAGGGACAGAGGCAGATGGGATCCTGGGATGCAGGGACACTGCTGGCACAGGGACAGGGGCAGATCAGATCCTGGGCTGCAGGGACACTGCTGGCACAGGGACAGAGGCAGATGGGATCCAGGGCTGCAGGGACACTGCTGGCACAGGGACAGGGGCAGATGGGATCCTGGGCTGCAGCTGCAGGGACACTGCTTTCACAGGGACAGGGGCAGATGGGATCCTGGGCTGCAGGGACACTGCTGGCACAGGGACAGAGGCAGATGGGATCCGGGGCTGCAGCTGCAGGGACACTGCTGGCACAGGGACAGAGGCAGATGGGATCCTGGGCTGCAGGGACACTGCTGGCACAGGGACAGAGGCAGATCAGATCCTGGGCTGCAGGGACACTGCTGGCACAGGGACAGGGACAGATGGGATCCTGGGCTGCAGCTGCAGGGACACTGCTGGCACAGGGACAGAGGCAGATGGGATCCAGGGCTGCAGGGACACTGCTGGCACAGGGACAGAGGCAGATGGGATCCTGGCTGCAGCTGCAGGGACACTGCTGGCACAGGGACAGAGGCAGATGGGATCCTGGGCTGCAGGGACACTGCTGGCACAGGGACAGAGGCAGATGGGATCCTGGGCTGCAGGGACACTGCTGGCACAGGGACAGAGGCAGATGGGATCCTGGGCTGCAGCTGCAGGGACACTGCTGGCACAGGGACAGAGGCAGATGGGATCCAGGGCTGCAGCTGCAGGGCCACTGCTGGCACAGGGACAGAGGCAGATGGGATCCAGGGCTGCAGGGACACTGCTGGCACAGGGACAGAGGCAGATGGGATCCTGGGCTGCAGCTGCAGGGCCACTGCTGGCACAGGGACAGAGGCAGATGGGATCCTGGGCTGCAGGGACACTGCTGGCACAGGGACAGGGGCAGATGGGATCCAGGGCTGCAGCTGCAGGGACACTGCTGGCACAGGGACAGAGGCAGATGGGATCCTGGGGGCAGCTGCAGGGACACTGCTGGCACAGGGACAGAGGCAGATGGGATCCTGGGCTGCAGGGACACTGCTGGCACAGGGACAGAGGCAGATGGGATCGGGGCTGCAGCTGCAGGGACACTGCTGGCACAGGGACAGAGGCAGATGGGATCCTGGGCTGCAGGGACACTGCTGGCACAGGGACAGAGGCAGATGGGATCCGGGGCTGCAGCTGCAGGGACACTGCTGGCACAGGGACAGAGGCAGATGGGATCCAGGGCTGCAGCTGCAGGGACACTGCTGGCACAGGGATAGAGGCAGATGGGATCCAGGGCTGCAGCTGCAGGGACACTGCTGGCACAGGGATAGAGGCAGATGGGATCCAGGGCTGCAGCTGCAGGGACACTGCTGGCACAGGGACAGAGGCAGATGGGATCCTGGGCTGCAGCTGCAGGGACACTGCTGGCACAGGGACAGAGGGGATCACCATGCTCTGAGCACACCCTGTCAGGCAGCAGCTGAAACATCGTGCCTCCTGGGCCTCATAGTTCAAGGAAGACACAAGAGGGTCTAAAGGAGGGCCACAGAAATGAACAGAGGGCTGCAGAACCTCCCCTTTGAGGAAAGACAGAAGCTGGGCCTTTTAGCCCTGGAGACAAGAACGATCAGATGGGGCATTATCACAGTATTCCAGTACTTAGAAGATGGCTACAAAGAATATAGATGTTGTCGTATCACAAGGAGTCATATGGTGTAGGCAAGGGGCAAAATGTACAAGAAGATATTCTCTTGACATAAGAGAGACTTTTTTTATGATGAGAACAATCCTTCATTGAAACAAATCCTCCCCAGGAACTAGTAGAACCCTCATCACTGTAGATTATCCAGATGCAACTCCAAAGGATGCTAGATAATCTCATCTAGTTTCCCTTTTCTATGAAAATGTGGACCAGATATTTTCTTGAGATCTCTTACAACTGTGTTATTCTGTGATTTTATTGGTGTTTCATTAATGGCCACATAATTCTTAATTTATCTTTCTCTCAAAATGGAAGGGTGGTTTGTCAGGGCTCTAATTATTGCTGTTGGTGTCTAGCACATACCAGAATTTCTCCATGGAAACAGAATGTATGAGGAATCTGAAGTAAAAATAAAGAAATCATTAATTGTAAGTATCAGCTGGGCAGTGCTTCAAGCAATGATTATTCTGTCAGCCTTCAGCTAATTGCTTAACATAACTGACTGTTATTAGAAGATTTTTGATCATATTTAAAAGCAAACAAATTATTTTCCTGAGAAAGAACAAATAATACAGACTTGAATGTGATGTCATTTATAGCATCTTTCTGTACACAGGGAGTTGGGGCTGGGTCTGGTTACAGCTAACTTATGAAAATTCAAAGTTGCTCTGTTGATCTACAAGACTTCCTTCAGATTACATACAGTGTAATCAGAGATCAGGATCTAGATCCTTCATTTTAATGGGCAACTCCTAATTCAAAGCAGCATGAAATTACAATTGGACCTGGAATATGAAAAAATAATGGACTTACTTTTTTAAGATATAGAAGACTATAATATATTGAGAATTTCACCCCATTACACAGGGTGAAATATGAAAGATGAAGGTTTATCTTCATGCTCACACCTGAAATGCAAATGTGTCAAAGATGTTTAGCTATCTCCTTTCATTCTTATCAGCCTCACATGGATCACAGCACAAAAATGTGTAGCACATCATAATCAAACTGATGGAAAGCCTGTATTATACAAGTGACTGTAAGGAGCTCTCTGTAAGTATATCAGTTTTAATTTCAGCCTCAAGTGGGGTCTTTCCTTAGAGCAGCCTCAAAACACCTACAGCTGAGAAATCATTCACTGCAAAATATCCTAATAATAGCTTGTGAATCCCCAATACTGTCAAAATATAAGGCTTCAGTGAATTACAAACTTATTTAAACAGGGTATGAGTTTACATTTGCATATTCATATGTATCCAAAATGGCACATATTTATGTGCATATGTACACATTTCATTTCCACCTAATCATACTAGACCTGAGTGGCTATTTTTTCATTATACTTCAGCTGAATCCCCTGCTAACTCAATTTATTGGTATAACACAATTTTCTTACAATAGGACACATGGATCAGGAATAGAAGAAAATATACAGTACCAGATTATAGGAATTATTTATTTATTGTGTCTAGGGTAAAGCAGCCAGGGAGGCTAAATTTGTTTTCTCATTGTTCCACACAGGAGAATCCCTAGTGTCTTTGTGTCCTGACATACACTCCTACACGGAGCTTAGAAAATACTAGTACAGCTTTTCTTCTGAAGGGGGTGATCTATTATTAAATAAGGCATTAAAAACCTTCAGAAAGTATTTTTAAGGCCTCCAGCTGCTATATGCTATTTTTCTCATGTTCTTCAGAGTTTTGCAATCCCTTCCTGTTTTAGTCTCCCAATAAAATGAAAGGTTGACATTATTCTGTGAGGTTCAGGTAATCTATTGATCTGTGATCTCTTACAATGAAATCATGCAAGAGCCTTCACTGACCAGAAGAGTACATGATAAAATCAGGTACCCAAAGAAGAGGCCCGAACATATGGTGCTGGAAGCACCACCTGGACAAAGGCCAGTAACTTATTGCAGGCCAAAAATGTTCCTACTTTCAGAACTAAATGACACAAATAAAAGAAACAGAAGTCACAAAAATCAGTTGTAACAGGGATGGATGACAATAAAACCCCATCACAAATCAGAAAACTACTGTTAAGTAACCTGAAAGAGGAAAGGTCATGGCATGGCTCTGGAATCCAACAAAAGCATCCTTTTCCTACACACAGCTTTTCTATTTCAGCCAGTTTTGGATATGATCGACAGGATACATCAAATTTGGAGCAGGGAGGAAATTCAGAGCAATTTCTTACTACACAGTTGTGCTCCTGCTCCAGAAGGGCTAACCTCAGCATCAGATTACCAGATGCACAGGAGTTCACTAATCCATTAGCTATTACATCTGCATTCCAGGGGTTTCATAAGAAATGCAACAGCTGTGAATCTCTGAAGTGTCTCCTAAAGACTGACTTTGGAGATTATCACTGCCTTTCTCCTTAAAACAGGATGGAGTTTCCCCTGTGGCTTCATGCTTCTGGAAGGGATTCTGGATAACCTCTGACTGTTTAATTCCTGCAGACCCTGGGAGCAGTGCAAGTGTGGGTGGTGAATGAAGGGAAAAGTTTTCCTACTGAATTCTGAGAATTCTTACCCTTCAGGTGCTCCCTCTTTTCCAAGAGTGTCAGTGATCTGCTGTCAAAATGTTCAGGAGATGTTTGGAGAAAAATATTTTTCCCTAGGCTGAGATAAGCCCCATTTCTCAGAGGTGCATAAACAAGTCCAAAAGGCTGGAGGAAGGAGGGAATCTGAATGTAGACCTTTTTTAATAAAAGAGCAACTTCATTCATTAAATGAAGTATTTATTTTAGGAATTTTTATATTCTAAAAACATACTAAGGCCATGAATAGTGAAAAAATAAGTTAAAATTAAATTTGGATATAACAAATAGCATTTTATAGAATTGTTGAATCACAATTGAGTTTGATCAAGGAGTCCAGCTCCTGGCCCTGCACCGTGTCACCCCATCCCTATCACACTGTGTACCAAAGAGCGTTGTCCAAACACTTCTTGAACTGTTAGGCTAGTGCTGTGACCACTTCCCTGGGGAAACCTGTTCCACTGCCCAAACACCCTCTGTCTGAAAAACCTTCTCCTGCTGTCCAGCCTAAACCTCCCTTGACTCAGCTTCATATTGTTTCCTTGAGTCCTGTCTCTGGTGTTATTTCAAGGCAATGCAAGCAAAGCAAAAATAATGAATTTGATTGCTTAAGGTTCAAGCAATCAAACTTATGTGAAGCTCTGCCAACAGTCATTAGCAAAGAAATTTTACTGAAAGGGATACCCAAACCACAAGCAGGACATTTAAATTGCTTCTCCCCTCTCTATCCTTAATCTTTGCCTTATGATCTTAAAAAGGGAATTTATAGAAAGTCTTCAAGCTTTTCTTAGATCTTAATTTGAGACAATGAAGGTAAAAATAGTTTATCTCTCTTTCTGAAAATATGATCTCCCTCAAACACTAAGAAAAGGCAAACATAGGTAATGTGTCTAGCTGAGCTCCTTCCTTCTGACAAAATACAAAGCAGAAATTCATACTGTGAGTTTGCTCAAAGCCAAATGACCTACGTTCAAATCTGAGTGTCTATAACAGGTTGTATTTCATCTGGAAGACCACAGCAGGCCAGTTCAAGTCTGGCCTTCACCGCAAGGACTCATTTTGGTTTTTTACCATACATCCATACCAAATGAATGCAGAATCATGTGGTGAAGGCATCTGAACTCAAAAGTACTCTGCATTTCAGCCCCAGGGCACAATCCATCTTGAAAATGAAATCAAGAAGGTAAGGCAAATGACTATGGAAACACTCATGTATTATCTTTGAACCTGTACCAATGTGTATCTCACTTTATAAAAATTGCTTTTCATCTGGGACCCTCTGAACCACTGGCAAATCTTTTACCATTTAAGATCCCCATTGAGATTATCCCTTGATCTTGAAAGTTCTGGCACTTCTTTCTACTGTAATGTTTCCCTGTCCTTTGTTATGGAAGGAGGCAGAAGAAAAGAACGAGAGAGAGAGGATCAATTTTTAATTTGGGCATAGTTAAAGTGCAGTTTCTGGGCATTATAACACGTATTTTCAGACACACTGGAGACAAGCCCTAAGGTTTTTGATGATTGTGTAACAAGTACAAAGAGAGTTACCCTCCCAAAGCAATATCATTTGTTTTAAAGACAAACTCAGCAATTCACCATTATGTCTTATACATAAAAGCATTTTGGCTCAGTTTGTATCTCTTTTAGCTATATTGGTTAAAAATTCTTTTACCATGTATCATATCACTGGATTTAACAGGATGAAAAAATTTCCATGGCTACTGCTCATAACACATTTTCCAGAGGAGTAGAAGATACCTTGTGTTTGTTTAGACTCAGCTACCAAGTATATTTGTTCCTGTTAGTTTATTTTATTTCTCAAAAATCTAATTTATTTCTCAAAAATCAAAAATCTATCTAGGAAGAATAAAGAGATTCTATTTTTCCAAGAGCTACCATCTGTGTTGGATTTAGGGAGCTTGTGAAAACCTAATGTCATCGAAGTTGCATACCTTTAGTGCTGCAGGATGAAGAAAAATTACTTAGAGCAACATATTAGTTTAGAGCAGATTATGTCACTTTATTACTTTGAAAAATATTCAGGCTATTTCCTCTTGCTTAATTGACATACTAGATGAAATAAAACACAGGCTGAATAGATAAGGTGTGACCATGGAAAATATTCATAACAATATTAAAATATTAAATTAAAACAGATGTTGCAAAGCTTAAATGCAAAAGAGTCAAAATTTTCAGGAACGTGTGTATGGGATACTTGCAGCTCCATGGTTAGGTACCAATCTACAATCTACATAGTCTAATTTTCAAAGCTCTTGACTATTCAGTTGCTCTGGGTGCTCTAGAGATTATATTTAGATAGGAAGAGAGATTGCAAATTATACTAACTTCTAATATTTTCACCCACACTGCAGGACAGTTGTCCCTTTACAAGCATTATGAAAACCCTTATTAGTACAAACTGGATGCGCATTTTATCTACCTGTTAATAGGAAACTGTATGGATTTTTCTCCAAACACAATTTGTTGACAGATCAATGCTTTAGCAAGGTGCCAGAAACTGCAGTACATAGCACTTTCTAAAGCATAAATTCCAAGAGGCCACATTTCTTGCTTTCATAACTTTACATCAGTCTGTTCTGCTCCTTCAGAGACTGTGGATCAGTGAGATGAGGACACAAGGGAAGCAAATGCTTCTCCTCTATCAAAACATCAGTATCAGATAGAATAGGAAAAACAAATATATAGTCTATAACATTGGGCAAAATTAAGTTAACATGACCTGAGGCAAACATATACACAGAAATAAAGTAATTGCTCGATAGGAACCCTCACTTAACAGATACAGGAGTTAACTTGGTGTGAAATAAAGAAAGAGAACTTAGAGGAGGAGAAAAAATAACCTCGGAGAGCAGTTTTAATTGCTTTGTAGTTCCAGCTGTGGCCAGTGTTTATAATGTAAATCTTCAAAGTCTACTTTATTTCACTGTTTTTTAACTTTTCAGCTGCTTTATTGAATAGAGGATTATGTCCCATTTTGTCTACTGTGAAGGTGTAAACTAGTAGCTGGGAATGTGCTTGTTCTAGATATTTCTGTTTTATGCAAGGAAGGAGATATTACAGGTTTTGATATGATTCTCCTTGCAAATGCTTGGTTGCCTCATCTTTTACCATTTAACCCTCTATTTTATGAAACTTAAGGGTTTGTTCATAGTAAAAGAACATTTTGATATGGATTTGAACTCTCAGTTCATGCTGTAAACTCTTCATTATGCTGTCTGATCTGGTTCTCACTCACTTAATTTTTATAATGATTTCATTAAACTTGGTGAGATACTAATGAGATTTAGAGCAGATGGTTGTCATTGCATTAACATTGCTCACAGTGTCCAGCTGTGGGTCTTTTCTCTTTCCATGTCCATACGTATACCTGTATGATATTTCATACAACAAATGCCATTGACTGACCAGAAATAGGCTTTTGCAATTTCTGGTCTTCATTTTGCAACTATATCTAATACTGAGTCTCATCTGAACTAGAGACGTCAGAAAATTAAAAAACAAAGAAACAAAGAAACAAACAAAAAACCAACCAAAAAACCAAAAACAAAAAAAAAAAAAAAACACCAAAAAACCCAGTAATGAGTCACTGTTCTGCACTGTTCTGTCTCCAAACTGCATCCTGTGCAAGGGCAGGAGGGAGAAGCGATACTGTGCCAGGTGTCTTCCCATTCCCTGCTCTCACACAGCAGAACAGCCTCACCTGGGACTGCCACAGGCGTTGAATCACCAGGATCGCATCATCTAAATGGCACTGGATTGTGACTGTCATCATGCCCATATCCAACCTCTGCCCTCATCCACCTTTCTTTGTCTAAAACCCATGCTGGAAAAGAGGCAAGAGCAGCCCATGAGTGGCCACACAAGATATATCAGATGATAACTTGATAATAAATAATAACAAACTGCTCTAACTAGATCCAAAGCAGAGCGCAGTTGTTCCAAAAGAAATGGAAAAAGCACATAAATTGTTTGGCAATTACTGATGTGTCAGATTAAGACCCATGTCCTTATAGAGCAGGAGGGGGTTCACTTAGGAAAATAACACTAAATTTCATTCTGGCAAAAATTCCATTCATTTTATCTGATCACTTTAATTTTTCAGTTCAGGATAAACATCTTAATTTACAGTAGCAGCTACAGAAACAATGCCTAGGATTATTTTCCTACACCTATCAACATCCCCCCCTTCAAAAAACTTTACTGTAACAACAAACAAGCTAAATGGCCACGTTTATTTTGTCAAAAAGCAACTGTGTATCTGAAAGCCCACATGTTAAGCAGGATAAATGGATGAAATTGTTTATTATTCCAACCATATGTAAAGCACAAAGCTAGAGGCTAAGACAGAAAGGAAGGCAGAGGAATTCTTAAGGTACTTACAAGCTCCCAGAATTAGGGTTTAACTGCAGTGCAAAACAATTTGGGATGAGAGCAAGGCAGATAAGGGAAATCTTCTAGTTTTAGTAGCCCTTTGTTTTTCACTTTGATAAAAAGTTATCCCACAGACTAGGCCAGACCCCACAGTAGTTTGTGAGATAGCTGTTGCTGAATATTCCTCACTCTGACTGCTGATAGTGCCAGGAACCCCCATGGAAAAATTCCTTGTAGGAGGTGCAGGCTAAGGCCTTAAAGCAATATAATCCACTCTGGATTCCTTCAGGTTTTAAAGTATGCAAGTGACTTCACAATCACCAAATCTATAATTTGGCTGGTATTTTTTCAAGAAGAACTGCATCTTTGTAGTTAAAACTGAAACACAAACATTCTTAGAGAGACCAGAAAATATTTGCCAAAAATTCTAATGGCAAGTGTTAAAACAACTCTGAAGTGATTAAATGCTTAGCTATTTTACTCTTAGGCCAGGGAAATTACCCAAATGCTTGACTTACATCTTCCAGATAAAAAATACAAAGAAGAAAAATCAGATAAAATACTGAAACTTAAGGGAAAATTTGGGATCTTCAGTACTAAAAGAAATCATGTTTATTGGATTTCTTAACTGTTAAAATTTTATCACATTTTGTAAGTAGAAAACATGAAGAATTTATCCATCTATAACAAACTGCCCAGTGCAGAAAGTAAACAAAATATTTATCTGTATTCTTCTCATCTTCATGAAAGATCTTAAAAAAGGCTTTCAAAAAGAGTCACAGTTGTGAGCAAAAGTAAAAGCTTGAATTCTGGAGAATTTAAATCAGCGCTTGCTGATATAAATTTTTTTATTTTCTAAGCTTCTGTGGCTCTATAGGGCACATTGGTGTTATGCAAGGATAGCATAGCTTTGTGGAAAAAAATAAGATATATAGCTTTCACTTAAATATTATTGTCAAATACTTTATAATAATATCAACATTTATACACTTATGTAAGTGTTCAAGAGGAGGAAATTATTTGCTTCAAAGTGCTGAAAGATAATAGTTATCTGTCAGAAATTAAGAGGTTGATTGGGTAGCGTCAGTAGACTGAAGTGACTCTTCTGGTCAGTAGTGAGAACAGACTCTTATGAAGATATATATTTATAATTGCTTCAGTAATTCCATGTGTAGGAAAAGAATAACATCAATAGTGTACCCTGCCTAAGTACAAGATGCCAAACTTCCCCAACCCCCTGATTAAAGGCTATTTTCAGAATTACGCATACTTTTACAGACATCTGTCTTCAGTGTAGCCTTCCTTGGTTAGCAGTCAAAAAAATAGCATGGTCCCTGTACAGCTGATGATGTTGCAAACCAGCTATTGTACTGAATCCTCATAAGGGTAAGGAACGTAACACTATGTGTAAGGGAGTGTCAGTGGTTGGAGGTTGGTGGAGGCAGCACAGCAGGCTGGGAACAGGCTGATGGCCATGAATGGTGACACACACCCTGAAACCAAACAAGGAGTGAAGTCACAGCTTGGAAGCATAATAGGAATCATTATAGGTTACAAAGTCTTGGTCTGCCCGTTATATGACATTTAATGAGAGTCAGTTCTGCCATGCCTAGTTGTGCAGAGGTCTGTATTCTGGGAAGTATTTGCCTACATCCTAAACAGTCTAGGGTGAAGATGGTTTGAAAAACTGGTTACTAAAGCATTATTTGGAAGCCTGATTCCTCCTGGAATCCAGAAATCACCTCCTGGCCCTGGCTGATAGCAACTTAATGGACATCCTGGCTTGAAATGTCCATGAAGGTTTTTCGCCAATTTTTTAGCAGGTAGTGTAATACGGAAGCAAGAACTCCAAGGCCATCTGATTATAGCAGGGGTGCCAGGACAGTAAGCCTGGTGCAGTTCAAAGTTTACACTTGGCAGTTAATAAAAGCAATTTACCATCTCTGGCAGCAGATGTTTCCTTAAGGGTATAGAAACTAGCTTTTAGCAGTCATCGGGCCCTGCCAGCTTTCTTGTGACAAAACCAGATGTGACAAAAATTACATAGCAAATCACTCTTTTGGGAGCCTACATTACCAAACTGTGTGGAATAGAAATATTAATTTCTTTATCTAAAATTAGAAAAAGGTCAGTGATTTTAAACATCTCAAATGCATTTAAAATCAGAAAGATCTCATTGTAATGTGTAGTGGTTTGCTTTTCAATGGCATAGGTTCATTGTCAAAGGGCTTTTAGGCAGCTATCATCCACTCAGGTGGATTTGCCACTTAAACAGATGACAATAGTTATTAGAAACTAGTTATTCTCACATTTCTTATTATTGACTCAATGATGATTCCCTGAAATAATTAGGTTTAATGGTGTTTCAAGAACTAACTGATCCTTTCTGCATTAATCTCTTGCCAACACATTGATGTTCTAGAATTGACATGAATTTACATCTCAACTGGCCTGAGGCTGTTACCTAAAAAACCTCAACCAACCAACAAACCAACCAACCAACCAACCAACCAACCAACCAACCAACCAACCAACCACAAAAATTACTGAACTTACATGAGAACTTAAGGCCTGTGATTTGAATAATGAAGCACTTACTGTGATCATATGAAAACAAAACTTGCTTAGTATTCCTGATTAGTAATTTTCAGTTTAAAGCTAAAAGCTTCTGTATCCTGTCTCCAAGATAGTTTGTTGGAGAAAGCTGTTTAATTTTTACATTATGTTTATGATAGATACTATCTTTTTTGGTAATCTGCAGTTAATAATCAGTATTTGACACTTGAAATGAAGAACCTTTTGATTAGAAGACCCTAGGAAATCTATATGATATCAGGATTATTTTTCAGGAACTCTTCAATAAGGTATTTTCCTTACTGAACTACTTCCAGCCTGTTTCCAATTATGTAACTGCTTCCAGTCAGTCTCAAATGAATGTACTAGCAGAATTTCCTCTTGAATCTTGGCACTTCACCAAATTAAATGGAATTGGGATTTCAGCTTTATCAGAGCCTAGGTATGTATTGCCAATGGCCTGGCATTGCAAAAATATTTTGATACATTCACCTTTTAATGACTATTATAGAAAAATGCATCAAAGTCTGAAGAATTCCATATCTTTCCATGTCCAGGGACATCTCATTTAATCCAGAAGTTTTTGACAACAGAACTGTAAGCTCTAAAAACTCCATTCAGTTGTTTGTTGATAACATCACAGATTTTGCTAAAACATTCCATTCATTTCCAGCATTTGTCAGTGGCATTTCAATGGCATGCATATGAGTGCTTCTAATCCATCAAAATTCTTTGGAATGGAAACTGTTCCACTTCAAATACAAAGCTTGCAGAACTAAGGTCTAAAGTTACACATTTCCCAGAATTTTAATCTGCCTCTAGACACAAAACTAAGATACTGTAATGAAGGAAAAGGTTTTCTTCTGTTATTTTTTAATAGTGACTAATAGCTTACTGCACTCCAAGGAGAAAATTATTCAAAGGCAAGGAGAAAAACACAAATACTGAAAAAGTAGTGCTATGCAAACCATACAATCACTTTATTGTGAGGCATATCTGAGCCACAGATGCTTTAAGGTACTCAGAATTAGTTAAGATTATCCATAAGACTTTTTGGACTTATTTTTTACAACTGCCCTAAAAATATTACTTTATTGTTAGTGAAAGAAATGGTGTTGTATCAAATTTTATAACATTGAATGCCCATCTCCCCATTTACCTTAATTTTTCACTACTCCTGTGCCAAAATGAAAGATAAGTATTATGCCAAGTGTATGCTTGTTGAACAGGTTTGGGGATATGATATCCTGTGCTATGGTATGGTATGGTGTTTTTGTCTTCTAGTGTTATTCCTATACATTAAAATATATGTGTTCTTTGTGTTACTACCATATACAGTGATGTATGAATAAATACAGAGTTTAAATCCCTGGGGAAAGGATGTAGCTTTTAAAATTATTGGTAAGTGAAAGGTCTTCATTCAAGGATGCTAAGGCATTTCTAAACATACTGGGCTCCTTTGAACACTTGCTAAGGTTTTCTATCACCAAAAAAAAATTAGAATATTTCACCACTGGTAAGCAGAGTGACCTGGGGGATATTTAGGACAAACACTAACGTTGCCAAGCAATCTGAATGAAGACAACCATATTGACTGGGTCTCTAAGCATCATTTACTGGAATAACCAACATGAATAAGCGAGAAAAACCTCTCAGACCTCCAGCAGCACCTAAGTCTGCAAAAGTTTTCCCAAATGGAAAACATTTCCTTTTCAACAAAGGTTGTAGAAACATTTAGATATAAAATCATGCCTCTCAAAGAACACACATCATCTGCTTCTAACTTTGAACAGGGAGATGCTCTGTAGATAGAAAATATTTACCTTTTGATTCTAATGAGTTTTGCAGCATGGGCAGGAAAGTAAAACAGAGAATGCACCTTCTTTATATAATAGTGTCAGGTATATGATTGAATTCACAATGTCAAAGACACTGCTTTTCCTGAAACTGCCTTTAAGTCTGGAGCTGCTGTTCAGCAGCAAGATTGAAGGGCATTCTTCAATTTTAAAAAAGCAGAAAAAGGATAGCTGGGGTTTGTTTCGGCTTGGTATGTTTTGTGAGTGGGGTTCTGCAGAATAGCATGGGTGTGTTTAATTTTATTAGCTGCAGTAGTCTTCTGTGGCAGCATCTTGGAGGTCCCCAAATTTATCTTGTTAATGGTGTTCATATCCTACCACTCAGAGTACAAAATGGTTAACCACAAAGAGGCAGCCCTCCATAACTGCCTCTGCTTTTTAAGTTCTTATTTATAAGAACTGTCACAGTTTATCAGTGGTATTCTCCAACTCACTACCCACACTGAGACCCTCCCAAACCCTACATAACCCCAACCCTAACCCTCTTCTTTCCTGCTGGGGCAGGATGGACTGGGGAATTGGAGGCACAGAAAGTGAAGATCACAGGTTAAGATAAGCTACTGTTTGTTTTCTTATCTCATTAATGGAAACAGCAACGAGGTAAGAAAACAAACAGTAACAGCAAAAATATTATTTTAAAAGTAAAAAAAAAGAAGGTAATTCACATACAAAAACAGTCACCACAGACCCTGACATAATGAAAAAAGGTGGTCAGCCTCTCACCCACCTTACATGTTTTTTCTACTGGAAGCCCTATTCTCCTTCCCCAGAGCCAAAGTGCCCCTTCCCCCTGACTCAATGATGACGTGGTATAGAATGATATTTGGGTCCTTGTCCAAGCTCAGATGTTTCCCCCTCCCAGCTACTGTAAAAAATCAACCCTGTCCAGGCCAAAACACATAAACTTCCGATATTTTAGTATTGTTTTAGAGAGTGTGTTTTCAAGTCTCTGTATGCCTAAGCAGTCATATTACTCAAAACACTGAAATTAAATTTCTCACTTTTAAAAAGAAATATATAAAAATAAAATTTTGGCAAAAGTGAAGTCTGAATTCAGTTTTTAAGTGCAAAATGTCACTATTATTTCAATGCTGCTTATAGAGATTTTAATGTAAAAATAAATGAGGTACTGGAAGGTACATCTATTTCTGTAGTAGCTATATTGAAACTTTTTGGTGACTCATGATGTCTTCATTTTATTTTATGTTCTATTTTTGATAAAATATCTTGCTAGTGATTCCTTCATAGGTAAGGGTGAAGACCATTGGTTTGTCACATAACTAACCTGGAAGAATCCTAAGCTTTGTCATGGTACTATCACTTACTCAACATCCCACTCTGCAAGTGTTCAAACATATTTCTAAATCATCTGCTTCCTGACAAAAAAGAAAAATCCCAGTGGTTCACCAAGAAACAGCAACTTGGTAAAATGGTGGCATGGTGCGAATTTGTTTTGGTGTTATTCTCTACTGTAGTACTGGAGAACTTTCTAAATGCACCAGTTCATGTCCTCCTGGAACCTGCAGTCAAAACTTGGGAGTAAGGGCCAATAAACTTAACTGTTACTTTAATTATTAATTATTTTATTTAATAAAAATCAATAAATCCATCACAAAGGAGGACAAATATTTTATCCAAATCACTGTTTACTTAGTCTCCTTTCAAAAGTGACTTGAGATATGATTAGACAGAGATGGAATGAATGTCACATAAACAAATACACTTACCTCTGAAAAATAAAAGGGGGGGGCAAGCTATTTTAAAAGCTTCATGTTTTCCTAAGCTTACTTACCAGCATAATTACTCATTTCCTCTGTTGATTTTTTGTCAAAAAATTCCCTGTAGCCTCTCTTTGATAGAATCAAGACCTACTCAGTTTCTCAGGACTTTTCCTATTTGTTGCCATCCAGAGAAGAGAAACAGGGCATTGCAATTTAAGAAATCAATCAGAGTAATCAGTTTGCAGGAAGGCATGTTTTATGCAGGCTTCTGATTATTAATGCCTTTATCTTTCAACTACAAAAATCCATTTCAGGTGAAGAAAAAATTGTATAGATGAGGAATGAGTTATGTCAGACTGATAATAACACATGATTATTCCACTTCAGACATCAAATGCATGCCCTACAATGTATGAGAGTAAGGAATCACAACAGAATTTTTAAATTCAAAACAATATCACCCTTTACATACTCTAGAATGACCAGAAGAAATTGCAGGTATATTCTTACAGAGAAAATGCTGACAGATTAATGTTATGATTTACATCTGAAATCTGAGGGGAAAAAGTTTGAGCACTACACTCTTTTGCCACTAGGTTAGAAGTAGAATTTGTGATTCTCTCACCACGAGTTCATATTTGTGTCTAAGGCATGATATCAACCATCTACCTGGGGAAATATCTACTTAGAATGTAAACAAACAAACCTAAAATACCTTTCCTATGACATTGTTCATAAAATCTAAGCTAAAGAAACATTCAGTTGCAGTGTTAGCAGAATTCCACCACCACACCCAGTTCCACATTTCATAAGAACTTCTAAGGATTTAAGCCCAAGGCTACACATATTTCTTATAAAGGTACCAAATCTCATGGGAAAACTTTCCTGCCAATTTGGAGGGAAGAAGACACAGCTGATGTCATTGCTTCAAGAAGCGTATAAGGAGTTCAGCTGTAGAATTGCTTATTAAAACCCTGGAATGCAGGTGTAATAGCTAGTGAACTGAGCATCTGGTAATCTAACGCTGAGGTTAGGCCTTTATGGATTGCTGGGAGCACAGCAGCAGCACAGAAGTGCTCTGCATGTCCTCCCTTTTCATAAAGCCAAAATCTTTATATAAAAATGGCAAATCACCCTGTGGGCTGATTTGCAAGTTTACTCCTACTTAATTTTGGAAGACCTTTTAACTTGCCTTCTGAGATGCTTTGCACTGGTTTTGACTTCCACAAATACTTCAAGGTTAACTCCATGTGGACAATAGTAAACAAATTCTTGAAGCCTGGAGCATCAACCTGGAACACTAATTTTGATTTTTTTTCCTTCTTCCTGTAGAATTGCAGATTGGTGCCTTTATCCTCATGAGCTGACCTCTCACTGCAGCTTTTCTGGAAGATGCCCTTCTTCCAGCGTGCAGAGCTGAAGGATGGTGAAGTCAATTGGTCTTTATTGTTCAAGCAAGGTCTGCCTGATCCATGCACTGCTGCTGGCAGGGAAGCTCTTGTCTTCCTGATGGCACCAGTATGGACTTTTTCAGGGAGTGGTACGTAAACAGCGCTGTCATTTCAGGTGGGATTTACTGGCTGTCCCCTGGAGACCAGCAGCTGTGGGGGCTCCCTGAGGGGGTAGGACAGAGCCAGTAGCCAGGGCTGTGCCACCATACAAGGTAGAAGCAAAATGGCAGCCCCAGCTCAAGGCACAGCTGAAAATCAGCTCCCAGAGGACAGGAAGGGCTTTGGCCACTGCCTCCCTGCTGGAAAGCAGTGGCACTGGGGAAACACAGTCATCCTATGAGCTGGTTCCAGGTCCCAGTGGCCAATGTTTCCAGGCCCTGACATGAAGTACAAGAGGTGTAAAACACATAGTCCCAGTCTTTCCAGTGTACAGCAGAAACAGTGGCATCTCAATCCTCTGTTCAGACTTCCTCTGAAAATCCATTTATATTTCAAAAATTGTTCTATGTGCTCAGACGCAGATTTTAAGTATCTGGACATTACCAATCAGACTTCTTGGGAAGTACTTTGTGGTCTTCGATATTAATCAGCTATTAATATTAATAATATTTGTTTTGGGCTAAGATACAGAATCAGTAATGAAGACATTTTCTTTCTAAATGCTTAGGATCTTTTTAACTTTTAATGTTCCAGGAAAAGAAAACGTACTTTTGAACCCTCAACCTCCTTTTGCTTTCTTGAATAATTTGTCAGAAATATAATAAATAAAAAAGAAACAAGAAATAGTTTATAAGGTTTTAAGCTTTAAGAAGCATAACTTGCCTTACCATGTCCTGCTCACTGCAAAAAGATTGGAAAAGAAGTTGCTGCCTTAGGCTTCAATGCAGTCAGGACAAAATTAAATCAGTGAAGATATGCGACAACCCGCTCTTTGTACCAATAACCACATGAAATATCTCACAAAGCCTAGTAGTAAGGAAGAGGAAAAGTTGGACTGCTGCCTAACAAGTGTACATACAGACCTTGAGTACAGATCATCAAGTGTCCTAAATACAGACAAGATTTCAAATACTATGGTATGTAGCAACAGAACTCTTTTCTTCAGTAGAAGCTTCAGTAGTCTGCAGCCCATGAGAGTATATACTTACACAAAGCTCATAGTTTACTGTAATATTACTGCACATGGGTCAGCACAATCCCAAACACACCCACAGGCTGGGTGTAGAATAGATCCAGACTAGCCCTGGGGTGAATGACCTGGAGTTGTTTGCAGAAAAAAAAGCTCGATATGACTCAGGTCTGCATACTTGCATCCCAGAAGGCCAGCTGTATCCTGGGCTGCATCAAAAGAGGCATGAGCAGCAGGTCAAGGAAGGTGATTCTGCCCCTCTACTCTGCTCTTCTGAGAACCCCCCTGGACTGGTGAGAAGGAAAGACATGGAGCTGTTGGAACAAGTCCAGAGGAGAGCCACTAAGCTGATCACATGGCTGGAAGATCTCCCCTGTGAAGACAGGCTGTTCAGCTTACAGAAGAAAAGGTTCCAGAGAGATATTATGGAGCCTTCCAGTACCTGAAGGGGACTTACAAGAAGGCTGCAGAGGGACTTTTCACAAGGGCATGTAATGAGAGGAAAAGGGGGAATGACTTTAAGTTGGAAAAGGGTGGGTTTAGATTAGACATTAGGAAAAAATTCTTTGAAGTGAGGGTGGTGAGGCACAGGAACAAATTGCCCAGAGTGGTTGCGAATCCCCATCCCTGGGGATGTTGAAGACCAGGCTGGATGAGGCTCTGAGCAACCTGGTCTAGTAGAAAGTGTCATGCTCGCAGGAGAAGTGTTGAAACTCAGTGATTTTTAAGGTCCTTTTCAACCCAAACTATTCTATGTTTCTATGATTCTGGCATATGGGACATTGGCTCAGTTACAAGGTAAACACAGCCCTCCAGAGCCCTACTCAGTATCTTCTAAATTGAGATGAGAAATTATATTAGAAGGAAAATTATGTTGCAGGCAAGACTTAGCAATTCTGCTTATATGCAAGTGGCTTCTGACAACTTGTATAAATATGAGCTCTCTGCTTATTGCACTGCAGAGCTTTAAATGGTCCATTGGGTCTTTTGTGACCCAAAAATGGTGTTCAGGCACCTTGATTCTTTGCATCTGTTGTGCATTTAGTTTTCAAGGATCTGGAGGAAAATAAAAATGTCAGTTTTTATCTTGTGCACCATATGGTTCAGGTATTTTAGATCTGGCAGCTTAATCTCACAGATTTAGTCTGACGATTTAGTCTCACTGTGTTGTTTTTCATTTTTTAAAGCAAGCCCCTCCCTTTAATACATAGCCCAATGCTAAATTAAAACCCCCATGTAGTATGTATCTAGTATGGTCTTGCTATAAATGTTGTCACAGTGATGGGTGCTGGAGGACTTCTGTGTACTTAGATAGAAGACAGCCATAATTCATAAATGGAGATCATAACATTAGAATACATCTCAACACAGTGCTATATCATTCTCCTCAGTCAACAGCATACTTTCTTTAAATGGAAATTCTTGGGAGCTCAGATGCTTTTGTATTATTCATTCAGACATGGCTTTGCACAACACTACACTGATTGACACAGGGTGCCATGAAAGCAAAAATTACAATGATTCTAGACTCAAGTCAAATGGCTTCAGGGTCTTTCCCCTAGACATTGCACACTCTACTATGGCACAATTTTGCCATTTAGGATATTAGTTGATGTGAAGGGATGTGTATTCATCTGAGACAGATCCAGAAGGGAAGAGTTTAATGCTTTGTTGCGACTGAAATTGCAAGCCCTATAGATAGAAAGGTGGAGACGTTTGCTTAGATATACTTTCTTGTCTTCATATAATAATGTAAAGTTATTACACCGTTATACAATAGAGACCACTTTTCTCTGACTTGCAGCAGTAACAAAGGCCAAAAGAATTTACTCTTTCTGTGTCTCTTCATTATAAGCCTATAGGTAAATGGCAATACTAAACTGTAGCCTCCTGCTGCTTGTTAGCTGATGTAGTAAACTCTCTTGCAGTATGACTTGTTTATAATTGCTAAGGTTGGCTTTGTAGTACTTATAGACATCTTAAATACAAAATTCTGTTTATGGTAGGTGTATAACAAATTTACAGTCCACTATGTATTGAACAGTTTAATATGGAGTTTGTTTCCAATGTAGTTATTACCATCACTCACAATTACATCATTTGCATTTTACAAAGCAACAAATAAAATTACTTCCAAATCTAAAATCACAGTAGGAAAAGTGTTGGAATGAAGCAATCTAAATTATATTGACCAGGGTATTTACATGCAAGCAGAGAGTTGGAATATCATCTTTAAAAACTAAGAATTGTTCTACAATGAGATCTTTAGTCCCTCTAATTCATCTTTCCACTTCACAGTCTGACCAGCACTGGATGCTTCAGAGGAACATATAAGAGTGCTACAAGAGTGGCAGTAGAATAAAAGTCCTGTATTTGTCTAAGGTCTAGTAGCTAAAATTCAGCTTAACTTCTAGAGTCTCTGTCTAACAAACCTGCTCCTTTCTAAGTGTGTGCAGCTGCAATAACTCTAAATTTTGAGACTTTAACCACCTATTTTCTTTTTACACTTGCTAGATTATTGTTCTTGATTACTTGCTGTGATGATGAATTCCATGGGCTCAATATACCATGCCTCTGGAAAGGGACAACTTTTATGAGTTAGAAATTTTATACTTTCTTGTACAATTGAACAGCTCAAATTTTGCTAGAGAAATCATGTCTTTTTGAATCCTGATCTAATTTACTTCACCAACCATTTTAAACATGCATACATTAAAATATCACATCTTATTTATTCCTCTTCTCTGGTAAGATGTGTTTTCTACACCTGTTAGAAAAAGCACCCCATTAAAAGTGGTTAATGTTTTAACCATTTGCTTGCTTTCTTAACATCTGACCAAGACTATGGTAGAAAATGCTGAAACTACTGTTACAAACAGATGAAGGTAAGCCACTATACATCCCTGTGCTGTTGTTTTCCATACTGGTCAGCATACATTTTTCTCTTGAAAAGAAATCTTGATTTTCCTTTATGTTTTGTTGCTTGATGGCTAGTTTTGCAATAGGTCCATATTGAATTGGCCTTACAAATGCCCTACTCCTTCACCCACAACCTTAAAGAACGCAATAAAATATGGAAGTCAAATATTTTCCTCCATTGAACAACAGATAATGCACTTGTTTAGATTAGATGCTGTCAACCACCTGCCTGCTACAGAGATAAGGTGATGAACTCTCAGTGTGTGAATCTGAGCCTTGTTTGAGAGTTTCATTTTAAAGACAGACCAGGACTCAATGCAGCAAATATTTCAGGGAAGCAAAAGTGGTGTCCTACTCTGCTTGCCAATATCTTTTCAACCTTTGAAAATAAAATGGAGAGCTTGCTTTCTGAGGAGTTTCTGTTTCAAAAACTTCCACTACCTTCCAGTACATCTGAAACCACTCTGACTTGAAAAGCTGATAAGGTCTGACAGTTCTGTCAGTAGAAACATGGACCCTCTTTTCTTCGTGGTGTGGAAAAAGGGACCATGTCAGTACACTTCTGCACTTGGCTCTCTTTCTTCTGCAAAATAGTAAGATGTACTTATGTTCCATTACAAAGCAGATGTTTGAGATTATTCTTACAAAGAAAAGGGTTTAAGTCTGTGTTTAACTCTTAATGTCTTTTCTTGCCTCGTTTTTTAACTGTGAACTCTGTCAAGCTTTTCAAATTGCATATTAAAAAAGAAATCACAGAGGTGCACAAACCCTTAGTTTAAAAGCCTCATCAATTTGTCATCTTTGGATTTCATGTCCATCAATCTTATCACTGAAACATGCTACATTCAGAACAATCAATGAAGTGTCCTGTCTATAAGAGAGTAATAGCTTCTAGAAATCTGAGGCCACTATTATAGACAGTGGTTGCAACAAACTAATAGAAACTAAATGGAATGGGAACAACAAGCCCAGGAAAACCCATAAGAAAAAGACAAAATAGTTTAAAAAAATAATCTATTTTCAGGCAAAAAGTAGAAATTAAATAGTGTAAGTAATAGAAAAGAATCACAGTGAGTAATTGCAGGGTGACAGAAAAACATGCAATTGAAAGAAATAATGAAATACAGACACTCAAAAGAACAGTATGCACACTTCTTGTGAGTGCTCATTCTTTACATTTTAGGCTTTTTTGTCACTGACAATGAATCAGATTTACAATGTATTCTAACAAAAAGTCATCCCAGGCACCTCTCAGGATGGTGAAATTCTTTAGCATACTGTTTTGTTCATTCACATTGTATTAAATTTTGTGCATAAGAGCCACAGTGAGCTTAATTGCTGAAGTCACGTTTATCTACTAAGGAAATGAAGTGAGCTTTTTCCCACATAAATATATCTCAGACCTACTCTAGAAGCAGAACTACCATGGATGAGACAAGTTGGTGATGAAAAATAATCAATCCTTACAATTTATGACTACTTGCTAAAGGTACATATTACAGGTAGCGCAATAGTGAGTAATTCTAAAAAACTACTGCAGGTAACTAGAAGCGTGAGTATTTTCAGTCTTTCCTTATTTAACAATGAATGCAGCTGGCATGTGCTTTGCAGGAGGGAGGCAGTCACAGTTTGGGACTTGGCTTTTTATCAGTGATCAAGTGATGATGATGATGAGGATGAAATGAATGAGTGATTTAACAAGAGAGGTGTTGTCCCTGTTGATAGTGCACTTCTGCAGTTACAGAAAAAGATTCCTACCAACATACATAGTATTTAGAAGCCTAGTTGCTGTTCAACATCAGTACAAATTATATTTTTAATTATATTTTTAATATACATCTAAGCCTCAGAAGTTTAATTTCTATCTAAAACATGATTGGCCTCCTAAACCCACCAGTGCCCTTGGAGAATCTCCTTTCAAGTCTGAAAATGGCGATTTTACACTTAGAATATTGCCCATAAATTGCGGAGAATTAGACAGTGATGCATTTACTTCATCTCTTATGCATTATCAACTAATATTATTACTTCACAGTTTTTTAGCTAGGATCCCTTACAACAACTAAGCTGTAATATGGGAATTCCCTTTGGTTTTCATTAATTCAATACAATTCTGAGACTTGCAGATTCAGCAGGGTTTCGTATGGTAATTTAACTGGCCTTGCTGGTCAAGAGCATTGATTCGTTCCACTTGGATAAAGACAAGAACACCACAAGAGCAGGTTTTGTGTTTGGAGGTCACTGACCTCCAGTCAAATGCTAGCGTGCAAGGAAGCATTATTCCTGTCATATCTCAGGGAAAAAAAGGCAGTTGACAAATATGCATGAAATGGTCTCTCTCACTGTATTGTGCTCGTTAGGAGATGTTACAGAGTTAGTAAAGGTATTCATAAACACTCTGAAGCAGTGTAACAGACAGACTGGGCAAATAATACACATAAATAACAGTATGCACAATAGAAATTAATTTGCAGCTGTGAAAAGCCTGACAAGTGTTTACACCTGGTAAAAACAGCATCTTGAGACCTCTTGATACCTCACAATATGAATAACAATATCAGGTGCAGATGGCTCTGTATAAACCACACATCAAGTTCCTTCATACTTTGGAAGAGTGATACTCTTCTAAAGAGTAAACCAGTAGATATTGAACCTGATTGACTGACTCTTTCCTTATTTTCTGTGGAAGGCAGAATTACAAATAGTATTAGTTTGCTTAATCCTGTTTTATTGCAATCACTTGAATACATTTGCCTAACACTGAATCAGTCTGTGTTCTTCCAGGGTGTAGTGTGAGGCTGTCCCACATTTGTACCTTCAGAGAGGCAGTGGAGAACATTTTTTCCCTGCTCAGCTCAGCTCAGCTTCACCTGAGGAGGTGTCTAGGAAGGATTTTTTTACGTTTTACTATTTTACTCCAAGATCTAGTCTCACACAAGGTACAGAAACAAACAAGAGTACTCATGCCAAACAGCCTCTGGCATATGCTTGTAACACAGTTATATCTGGCTATATCAAGGGGTTTATGTCCTATATGTCTATATAGGAGGGAGATATGTCCGTATGCCTTATATGGGATAAGTCCTTCATGAAGAAGGACCTGGGTGAACTTTCGGATGAAAAACTGAATGTGAGTTGGCAATGTGTGTGTGCAGCCCAGATCAAGCTCATCCTGGGCTGCATCCAAAGCAGCATGGGCAGCAGGGCAAGGGATGGGATTCTGCTCCTCTGCTCTGCTCTGCTGAGACCTCATCTGGAACAGCGGATCCAGCTCTGTGGTCCCCAGCATAGGAAGCATATCAACCTGTTAGAATACGTGCAGAGGAGAGTCACTAAGATGTTTAAATGGCTGGAGCACCTCTCCTGGAAGGGAAGACAGAAAGCTTGGAGAAGGCTCCAGGGAGTCCTCACTGCAGTTTTCAGCAGTTAAGTGGAGTTTGTAAAAAAAAGACATAGAGCAACTTTATACACAAGCAGATAGTTATAGGACAAGGTGGGACCATTTTAAACTAAAAGAGCAGAGATTAGAATACATATTGGGAAAAAGGTTTTTTTTTTTTTGTGAGGATGGTTGAGGCATTGGAGGAGGTTGTCCTGAGAAATTGTGGATATCCTATCCCTGACAATGTTCAAGGCCAGGCTCGGTGGGGTCTTGAACAACCTTGTCTAGTGGAAGAGGTCCCTGCCCATGGCATGGGGGTTGGAACTAAATTATAAAGCTCCTTTCAACTCAAAGCATTCCACAATTCTATGCCTCTATATTGGAAGTATGAGTCCTAATACAGACAAATTTCCACACCAGTTTTAACCTACAGAGTCAAACACAACCACTGGTATACAGGTCTATCACGGACCCTGAACATATTTTTCATTTCTAGCATGGGCTCAAGTTTTGGCCATTATGTTTTGACACATTTTCTTCCCATAAGAAAACCCACTGTGAACATTGTGTAAAGTAAAAATACATCCTCTTCTAAAGGTTTGGTTTCCTCTTATTGAACTCCAAAATTGTTAATAATCAGCACCAAGACAATCAAAGCTCAGCCCCTGACTGGGAACTGGTTAAACCTACTGCCTACATCTTGATCATCTATGGATTATTCTTAGATTACCATAGAACTGAATCTTTCTTCATTTCTCCCATGCATCTAATTGATGCACTCACCTTCCAAATTTGCTATTTCTGGCAAGTTCTGAAAGAAGGGCTTGCTCTTGTTACCCTGGGATCTAAATGCTCTCACTGTTTACCTGAGCTCTCAGATGAGGAAAGGGCTCAGCCTTCTATTTAAAAGGATTGTGTGCCCACAACCCTGGGAACTGAACTTCACCAACATAGCTTTATAGAAAATGTTGGCATGTTTGGCAATGACCTTAGCAATAAATACCTCAGGCCTCTCCTTTTTGAAACAAATTTTTATCCTTCTTTTATCAGAAAAATTACTGCATAGAAGTGCCATGCTGCAGAATATGTTAGTTATGTGTTTATGGCACCGAGACTGTGAAATGCATGGGATTTATAAATAAACACATTCAACTGTGCTTAGGACTACCAACAAAGAGAATGGGCTTCACAACACCAGCGGACCTTGACTACAGTTTTCTCCCATATAGATTTCAGGAAGCTTTCTAAACAAAACTGCATCTCTTTCTTTGGCGTATGCATGCTATTTTGTACATTGCAATTGTGGTTACAGTAATTCCCGTCCTGAAGTAACAAAATGAAATCTAGTGTCTGTCACATAGATAGTATTCTGGTCTTTACAGGGTTCTGTTAAGAGTCTGTCCATTTATTTCTACTCTGATCAATTTATTATTTGGGCTTCTGTTTATCAAGATGTCATCATTGCTCTGATTAACCAGCATACAGATTCCTTCTGTTTTCCTGCTGCATGCATGTGATTGTGTTGGGCAGCTGCTGAAAAGACAGAGGAATGTTGCTTGTGTAAAACATAGAAATTGGGACGTATATTCAATTATTCCACACACCAGCCTTGGAAGTGGTTTAGAAGTTGTTTATGTAACTTTGAAGGATTTAGGTGTGACCTAAGACAAGTACATTAGAAACATCTGAAATGGCAGCCTGAGGATAATTTCTTTATGTGCAAATGGCAAATTTCCAAAACTCAAAATATGAAGATATCTTGTACACCCAGGCTAAACTTTGTATACATCTTTATGCAGAACAGAAGCAAAGGAACAACAGGCTTCAAAAAATAGAGTAGGACAAAAGCAAACGAAGAGGGTTTTGGTTTTGAGTGTATTCTGCTGAGTACAAGAACGGAACTGGCTGGCCTCAGCTGTTTCAACATAACTTATTTCCATATGGTAAAATAATGCATTGCAGAAATCTCATGATTTCTTTGGCTGACTCATCTCTCTATTTACCCAAAGAGCAATTTCCTATTCAAATGGAAGAATTGTTGTACCATTGCTTTTATTGCTTAAGATCAATAACAAACCTTGTCCCTTAGTTTTCCTCTGGGAAAAAAATAAACCTCAAAAAATCAAACTTATGAGGAAATTACAGCTCTGTAATTTTCACACAAATGCAGCAGAGACCCTCATCACCACTCTGTCTAGCTGAGGTTTATAGGCTACTGTTAAAAATTTAAAGAAAAACACAGAGACCTAAATTGGCAGTAGCCATTTAGTGAACAGTCAGTTTTAAAACTGGGTAAATGTTCTTTTTTTCCCTTCAGCTATAAGGAAAAATAAAGATTTTCTTTTCCAATCTTCAGATCTCAAGATCTAAAAGAGTAGCAGACATTAGGCAGACATAATTCATTCTCTTCTGATTCACCTGGGGTAATGTAGTGTTAGTAACAGAGAGGCTCTCTGTACCTGCAAACTAACTCCTATTTGTTACAGAACTGTATAGATTAGGCCCCCAACTGGCGCAAATCACAGGCTCTATTGGAGCTGCATCAATCTGCAGTCATCAAGAGTCAAACCAGTTTGTTCTCTAAGTGGTAAAATTACAAGCCAGTCAAATCCATTTCTTTTGCCATTAACCACATTGGAGAAACATTCTTCCCATGTTTGAGAAATTGACAGGAGCTACTGCGTGTTTTAACCCCAGCTGGAAATTAAACCCCATGCAGCTGCTTGAGTCCCTCCAGCCCCTCAGGTGAGAGATACAAAAGGAAAATATCCCAATTTGAGACAAAAATAGTTTACTGGAAACAGCCATGAGATAAGAAAACACACAGGAACAGCAATAATACTAATAACTATAGTGTATAAAAGAGAGTGATTATATGAAAAATGCTTGCTGAGTCCAACCTGATGTGATGTGACTGCTGTCAGAGCCGCCTCCTGCTCCATTAGCCACTCACTCCCTTATAAAAGGAACAAAATGGCAAAGACCTCCCTGCCTGACACCTTTTCTTTTTCCAGCTGTGGCCACAACCCTCTTCTTCCCAAAACCAGAATCCCCTGCTTCCGCCCCACCAAAGACATGAAGTGATATAGGGTAACAATCTAGACACACCCACAGGGCACCAGGCTCCACTCCCTCTCAGCTACTGTGGAAAATTAACCCTGTCCTTGGCTGATACTAGGACTCCTATCCAAATGACAAATAGTTTTATAGCATGAAAGAACATATTTTAAAATAACTTCTATGTATTAAAAGTTACTTCGATTTTTTTTGCAAATTAATGACTCTGTAAGAGGAATTAATATGTTTCTGTAATATTCAGTGGGTTTTTACCACTGATAGCTAACTGCCTCTTGGTGATGATATGTTGAATATATGCAGATTACTTTACAGACTAAGATTGTGCCAAAATAATTCTTCACTTAAAATATGAACTTTCTATATTTTCTTTGAAATGTTTTACTATCCTACCATTTTCCCTATTGATTCAAAGGTAGTAAAATTTAAAGAGTATTGCTTTGATGTATGAGGTTCAATTTCTAATGTGGTTATTAAGGAAATGCTTTGTTAAAGAGCTTGCATTATGTATTTGAAACATAAATGAAATCATAATTAATGTACATTTGCAGTATCAGATTAATTCCAAACTTAGAAATCTTCTTATTCTTCCCTGAGATACAAGGACATTTCAGGATCAATGAGCTGAATGACTGGCACCAGTGCATTAGTAAGTTTCCTTCAAATAATGAAACTGGGCACAGATAAAATTTCAAAAAAAATAGCACTATGCTGCATGAAGTGTATCTGCAAACATTATAGCCTTTCACTGACCCCTAGATTTTTATCCATTCCAGTCTAAGTGTAAGTGAATTTACAAGCTTGTATGTTTTCACTAGGTGCAGTTCCAGAAAATCTTAATATTCAAAATCTACCTCCCACTGATCTCTGCCTGTCAGAGACAATACCACATTCAGGCTACTACCCTAAAATCTTCTGAAATCAAAGTACTAAATCCTTGCCAGAAAAGAAGGGAGTAAACTATTTAGCCAGCACCTTATCCTTGCAGAATATTTGGAGCATTGATGAGCTGCTTTTCTTATTCAATCAGTGTGCATTTAGGTCCCTATCTGATTCGAAGCTCTATGCTGTTTTAAATAAATCTTCTGCTGAGGGTAATCGTAGCTAAATCTTTTCTGAATGGATATAACAAGGATGCCACAGATTAAAATTGCCTTTAAGGAGCAAAGAGTAAAGACATCAGAATCACTTATTTAATTATTTTTCAGATTAGCTCTCCCCCTTTCTATGATTTACAGTGCTATGGGATGGGAAGACAGACTTGTTCTGCAAGCCCAAGAAAGACCATAGGATTGCGAAGTCTAAGTATCTTTTAAAGCTCAGTTCCATGGGCTGGAAAATCCTAAGCTATGGTGTTGCAGAAGCTTCCTACATTCCATCTGTAATGTAAAGATAGCCACCGCTTCTCAGACAGCAATGAAATAACTAGAAATTAAAGGTCTGTGTAATCAAAAAAAATTGGTACTGATCTGTGAACTGTAAAGTTTCAGCAGTGGGAACTGCTCCAACTGCTTCAACCCACCAGAGTCAAATACTGAACCCTTTGCCCAGTTCTTTCAGTACAGTTTCAAAACAGCTTCAAAATACTGCTTTTCCTCAGTTTATTGAAGTATCTTGAAATTAGGCAAGGTGCATTACTTTATTCCAAGTGCTTTTTGTAGAAGTCTTTCTCTGTCTAATGAAGATGTAAGAATTTTTTACTTCTAAAAGTAAAACATCTAGGATATTTTTGTCCTGATTCATCAAAGCCGTCATTAAAAACACAACCATTTCAATGGCATAATAGTTAACATACTGAAATTAAGAATTAAGGCTTCAGTGAGATCTACATGCCAAATCTAGAAACATTTTCTTTTTAAAAAACAGAAGGAGATTTTTACAAAGATGTTAAGCAATGAAGGAAAATTACAACAGCTGGGAAGTTTTGTATAAACACAGGCTAGATTTCTAGCTTTTCCTGTCTTCTTTCATTCAATTCAGTTCTCATGAGTCACACAGCAAGGTGTCACCAAGTTTTAAACTCTTTTTACATATAGGAATTTTTACAGTTTGATATGTTCTGTTTCAGTTACTCTAAGAAGACAGCTGCATCTATCCATATTTCATAATAACCTCCTAAATGGAGAGGGTTTTGTCACATGTGATTTCTAAAGCATTACATTAAGGTCCTGCTTTACGGATTACAGGCTATTCATATCCCATTAGCATTCTTAGATCAAATTAAACTGATATTATGGAATGTAAAGTGATATATCTGCAAAGACCTGAGTATAATTTATCTGTACCTTGTGATGATAGGCAGTTAGGATTTCTGTGCAAGTAGAGGCTTGATATTTCTCTCACACAAATTTTGCATTGCTAAAATTTCTCCAGTTTCAGTAGTTTTTCCTAGCGCTCATTTAGAAAGGTAACATGACAATGAGGGATGTTTTCCCTGTGCAATACATAAGAAAATGGAATACTGTTTCCAAGGCAGTAGTATTAAAACTACCAGTCAAATGAGAAATGCCTGAAATGGTATTAATTTTAAAGACTGGGTGGTTGCTCCTATTAGATAGTTGTTCATACCTCTTTCACTTTTGAGCCTTTGAGTCTCTACAACTGGGGAAAATGAGACACAGGAAAATTCACCAAAAAAATTAAAATCTGCAAATATTTTGCTTCCTTTTTAAAAATTTGCCTCACCCTAAATCCAGCATTATTGCCATCCACAGATACATGGTGATAAAAGTTTGATGATGCTGGATTCCTTCAGGAACTTGAATGGATTTTGTCTGCCTCACATAAATCCATAAAATATATAGACGCCATGTATTTATTGATGCCAAGTGACAGCTCTACAACTATGTTAGTGGAACTCAGCATCAGAGATCTTCACTATCCCTCATTTCTCAATATAATTCCTCTCCCATTTTAGACAGCACAGGCTAGTGCTGTTTTCTTATGAAGCAAATTATTCTCCATTTTGTGAAGAATTTGCATTTTGTGTTCCACATTTGGTCCTCTGTGCTATCGAAGTAATGGTGAGTAAATTCAGCTTTGTCTGAATAAGTGTGCTTCAAATCTTTTCAGAGGTCCAAAATAAGTGATGTGGACCTACCAGTCTTTTGTTTCTGGGTTTATTTTAGCACCTAGTTGACTAAGTCCAACTAATAACTAATAAGAATAAACTCAGGACTTAATTTGCTTCTGCAAGACTTCGATAGATACCAACATTCCCATTTATTCCCAAGATACATTATCACTTTGACTAATTGAATGTAGAAACCAGAATTTTAAAATTCATTAAGAATATTTTTTGAGAATTTCTTTACTCTCATGTCACCACTCGATTCCTGAGCATACTTTAGAGGTGGAAGTCTATATAGTGAGCAACAACTAATGTGATACCTAAAAGAGTAAGCAGAATTCATCCTATGTGACATCAATAAATTTCATGGACTTATATAAGGCAGATAAAAGGTAAGTCCATGAAGGAATCCAGCATCATCAAAATTGTGTCACAACTAAGATATGATCCAGGGGTTAAATGGCCAATTATATGCTTGCAACAGCCCACTGGGAAATTTTCCAGTCAGATATCTAGTCAGCATTGCTGAAGCGCAGTGAAATTTACGCCACGTCCACAGAATGTAAAATGACTGCAAGAAATCTCATATCTCAAGGCAGCAAAAACAGACTATCTGATCAGGGTTGCCCACAGTTTTCTCTGCAAAACCATGTCTTATTTATGTTATCCAAACTTGCAGGTAAATTATATCTTTGCTTAATACCAACTTGATATAAATGGTTTATTAATTAGTGAATGGGACCCTTTGGGAACCTGCCCTCAGGGCTAAAGGAGGACAAACAGAGTAAACAGAGCCGACAAACCTTTAAGGACCTTTTCTTTAAAAGGGTAAAAAACTCCTCTTTCCCATGCATAAGAAATTGGGTGAAGAGGGGGGCAGGAGACAGGCATGCATCAGAAACACCCTCCTAATAAAAGTATGAGAGAGAAATGTACATGCAGTGGAATCAGAGGCATGTATGCTGGGAATAATATGGGGATGATGCCTGGAACACATAAGCACAGCTGGAGCTGGATTTGGCAGTGGATGTGAAAAAAATTTTTAGGAAGGGCAAGTACGTTGGCCTAAAAAGGATGATCAAATAAAATATAACCTCCCTGAAAAATAAGGCAGGAGAGATGGTGATAACTGACATGAACGCTATGTAGGAGGCAATTTCCCCATCAGCTGCTGGGAGCTTGGGGGCCCCCCCTTAAATGCTCTGTCCAGCCCCCAGGGGACCCAGGCCAGGCATGTAGCGGGCTTTACTGCTCCAGTTCTAACACCAGGTCAATGCAGAGGAAAAAACCCTCACTGTAAACTCTCATGTGATTTGTACTCAAAAATATTTTTCCCTGGTTTTCAGAGGTAAACACTTTTCCCCCCATCTCTCAAACCCTCAAATCTTTAGAAAGAACCTGGGGGGTAGATGAAGATCAGGTTCAAATCTGCAAGCCGGGAGAAGTGTTTCAATAAGAATGCTTAAAAGAGAGACAGAGAATTTTTACTAATTTTTTCTGCCTGTAATGACAGGATAAGGAGAAATGGCTTTAAGATTGAGGAGATAGGCTTAGATTAGATATAAGAAAGAATTTTTTTTTTAATGATGGATGTGGTGAGACACTGGAACATGTTCCCCAGAGCACTTGTGGATATGTCATTCCTGGAAGTGTTCAAGGTCAAGCTGTATGAGGCTTTGAATAAAATGGTTAGTGAAATATGTTGAGGTTAGACTAAGTGATCTTTAAAGGTCCCTTGCAACTATGATTCTACATTACTACTATGAGCTTTTGTCTTTATATCAACAGTACCTTTTATATATGGTTAATAAGGCGCACAGGAACATCAATAGCCTGTTTAGGGTCATTATGAAATTATTAGGGGAGGCAAATGAAAAATTAGCTCTCTTGCACCACTGTTGGTCATTCTGGAGATGGTCCCAGCAATGAAGTTGTGTTCTTATTGGTTCTCCCAGCTCTTAAATCAGGATTACATATTTAGCTGAAGTGAGCAGCCTGCCTTAGGTGACTGGTTTCCTGCTTCCCCACACCAGATACCTGCTTTCTAGTCTTGTTCCGAGACTACCCCATGTCCTTTTCCAGCATAAGCAACTATGCAGCAAATCAGAGCAGAGGACAAAGCTAGTAGAAAAATTATTTAAATAGATTTTTTTTTTTTTATTTGCCACATAGCCAGACACAGCCACAAAGGTGGTAACATTTGGCCAGAGAAACACTTAACTATATAACCTGTCAGTAAGTTCTCAAAAAACTTGCAGACCTTTCAATGGGAGCCTTCATTTGACCATCTCCTTGCTGGAAATCCTGATGTTATTGCCACAGAAAGCAAAATACTTGATGTAATATTCACATATACTAGAAATTAAGTGCATAATTACTGTGAATTTCCTATCTTTTATGAGTGAAAGCAACCAAAGAGAGCCTGTGTTATATAGACCCACATAAAGAAATGGACTGTTTAGAAAATCCTTTGTGTTATGCATTAGAATCTTGTGCTCCGCTCAACTAATTTCCTAGCTCCCCTCACTATGCCATGGCTAGTGTATATATTAAAGTCACATTTATACCAGAACTGGTGTAATCTCTACTACTCACACAACACCAAGCATTAACAGTGAAAATGCATCTCCATTCCAGCTCAGCTACTGATTCACTGAATCATAGAACCATATAGCTTGGAAAAGACCTCTAATATTACAGTCGAACTGTTGGAGTGCTGCCAAATCCACCACTTAACCATGGTCAAGTGCCACATCTACACATATTTTAAATACCTGCAGAAATGGTATTTAACCACATCAACCGTGTCCCTAGGCAGCCTGTTCAAAAACTCAACAACTCTTTCCTTGAAGAAATATTTCCGAATATCCAATTTAAACCTCCCCCAGCACATGGCAAGAGGCCATTTCCTCTTGTCCTAATTCATCAAAGATTATACCTGTCTAAAACATGAACAATCTCTTTCTCCAGAAGAATGCTGGCAAAGGTGTCCTGGGTCTGACCAGGACATGGTTAACTTTTGCAGTAACCAGGAGGAGGTTATCCTATACTACCTCATATCATTGTCAGGGTGGGGAGAAAAGACGCCCCTCTGGGGAGAAAGGGCTCCTTCTGATCAGGAAAACATGGTGTGGGAAGCCACCTGGTAATTGGTTATTGTTGCAGGCTTTCCATGTTAATCCTTTCTTTTCCTATACATTTTGTCATTAATAACCTTGATGTTACTGTTTGTTTTCTTATCACACTGCTCGTTCTAGTAAATTGCTCTAATCTCAGCCTATGATCTCTGCCCTTGGTGGCTCCAGCTGGGCAGGAAGGGGAAGCAGTGCGTGGTTTTAGCAGGAATACTAAATTGCAGAATATCATTCCCATGACAAAAGGCTTTAATAAAGTCCAAGCAGACAACATTCACGACCTTTCACACATCCACTGAGCAGGTCACTTGTCATAAAGAAGACCAGGTTGGTAAAGCAGGACCCACCTTTCACAAACCCCTGCTCACTGGGCCTGATTTCCTCATTGGCTTGCATGTGCTATGTGATAGCACTCAGGATGATCAGTTCTATGACCTTCCCTGGGCTGGAGATCACACCTATAGGCCTACCGTTCCCTGCATTCTTATTCTGTCACTTCTTATAGATGGATGTTACATTTGCTAACTTTCAGTCACCTGAGACCTTCCTCCAGGGCTGCTAGTAAATGATTGAAAATGGCTTGGTGAGTTCTTCTGAGGGCTTCCTCTGCACCCTTGGGTGAATCCAATCTGGCCCCATAGACCTGTGGGAATCTAAGTAAAGTAGCAGGTCATTAACTGTGTCTTCCTGGATTATGGGGAATTAATTCTGCCCCTTTTTTCTACCTTCCAGCTCAGAGGGCTGAGTATCCTGAGGATAACTGGCCTGACTATTAAATACTGATACAGAAGAAGGAAATAAGTGCCCCAGTCCTTTCCTCATCCTTTGCTGCAATGTTTCCCCCAGCGTCCAATAAAGGATTGAGATTTCTCCTTGGTCCTCCTTCCATTCCAATGTATTTGTAAAAAAATTTTTGTAATCTCTTACAGCAGTGGTCAAATCAATTTCTAGCTGGGCTTTTACTTTCCAGCTTGCTCTCTGCATAACCTAACAATATCCTTGTAGCTCTCCTGAGTTCCTGCCTCTTCTTCCAAAGCTAGTAAATCCTCTTTTTTCCTCCTAGGTTCCTATTAAACTTCCCTATTCTTTAAAGCCAGTTTTCTTCTCCAGCATCTAATCTTTCAGCACATGGGGACAAGTGTACTCTTGTGCCTGTAAGATTTTCTTTTCGAAGAATGCTCAATATTCCTGGAAACATTTTTTATTAAGGACTGGCTCCAAGGGATTGTTTCAACCACCATCCTGAACAGGCCAAAGTGTGCCCTCCAGAAGTCCAAGGCTGTGGCTTTGCTGACCTATCTCCTTCTTTGAGAATCAAAAACTATCATTTTGGGTTGCTATCCTAAGCTGGCTACCACATTACCCACGAGTCTAGTAACAACAGCAGGTCTAGTGGAGCACCTTACCTGGCTGGCTCCCCCACAAGCTGCATCACAAAGTTATCTTTCACATACTCCAGGAACCTCCCGGACCCCTTCCTCTCTAATCTGTTGTTTCTCTGTTTCTGGCAGACATCTGATGAGTTAAGTCCCCCACAAGGACAAGGGCCAGCAACCACAAGACTTCTCCCACTTGTTTAGAAAATATTTCATCTACCTCTTCATTCTGGTTGGATGCTTTCTAACAGACTCCTACTAGGATATCTGCTTTGTTGGCCTTCCCCCTGATCCTCACCCATAAACATTAGACCTTATTGTCATTATCATTAAGCTCTAGAATATCAAAATATTCTCTGACATACAGGGCTACCCTACCAATTCTCAGTCATTGTCTATCCCTTCTGAAGCATTACTGCAACACTTCAGTTGTGCGAGTTTTCCTACCCTGTTTCCATGATGGCAACTATGTTAGTGACTTCCATCTCCTCCTGTTTGTTGTCCATGCTGTGTGCATTGGTGCAGATGCACTTCGTTGAGCTATCAGTCCTGTCACTTTGGAGGGGGAGGAAGCCCCAACTCCTATGTGGATATAAAATTAAATCTATGCCATCTTCATCTGGTCTTTCTATATCAGCTACCAGGACACAGCAAAAGAACACCACAAGAAAAGGTAAAAAATTATTTTTCTTAAAGCAACATTTTTATATTTTTCTTTTTTCTGTCAGGGTAAAGTTTCTGACATAGTCAGGATTCTCTCAGACACCAGCAAGTTGCATGAATCTAGAAACTTAGCTAGTTTCTCAGCTTGGTTAAAAGAATATGGTGCAGTGCTCTCTGAGCTTGTAAGTGTTTTTGCTTGGATGTTTTATGTTCTGCTCTCCTGAGCCTCCATAAATAAGACTTTAGAAGCCCATTTACTTCATTTGAGATATTTGTACAGAATATTGAACATAGCATTATCTCCTCCAGAACTGCTACATAATATATTTATGGATTTAAAAACTGATACATGCTCAGATTGTATGGATTTATATGCTTGAGAAAGAAAAACCTAATGGATGTAATTTATAGTAAGTATATGAGATTGATACTCTTGTTTATTCAAGGCAATAATCTATTAATATTTGAACTACAGTTCTATTCCTATTATTCATAGATACTGTAGAACATAATTCATTTTTTCTCTGATGGTTTATCAGTAATTTATCCACATTTCTACTAATTACATTTTTACAATTATATCTTTTAGGAGTATACTGTATTTGTCTCCAACTTTGAAATTCATGGGCAACCATAAATTCAGAACTTTAATACAGTGTTTTAATGTTTCTTAAGAGAGCAGAGCAGGTGTAGGTATGGAAAACCTCCAATTCAAAAAAAGCAAATAAACATGAAGCAAGGAATCAAGGGATTTTAAAGTCCTGTCAGACTCTTCATGGGGGATGAGGGGAAGAGTAAAAGTGTACAATATACATTCTAGCTGCAAATATCTCTTTGAGACAAGATACCTGCACCATTTTTTCATCTCGCTCAGCTCAAAGTGCATAACATTAGTATAAAATCAGATCTCATTGTTGAGATATCTGTCTTACAGATATGACAGTATCACAGTGTCACACTATAACTAGGTTGAAAGACACCTCCAAGATCATCAAGTCTAACCCACACCCTAACACCTCAACTAAATCATGAAACCAAGTGCCACATCAAGTCTTTTTTAAAATATATCCAGAGAAGGTGACTCCACCACCTCCCCAGGCAAAGCATTCCAATGCTTAAGCAGGATTTATAGCCAGAATCTGGGATGAATGCATCCACATCTGAATTTCCATTCTGGTGTAAAAATGAGGCTAGGAAAGGTATATTAACTCTCCTGTTGACCTGAAAATTTGTAAGACATTATCGGTTCTCTTTCTAAACTTGACAAGGATTGTCTAAATGCCACAAAAACATACAAGAAAGAGTCCTTTGCTAAGTCTTGTCTCACTGAATGTTGTAATTACATTTCTTATGCACAGATTCTGACCAAAGTTTTTTCACTGCTTTCTCTCAAAATGCAGCCAAAAGAGGCCACGTCATTTTTAAAATAAGCCAGCAAATAAAGCAGTTTGTAAGAGAGAATGAGTTTGTAAGCCTCCTCTGATGGGATTCAAGCCATGAAAACACCCAACCGACCCTGTTATACATCATCAGAAAAGATATAGAGAAAACTAGGAATGTGGACTGGCATCCCTTTCTCCTACCAGCTTGAACAGTAAGCTATCTCTTTTTGGTCCAAGAAATTCTATAGTTTCTACTCAATCATGATATGTGTACAGGAGAAAAGAACTTATTGGAAACAAGCAAAATGTTGAGGAACACAGGTTGAAAACTTGTACCAGCAAACCTGTCTACATGGAGGAGTGATTTAAGATCAAGCACTGAGGGTAGTCTAACATTAACATAATCCCTACCAACTCCTCAGCTCTTAAAAAGAATAAAATTTCACTATAAACCTGCTTTTCAGGTATTTCCTATTGTTTTGTTCAGGTTACAGACTTTTTGGAGCACCACTCTGAGATACAGTGCCCTTACATACTATAAAATGAGAAAAGGGCCTACAGCTCTAGGGTTTCTTTTTCAGTCCTGCACCAGACTTTTGACTTCCAAATGTTCATATTTATTGGTTTGGATTCTCATTGTTAAGTGGTATCAGGTCTGCTCTTCATAGTATAGAATATGTCAGGAGCGCTAAACAGTCCATCTTTCAAGAACAATCTGATATGAACATTACAGTAGCTACCACCTTATTTCATACTGGGTACAGCATTTAGCTCACAATTTGCCTTTAATGAGGTGATAAGTCCTTCAATTAAAAACAAAAACTGCAGAGACCTTTGCTCTTCACAGATGTGCTACTTAAAGATTTGTCTTTTTCCACACCCCGGGTGCTAACAACAGCTTTCTTGCTGGAGGTTGCCAGCTTACACTGCAGTGTGTGTGAATGATTGCTATTTCACTGCCAGCAAAGCAGTTGCATTAATTTCAACAGTTCATGTGATAGATTGAATGAACTTAGTTTATTTTGCCTGATCTGAATTAGGAAGTAGTCCAGGACCAGTTTAACAAGACACGATAGTGGGAGGTGGAAATTTCAAACCATCCAAGAAAGATAACCAGAGGGAGAGAACAATAACATCTTCAGCTGTTGCTGCTGCACACAAAAGGGGACATCTGTCCATAAAATAAATTGCAGTTTCAGAGTCAGTAATACTGGAGCTTTAAACTACTGAATTAACAGATATTATGAATTTGATTTGAAACAGGTGTAGATATATAATTGCATTTTTATCAAATTAACCATAGCAAACAATCCCTGATCACAGAAAGTTAAATAATATCATTATATAATAATATATATAACAATAATATATCATAATATATATAATAATAATAATAATAATAATATTATAATAACATGGCAAATAATATTTGTTCCAAAATAAAATCCATAGGAAAGACTAGGGTACCATTTATAGGTACCCTACTCGTTTCCTACTCATTGTAAAAAGCTTACAACAACCTTGTTTGTACAAAACATTGCCTCACTTCTCAGGTAAGACCTTGGTAATCAAACACAGTAAGATCACTGTGACCAGAGTCACAATGGTCAGACTTAGAAGGATCTCATAACAGGGTAAAGGGCCACAGCCTCACACAAGGAAATTTTTGCGCATTGCCTTGATTTTTATATTCTTTTGACTCAATATTCTCAAGGTTTTCTCCTGAAGTTCACGCCAAGAGCAAATTTCATTGCTGATATCTTTATGAGTTTCATAGTTCATACTTACATATGTAAGCAACCCAGTGATTGAGCGCTGCTTCAAGAACTTGCTTTTGAAATTACACTATGAAGATCAAATATTTCAACACTTTTATTATTGAAAATTATAATGCTATATGAGGCAGATGATTGTAGAGAACACTTAAATTTACGTTAAATATTGTTTGTCTTAACTGTTATCATTAGATTAAAATATGCAGCTGAGAATGAGTGGAAATCAAAGCAATCAAGTCTATTGCTCTTGATGTTGATTGGAATCAAAACCCAGATTAGAATTTTAAATGATCAATGTAAAGTTAGAGAAAAGTCTAGGATGAATGTCTCTTGAACTACACTTGCTTTTAAATCCTGGTCAAGCTTCAGATCAATATTTTATTTCAACATTTAGCCTGGACATTTAGACCATTTCAACAACATTGCAGCTCCTTTAACATCAAAGATTAAGGGAATCTATAAAACTAAATTAACCAGACTACTAAGGGTGCCTTTAGACAAGTGAGGTCTGCCCTTGCCATCTGGATACATGTGCTGATGAGCAGGTGAGTGGGTGACTGCAAGAACACAACTCCGCTCATCCAAACCAGTTTTTAATTGACAAGAGAGACAAAACTTCCTGCTTTCTGGCGGCTGGTTTAGGTCCTCTGTGAAGACTCTAAAGTTAAAATAAAGCCCCAAACCAAAACCAAACCCCAAAACTAGAGCACACCAACACACCTAAATAAAACCCCCCAAAACTCAAAACAGCCACCACAAATAATTAAAAAAAAAAAAAAGAACCCACAAAATCACAAAAAAACCCAAACAAACCACTCACAAGAAATTGCAACCCAAAATCAACACCCTATAATTTTAAATCTGTAGATTATTTTCTGTTTGTGAAATTGGGAAAGCAAAGAACTATTTCAGGACTGATATTTGCACTGCAGATGTTCTAGCCTCTATTATCTGAATTATTTCTGTTTGGGTTGGTTTATTTGTTTTTGTTCTATTGTTTGGGTGGTGTGTGTTCAATTATTAATTCCTATTACTATTTCTGTATTTTCTAGAGGCTCTAAAGAGAATCAAGGTTAGAGTAAATTAAATTATCCAAGACATTTAAAAACTTGCAGCCATTTTTTATGAGTGGGTTTTGCACTTTTAGTTTAAATTACTGGGAACTGCATATTGTGGACATCTTTTCAAATGAAGTCATTATCATTTGTGTACTCGAGAAGATAAAAGGACACTCCCTCAAGAAGATAATGGGACAGTCCCTCCAAAAATTCCTTTTACCATAAAATATCAATGGATTTTTTTCTGTTTCGGTAAAGTAGCAAACAGTATTACATACTCTGGAGCTCCATCTGCTGGTACCTGACTAATTCTTTATTCATTAGAGCAATCCCTTTTTCTCCTCAGTGAGCAGCTTTGTATTTTCTGGAGATGAGGGGGTTCAGAGCTGCGGGGAGAGTTCCTGTTCTACTGATTAAATTGAAAAAAAGACTGTATTTCACAAAATTTTTCCTGTCACCCACAGCAAATACATTACATTACAGCTATCTCGTTTCTTACAGCTCATTCCTGGAATGCATCAGTACCTTGGAATGCACAGCTCAGGACCTGTAACAACCCAGCTTTTACCCATGCAACCCAGGGCAACAGGGGCTTGGCTACGTAGACTCACTTGGGAGGCCAGCAGGAATGATTGCACAAGATACCAGGGTATAAATATATAATGGATGTTAATAAATTATGTGGGTTTGTCTCACAATGGCCATTGTCATTAAAGTTCCACTATGAAGCAATAATCCACTCTCTAGAAGAGGTGCCTTGGGAGACAACAGCAACCATTGTTTCTGTGTTGTCCTTCCAGTATATCAATATTGACCTGTCTATGGAAAACAGTTGGCTAGGAGTTTCCATGGGAAATGGCTTTTCATATAATTTTTAAAGCTGTACTCTGTGAAAACTGAAATATTTCATGAACAGAATCCAACAAAACAGGCATGCCTGTATCCTCTCTGGACTCTGCCAGCTAGCTCAGGGAAAGCACTGGAATCACCACGGGCCACAGTTGCAGAATGGTATCATGTTCCTAGTATGTTTCCAGAGGAGGAGAGCGCCTCAACTGTAGCTTTCAGAGCTTCTCCCTGGGAGACTCACAGCTAAGTCACAAAGTTCAGAATGTGGATTCCCAAAGAAAATAATAAAAGACTTCTACAATTATACCCTAAACAAATTGTTTTAGTCACTGCTAAATAAAAGTCCTCAAATTCTTCATCCCATTGAAAATGCTGTAAAACTGTTTTACTTCTTCCAAAGAGAACAGAATATTTTTAAAATTTCCATGGAAGGGAATTTCAGTTACCAGAGTGTTCTGAGCAAGATTAGTCAGAGCATTGCTGTCTTCCTAAATCCAGCAATTGCTAGTCATTCCTTTGGGAAACAAAAAAGGAGCCAAAGCTCTCCTCTCTTTCCAAACACGCGCACAGTGGCATGCACACACACACACACACGTATACCTTAATATCTCTTGGAGCCATAGTGATTTTAGCAAATGTTTTCAATGGGCCCTGCAACTTTTGAATTCTGATTAGTTCAACTCCCAGCTCGCAGCAGTACTGCTTCACTTAGCATAAATTATTAATTTATTACCAAGAATTTCAAGGGGATGAGGAATAATTCGGCTTGATAAAAACAACAACTACTAGAAAGAGACTGAACTTCTCATGTAGTAAGAAAGGAAAATTTCTCTTCATTGCTTTTCAAATGAAAACATATGGAATGATGACTCAACTGGACATGAAAATCCCCCAGCCTCATCACTAAAAATTATTACTAAGTGGATCAGGTTTGTAAAAGCAAGCAATACTAAATATATACTGCTTTATATCAACTAAATACCCCTCTCAGCATTTGAGGAAGACTGAGTTTGGTTTTTTTTTTTTAATCCTGACATCATTTTTAGGACAAAAATCCAGAGTTTTGAGCATTGTGAAGAAAGCCATAATACAACATGAATTTATTGCATACTGTAAAAACTATCTAATGAGACCAATAGATTCTCTCCTCTGAAACAAGCAGGAAAAGCAGAACTGAAACTGGGAGTAAGGAGACCTTAAAATATATTTTTGCTCTAATTAACTGTAAAAAGGCGATTGCATTAAGGAAAGAAAATATCTAACCAGAACACTTCATTGCTCAGTTTTACTGGAGCATAGAATGTAGCTTTTATTAGTGGCACCATTTTAATCTGTTGTTCATATGTACGAAAACCAAAAAAAACAGACAAAACCAAACCAAAACTGACACACAAGCATTTACCCAAATTTTATTTGATAATAAGGTAGGTTTGATACAAATTTCAGAACACAGAAGGGGCTGAAATGAGGTATTGGTGTATATGTGCTAAAGTGATTTGTACATTCCTGTTCACGGTAGTCCTTGTATTGAGCCGATATGCGTTTGCCAACTCCCCCCAGATGGTTTCTGACACCCCTCTATCTCTGCCATTTCTGTGCAGCATTAGCAGGGGACTGGTTTGGTCATCTGTACAGGATAGCCACTCTCAGATAATCGCTTCCAAAAGTATGATCAGGGGTGAATCATCAGGAAGCTGTGTAGGAGGCTGCACATTACACCTGGGGACTACTCTCACCTACTCACCTGTTTAGACATATTCTCCAGCACCTGCAAGTTGACAAGTACTTCAGCCAATACAGGAGAATTGTAGTTCCCCAAAGACAATAATTATTTAAGGTTAATGCTGTCATAACAATACTACCTTCACTTTTAATCAATAGAAACCAGATCGAGGTTATTAGCTGCACTGTGATAGATTTCAAATCTGTTTACATAACTTTTGTCCTGAGATCGACCAGACAGGGTCAGTGAGAGCTCCCAAGTCAGAAAGTCAACAATAACTAGAAAAGTAAAATAAAGGAAAATAATTTTTGACAGCTGCGGCATTATGACTGAAGAGACTAAATCATATTTATTGTCCTTCCACTCCTCTTCTGTGACTCCCATCTGCCTTGTGCCCTCTTCCCAAAATGCCTTCAGCTCCCCAGAGACTGCATTAAACAAAACTGATGGAGTTACTGGTGGAAGAACCCAGAGCAAATACTGCCATCAAGTGTCCAACAGACCTGTTTGCAGTGCAGACCCTTCCATCTCCATCTGCGCATGGAGATGAGGGTGTTAACACACAGCATCCATTGGTGGTGGATGCTCACACACAACTCTCTCTGGTACAATGTCAAACGGTTAACAAATCTGAATGTATAGGTCAATACAAACCCATCCTTCTGGGAGCAACAGAGATGCATTAGAGCCTAAAAAGCGTAACCAGAATGGGAAATCGTTCTCCCCATGTCTGGGTTTCTGTAGCTGTACAGCTTATTCCATTTCCTGGAATGCCTCAAAATTGAATTTAAATGTTTTCTCTTGGTTCAGTACTTAGGCGTACTGACAAGAGCTTCAGGAGAAAGTACACTCAAACATGTGGGATCGCTGCCATTGGTGTGGGTGTCTCAGTCAATGCACTGACCACAGAGCAACAGCAACCTATGATATCCAGAAGGATCTCCCAGCCCACTGGGCACCTGCCTGACTGCCCTCTCACTCACTGGCAACAAACCCTTTTCCTCTCTTTATTGTTTGATCTTACTGCTCAATTTCAACAAAATCTAACTGAATGTATGTAGTTGTTGAAAATTGGTGATTTACAGTGAAAAAGAGAAACCTTAACTGAGTTTTATTCTTATTAATCTTGAGAGATGGCTGATTCATAAAAATGGCAGGGAACAGATGCCTTCTTATTAAAAATATTTACACTTCAATTTTTCACTGTTTATTTTTTAAACAGGTAATGTACAAAGTATCCTTTGCAGTCATAAAAAAATGTGTCTCCTCTAATCATGTTAATTTTCACTCTCACTTGTTATATGAACAATGTAAATAAAAGTTTTTAAAGAATTGAGTTCAAACTACAATAATCAGTACAAAAAGCAGGAGCAGAAAAGTTTTCTGGTTAAACTGTCTTCAGAGAGTCTTGAAGGAGACTGATGGTGTACAGAAATTGTGCAGTTTCTTGAAGTTTAGGAAGTATGAGAGAAGGGTGTAGGAAGTTAAAGGCAAAGAAAGAGATTAAATAAATGGTGGAATTAAAATTAAATGGTGAATTAGGAAAGCCAACTGAATTTATGAAGAATTTACAATAGATAAAGCTGTAGATTAAAGCATAATTGTGACAGTAGGGAACAACCAAGGTAAAAACATAGAAGATATTAAATAAAATACACAGCTTCAATCTTACATATGGCATAAAGATGAGGAATAAAAGCCTGAATATGAAAGAGGAAAATAATCAGATAATAAATATCTCTAAATGGAATCCAAGACTTTTAACAAGAATATAATTTTATAGGCAGCAGTGGCTTAATTATTCAGTGTGTATTCATTATTAGTGTGATAGTAATTAGTACTACTAGCCATAGTTGAGCTTTGGGATCCTTATATTGATAAAAAGAAGAAAATCCGTACTTAGGAAGGCTACATATAAACAGAAGAGGAGTGACAATGTAAGTGTCAAAAAGACAAAGATTACAGTTAATCCAAGCAGTATAGACACCACAGCAAAACAGAAGGTGGGATTTCAGTGTCATCAGAGGATGTGGGCAGAGGGTTGGCTGTTCCTGTGTCTCCACGGAGGACCTGGCACCAAAGATGACCTCTCCATTTGGGATTTCTCACAAGCAGCAGGGGAAACTAGCACTGTCTTTCAAGTCAAACTTTGACTCTTGGCAGGAAAACTTATTAATGTAAAATATTAATGTACACTAAAGAATGCATCTGTCAGTATGCTTGGACCAGATACTTCTTTTCTATTATTTCATCAGGGAATCAGGGTATACATATGAATAATAACGTACAAGAAATAGGAAGAATAATGCTTACATTCACTATTTAGACCTGAAAGACGGCTCAAAAGACCAGTGCTTGCTAACACTGACACTTTAGGATAAACAGAGACTTCCTGCTCTGCCAGTCTCTGATGTGTGGCCTATCAGGAGAACACCACACATATATTGTATTCCTGCTACCAACAAATGTTACTCCTCTGCTTAAAATTACATAAATTATTAGAGCTTGTTTCCCCTTTCCAAGAAAGAAAGGGTCAGGAAGTACACCTAACCTTTCATAGTTTTGCACATCAATCACTATAAGGACTGTAATATGATTCCCATACAGTGTGGTTTGGTGATGCCTAACAATTAATCTTATATACAGCTGGTACAAGACAGCTCTGCAAGGCAATTTGCTTCCAGTGGAATTTTCGAATTTACTTTAAAGCACTTAAGTGTAAAGCTTTGTAAAATGAATAATCCATCACATATAGTTAGAGCTGTCCTTAGAGGACTTGGCTAGTCCATCAGAAACAGATGTGTTTGGTTTATCTTACTGGTTAGGCATGGCCTGAAGAGTAAGTTTTTCTGATAGAGGGTTTGACTTAAATGGTAGTTAGCAACTCCAGAGGGTGTCAATGGACAGTCTGTTTAACGTGAAAGTCCACAAATGAAGGCAAGAATCGAAAAAGAAGTAGCAAATACTTATTCGGTGGTTAAAGGTAGATGTGATAAGCTATTTACTTTTTTTTCTCCACGTGGCATTCACTATTCAACTGGCAATTGCTAGTTTTCTGCAACACAATATGTCTTCTCTCATTATGGTCTACACCCGGTTCCATAATTAACTAGAACATCTTGCCCTCAGGTTGCAATTCCTTCCTGCTTTTAAACTAATAATGTATTTTTCAGTCCAATGGTAAACAAAGTATTTGCCTCTTCACTACTTTTAAGCTAGGTTTGACTTCTTATACACACTGAATATGCCTGACTCTTTCTACTATGTTGTGTTTAGGTACACAACAAAGGTTTGGAAATGGATCCTGGAAGACCAGATTTTTACTTTCTTCATAGTACATTCTCACCTACTTCTAAAAAGGATCCCATTTATTCACCAGTAAGGTTCAAGGATCCCATGAACCTATACAGGACTTATCAAAGTAAACACGTAGAATTTAAAGACGTGTAGAGAAATTGCAGTCTGTATGAGGTCTGCCGAAATTAAAAGGAACTATCTGGGGAATAAGAAGACTGAAATAAAGAGGATGCTCTATATAGAAGCTTTGTGCATATGTATTACCAAATTTCAAAAGTTTTTAGTTCAAGCTAGATAAACAAAGAGCAACCAATTCTTCTGCACTAACATTGTTGTGTGACATCAATCTTTGGATCTTGGTCACATAAATCTGCTAGAGAGCATTCTGTTGTTAAAAATGCTGGAAGAAAAATTACACTGGTGATAGGGTAAAGTGAGATCGATCACCTTTTTTCTATCTGAAACATAATGAAAAAATGTCTTTAGGTTATGTTGTGTCAGTTTTATGAACAGGTTACTCTAACACGTAGCAGTACATTTTAAAAAATTCAAAAGGTCATTAGGTCCGGAAATATTTAGCTGAAAGTGTGTTAATGAAACAGCATTACATACAGCCTGCCATACAGAAACACTATAGTAAGCTTTGGATTTTCTTTCTATGCACAGTCAAACGAGAGATTCAAAAAGGAGACTGCAAATATAAACAGATTAATTCCACAGGCGAAAGGAGGAACAATTTATAGTACTGTTTGTCCAGATCCACTTCTGCCCTGTTAAGCCCTTTGCCTTGACAGATAAGATGTAGTTTTGTGTATCTTGGACCTTAAATCAATATCCCAAATTTCTTAGTGAGGAGTGGAAGAAGGCAGCTCCTTATACTAAACTGTGCGTAGCACATATTCTTAGGCACAATTCCAGGCTGGCTGCCTTGCAAGGTGAGTTTGACTGTTTCCCACACAAACCAAACAGGTGAAATGGCCCTGCTGGGAAGACACAGGGCACAAACACTTCCAGACTCAAACACTCAGTAAATTTCAGGTGGAAGAACTGGTCTAGGCAACTCTGCTGTGGTGCTGGGGCAATCCAGAGGTCCCTCTATTGTTCTCTAAGCCGGGTCCTCCCTGAAAGCTATCAGAATGATAACAGCTTTAACTGTGTTAACAGCGGTATGTTGAGTGCCATTTAGCCACTGTTGACCTCGTCCCTTAACACTTCTCAGCTGCTGCAAAGGCTTAAACTTCTAAATACCCATTAAAAATTCGAAAGATCATTTAAATTGTGCTTCTCCCTCCCCTGGAGGCAGCAATTTTGAAAAATGCTCTGGAGTTCAAACCGAGTGCATATGTTGTCCTTGGCTGGTGTAGTATTTCAAAAACCAGGAATCTATTTTTTATTCTGAAGCATATTTTACTTCGACTTCTGCATCTGGTCAATAAATGCAAAATACACACATACAAAAAATATAAAAAGGGTGCTTAATCATATTTAAGTATTTCAACGAACTAACTTCTTAATATTCAAAGCGTAGGAATCTTTCTTGTAAAACGTTTTCATGCTTCTATTTCTTTCACATTGCATTCAGTACTCGAGAGATGACCTTTAATAGAATCATGCTGGGTGTTCCCATTGCATCAAGCAGAGAGATGCTGTATCATCTCTAGTGCACCTAGGGAACCAGTACAAAGAAGAGATTTAGCACAGTAACTTAGAATTCAACCTCATTTGTCTTCAAGACTTTTTTCTTCATACTGGTCTCATTTTGTAAGATTTGTTCTTGCGGTAGCCCTGTGGCATATTAATTCAAAACCTCAGTGAGTGCTTGCCCTGCTTCCAAGTCATCTATTCCACCAGAATTTATGTATGTAATTAAAGCAGTATTGTTTAGTGGATGCATATGGATAGTGTATTTGCCTTTGTCTCAGAGGAAGTATCAACATAACACAAGCAAAAAACCAAAATAAAACTCAATAAAAACAGACAGACAAACAAAAAGTAAAAATTAATGAGCAAGAAATTTGTCCAAGAAGAGCTTATATTTTATAGCATTTAATGTCCTTGGATAGGCCTTGTTATCTTGCCATAGATGAAAGTATTTCTAGTACTAGTATACTAAATAAAAGGTACTCAAAGTAACGTGCATCCTCCACCGCAACGGCCTTTTTGTGTTCTTACGGAGTCCCTGACACTAGACATGCAGTAAATTAGAGCATAATCCTTAGCTCTGTTATTCCAAAAATAGAAGGTTTCTGAACTGCCAATGTGACCCGGTGATGGTTTCAAAAAAGGGGAAAGATAGGACCATTTGCTGGCAGTTAAGACAGTCTTACAGAGACTTCATGGTTAAATCTCTCATCAGTGCTGTTGCTTTTCAAGTCTAAGTAACTTGGACTGTAGGTGAAGGTACAGTTCTGCGTAAAAACGCTCAACCTCACTGTGAAGGCTCCAGCTCTATAAACTGTGCTGGTTGCGTTTATACAGCACTGAATCTTTGTTGACTGCATAATGAGTGTCTCCACAGGGAGCCACGCTGAGCACAGTATATTCACAGTAAATTACCTTGGATCCCAATAACAATGAGTGATTTATCATTAAATGTAAGGAATGCAAGTACAAATTTCTTGTGACTTTCTCTTCATATCCCAGCCAGTGAGGACTCCCACTGACTGGTTTAAGCTCCTGCTTATCATCATTCTCTTGCAGTTCCAAGCTCCAGAAACCCCATTAAGTGCACAAAGAAAGCAATAATCATACAGAAGTATAAGTTTTGTGTTATGAGTATAGCTTTTCTTGTAGACAAACATCTAGATACTTTCAGAACTTCTACTCAGTTTTGTTAATTCTGATCTGTCTTCTTTTTAGTTCTTTTGAAATTCTTTATCGTAAGGAAAATGGTAATTTGTGCTGCTAGACATTGAAAATCAGTACTATACTTGAACTTATACTGCACTGGCAGGATATCTGTACTTATGCAAAAAAACAGTTCAAGAAGTAGGTAAGTAGCATTGCTTGGATTGTAATAGCAACAAATAAATACAGAACAAGCGCTGAAGGAAAAAAAAACCCACCAACTTGTCAGATTCTCACCTCTCTTTTAAACAGGTAGTAATAATTTGTGTTAGTTTATACCAGATTGTTTTGTTTTAGGAAGAATGCTCTCTAACCTGGACACACATTCACAGACCAAGTGCTAGTTACAAAAATTATTTCCTGTGATCTTTTGCACTAATGAGGTGATGCTTTCATGGAGAACCAAATTTCTCAAACAGGAGTGTAGGTCACTGTACAGATGGTGCAGGACTCCCTATTGCAAGCGTTGCAATGGCATCTTCACTGGATCAGATCAGACTCCTGAATTGTATAATTGGGATAAATTTTTACAACTCTAGTGATCCTACTAGATTTTAGTCCTATAAGAAGGACAACTACCCTAATAAGAGCAAAATAAATCGCTATGGGCTAATTTTAAGTACCTACAAAACATATTCTAATTATCTTTGCAGTGGACAAAAGACTATTCGACCTCACTATTCCTACATATGCTGGAATAGTTTCTAGTCGTTATTCAAATTCTCTTATCTATGCACATTTTGGCCCGGAGGAGCTCCCAGGATTACTCAGTTTCTCCACCCAGGATATCCATTTACACATCTCAATGTGCACGTAACACCTATCAACTTGTCGTAGTCTTGTATGGGGACTGTCAGCACAACGCCTGGCACCTCTGAGAATCCAGCACTTGGGGAGATCCAATGTCAACTAGGCAGTTGCCTTGAGACAAAGCAAGCTAGTAACTCGGTGAAGTAACTGAGCAGGAACAGGCTGGGAAGTTCCCGTGAAGTACTACAGATACGCCCAGAGGGCACACCTTTGCATACATAGTCCTTGCAAATGCCTGCCAGCTACACCACAACTAGAATTACATCAAAAATTTTAATTTCTTGCTTATGTCACTATTATAAATTGATTTCCCAACGCGGTTGGTCACACCTGCCTTTGCAGGGAGTGCAAAAAGTAATGGTATCTGTAATTCACGTTCCGGATCAGAGGTCTAGTTTTCACAACAGGAGTGATTGGCTGTCTTGTTGACTCACTATAGCATTTCATCGTACTGAGAAATAAACACGTGCCCAGAATTCTTTTTTAACTTTACACAGGTATTTGCCACAAGCTAAAATGCAGTAGCCCTCAAAGCCTTTGGCTTATCTCTGAGAAATCTTTCCCCCCTAATTAATTGTTTTTGTTAAACATGCACTTCTTTTTCAGTTTTTCTGTCCTGCGAAGGGCCAACTTTTGTTCAACCGGGAGTTATGAAAATGTTTCATTTCTGCTGTCACAGAAAAACGAGGAAGTGAACAAAACAAGTTAAATGAGGAATTGAACAAAACAAGAGAAACAAGGAAGAACAAATTCGTACTGATTTCAAAAGGTCTCAGAGGCAGAGCTGCAAGCCAGAGTAAGAGCTGGAGATTTACTGGGCAAGAGTCTATGACTAGCAAGAACCGAAAACTGAACTCAGAGCAGAGCCTAGGAGAAATGGAGGCAGCACCTGGCCACTCAGCCACCTCATTTACAGTCACTTTGTACAAACATAAATTATTTTTAAATACGGAGATCCAGGGGTTTGTGTCCGTATATCGTCAAACTTGACACCATTCTGATTTTTTAACTGTTTTTATCTTACTAAGAGCTTTTCACTGTCTGCTTTTCCCTTAAAAATGTAAGAGCCACACCTGAAAATCTGGAGGGAAATTCCCTTTTGATAAAAATGAGTCCCAGGGTCACAATTTCCAAGAAAAGTGTGTGTTGAGGGACAATTTCACACACATGAAAAATTGTGTTTCTCTTCCCCAAGACAGTACCTTCTTCCTTTGCCCTTTATTCTCAAGATAATGTGGAGAGTTATAGTTCATCTTTGACACTGGTATGAAACTATTTCTAGAAACCTAGTAGGCCATACTAATAGGTTTCTAAAAATCTAATAGGCCATGCAAACATCTGAAGTTTGTTATAGACATTAAAAATTACCTTTTCATCCCATGTAAAATGTGGAAGACACCTTTTTCACTCAGAGAAGTCAGTAGAGAGATAAGCAGGACTGGCTACATAAATGTTAGGATATATAGCAAAATATAAAGCAATCTTCTACTTGCCAACCATTTGTCAATGGTAATCATGTTTTTTTTCACTCAACTTTCCTCTGAGGTGCAGTTTACTCAGGGCATGTATAAAAAACTGGGATTTGATTATAACAATGCTTTTGAAAATTCTAAGTGACATGTTCTTGAAATCACAGCTCAATAATATTAACAAAACTATACCTAATGAATAGAATCAGTTAAGAATGTAAAGATTTTGATTTTTTGAACTTTATAGGTTCTAACTATGAAGTTGCTTCTCACAGTTCAACAATGAAAAAAACCCAGAACGACTTTACTCTTTTTTAGATACCTTATTAATTTCTTCATACTCCTGCTCATCTTCTCTATGCACCTAGCAGATTAAGAATCACACTGCTATATGTTTGCCTGATGTGTGTACAGTAAGCTGTGCTGTTGGTTAATATTTTCATACTACCCAAAAAAACCTTTCTAGCTTTCATCAGTTGTGTGCCAATTTCAGAGCAAATTGAGCATTGCTGTGCTGTTACTTGAGGAACAAAGAGGTTCTGAATGCTTTACCATGTGACTAGGATTTCATGGCAGAGTTATATAGGAGTGTGAAGGTTTCATTTGCTAACAAAATATTTTATTTACTTGACACACCATTCTGTTTCTTTGCCACTTAGACCTCTGAGCAAAAAGCTCAGCTGAAAGCCTCTCCTACTAATAAGATTTCTTGTTTCCTTCATCTGCATTAGAAGACAAAGAAAAACTCTCCGAGAGTGTGATAACATTCTTTTTCCTTAAAAAATTTCTGGGGAATGGCTGAAATCACATTTCACATATTTTGAGAAAAGGATTCCAGAAAACAGCTGGTTATATCCAAAATTTTTAAAAAAACTTTAATTAGAGAAGTTTATCAATTTTCTGTGTTTTGGTCATAGCTATGATGAAATAACAGTAAGTTCACTGTGTCAAATCTACCTAATATTGCAAAAATACCCAATGCATTAACATTAAATTTTCCTTAGTCTGTATATTAAAAGCAGTTTCTGCTTTTCCAGATTGTTGTTTTAATAGAATAAAATGCTTTTCTTCCCTAGTTTCTCAGACTTGCCAACTGAAAAAGCAGCATTCTTTCAATAAATTAATAATCTTCTACCATTAAAAATGGAAGTGAGAAGCACCCAGGAAAATTATTCCTTCAAATGAAAATAAACTTCCTCTATGTATTATTTACACTGGGAAAAATATAAATCTCATTTATGTGTGAAATTCAGCGAGACAATTAGGCCTTTTGACTGGTCTTCCTCAAAATAAGACAAAGAGATTCCAGAGTTTATGCAGAAATAGTGTGATGGAACATAAAGTGTCTTACACTATTCTTCGGAAAAACTCTAAGATTATTGTAAATTTTTTCTCTGCTATTAGTAGAATTTTGGCAACACATATTTGTTTCAGCCTAGCCTTTAATCATCTGCTGTAAAAACACCCTAAAATTTAAGAATGTGAATCTTTAATGCTTTCTCACAGCCAAAAGAATCACATAAGAGGAAAACAGGCATCCAAGCTTGTTATAAGTTGAAACGGTGCGATGCAGTATTCCTCAGACACGTTACATATCTTGGTATAAAGTAATATGTCTTCAAGTAAGTATTAGTCTAACCAGAAGCAGGAAGGGTTTGCTGTAAATCAAATATTAAATATAACTCTGACTGATCATGTAAAAAAATATCACTGAGTTACCTAACTTTCTTGAAATATGTGGTCATCTGTCCACTGAGAAATGGTAATATTTCATTGTTTTTTTATAGTGAGTTCAGGATTTTTCTTGGATGTGCTGGTATTTTTGTTTTAAATATCCTGTGAGTTTTCTAACACAAAATACAAATCAAAGGAGAAAACCACACTGAAATTATTGAGTCAGCACTATTCTGAGATTTTATTTAATGAGAAAAACAGTTTTAAAAATTATCTAATGGGTTGCCCAAAGTTGAGAGACAATAGCAGAAAATACTTGTGTCCTGTAATAGTTAGGAGAGTAGAACTTCCTTCCAACCATGTAAATGCAGATCATAGAGATTACAGATTTTAAGATTGCATGCACTGGATTTAAAAATGATTCATTGCCTTGCTTCCTCTACCTTCTTGTCCTAATAGTATGTTCAAAATTGGAAGGGAGAGAAGAAGAAAGGAAGGGAGAGCGGCTGAGGTATGCAGAAATCAGCAGGCAATTGCATAAAAACCTGTTAAAGATATTTGCAGTTACTTCTTGCTGAAGATTATTGTGCAGAGAGAATTAATTAGAAAAATTCCTCTACTCACAAGGTAAATAAAATTACCAATAAACAAGTTGATTTCAAAACCTGGGCCACCAATATTATTCTGAACACTGCAAGCCTAAAAATCAACAAAAACTCTGCACTCCTTGACAAAAAAAACCCCAGCTACTCCTCTTTTTTGAGTAATGGTTATAATATTCAGAAAGCACATATTGCAACAGTATGATTTATAATACTAGTAAAACAGTTGGAAGATTACTCAGAAAGATGCATCATCTTATTTTTCATGTAATTGTTCATTATTTCAAATAATATATTGAGTCATGCCAATCCATTCTGGTCTTATACGTAAAACAGGGCATAGTTTTTTGCTTTTCACAGGGTGAGGCATAGCTCATGACATTTTCCATCTGCGTGTAAAAAGTTATGAATGTAGGCAGCTAATGAATTCATAAATATACTTTGGTGTATTTCCAAGAAACAGAGCACTGTCATTTTTGCTGCTCTTAATGGCAAAATTTACATTCACACAAATCCTGTCTGACATTGGTGTCTGTAATACTGCTAGTATTTTCAGGACTTATACAGAAGCTTTATACACAAAGTCCATAGTCAACAAAAAACATGGGCAAGAGACCAAACTGATAGTTTTAAGAACATCTTTTTGCAATACTGCAAATACAGTCCTGAAAAGGACCATAAAAACTCTTCAGTTAAAGGTGAATAATCTGTATACGGATAATCAAAAGACTCTGTGCCATGAAATACAGGGTGTCAACTGAAAGTGGCTTAACCAGCACTTGTCAGAGTTTTGAGTGTTGTTCACATTCTCATTTTTTCTCCTGCTAGGTGAAGTCCGCAATCACTATCAAAATGAAGCCACAATAACATCATAAAAATAACTACTTGAAAATACCTGTAAAAAAGGATGAAAAATATGTTGGCCTCTCAAAATCTGGACGTGGAAGATTTTCTCCCACCCAAGGAGGACAGAAGGAAGGACAGAAGGAAGGATAGAAGTCATATAAGTACACACATTTGCCTTCAGGACCACTCAGAGATATACTCGGTAAAATACGCTTCTTGGCCTGCAGGTATCCTCTATTCTCGTCTCTGAGAGCCGTTTCCCACGCTGGCCCAAAGGGGCTGTCCTAGAGGAGAGAGAAGGTGGAGCTAAGTGGGAGTAAGAGCAACCCGAGAAGGCCTGTAGCTATCTTGTCTTAAGTGATACCGATCCTGTGGATGGATTAACCAGGCTGGTTCTGCCCTGTGCTTCAAGTAGCTTCCAACATTCATCCAAAACTCCGTACCAGGTACATGGAGCTGATGGAGACCAACCGTGATCACTCAGGAGCGCACAATTTGGCCTTCCAGGTAAGAGTGGTTTCCTTTGCTTTCTGGGGAAGAGGAAGGACTTTAAAACATTGAACAACGTTGAATTCAGACCCCGAACAAAGAAAAAGCATTTTCTGCTCTCTGCCTGCAGGTATTTCGCAACATTTTACGTGCTGATGCCCTGCCAAAGTACACGGCTCTTGTTAAAAAAGCTGAGCACAATTGACTTATTCAGGAGTATGCTCTACTCGATGGTATACAGCTAGCTTTGAAAAGTGTCTTGACTTGGTAATATTTCATGGGCTGATGGATCTCACAACTCCCATCTGAGAAGTTGCTGGTTTTTCCTGAGGATAGGTCATTTACAGTTCTGTCAGAAATGTATAGGTCTGCATTATGCAGCAGATATAAAACTCATCAAAGCAATGTATTTCAATAATATGAGAAAAATAATAATGTAACAATGTAACCATTGTGGGGCATATCATTCTTCCTTGCATAAAGTAAGTGCAATCGTCTTCTGCTCTCGAGAAGAGCACAAAGAGAGGATAAAGAGCCACCCATAAGGTTTTGCGTTTTCTAGGTATAAATAACAGCCCTTTAAACGCGGATTTCGTAAGCAGAAGCACAAAATCCCCCAAACAAACAAAACACCACACAAACAAATTAAAAAAAACAAACAAAAAAAAAAACAAAAAACAAAAAAACAAAAAAACAAAAAACCCCACAACAACAACAAAACAAAACCAAAACCAAAACCAAAAACCAAAACCAAAACCAAAACCAAAACCAAAAAAACCAACCCCAAACGAAACCAAACAAACAAAAACCCACTTAGTTACTGTTTCTCAGTGCCCGGCATCCCTGTGCTTTCATTGGAATTAAAGCAGATACAAACCGAATCTTGCGAACTCGCAGCCGGGCCGGATCACTGCACTTGCTACTGAAAGTAGAATAGGTCAGGGAAAGTCAGAGGCTGTGAAATAGTCTGAAGAAGGCTGTGTTAGCAAAGCAGCCCCTTGCTCTCCTTTGCAGTCTCCGATCCTTACGCTGCCCCTGATGTCACTTTGCAGGATGTGGGTAGCGAACGTGGGTATCTGTTGACACTATCCAAATAACACAGAAATGTCTTTGTGGATGGTAAGCATGTGAACTATTACATAACATCGGCGACATTCAACCGCTCTGTATATTTATTCATTGCGCTATACGGACAGACAAGCCAGTCGGAATATTTACGGAATGTAGACAAGTGGGATAACTTAAAACATGATAGCCCAGTGGTTAGGGCTTTGTCCGGGATGATCAGAGCGCCCTCAACGCATCTGTGCTTCGGAGCGGATAGATAAGCAATTTGAACTTGAGTCTCCCTCAGTTCAAGTGAGTGAGATAAGAGATTTCATCCTGTCCGTGTTTTCATACAAAATATGTGCCTAAGTTAGTGCAGTCAGCTTCCTAAATCTGTGCTTACAAACTCAAAAAGGAGTGGAGTCCCTAGCTGCAACAGCTCGGTGTTGAACTCTCTTCAATGGCATAAGCTGAAAATCACTTTTTTCCTCAGAGAGGAAAAGCACAGTGGAGCACAGTACAGTGATCCGGGTTAGCACTGCTTTATGCAGCTAGGTTACCCGGGCCATTTTTATTTACTTTTACACTGTCTATCTCTGTTTCGATATGTAAGTCACTCCCTAGAGAAAATAAGACATAGAAGGAAATAGGTAAAATTCTGTATATAAACAAATCACTTCACAGTAAAGCCACTGTAAAGTAAACAATCTCAGAATTTCCCACTATTTCTTGTGTTAAAAGCTTTTCTTGCATAAAGAGTGAACGCTTTAATTTCTCCAAAATAAATGTGTCTAAATGTATTAAGCAATGAGTATCTGACCTAAACCACAAAATATAAAAGTGTTCTCGAAAAGGTGTAATTTAAACCATTTCCTGTATCCGTGTAGATACCATTTTAAGTATCCATAGGTACCTTCAGATGCACCTTAACCACTAAAAGATTAATGCACATAGGGAAGAAGTAAGAGAAGGACAAAGTAAATCTGAGTTAGGCAATTTGTTTTGTAAAGTACCTAACTTAGTAAAACAGCTCTCAATGTAATGCAAAGCAGCTCAAGGCTAACAGGTTATGGCTGAAGGATCATATCAGATCTTTATTAAGAAAAGAATGAGAAAGAAGCACTGTGCTTTCTGTTGCAAAGGGATCAAAGAGGATAAAGTTGTAATATGGTCTGGTTTTTGATTTGTCACACAAATGGTTTAACTATGAGTTCTTTTCAATTTCTCAGTTGCTATTGACATGTAAAAACACATACATCCATCTGTACTGTGATAGAATTTTCATTGCATCACAGAAGCATTTCAGTGCATCACCATTCTAATGCTACTGTAGTACACCCTCAATTAACCAATGTTAACTTTTGGGTAGGACATGCATCCATGTAACACAAAGTTATATTAATACCATTAATTGCATTTTAAAAAATGCCTGGTTCTGGAAAATATCAGCTACTTTTGTATACTGTGCAGTTTCTCCTTGAGCATAGCATTGAAATTGCAGGTCCTGCATTATTGTCTTGTAAAAATACCAGTAACTGGGAGACCTAGAAGCAACTTTCCCTCTTATTAACAGCTCAAAATGGTCTCAAAAGAAAATAGATTATAAACCCCCAAATGTACACTTCTGCTGTTTCTCTCTTTATCACTCTCCTTTTGATATTAGGAACATCTCAATTACCAAAAGCCATTTCGGTGTGTTACAATGAGTGAGCTTTTTCTATTGGTTTTAAGATGCATAGCTATCTTTACCCATAGTGCTAGTCTTTCCTACAATGCTCCTACACTTCAATAATAAAATATTTACCTTAATAAAACCCAATGCAGTTGTTAAGACCTACATGCTAAAGTCACCTGCTTTGGATGCTGCCTCATACCTAGAATCAACAAATTGCTGCACTGTTTATAATGAGACATTCAGGTTGTTAATTTTTTTTTTCATCTTAAAAATGTCATGTAATTTAAGGAACTTACATCATTATCCTTAATTCAGAAAATTGTTCTTGTTAAGTATCTATGTACCAGCATAACAGATTGTGTATCTATAGCTACAATAATGTCATACATAATGCGTGGAAATGCTACTGTCTCTTGTCTTCAAGGTGGTTAACTTCTCATACATGGCTCTGGCTGGCTGGAGGACCACTACACTTGCCCACAGTTTTCTGCTCAGAAACCCTGTATCACTAACAATAAACCCAAAACTAAGATTGGATTTACCTAGCTAGTCTTTAGCCCTAATTAAAGAGGCAATTTTTTTTATCTAATCAGTTCTGATGATTCAGATCTCTGATAACATTAAACATCAAGTCACACTTACTCCATAAGGAATGATAAAAGTTGCATCTTAAAAGGAACGGTAGGTGGATGAATAAACTACAGTTACAAGCAACATGGAGGCAAACATAAAATAAATACAGTGCAAAAGGAAGATAACAGCTAATAAATATTTATTGTTCACTCACCTCCTATTCCTAGTGTCATGATGCATTAAACAACTTGTACCTGTTTCTGTAGCAGAGCACACCATACTCTTAACAAATTGACTTGGGGAAGAATACCATTTAAAACTCTGCCCTTTACTCACGGTGCACAGGGGATTGGTATTGCCATAACGCATGCAGTATTTGTACTCCATTTCATTCAAACGAGCTTAAAACATATCCTAAAAAAATGGAGTTTAATAAAAAATCCTACATTTCAGGGTACTATCCAACTATCCTACCCTGACAACCTAATGTTTTTTAAGAAAACAACAATGTACTCAGAACTGGGGAGTCTTATTTACAGTCCTTTCCAAAAGAGCCCATGAAGATGTAGCCTGCTAAATTTAAATCCAGCAGAACCTGTTTCTTATCTGTTGTTTCTACAGGTCGTTTACTGTAGTTTAGTACACATAATGAACATTCATCCTTCCTGCCTTGTAGACTGAGTTCTATAATTTGACAGGTATTTATGAGTTCTGTGATTATTAGTTTAAAGAAATTCTTCCTCGATATTTAAAACGCATTTAAACTCCTTCCGAATCATGGCAGTGGCTAACAAAAGACAGTACATGAGGGAAAACCTAGATAAATGGTGTTCAGGTGCATTTGAATATTTAAAGAAAAGCAAGTTTTGAAGGGTAAACTGAAGACAGCTTCACTTCTGCTGGGCAAATATAATGAAAAATCTAATGAGATGCAACAAAATCCAACATTATAACTTGAAGTATTTGCTTTTGAAGCATCTGTTTTTCACTAAGTTCCTTGAGTATCCTCATTGTAATCTCCCACATAATGGAAGGACCCAGCCTTAAACCATAAACAGTTTAAGCAACTACCTGGGTGCAGTGTTGACCAGCCTATTTTCCTCCCTAACTATCATGAGAATAACATCTACTCCAGGCTGTCTGCTATTGTGAAAAGCAAAATAAGAGTTATCAGCTCTTTGCAAAATCCATCTTCCTTCAAAATCAAGGAGGAGATGACAGGGAAGGTCAATGAATGTCCTCATGCAACAGCTCGTCAAGAGGGAACTAAACAAATATTGAAAGAGCATTTCACTTACACAGTTGAGACCACAATGTCCTTGTCATTTAATCAAATGTTTCACAAGAGGGGAATTCCAATCAGTTAAAGTAAAGCAGTTTGTGAAAGTAAAAGCACAACTTTGAAACACTTTTCATACTACAAACATTCAAAATAGATGGACCAATTCTGTAATTCTTTAACTGTGCACTAAAGCAAAGAGAATTTTCCCATCCCAGCTTCTCTGTGAACTTCCTGCTCTCTCGTGTCACCTGGAGGTCGAGTAGGTTCAGAAGTGACTTTACATATTGTTAGACTGGCATGTGCTCATAACAGGACTGTGCTAACTGTAGCTCCTAAGGCTTGAACTCCTATTTTTCTCTTGCACTATTTTGTTCTCCAGATATTTACAGAGAGCTGGAGAAGGATACTGAGTAAATGAGGTAGACGTTTTCTGCCTATGCTGAGTTGCTTACATAGCAATCAGCAACAGTTGGTTAATAAGCTCAGACTTGCATTTTGTTGTGAAGTTCCTTCAGCACCTCAGACACTAAATAAGTAGGAAAAGAGAATAAGCCGTTTTGTCAGTTGAATATTTCTGTTCTTATTAGAAATTAAAAATAGGTTTTTTTCTTCAAGCAGTTGGGTTAAATAATATGTTTTCATCAAACAAAACAAACAAAAAAATTGTATATAGGGGAGAATTAAGAGACAGTACTTTAAAAATGCTGTGAAATAAGAAAATTACTCAGCTTCATGGTACTGATTCAAAGACTGCTCTAGACAGCAGAAGTCTTTCTAAAATAAACTTGTTATCAAACTTAATTAACCAGTTTCTACTGAATCAATAATAATCCAGAAATGTGACATGATAAGTTGAAATAATGACTTTTTATGTTCACAGAGAAGGACACAAATCTATCAATCTGTAGCATGGGCTACTGAGTTCCATGTCTGATGCTCTTACTGGTTTTGTTACATTACTCATACATTCATATATTTTAATTATGTTATAAAAGAAATTCTTATGTAATTATTGCACTTGAGCAGTGAATTTGCCAAGTGACTTCTATAGGTTGCTTCCAACACAGATTAGTCTTGTGTATTTCATAGACAGCAGCTTGCGTGTCCATAATTTTTCACACATTTGCTGACAAAAGTTCTAGGAAATCTCTGCTTTTTCTTCCTCAGCAACAAGTATAGAAATTCTCAAAGACACCATTCTCAGGACTGTGTGGGTGTGTGTATATGTGAATTATGGAACTATATTGCTTTGACTTCACTATGCTGTCCCGTGTAGTATTTTTAATATATCTCAATGCTACAGTAAATCTCTGCTTCTTGTAGTTTTTTGTTTGTTTGGGGTTTTTTTTTAATTGTATGGAGTGTTCAGTAGTTGCATTTGTTGCTGACTGCCAGGGCAGCTACAGCAAACTCCAACGATGGCATGGTTAGGAGGTAAACAAGTGACAAGTATTTCTGAAAGAGAAATACCTCTCTTAAGGAAAGGAAAAGATACTTCTTGCTTAGAAGTGAGGAAACTGATGTATCAAGGCCACAGTGCTTGAATAAACAGCCTCTTGTGACTGCCTTCTTCTCCCAGACACTCAAAGTTACAGAAACACTTGACTGAAACAGATTTTTTGCGAAGTTTAGAGTCAAAGTATTTTTAAGGAAAAATGTTACTGACCATTGTTCTAGTTGCTTCTAAAGTGATGTTTCTGCTAAGAGCCAAAATTCAATTTATTTCTAGTAGTACTGCTTATTCCTGTCTTTATAATAATTTACTGTGATTCAGCTTATTTTGTATTGTTCATGTGGAAGTGATTGTTTTTATTGTAAATACTAATTTACTGGGTTTATTACTATGTAAATAATGAGATACTTCATGCAATAAAACCCAGTGACATGACCATACTGTAACTGCTGCCATAAGAAACCACTGAAATATAAAGCATTCACAGTAATTGCAGATGTAAGTTACCTGAAATTTTGTTTAAGGCAGCTTTCTTACGAAAACAAGAACCAGATGTTCTAAGACATAACTTACATAAGAGATAACTTACTCTTCAAAACATCAAGAAACAAGAAAAAGGAGATTTGGGATTTAATAAAAGAAAAATTAGAAATAGTTGAGCTGGTTGTGGCTGTCTTAATCTCTGATAAAAATGTATACCACAGAGTATCAATGTGGTAAAGCTAACTCCTCTCTTTAAAGATACCCTGAATGTTTTACTCTAAGAGCAATACAAGTATATGATCACATTTACTGTATGTGTATAAGGAGCATAAATACTGGAGCAAAGGTACCAACAATTGGGGAAGACCCCTAATAGTCCATTTTGCCCTTGGTGAGGAGTAGGTCTATTTTTCATAAACTTGTTGAACCAAGTCCTGAGACAATGAGCAGCACAGTTCACCATGGGAGACGTGAATTTAGTTGAGAAAACAGCAGATTCACTCTACCTGAGCAACATCTGTGACCAAGGCACTTTTGTGCAATAGTGTAGCGACTTGAACAACCAAGCTTTGTGAGTTTTGGGCTCCCTGTTCCAGTAAAGTAACACAGAGAATTGTAGAATCATTTAGATAGTAAAAGACCTGTAAGGTCATTGAGTCCAACCATTAATCTAGCACCACTGTGTTCACCAATTAACTGTTGTGTCTTCACCAATTAACCCTGTAGCTCACCAATTAACCGTGTCACCGGAGTGCCACATCTGCAGGTTTTTGGAACGTTTCAGGCATAGTGGTTCTATCACTTCCCTAGGAATCCTGTTGCAATGTCTGACCACTCTTTCAGCAAAGACATCTTTCCCAATATCTAATCTAAACCTCTCATGGCGCAATTTGAGGCCATTTCCTGCCACTCATTCTCTTGCTTCCATGGCAGCCCAGGCATCAGATTAGAAATCAGTTCTTACTGTACAAGAGAAAGGTTTTCAGCTTCTGATTTGAACCAATGTAATTTCTGGTCCTAGAATGACAGTGATGATGATGTGGATGATACAAATCGGAAAGGCCCAGGAGACAATTCACAGAGAATGAAGAGTTCACAAAATAAGAAAACAGTGCATACTAATCAGGTATGCTTTTCTCTCTTTTTTTGTTCCCCCCTTCCAAATAACCTTATGAACATTAGGAAACCTCAAAGTTAATGTCAGCAATGTAATAGTATAACCAAGACAAATATTCTAACAAAATCTGAATAAAATTTAAAACATATGAATGGGCAGGGAAGTGAGTTCTGTTCTCAAAAATACATTAAAGAAAAAACAAAACTACATGTGTAGGGTTCAGAAAAAAATGTATTCCAATGTCATAATGGCTTTATACAAGATAAGATACAAAAGAGGCATCAGAAATGGTAATCAAGGGAAGATTGAGGATGAGGAGTTGACTTAGGAGCATTTTCTCATAAGAAGGTGAAAAAAAGAGAATCTGTAATAATTGGTTTTAGAGATACAATCTTTCAGCCAGACAAAGAATTCATATTACTAAATATCTAATAATAAATTCATATTTAATTATTAAACATCCTAAATAGGGAAAATTTCAAACAAACACAAACTTGAGGCAATAGGTCCTATGTAAAACAGGGAAGAAGAGAGCACAATGCAGATTATTGTAATAATATACACATTCATTTTGACTTCTTTTTTCTGTATGTTTAAGCCCATATAGTGAATATCTCACTATGAAAAAATTAAAGTCAGGTTTAAAAAATCCACAGGTATTTTACCATTGTCAGGTAATATTAATATTTTCACATTCTTACTCCAGAAATAACTTGCTGCTCTAAAAATTTTATTTTCTTCTAATCATATCTACTTGCCAAGTTTGGTAATGGTACTCAAAGCACAATTTAAGAAATAATTGATGCAGTGGGTACTCATTTCTCTCTTCTATTGTTTTCTTGGATGTGATCAGAGCCAGCAAAGGCATGCTGCAAAGTAATATCTCTGCTCTCAAAGTTGAATTAATTCCAGATATACAGTGATGGAAAGGATCACTTAGGTTGTTCTGATAAGCACTCCTGGGAACTAGATTGGAATCTGAGATCCTACGAGAGAAAGGTGGTAAATGGTGCCTATATCTTAATCCTCAAAAAAGCTGGCAGAAAGGAAATAGTTAAAAAAAAAAAAAAAAAAATAAAATCAAAAAGGACTTTCAGAATTGATTGAAACTGTAGAAAATTGGAGAAAAGTAGTGACATCTATGAAAGCTTGATTTTTATCAGAGAAATCAATTTCCTACTGAAAAGGTTCATCTGAGAGCATTCTGCCACTATTTGGTGCAAGAGTATTAGAGATTTTTTTATTCGCGCCAACAGTTTCTCAGGCACTTGGTGACATATGGCATAAGAATTTATTTTGAGGGTCTCTACAGTGTGAAGACAATTAGCAGTGTCTCCCTTTGCTGGCAGAAGTCCGCATGCTCTGCACAGCCCTTAGGTAACTCTCAGCAAGGGACTACACTCCCCACAAGCCAGACCTGGTACCATGTTTGTCCATGAAAAAAAATTTAAAGGTTATGCATCCATTCTCCAATTTCATTTTGTATCTACACACTTTCACACAAAGTTGTCCTTTGATTTCAGATTTTTTTCACCTTTTAATGTCATTGTAGGAAAGCATTTGTGACAATGAAAGGGTGACATAGTAATATTCTGAGCATATTTAAATACATTGTAAGCAATGTGAAAAGATGTAGATTGACACTTTTGTAATTGAAATACTTAAAAGGAAAATAAGTTATATTCTCAAGACAAACTATATATTTCATAAATTCAGAAAGACAGAGTTCAGGCTGTGGGTGATCTAGGCACAGGGATATGTGTTGTGGCATGGGAAAAGAGATAGGAGAGCATAGCCTGGCCTAGGCAGTGCATGAAGTGGTGGCAGTGAGAATAATGATGGGGATGAAAGTAATATCTGTAGGACATGAGCTTCAAGCTGTGACCAGGAGAGTTGACACAGTGCCAAAGGGTGTATAGCTGCCTGCAAAGGTAAAAGCATGGTGCTTCCACCTGGAGGACTGAGACTCTCCTGATTTGTAATGTAGGTTAAAAGATCTGTGAGAAGCACTGATATGCAATATATTCCAAATTTAGGCTCAGAAATTAATTATATTTACATATTATCACCACTCAGTGTCCATCAGATAAGAAGCCTACATCCTACAGCCACTGAGAAGAGTACTGCCACTTACCAAAAGTAATAGTAACTTAGCAGGCATTTTTCAGATTTGCTTTATTTCACAGTCAAGACTGACGAAGCAAAGAAATTGAGTTTAGTGAAGCTGTGGTTATATGTTGCAGTGCAGCTCCACGCAGCACCCTGCTCTGAAAACTGCAGCAAAGAGAACCAATAGACTCCTGCTGGTCTTGCACTGAGCTTTCCCTAGGAGAGTGAACAGCAGCTTCCCTGTATATACTCCTCTGGTCTTGCCATGTGTTAGTTTTGCCTTTGAGATCATTAAAGTCTGGAGACACTTGACAGGCTGAGAGAGATGTGGCTGCTCAGCTGGGAGAAGAGAAGCTCTGGGAATCCCATTGTGATCTTTTAGCACTTAAAGGGGGCTTACAAAATATAAGGAAGAGCTAATTTTTATAGGGGCATGTAGTGATAGGACCAGGGGGACTGGCTTTAAATGGAAAAGAGGTAGGTATAGTCAGATATTAGGAAGAAATTTTCTGCTGTGAGGGTGATGAGACCCTGGATAATTTGCCCAGAGAAGTTGTGGATGCCTCATCCCCACAGGTGTTAAAAGCCAAGCTGGATGAGGCTTTGAGAAATCTGGTGTAGCGGGAGGTGTCCCTCCTGTGGCAGGAGGTTGGTTCTCTTTAATGGTCTTTAATGATGTTTAACCCTTCTAACCCATGCCATTCTATAACTCTGTGGTCCAAGTCTCCTTCAGGCAACTAACTGGGGGCTTTCCAGGGCTTCTGGCAGCTCCTGCCAGGACAGACAGAATGAAGGGGCCAGGGCAAGGTCAGTGGTGGGCCTGGCTTTCCACAGCAGGCCGGGGAATAGACTTAGACTTTTTTTGTTTAAAAAGTGACAGAATAACAAATGGTAAGCCCACCTGCATATTGTCACTGCTCCAAAAGTGGCTGAGCGCTGTGGGCCGCTCTTCTGAAGAGGGTAGGGCATGTCCAGCAGTCCAGGCAAAGACTTTGTGTCTTGGCCTTGGTCATGGTCAGACACTCCAGGCCAGCCAGCTGCCACAGTGCCATGCACGGTGCTCAGAGGGAGAGGCGTGAGGGCCTCATGCAGCTACACCGCTGTCTTTGAGCACAATGGTCACCTGCCCTGGGCCCTGGCCTCTCGGCAGGCCCCGCCATCAGCATGGAGGTAAGTAGCCATGGGACAGGCTCCTTCCTTGTGCCCCAGCAGAGTGGGACGGGGAAGAGGTGCAGTGAGGGCAGGAGAGCCCCCACAGGTGTGCTGACAGCTTCGGGCGCTGTGCCCCTCCTGGCCGCCTCAGGGCAGCCCTCAGCCTCTAGTTGTACAAAAGCTTTAACAGTGCCGTGCCTATATGGACCCAGGTAACAATTTTTCTTAAGAAAAAAATTATTGGTTCAGTTAAATTTTTTTAAACACTGAGCCTTGCCCAGTTTAATCTGTCTCCACATACAAAAGTTCCACCATAATAAAGTTCTGCAAAGAGAGAAGCAACAAAACCAGGGGGCATCTACAGGAAGCACCTGGCAAGCTGGCTAATTCACAGCTTGCCCTTTTCAGCCCAGGCCCTGCCCTCTTCAGCTCTGAGTAACTGGTATTTTCCCAGCTTATTCCCCTTTTGAAAATGGTGTGAATGGCTTGGGAAACTCCTCAGCTGGTCTAAACACTGATCACAGACTTGGTGGCAGATGGGAGAGCTGGAGCCGTGCAAGCAATGCAGACAGGAGAGTCTAGAGACTGCTTCAACCATCTGCCAGTGGGGATGCTTTATTGCACTTGGGGAGCATAAACCTCTCTGACAACCTCGGCACTGATCTGCTTTCCAGGGGGATGAATACATCAATATTGAGAGCGATCTGCGTGAAAACAAACGTGCCTCTGTAGATGATGAGCAACCACGCTTGAAAGGGTAATGTGTTTTTGCATGAGTAAGCCTTCCACTCACTTCATCCTGGCCTAAGCAAAAAGCTGCCAGTGTTTATGCTTCTGGAGTGACAGCTCTAATTTTCACTGCCATACCCCTATGCTACGTATCCTTTGTATTGCCTAGCAATTTTTGTAATACAGAAACACATTTAAAATTTTTATACCTTACAAATGACATCTGTGATTGTGGAACAAAGCTTTTCAAGCCTTGCAAATTAAAGGAGCAATATTTTTTTCTTCTTGTACAATAACTTCTTTTCCAGTATTTCTAGAGCAGTGTTTTTAAAATAGAGGTCCTAAAGAGTGGTCTCTTTCAAGAAGTTGAAGATTCACTAGTGTCTTTCAGTTTGTATAGCCATTTGCTCCAACACAAATTAAGAATAGAACACCTGTGGAAAAAAGCCATTTTAATGGAGCAGAAATTTTACATTGTGTTTGTGCTATTTCCAAGTGATCACAGAGTGAAAACACGCATCCACATTTTAGTTGAGGATTAGGGTTTTTTGTGAAAACTAAACCTTGTTTAAGGCATTGAAAAAGTTATGACACAATACTTAAAATCACACTAAATGTTCAAATGTGAAATTGATTTCTTTCATCTGATAGGACTGAATAGTCTGTGGTCTAAGACAGCCCTTTTGGAAGATCAGTCTGTTGTGAACACAGATTCACTGTGTTCACAAGATTTTAACATTTCCTTCTGGAGTACATGCACAAGAGAAAATTGATTTCTGAGTTACAACATGCAAGCAAAAATAGTTTTGACATATAGAAATATTTCATATTAATTTGCTTAAGTGAGATCTGTTTTTTCAACATCTTCAGTTACATTTCAAACCTATAGGATCGGCTTTTAGAAAATAATTTTTCCTTGGTAAATTAACCATATTTCATAAGGAACATATTTTTTCTGCCACTTTCCAGAGCAGAGCTGCATATTTATGACGTTTGTGCTTAAATATTTAAGATATTCTGTTATACCAATGTCATAATAGCCTAAATTAATAAAATAAAAAGGAGAGAGAGAGAAATGTTAGATAAAAGAAGAAATTACAAGAAATTGTAATCTGAAAGTAACAATTTTTAGTCCCAAAGGACTCATAAGTAGCAGTGACAGATAGTAGATAGTATTTTTTTTCCTTTTCTTGGGTGCTGGATGAACCATAAATTTGATAAAGCAACTGCCTTTTTCATCTATTTGTCTCTCATTTCTCCTTTTTATCTTTTCCTGTTGTATCTGATCTTTCTGCTGAGATTGGGTAGATAACCTAATGTTCTCACAAGTTAGAAAAAAAAGCACGATGATTTGTGAAGCAACAGGAATTCCCAGAACTGAAATTGAAGTATCAAAAGCAATCAAGATTTCTCTGAGAACCTATTACTCTTTGTACTTGCGAAGGCGTGTACTCCTGCTCGGTTCTTCTGTGTACTGATATAATTTAAATTAATATTTCTTGTTTCTCAGAAATTTATTTTAAATTAATTGAATTTTTTTTTTGAGTGCAGAAAAGAAGGGTATTCATGCCGGATTTCAGTGTGTGCCTAACTCCAGCTGCATTTAGTTTCCAAACAAGTACAGTCTGGATAATTAACATTTCTAAATATAACATTGCTTTTATGGACTGGGAATGTGAGAAACTGCTTCAGAGATGTGCCTCTCTAAAGCAGTGCCTCTGTGATGACAGAGACATAGCCGTAATTTTTTTCCAGCTTGCACAATATGAAGGTGCTTTTTTAGCCCCTGCTTCGTAATTGTTACGCATCCACGTCACCAGCATATTTAACATTGGAAATCTGTATTGAATTAACTCCCTTAACTGCTATTTCCCTAAATTTCAATGAAATCATGCTGTTACCTTTAGTGAGGGAAATGAAGAAAGTGAAATATGTTATAATTGAAGGAACTGATACTAGAGCATGACATTCAAATATAACAAAAAATTTTAACTTCCATGAGATGATAAGATAAAAAGTTAGTGCAGTAACAACCAAATTTTAAAAAGTCCAGAAACATCTATGCACACTGTAATAAGGTTTAGAGGGGTATTGGTTATTTTACACGCACACAAGTGTAGCCTTAGGCCTTCACAATTACAGCAACACTACTGTTCCATGCAGTAACACTGGGCTGGCTGTATTAACAGACTTTGTGGGTCTAGTAATGGACACTGAATCTTTCAACTACCTACTTAGTTTGCACTAATCCTGTTGACAGATCTCTTCACATAAGAGCTGTACTCCAGCGGATAGCAGAATTGGCCCATTATGTAGATGACAGATTTTTCCATTTGATATGTGCCATCTTTTCTTCTCAACCTGTCCAACATCATCCCAAACAAGTCCCGCCCAAAAAGCAATTTTATTTGGCACTTTAAGATCCAAATTTAATCCTTTCCAAATTCAGTGAACTTTAGTGGAGGAATGTTGACCAATTTAACACAATTTTCTTCTGCAAGAGCTTATGTTTCTATTCTTTGTTAATTTTTTCCCTAGGCATTTAGAAAAAAAATATGATGAAATCTGTGAATTTTACAAGAAACATAAAACCAGAATTCATTATGTGGTCTATGGAATTTTAATAACAGGTACAGTATATATTACACCCAGGATTGTTGAAGCCTTATTTATTTATCTGTATGAGATTATAGGCTGTGCTGTGTCTGTCTGGCATAAAAACTCTTGACTGTCTTTAAGATGTATTATCTGTAATGATGTATTTCAAGTCAAGAATTTAGTCCCAGAGAAAATTCCAGATTGCAAAATCTCCGCTCATTCCCAAACATAACAAAAGCACAAATGTTGCTAAACTGCTTCTCCAGCATGTTTAAAGTCTGACTAGCAATTACGCTTGTGATAGCAGCATAGTTTACACTTTGTGTCTACTCCATTACCAGCTCATTCCAAAATTACAGTTTCAGTAACTTGTCCAGGACCATGAAATCACTTTAAAAACGCGCCAAATAGGACTGTCAGGCACCAAATAGGACTGAACTGAAGTCAACAGGCTGGAAATGAAAGCTTTCTTTTCTGACCCATATCACTCAATATTCACTGCAAATTTTTTTTTCTAGAGTAAATGTACTTATGACAGTTTGCACTGCAAAATCATTCTGATATTATTCTTTCACTGTTTTCTAATTAGCCAGTAAGTTGATTTGTTTCCTTCTACTTCACCAAGTTTGTTCTTGAAATCTTCCTACTTTGAACACTGGGAACAGAGAGACTTGAGATATGTCTATGAGACAGGCATCAGCACACCAAGAGTGCTTATAAAAGTGTTGCTTACATGCTGACTATCCTGCCCTCATAACATCATCTTGTCTTTGTGATAGTATAGACATATTCTGGTTCAAGAGAGTGAATGAGTGAGTTCTAAGAATATGTCAGGATTTCACACATTAATTCCATAAAAACCAGCTTGCATTACAGTAATCAGTAGTCCTTCCTCTTTATTTTCCATAGACAAAATCAATTCATTCTTTACAAGAACTGAATTTTTTTTTTGGCCAACATTTACCAGCAGTGAACCTGTCAAATAAATATTTCATAGCTATTTTATTAGATAAATTACTTTTAAGCTTTACAATTACCTGAGGTCATCAAATTAGTCAATTAACATATAAGTGTTTATTTCGAGTTTTGGATAAACTCATCCTCTTTTTAAAAGAGGAATAATAGTCATGCTCTTAATTAATAGTTTTTTCACAGGAAAAATAAGTTCTTGTGGATGTGTTTAATTTTTCTGAGTGATTAACATGTTTCCTATGAACTTCCCTTGGCAAAAGCATATAATCTGCTTCAACAGAATTAAAGCCAACTTTCGTATGAACTAGCATATATCACAAGCAAAATTTCTCAGTATTTAGGCTGAGAGTCAGAAAAGCACCAAAAAAGATAAACACAGGCCTGACTTTGATCACCTTCTATAAATTTAAAAGTTGATTCTGTTTTTAAAATTACCATCATAACTGACATATATATTTTTGTTTTTATGACAGCATACTTGGCAGGAGTCATTGCAGCCTGCAGTTTGAATTTTCAGAGAGCTTTGCCACTCTTTGTCTTCACTGTCCTAGCCATCTTCTTCATCTGCTGGGATTTTTTAATAGCTAAATATGAAGACAGAATTGCTGCATTCTTTTCCCCTGGAGATCTATATCTGAAAAAACAGTGGTTTTGGCTGAAATGGTAAATATTAACTACTTTCTATTTATGTAGAAGGACAATGCACTAGTCAAGTCTCTATGATTTTATTTCACATTACTTCCCTGTAAGAACAGAGAGATAGGTCAATCATACATATCTCAATAAAATCACAGAATAATTCAGTATTGATCAAATATCAGAAACATATTCACAATTTCAATGCAGTAGTTAGGGATGAAAAATCTTGGCAGAAAACACAGAAAAATACCACAAATTGAGATAGGAAAAGTTTGTGATTGAAAGAGAATATGTTCACTAAAGTTTATGTGTGTTGCAACCTTTTGTATTCATTCTGCAAACCAGAAAGTGCTCCACTGTTCACAGGGCTCTTAGGTTCATAAAAACCTTAACTCTATCATTTGCAAACTGCTAAAGACTGGAGTGTATTATCTAGACTCTGCTTTTCCACATATCCCCCTAGCAATTTTTACTTGACCTTCAGGAATCAAAACATGCCATCCAGATTTAATGTCATGATAAGGTTGTATGACTTTAATTTAGGATGGTAGACATTCACCTGGTAGATAAATAGTGGGTAATTAGACCTGTCAGATATTTATTTCGAGTATTCCTGAGCAGTGATTTGGGATACTTAAGTTATCCCCAGCAAAACGAGGAGACAAAGAAGCCTTGTAAACCAAAGAAAAAACAAAGGAAACTCTTTAAAAAGGAAAATTAAATTGGCCAGCTACATTCTGTTTCAGCTAGGTCACCTACTAGCTGACAAAGAGTTTTAAAGAGGAGTCATTCTCAGTTCAGGAAAATATCCCAGATTATTCTTAAGATTTAGAAATTGCTAAGAAAGGTGCTGTAAAGGTACAGTAGCCTGCTCAGGAGCCACATTAGCGAGCAATCACATATTGGCAGCTCCATTAGATTATCTCTGGGAGAAGGAGCCAAAGGAGCAGGAGCGCCCTGACAAGCAGATGGAGCAAGCTGGGGGTAGTAAGTGCTATATTACCTGGGCTGCAATCTTTAAATTGTACATATCACAGATTAGGTGCTCAGCTGCTTTCTTCCAAGAGACAGAAAGTCTTTCAGGTGTAGAAAGCATTGCAATGGCCAAGCCATTTATGAAGTTTGCCTGCAATATTTTTAATCCCCATCTAAAGATGGAATTTAAGTAACACTGAAATCAGTGAAAGCTTACTCTTAGACAAAACTGACGTTAAAGACTTGGGACTGTGTATGTTTCCTCTCTGTATATGGGGTGATGTATTTTGCTGCCTTTCCGGGCTGTTGTTGCAATAATTTCCTTTGATAAATAAGCTTAATGTGGTTCTGATAATGGTGACCATAGAAACAGTGAAACAGATATACACACCTCATGTCATTGTTTCTGAGGTCACTGAAGAGACTACAAATGGTTACAAAGAAATGAGCTGTTTATAGCCTCCTCCTCAGTAGAGTGTACTTCATAAGCCCACCAGGTAAACAGCACAGTGCATGTCATAATACCGCAGCCTCTCTTGCTCAGAACCAAAGAAAGATTCAATAAAGGGAGGAAGGGTAGGAAAAGAAGGCTGAAGTGAGAAAAAAAGAGGATATCACACCTCATTTAATAGAAATAGTACCGAGACAAGAGGCATTCATGCTTGTTTTGGGTTTCTCCCCACACCCTGGCTTGGACCAAGGGATGTTGGCAGAGGTGCAGCAGCAAAGGCAGGTTCCTTCTTGTGTAAAGCTACAGGTTTCAGCACAATACATTTTACAAGGAGTTTATTCACAAATAAAGATGTAAATATTTTGGGTGTGGGAAGGGAAAGAAACATCCCAAATATCTTTTTCACGATATTGTGATGCTTTTTATTTCCTAGGGTGTTGTGTGCAACTCTTATTATAATGATCATTTGCTGGCTCATCTTTGACACAGCAAAACGAGGATCCCATCAGCTAATCTCTTTTGGTGGGCTTGTGATGTATGTTCTCCTGATGCTTGTCTTTTCCAAATATCCAACCAGAGTGAGTATTTATTCCATAATGGATCTTTGGAGAATTTTTTTATTCTGTGTCTAAAAAGCTATTCCCCTACCCTAGCACCAACTGTAGTAAGAGTAACAAGATGTGGGAAACTAAGAATGTAGGCTTGCCTGAGACCAAGCACTGCATTTAATTTCTGAGGAAAGTAATTTTGCTGTTGGGGACCATGTATGGGGCTTTACCAACACCTGTCTCTCTCTGTTTGAGAAGCTGCTGCCCATCTTCTGTTCCAGAGCTGATGCCGTTCAAGCTAAGATACACCTCCTCCATGCTTTCACATAAAGGAGCCTCACCACAATCCTCAGCACATCACAGTCACTTATTTGAGGACACTGTCATCACATCAATACAAATTGCCTGGAATCAGAGATATGATAGACTTGGGTAGCTCTTAACCCCTCATGAGTTTGTTTCCCACTGCAAATTCAGCAGCTGAGGCTGAGCTGAGGCCCTCACTTTTTGTTCACTCACTCCCATACGCTTACAAATCCATTTATTTTAATTTTTCATCAGAAGTATGCACTCTGTTTTGCTGTGGTATTACAAAGGGCTTAGTTCAGCCACCACAATTTTTCACAAAATCCTGTTTGCATGTCTCACGTACCTCTTCATGCTTTCATTAATCATTACCTCCATTGTCCAGGTCACCAAGTTTTCCCAATACTTTTCATGTTTTCTATTAGTACTGAGACTTTCTTAACAGGTGAAGTCCTCTCAACAAGGACTAATGAACTTGCCCTATCCTTTGCAACTGCTGCTGTCTCCAACTGAGGTGAAAACTCCAAGTGCTTTGTGCTCTCCCATGAGCCCTTGATACATCTAATCGGTTTGTGTTATTCAAATATGATCTGATTAAATTAGAGAATGCCATCTCAGCTCTTTGTTTTGTGAGGGATTTGATTAAATTTTCACCAAAAAATTTTTTTCTGAGGCAGCAGAACAGGAATCATCAGTGTAGTGAAGAGGAGCTCATGATAGGCAGACACAGTTTCTCCTATGAATGCCTTTACATGGAGAATCACAATATAAAACTGAGTAGTTCTCAAGTATCAAAAGTCTTTAAATCTAGGGGACAGAAACAGAGTTGAAATTACCCAAGGTCAAACCCTGTAGCAAAATCTCCTTATTCTGTGTCCAGATATGTGAAGATCCAAGACCCCCTACAACTTGTTTTGGCAGCTGCTCCCATCCTGCAGTATAGTCAGAAAATCCCCTCACGTTATTTAAACAAACATCCAAAGTCAACTATTATTTATTTAAATAACAAGCAGTTTCTTTATTTTTCTGTCTAGGTTGCTTGGAGACCAGTATTTTCAGGAATAGGAATGCAGTTTATTCTTGGGCTTCTTATTCTGAGGACCAAAGTGGGTTTTGATGTATTTAACTGGCTAGGCATTCAGATCCAGGTAAGTTATTGAGCAAAATCCTTACTTGTTTAATATAATTGTCTGTCCTGAGAGTCTTACATTATATAAGCAGGATGTTAAAGGATCCATTTGCCCCTTGATTTTTTCTTCTCTTGAGAAAAACTGGGTTCTCAGAAAGGTAATCAACTTACTGAGTTCAACCTACTCATTTATTTTTTTGTTCACTTAATATAATGGCCAAAGTAATCCCATTTATTAGTGGCTTTACTGTCATTGGGCTGAAGTTATAAATTGTCATTCTTGAAAAACAAATTACTGTTGTGCCAGGGCACTCATAAGAACTCTTAGAAATGGCTCAACTCCAAATCATCCTTGCAATAAATACAATATGCTGAAAAGCCTTGGATTTAGGGCACTGGCCTAAATATCTTCAGAGCAGCAAATTCCTAGCATCAGAGACATTTCATAGTCCTCTTGACATATAAGAAAATTAATTCAGCTACATACAGGTAGCCATGATGTAAGGGATCTCTAGAAAGTGTATGGGATCTACCCGCAGGTAGATTACAGTAAAGTAATGAATAAGCAATATCCAAAATATAGATCAAAGAGTACCCTCTGAAGGACATTCAGTCTTTTCACCTCAGGGATACTATTCTCACAGCTGTTCTTCACAGGTAATTAAGCACAGGTAAAACTAGACAGTACATAATGTACTGTCTTTGTGCAGGAGCAAAGGCACAGAAATGATGTCTGTCTAATCTGCAGACACTGGGAGTCATCTGGGTTTTCTTACCAGATTCTCAGTCTCTGACTGAAACAGGTCTGGTGCCCCCTTTTGTTAGCTTTATATTTTTATGTCTTACAGTCTCTCCTGTCAGAACTAATTACAGCTCTTGTAAACTGTATTTTAACTCCTTTTTAAACTGTAACAGTAATGCATATATTTGCACCAGAAGTATAAAAATGCAGTGGATCAAAATTTGAAAGTAGAAGATTCCCTCAGGCTAGCTCTTAGCTACACCTTTCAAAACTCATTACTTCAGCCATCAAATCTCCATTTTAAGCTGCATAATTCATTGTACTTATTTGCATCAGATGGAGCATGGAAATGCACCACAGCATTGGGATTAAAAAGTGAACATGTTTTTCAGTGTAGCTGGAACTCCTCTATTGTGTAGGATACTCAGCAGAGCACAACAGAGACTCTCAGTTCAGCCAAATAGTCAGCAAGGCTTAGACCCCGACAAATCAGAGCCCAAGCTTCTTGGACCTCACAATATCTCTGCAAGACAACTAGCAATATTTTGTTCGGTTTTGGCAGATACCCAGAGCTTATGGCTAATTTACTTTGCTTTCTGTCCCTAGACTTTTCTGGAGTACTCTGATACAGGTGCCAAGTTTGTGTTTGGTGACAAATACACAGATCATTACTTTGCTTTTAAGGTAAGATGGTCGTATATGACGTATGTGGCAGATAAACACAGTTAGAAGAACAGTATAGCTGTGTCATACCTATGTAGGCACCACAGAAATCAACAGGTAAACTACTCCTTGTTATATGATATTCTGAATAGAAAATTTGGTAACATTTTCATTCACTGCCATACACTGAGTTAGATTGCACTTATTTAGTCTACTTATAAAAACATTTTGCATGTAGAACTTTGAAATATCTTTCTACAAGGAATAGGTTAAAAGGCTTAAACCTGGCCACTGACAGAAATATTACCTCCTGCCTATCTTCCCCACCTCTCCATGAGTAAAAGTGGTCTGCCATGCTATCCTATTGTACCCTTAGGCACTGTACATACCACTGCTTCACAGACTTTCCCCCTGAAAAAATTGAAAGCCTAGAGGTGTATTTATTCATGCCTGGGAGAAGAGCTAGAAGCTGCATAAGCAGGAAAATTATAGGAAATTGCATTACTTTTGCATTGGTAAGATCACAGGGAGATTTCCCATCTCTCTCTTAAGAGACCTTTTTGGGAAACAACTGGAATACCATTTATCTGCTCTGTACTCTCTAGTCTTCACCAGCATCTCTCCTGGTTTTGCTTTGAGATGTATCTCATGCTACAATGCATGCTTAGGCTGGAATCAAGAACATACAAAGCAAAAGAAACCCCAAACCAACCAAAATAACCAAAATAACCAAATAAATATAAGAAATTTATCACGACTTATTCAGAGACCATTCTTTTGTTATTTCAGATATCTGACCATGGGCTTACATGCCTTTTATATTCCTTTTTTCTTGAGGTGGTATTCCAAACTACATATTCTGCAAACTTAGTTCTTTCATTACTTGAGAAGAGAAGGTTCTATCTGTAAATAGGCTGTTACTAAGAACAATCAGAACGTCTTAGAAGGGAAAAAAAATTTAGGCATTTCATCAAAAAATATTAATTACATTTTGAGAGCAGCCCTTTTGTACCTTTTGTTTCATTTTCCAGGCTCCTCCTACTCTAATGAGCACTCAAATAACAATTTTCATTCCCAACTAAATGTTTTAGGGATTAAATTATTTAACCCCCACCTCCCCCTCCCCTTCCCCCACCCTGTGTAATTTTTTTGTGTGATTTTTCACAATGCTTTATGAATATGATTCTTTCACGGTGATTTTGAGTCCTCAGTGATGATGCAAAATACTTTTCTTACTAAAGCCATATCTAGGGACTAAACAGTTAAAAGTTTGCTTCTGTGTTGGCAAATATCCATCAGTCTTCTGGTTCAGGCCAGAAAAACCATGGAGTCTCTAGAAGACGATAACAGGAACAAGTAGGTTATTCTCACACTGAAAAACAAGAAAACAAGTTAGTTTTCAAAGCTGCATGTATATATACATATACATATGTTTACCATATACATACATACATATACATGTATATGGTAAACAGAGTGACAGACAAGTATACAGCAATATCAAAACATGCTCCATCTGCTCCTACTCTAGACAGGGAATGCCCTCTTCCAATAACAGTGAGTGAAAGCCAGCCTGCTCTCCCTTGAAACACTTGTCATTTATTTAGACATTAAGTTGGTCCAAAGTGCTTTTTTGTGTCTTTCAGATATTTTATGGGGTTTGTATGTTGTGATGAGCTCTCCAGATTTTGCCCCAAGATGTTTTAAAGCATCCTCCAAAAGACAATGCTTAGCTCCTGAGAGATTTGACAAGAGACATAATATATTTGCAGAAAACTATCAGAGTCCAATTGTATCCATACTGCATTCCTAGCAGTATGCAGGGACACATCAGTTTTCTGCCAGGTGAAGTGGATATGTTACCAGGGCAGACATATCCCTTATGTGCATATGCACACTCAGATATGGTCTGACCAGTTCTACCAGTCCCCCAGTGCCTTTGAGCTCATGGTTCTGGAAGCACTAATTAGTCTAAAATGCACACATTTCCATCTATAAACCAGGTTACTTTAAATGTGTATTTATGCAGGCAAATGCAGAATTTCAGAGTTCTGAAAAAAACCACTTGCCCACATAAATAAGTACTTCCAAGTACTTATATCGATGAAAAAGACTTTTCAGTATTGAGTCTTCTATCCTGTTGACTATAAAAGATAAAGTTTGCTTTGAACAAGGAAGAAATTAGACCTGTGTTAAAATCTGTAGCTTCTTTTTTACATCAGGAGAATTATGGTTCCCTGAGAAAGACTTTGCTTTGAAGGTCAAGCTTTAAGAGTGTATGAAAAAGCAGGATGTTTCTTAAACCTCAGTAGCAACTTATTTAAAAGAAAATAGGGGAAAAGTTAAACATCAAGCCATAAATAGGAGAAGAACTGAGAGCAGCCAACAATTTTAACTTCCTGCTCTGTATGGTAATAACAAAAGAAAAGACAGGGGAGAAAGATTAATTTTACTGAACTAAACTCTCTGCTGTTACTGCATGGCAAACTATCCCTACAGAATTGCAAAAAGGATCAAGAAACCAAATTGGAGAAAGCAACATTATATTAACTTGTTGAACAGCACAACAATATTGGTTAATTGCACTCTGTCCTTTCAATGAAAGGTTCTGATCATCAAAATTGAGTTTCTAAATGTTTATCAAAATTGTTGATAGTACCAACTCTCCTCTGGAAAGGCATAGTCTATGTACTGAAAAGATCTGAACTAACAAAGTGGTTTGTTGTTTTTCATTCTGTTCCTTGATTTTATTTATAATGCATTATGTCATTAGTGAACACACATGAAAGCTTCCTAGTCTTAGTGGCTGTGGGAAAATGACTGCAGACCCTGTGGCTTGGTAACTGGGGATACACTTAGAGGAAACTGAGGGGTTATAGTCGCATTTTAATGGGAGTTATAATATAGGGTAGATCATAGTAGATGCTTTCTCGATGGAATACGGTTGGTACATGACTTGAAACCTCTTCCATGATGATTCCCCATCAACTGTTAAGGGGAATGGTATGGAGGGTGTATGGAGTGGAGGTACCAAGGCCTGGCTCTGTGGAAATCCTTGCAGGGAAGTGAACTTGGCGGTGTGGCTGATAAACCACATACCAACTCAACCAGGGAAAGAGGGGAAGATGTCCCACTGGTGACCCAGCAACTGTGGCAAAATCCCTCTCCTTACACAAGCTTTCTTTATTAAAACCTAATAATAATATTAATGTACACCTCCATGTCAAAGTTACCTGCTCCCAACCCTCAGTGTACAACCAACCCTCACTGGAATGCACTCTACATTCTTTTTGACTGTATCTTTAAAAGCAAAGGGAGGGAATTTTACACTAATTAGTAACAAAGGTATGTATGACTAGAGTCACTCAAACTCACATAAACACAAAGAAATAGTATATAAGTAAGCTGAGAATGGTGGGAATGTTAGGGAAGACTTCATTTTAACAGCTGGGATCAGTCAACAGGCTCACCCTGTCTTCTTTCCCATAGGCATGCCCGTTGGGCAAGAATCAGGCTCTGTGCACCCTGAGTATTCTTATTGGCTACTAGATCTTGTCTGTGTACTCCTTCAAGTATATTTTTGCAGTCAGATACAATCAGCAGTAATCTGAACCTTAACCTGTCACAATTTTATATATGTAATTCCTTAAATTATTTGTGTGAACCCTTTATGGATGCTGGCAGTTGGCCAGTGGGTAACGCACTCCAGTATTAAGGGCAAGACCTGCTTAGAGGTCTCCCTTAAGCTGGTGTGTGTTTCCCTAAGACAGTCAAACCACCCTCCAATCCAGCAGGACTGCTTACTTAACGACTCTCACCCTAGAGGCATGCTGACAGACTGCCGGTACAAGAGTCTTGGCTTTCCTGGGGACACTGACAGACAAATTAAGGGGAAAATAAGTCTCTCCACATTAAGGGTCAAAGAAGTCCCTTTTCACGACAGTGGTACTGTTTTAGCTGTAACTAATCTCTCTGACTAGTTTTGGACCTTTTGCAGGGCCAAGGGTGGAGGAATTTCCTTCTGTTGTATACTAGCATAGAAGTGGAGCTTTCCTGTGTATTTCACATACTTGAAAATCAAGTTATATTTATTTTATTCAGGATGAAAACCCAATCAGAGAGTGGTTTTAATAGCCCATCAGAGAGTGGGTTAGGCATTCATGCAATTCTTTTAAATTATGTTGAATGAAAGTATTTTTCAGTCTCCACAACAAGAGACCTATATTCACTTTTTGTATTTAGTAAGTATATACCTATAAATTAATAATTTTAAAAGGATGTAAATGTTTGAATTGACTTAAACATGGCTATAAATTAATGTATATTATGCTAAGCTAAAGAGTTTCCAATTCCAAACAATTGCAATTGTGATAGAAAACTATGAAGACAAATGAAAATTATTTAATTACAACACAAACAGGAAGGTCAGCAATTTTATAGCACAAGTGTAAACTTAATGATAAGTTTTCAATACCTGTAAGTATAACACCAAAAACATGACTCTCTTTTCCAAAGAATAAATAGCCTAAAGGACAGGAAACCACTGTAGAAGTTTTAATTATCTTGTGTCTTCCAACCAGGTACTGCCAATTGTGATTTTCTTCAGTACAGTTATGTCTATGCTTTACCACATTGGATTCATGCAGTGGCTTATTGGAAAGGTATGCATTTTTTCCAATTAGGTGCTCATTTGGCTAGTGTGAGAAATGTTTTCAGCAAGTGCAGAGGAACCGTAGCCTGGAAATAGTTCCAAATGTTACCATTGCAAAATTTTAATTGGCATCACATAACACGCTTTCTCAGTCTGGTTTCATTGCTTATGTCATATTAATTGTTAGATTTGCCTGGCTAGCTTTAGCATTTCTCAGATGCCGTACTTGCTTAAATCTTCCTTTCTGCCTGCCCTTTTCCCAGCCCTCAAAGTGCAGGATGGAGATTAAATCACAGACAGTGGATTTCTGTTAATCATTTCAGTATCGATTGCATATATCTTCCTATCACGATACCCAGATAAGATCAAATCAGGTTCCTCACCTCACTCTCTGAAGTGTTAATTTCTGCCAGCATCTGTGTGTAGTGCTACCGTCTGCTAAGATAAGATCAAGTCCACTTTTTGTCCTATCTGTCCAATAAACCTCTTATATGAGGGAAAAGATCTTCCTCTATGGTGGTAGTTAAACCTAATTTGAAGATATTCTTGAATTAAAAGTACTTTGCCCTTTACATTCACAGGATTGTTATATAGCCTAGCTGGCATTGTGTGCTAAAATCACAATGAGGCATTTTTAGCCTTAATATAAATTTTAAACTTTTTCCCTTCTTATGATCCAAGTCCTTTTGGGCAAGAAGATAAGCAATAAGAACACATCAAAATATCTGTTTTGTTTAATTTAGTTTAACATTTTTATGCCCAGAAGGAGCCTGGAGTACTTTCAGTTCTGTTAAATTACTCCTCCTCTGTCTTATTTTAGCATGTAACAATTACATGAATCTGCTATACCTTTAAACTGAAATCATTAACTCAGGAAATATTGTAACATCTTTCTGAACTCTTAGATTGATATTATTAACTCAAGAAGGGCATGGAACAGGCAGAACAAATTTTTGTTTCTTTTTTAAAATTTATTTTAGGTTGGTTGGATAATGCACATCTTCATGGGGACAACTCCTATTGAGTCTCTGGTAGCTGCAGGTAACATATTTGTGGGACAGGTGAGTTGGAGCACAGAAAAACATGCTAACATGTAACAGTATTACAGAATATAGGGAAATAATATTGCTCATGGGCATTTGTATAATAAAAAAAATAATATCTTATAAAGCTAGGATTCCACTACAGCAAGTCTTGATGATTGATTTCCAAAATTTCAGTATGTTCATATGTTGGCAGTGATGCACAGTGGAAAGGATTTGGGAAGTGATGTATTTTTCCAACAGAAGGTTAAGCAAAAATGTAGATAGATAACAAATCTCTCTGATAGATTACTCCAAGGCTGTGAAGAAATAACAACATCAGGGTTCTTTTTCAGTTGAACAGGCAAGTGGAATGAAAAGATGGTAAGCAAAGCAGGAAAGGGCAGGAGAGAGAGACAGTGAAGAAAACAGATCCAGGGCTAGCAGTATAAGGCCTTATTCACAAAAAGAGTGGACAGCATCTAGCAGACCACTTTAATGGGAAATGCATAAACCCACAACAATGTCTGTCCCAAGCTTAAAAGCAATGTAGAAAGATCAACAACATTCAAGCCCAAATGCACTATTTGCATGACATTTAGCAGTGATGCATCACCATATCACACTGCTTCAAGATTTAGAGTCCTACATTTGCATGACACTGCCTCCAGGATGTGCTTCACACACATGCCAGAGGGACATGTTTCACTTGACTGTCTTATCTATGGCTCAGACCTGTGGCTGTCCCTGTCTTGGCAGTTTCATTGTGCCTTTCAGGGAGACAGCAAACCAGCCAGAATTGTCTGCAGACATTCTGTTTCTTGGGATAAAAAAGCCCCAATCTATTTTAATTTGAGCACTCATTAGCACTAGGATTAACTAGTCAAAGATACCTAGGAAAGCGTGATGCAAACACTCATTTTTCTGTCCTTAATAAAAGAAATCTTTGGGCTTTTATTAGGGATTTCTGAATTTGGTGCTTGTTTTTCGCTTTCAGACAGAATCTCCTCTCCTGGTACGGCCCTACTTACCATATATCACCGAATCTGAACTCCATGCAGTCATGACAGCAGGATTCGCAACTATTGCTGGAAGTGTCTTAGGAGCATATATTTCTTTCGGGGTAAGACAGAGGAAGAGAACTAGAAAATATATGGTTTATTTGAAATCATCTAAGTATTTACCCCAGCTATAATTCTTTAAAGGTATCCCTCAAGCATTCCCACTGGGTTTGTTTTTTTTTTTTTGGTTTGGTTTGGTTTGGTTTGGTTTTTTGTCTCTGAAGGAATTAGCCATGAAATTCCCTGGTCTTTTGACAGCTCATTCTCTTCTTATGAGCAGTATGAACTTTTAATTACTTCCTGCAGAAAAATCATCCAAATAATTAAAAAATTTAATTGCATTCCGATATATTTGTGCATAATATGGTTATAATGGAATATTTTCTGTTACTTGGAATTCTAGGTCTCCTCCTCCCATCTACTGACTGCTTCTGTCATGTCAGCGCCAGCATCATTAGCTGTCTCCAAATTATTCTGGCCTGAAACTGAAGAGCCTCTGGTAACTCTGAGGAGTGGCATACAAATGGCAAGAAGGTAAGCTGATTCTAAGTACTAGTTAATACTACTGCAAAAATGAGATCTGAAAAAATAACTCCCCACACATAAACTTTAGGGGACTATGTTGTAGGTGTGCAAGTAGTAGTTACAGACTAAATACTGCAAAAGGTTGATTTATGAATTCAAGTGAGTGTGCCCCGTTACAATCTAACATATGCCAAAGACCTGGGCCAAACTGTAAACTGTCAAAAAAAAAGAGGGAAATGCCTGCCCGAGGTGACCTGCCATGTAGTGTTGCTGTCTTTTTTCTGTAATGAATCTGCAAGTGCAAACATGTAAAAAGCAAAGGCAAAGTAATAATTTCAACAACAGCAGCAAATTCATTGCCCATCTGTGGGGAGACTTCTCTTAAGAATGATAGGTAAAGCAAAAAGGCTTGGAAGGACTTGTTCCTGTATGGCCCAGGCTTTTCTGCAGTGACCACTGCCTAATCCTAGCACTGCTACAGTTTTGAGATCTGACCCATATCCTGCCCAACCCTGAACATACCAGAATATTCAAGGCACTACAAGCATACACTTCAAGTGTCTGCCATGAGGACTGACAGGAAAAGCCTACTTCACCTCATCATTCCTCTTCATTATTTCTCTGTGAGCATACAGAGAGCTTCAGTACTAGAATTCTAATGAAGTGCATGTACCTTTTAGTTCTGTTATTTTTTTTTTAATTTAAAGATGTTCACACTCTGATTTTCTCTTCACTGGCAAAGTGAATCAAAGAACCTGCTGCAAGCAGCCAGTCAGGGTGCCTCTACCTCCATCGGGCTGGTAGCAAACATCGCCGTGAATGTGATCTCCTTCCTTGCCCTGCTGAGCTTCCTTGACTCAGCCCTTTCTTGGGTGGGCAACTTGTTTGACTATCCACAGCTGACCTTTGAGGTATGGTCTCCAGGTTCTTCCAGATGACATACATGCATAATTTGTCTTTCTCAAATTTAAGTGCTTGTGTGGTTTGTTTGTAGATGGGGTTTTTTTTTGTTCTAATTTTGTGTTTTAACGTGATCTAAACCCACATCTTATTTGCGTGTTCTGAAAAATTTCTTAACAGTTAAAGTAAAAAATTTTTGCCGTGTAAGTACTTCTATATCTATTAGTTGGCATATAGTTTCCCTCTGCGGTGTTCTTACTAGCCCTCAGGGTATGTTTATACAGAGTAGGCTAGCACCTGCCTTCTCTGACTTGGCAGTGTGGCACATCAGTTAGTTATATACTTGCCAAGCCATTAACATCTCCTTCAGCTAAACATAAAAGTGGCTTTAGCTTCAGATGGTCCCATCAAACCCTTGATGGTCACTAGGTTCACTTGGATGAACCTAGGGACACTGGGGAAAGGCTGGACTTGTCTGAAACTGGACTTAGTTCTCAATACAATTAAAATGTAAAACTGTACCCAAGTGTCTCAACAGAGCTAATGGGTTTCAAACAGGACTTCTGTTTGAACCTAGGTCTATATGTCATTTTTGACCCATTGTAATCACCCATTTTCAGTGGTTTCAGCCTTTTTGTTTTGCAAGATGCTAATAAAAGCCCTGTGAGAAACATGGATATAACTTGTGTTAAAGGTGCTGCAGAGGTGAATAGCCACTCATAACAGATATGGCTTCAGCAATACTAAGTTGTTACCTTGCCAAGCTTTCAGAGATATCTCACTGCACCCTGGACACCCACAGCTGAGGAAAGGCACAAGTATGCATGCTCAGGCATACTCATCAGGGGTTATTTTCATAACTGCTGTGTGGTGTAAGATTTGGGCAGGTAGCAAGTCCACAAGGAATTGAGACACACAGACATGATGCATGCAGCCAATCTTCCCTTACGGGAGACACTAGCATGTAACCTTTTGTGGGCAGGGAAACCAGCCAGAAATAGTAACTGCCTGAAGACCTCTGTTACATTCCCTAAGCACAGAACCCTTTCACAGCTGGCGCTATTTTCCCTCATATAGAAATAAGCTATACGGTGATACGGGATTTCTTTTTCAATTTGCATAAATCTTATAATGCCAGGAAAAAATAGATACAGCTTTAATTGTGTCAGATGCACAGATTTTATGCAGAGACAACTCTTTTGTTTACACCAGTTGGAGTCAAATAACCTGATAATTAAGCATGTTCATTAACACATTTGATTCAATCAGCAGAAGAATTAGAATCCTCACTTCTCTTATCAGCTCTTTTAGTTCAATCTTCCTTCTTTTCATCAAACACTGTGCCTAATTTGAAGCCATTATTGAGGGAAAAGAAGGCACAAAACCCGTTGCTTTATTTTGATATAAAATTAGTGGCATATAATAATATTTTGTTATATCTAGAGTCTGGATTAATGTTTTAAAGTTACTAAAGCATGCCTGAAAATTAAAAACTCTCCCAGAGTTTGTGGCAGCAAAAAGTCAAGGCCAATTGTCCCCTGCTAAAACAAAACCTTCCTTATTTTGAGTTGAAAGAAGTTACTCTCTGCTGTTGTTCTTTTGACCATGTCTTTTGACCTTCTTATGCATTTTGCAGAACATTTGTGCTTATGTCTTCATGCCATTCTCTTTCATGATGGGAATAGACTGGGAAGACAGTTTTATTGTCAGTGGACTACTAGGTTACAAAACTTTCTTCAATGAATTTTTGGCTTATGAGCGCCTTTCAAAGCTGATTCACAACCGAAAAATGGGTGGAAGCATGTACATTAATGGTGTGAAACAGTATATGACAGTAAGTACTATTTTCTGTTCTACAGATTTATTTGATAAAGTACTCCAATGTTGAAACTCAACTTATTTTTTAATACTGGCATAAAATGGTTGCATATTACTCTAAGATTTGTTTTTGAACAACAGAGTCCAATTATGAAAGTGAAATTATGAAATTGCTCTGTGCAGTTGCTGTGACTGTCATTGCCTTAGCTATCTTGAACAAGCATACAAACAGAAGGGGGTTGGTTTGGGAAACATGCAGTGGCCCAGAGGACACTACACTTAAGACAGAGGCTGTCTTCAAGGCAAGTTTCTTTTTACCTGATTCTCAACACTTTTCTATGACCTACTCTCCCAAAGAAACCCTGAAGAAGAACTTGAAGATCCTCCTGCCCTTAGAGGTTTGTCCAAGCATTAAACTTGGAAGAGAGGCATGCAGCAAGCTCTAGCAGGTGGCATTACTGGCACACCTTTGCTGTAGGCTATCGTTCTCTCTGCAGAGGACAGTAATAGAAGATGTGGCATGCACCTCCCTTGCTACTCTGAGTCCAGTCAGTCTGTTTCAATCAATCTAAGCCTTGTCCCAGCTCTCATTCACAGTTTACCCAACAGACATAAGTTGTTGGGCAAGCAACAGATCCTACTACAGTGCCCTGAGGAAGGCAATGCTAAGAGCATCTTGCATGTGTGCAGGGGCCACAGGTCATGCCAAGTGACCAAAACTGACCTTTGCAGACATGACAGCTCCACTATCTGGCATTCACACACACAGCACATGCTGAATTCATCCTGAGCACAGATAACAAAAACCATGGTATCCAACTTTGCATCTCCACTGATCCTTCTTTCTCAAATCAAGACAGATTGTCACTGTGGAGAAACCCTGAATTAGAAAGTATTTTGTACAGCTCTTACTTGCGTCTTGGAATCAGATGGGATACTGTGCGTACCTCTTATATTAAAAACCAAAACCAAATTCCTGACCACTTGCATTCCTGATTAACAGAACATATTTCACATGTGCAGGTAGAAAGCCAGATGGTCTAATCAAATATTCACACCCTTGCCTGAGTATCCATTACCAGTGTTCCTGAAATTCCTGGCAATAGAACCCTGGGCTAGAATGATCTTTGATGTGCCTTGCTATTGCTGTGCTTCCTTCTACTATGTGAATATGACACTGAATTCCTGCATGAGTGAATAAGAGTTATTAAGTATGAAATGCAGCCTTAAAACACAGATCCTAGGAACTTTATTTCACTTTTTCTTCCCCATAAGATGTCATATAGAACTTTCACATTCATTTCTAGTACCTATAAACAGCTGTATTACTTTCCATGGCAAAAAGCTCTGAGAAATATAAACAATTTTGATTCATAACACTGGTAAAAATTGGCTGGTACCCATTATAATTACAGCACAACAATTCAGGTGAGGGTGTGCTTGGCTTCCATTTTTAATTTCTCTTCAGCTGCAGAGCTCTCTAATTCATCCACACACAGATATTCACTCAGACTGAGCAAACAAGTGTCTTCACCTGAGTCATTAATTACATGGCTTCCTGTTTTCGGAGCTAGGAAAGTGCAAATGAAAGCAGGGAGATCAGAGTACACAGAGCTTTTTCTAGGAAAAGCTGGTAGAGTGTGTACTTGAAAAACATTTTCCTGCATTTGTACAGATTGATTGAAAGTACCTCCAAATTGATGTTCATAAAAGAGGAATTAAACCAGAGAAACTCCTAATAAACAGGAAACCTGTTAGAACACTCGCTCATTTTCAGCTTGAACCTAAAGCACAGTAAATAGGAATTCAGAGCTGCCAGGGGAACAAAAATCCATTTGCTAAGATATGTTGCCTCCTTTCTCAAAATGTTTGAACTACATTTATTTGAAGGCTTGCAAGGCTTGTAGCCTGATTTCACGTAAAGTCATTTTGTGTCCTGTGAGGGGTCCCTCCATGGAGGCAAAGGCAATTGCCTTGTCTCTGCTTTGAGGTCCAGGCTTAGTGTATCTTACCCAAGGGGAGAAAGGTGGCAGAAGTCAGTATGGAAATAAGCTGCTGATGGGGATTCCAAAATCATAATGTCCCTCCCTGCCTGTCAACACATCAATGTATCTACTTTCTGGAAGACCAACTTGCTTTCTTTGCACGGGGTGGAGCATGCACAAAGCAGCTTTCTATATAGAGCTCTCTGCTTCTTCAGGGACAAAGAAGTCAGGGATGCATACCAAAACTTGAGGTTTCAAAAGAGTTTTATAGAAGCATCCAGCTGTGAAAAACAAGTTGAGTTATACTTGTTATAACTGACTCATACTTACAGAAAACAGCAGCTAAATTGCCACTAGTTATAGATAATGTTGTTGGTTTTTTTTTCTTTAATTACTAGTACTCACTTCAAAAAGGCACAACAATATACGTGAATGATAAAATCATCATATGGTTTGTGAGTCCTCACATGGGCAGTGGGTGTAAAAGCCTGTGAATTTCAACAAGGGAACAAGTCTACCTTTATGAGAGCCACACCTTGGGCACCAACCAAGCAAAACAGTTGTTTTTGTACTCAGAGCCACAATGCCATGTTTTCAGACCTTTAAATTACAATGAGCTGTTTCAAACCACTCAGAGGGCATGTCTTTGCTTTTCAGGTTCGCTCTGAAGTCATCGCCACCTATGCTCTCTGTGGTTTTGCCAACTTTGGCTCCTTGGGACTGGTAATAGGAGGCCTGAGTAAGAACCACTCTCACAGTTGTTTGTCATGCAAATCCCCAAAAAAGCACTGAAAGGAACAGGCTGGGAGTGAAGCTTACTAACATTAGGGTCTGAGCAGCTGCTGTGCCAAGGCCTAGCACTCAACTGTGAATGGAAGGGCACCCAGACGGGGTACAGGTTTTGCTGTGGAGGGACTGGGAGAAGTGCTGAAGGCAAGGGGAAGGAACAAAGCCCTTCTGGTAGCTTTCCCTGTTTAGCCCTCAAACATGAGCCTGAGTTACTACTACCCATGAGCTTCAGGAGGAACAGATCAACTTCATAGTATACTGGTTTGAAAGATGAATTTGGCCATTTCCTGTAAAAATATCACATATATGAAGTAGGTTTATAGGGAAAGAATAAATAAAAAAAAAAAAAAAAAAAAAGGGTTTTCAGATCTCAATGGAAAAAGAAAAATTAAAAAACCACCTGAGTTCCTCATCAGGCAACCAGAATTGCTGGCAGTCCTCTTTAGCCTGAAGCCGCAGTGGGCTCTGCAGTGCCAGCAGTGGGGCAGCATAGAGGAGCAAGACCTAGCCATGGGGCCAGACTCTTCTCAAGGGCACAGTCATCCAGCACAGACATGCAAACTGCCAAAGCAAACAAAAATTAGCATTCTATATATAAGCCACCCTCTTAACAGAGAGAGTCAACACTGGCACTTGGCCTCCAAATAGTCCACTAAAAAATGTGACATTTTTCTTCCATGTTCCCTTAGTTTAAAATGCAGGGTGGTAAATAACTCCTATGGGGGAAAAAGCTGGTGGATTCACCTTCCTTAGATGTATTTCTGTTTGACATACACTTTGTTTTTCTTCATAGCAAGCATTGCTCCCTCAAAAAAGAAGGAAATAGCCAACAGTGCTTTCAGAGCAATGATTGCAGGAACTGTGGCCTGTTTCATGACGGCCTGTGTCGCAGGTACAGTGCTTGGGTTTGGTGTCCCTACAGTCAGTGACCACCACGTGGCACTGCACCAGCACCATACTATATCCTGCCCCTGTCACTCAAACACATGTATTTTTGTGCTTGGCAGGATTAAAAGTTGATATGAGACAGAAGGTGCTTGAAAACTAGAATATGAAAACATGTAAAGATTTGAGTTCTTCCATTATGTCTGTGTTTGTGGGAAGATGGTATGGTGTTTTAATGCCAGAGTTTTTTGCTGGGTTTTTTTTGTTAGTTTGTCTGCACAGAACACATGATTCATAAACAAAGCATGTTATAGATGAATTACAATCTCTCCTCCACACCACTAGATATGGAAATAGAGAACTAATTTTGGAAAAGAAACAGAAAAGTGGAATGAAAGGGTGTAAAAAAGAAAGAGTAAGGGAGAACCTGAGCAATTATGAGCTCAGGGAGAACCTGAGCTCATAATGTTAAGCCAATATTTTGAGTGGATATTATTTCCACACAGCACTTAGGCTCATGAAATGGTCCTAAAATGGGACTCCATAGCTGATCCATATTTTCAAAATTTCAGCTTCAATCTGAGCAAAGAATCACAATCCAACAGTCATTTTAGGGAGTAAATTAAAAAGAACAAATTAATTATTCAGAATATTAATTAATTTACATGTTTCAGTAGGTAAAATTTATTCTCAGTATTTCACAATCCTTTTTCCAGTTCTCTTTCCTGAGCATGTAATATACAAACTTGTATCATGGAGGTTAAAGCACTCATATTTTAACAGCAAAGAAAGATCTTGGTAGTTTACATAGGTAAAACCACGATGTCTCTTTCTACCACAACTTCTCTATGCATTTGTGTTCATGGTAGCAGCAGAAACGTACACATTTTAAAGATAAGCCCACACTGTTTTCTGAAGGATACAGAACAGCACCCTTAAAATAACATCCGTCTCACAGCCATCCGTAATATTTTAATACGTGACACTACTCTGCATAACTGAGGAACCAGGAAGCCCTACTAAAATGTGTCATTTCACAATACTGATCTTAAGAATAATATTGTGAACAGCCACTGAGAAAATCTCTCCAAGATAATAGAATATGCTTTGGAAAGAAAATTGCATTCCACCCACTCCTGCCATGGCAAATGCTTTCCTTACGCTCAGGAGAAAGTAAAAAAGTCAAGCAACTTTCATTACCCCAGTTAGGATAAGAACATTAAAAATGTGCCCAAGTTCCATAACATTACATATAGAAGGAGCTATTACTTTCATACTTTTGTGTCTCCATTACTCCAGTGAATGATGACATTAGTATTTATAGGAAATTTTAGAGACTATCTATCAAAGCAAACTCAATTTAAAGCAAAATAGAGGTTCTGTGTTTACTTGCACCTGTATAGATGCAGCATAGCTTCATTTTGGTTGATGAAAACACACTGACCCAGCAGTGGGAAAGAAAACCAAAATTATCCAAGTGTAACAGGTTTCTGTAGTCTCATTTCTACATATAAAAAGTAAATAAATTGTGGTTGCTCTTTAATTCAGTTCTTTAAAATTATTCAGATTAGAAGTCCCGCAGTTCAAGGGTTTTGACCTTGTACCTTTACACAACCTCCTTAAATGTGATTTTGCGTCAGCCAGGATGGTTCATTTGATCATGACCCCATGATTCACATTCTCAAGTCATATCTTCCTCTTCCATTACTCATTAAGAAAATTGTAACTTATTTCACAGGAATGCTGACTGTCCCTGGTATGGAAGTTCCTTGCCATATTTTATTAGGAAATGCTTCCAACTTCACAGATTTCCCTCCCAACAGCACAGAGCTAGTTGAATGCTGCCAGCGTCTCTTCACCAGGTATTGGGAACACTTTATCCTCTGAGTAAAATTTAGGGAGCTCCTATCTTCTCTGAAAACCTATTTTTTTCTTTTTTTGTATTTGGCTTTTTTTCTTAGGCATCTGCTTTGAGTGAACTAGCATCTTTTAGAGGAATGGCTATTTTAGTGCTGTTGAATTGTTTTTCCTCTTCTTGGGGAATTTTTCTGTTGCATGACAAACATCTACTGAACCAACAGACAATTCAAAATATCTATGTTGAAATCTCCTCATGAGAGAAAGGTCAAGCACTGATCTCTCCTCAATGCTGACCAGTGACAGGACCTGAGGCCATGGTCTGAAGTTGTAAATACCATGGGGAGGCTTAGGCTGGGTGTTACAAACAGGTTCTTCTCCCAGAGGGCAGCTGGACACTAAAACAGGCTCTCTAGGGCAGTGGTCACAGCACCAGCCTGACAGTTCAAGAAGTATTTGGACAATGCTCTCGAGCACATGGTGTGACACTTGGGGATGGTGCTGTGCAGGGCCAGGGGTTGAATTCAATGAACCTTGTGGATCCCCTCCAACTCAGGGTGTTTCACAATTATTTTCTATGAGTCTGTTATTCTAATCAAGAGATGCATCTTTTATTTATTAAATAAGGGACTATTACATCTGAAATGTGGACTAATTATTCTAAAAGCATTGGTCAGTTTGTCAGGAACTTTTAAAGGTAAAAATGTAGTTTTTGTTGCTGCCCTCAGTAAGATCTACCTCACATAGCCATAATCTGCTCACTGATACAAATACCACCTCCTTTTACTTAATTTCAGGAAAACATCTCAGAAGTACTCTAGGCCAAATAGGGATGATAAATGGTTTTGAAATGGAAAACTGAAGTGGATTGATTAGGAGCAATTTTTTATGTTTTTCACAATAAAAAGATGAACTACATGATTCATGGAGACAATTGGCAGAGTAACTTCTTCTCTCTAATTGCTGCTAGACTAATGTAGAACCACACTCCTAGAAAGTAGAGAAATCCATTTACTCAATCATGTAATTTAAGCAGTGAATTCTGTGATTCTGTGAAAAGAAGTTTTGTCTGATTTCTGCTTTATTTCCTTCCCCAGTGCAAATCGTTCAGAGGTGATCTTCCCTGGAGGAAACTACAATCTGAATTCCTGGAAAGTGTGTTGCCAAATACTGGGTCAACCTGCTTTTCATTGCACCTAGGTTAAGTTTTAATGTTTTTGACAGGTTAGATCATAAATAACAACTGTGTTCCTTGGAAAAAAGGAAATTAAAAAATTTCTTCACTACAAAGAGTGTGAATTTCCCCCATGCAGTCTTTATTTTTCATCTCTTACCAGCCCAATTCCTCTGACTTGCTTGGAATTATTTATAAATTGAACTGGGATAATGGAAGACAGCTCTTGCTGCAGAGTTCTTCTTCCACTACAAATCAGAAAAAAAGAACATTTCTGAGCCTGATTTTCCTGCTTTTATTTCTACCCTGAAACTGACTAATTTGCCAGATTAAACTGCTATAGGCATGAAGAAAATCAGATTCAGAAGATTTGGCTGCTGCTTACAGAAATCTATTAACTATAAATAATATTCAGAGTTGCCATCAACTTCTATAGTATTATACTATATTTATAGTATATTTGCCATTTTTGATGGCAAAGAAGTCTTTATTGCATGAAGAGAAATTACTCTTCTCAGAAATCTGCATTTTCTGCCAAGATAACTGTTACAGATACCTACATATATATATTCCTACCTGTACTTATGTAGCTATAGCTGCACATGAACTGAGCTGCATACCTGTTCTACCTCATCAGCTTGGCCACTCTAGCACCCAAACTGGGGCTAGCCACTTTATACCACAGTTCTCCTTCTTCTGCTCACAGGAGAGTGCAGGAAGTTGGTCCCTGTTTAGAGTTAACTCTTCTGAATGAAAATGTCCAGACTCCAAGTAAAGCTTTCTGTATTAATTTCTTCTATAGTTATGTTTTTAACCATTGTGAAAATTGATCCTGGAGTCACCAATCAGGAACTTTTATACACATTTGACCATTATCAAATGCAGGAAAAATCAGGTCCATAACATGACTATTCCCTGTCAAGCAAGCCTGATGTGGGAGACCTTTACAGGATGCCCTTGAAGAAGAAAGTGTGTTATGATTTTAAGCTTCAGGACTTTCATGGGCTTGAAAACTGGTAACTGGGGGAGAGAGAGAGGGAGAGCAATTACTATCCTATGACATCGTTAATGCTAAAGGCTTGGGGGAAAAGGTCAGAATTAAAGTACAGGAACATTGGAAAATTCTGACACATTCTGCAAATAAAAATTGTGCAGATGGTCTATTCAGGTAAAGCAATTACTAACTTTTCAATCTTCCATTAATTACTGCAGAATCTTTTCCAGGAAATCCAAGTTCATTAACTTAGACAGCTGCTAGTACAGCTATTTCCAGGGGGTGTTTATTTGATCTTACTGTGAAAGTGCTAGCTTCCTGTGAAGCTCAGTTTATTAACTTAATCCCCAGAAAAGTTATAAATGTCAGTATTGCTACTACTTGTGATTTTTTTATCTCTGGTCATATATTTTTAGGTGTTTTTCTTTGGTCTCACTCACCTAGGTTTAGGAGACTGTATGCCATCCTCAATTTTCAGTTGTTTTAAAGGATGTTAATAATCCTGATCAGGACAGATATATGCTCGTATATTTTATGTGAACCCATCCTAAAAAAAATGTATGGACTTGTTCCACAATTTTTTATGCAGTATTCTGGTTACAGCAGGGTTTAAATTTCAAGTGAGTTTAGAATCTGTAATATTATTTCAAGGAAAATTAATCAGGAACATTAGTTCTTGCTGTCAAGAAGTGCACACCCCATGTTCTCTGTTTACAAATCATCACTGGTACTCTCCCTCTTTGCTACTCCCTACCATGCTCAATTTAACAACAGTCTATTGAAATGGCTGCTCTTTCCATTTCACAATTGTATGCTGGGTACTAGGTACTAGGGCTGCTTGTACTAGTAAATACAATCATGCATAAACTGTTTGAAAAGCCTTTCATATAGCTAAAGGTAGCAGTCTTCCACCTGCAGAAGAGATGCAGTGTGTTTCTTTCCCTTTTTAAGACTTCTCATTAGCTGGATTAGGTGGAAGGAAATTTTTACAGAGTATATATGATATTTCTCTATACCTGCTCAAAGAGATTGCACACCTCGTTTGATGATTGTTTAATCAAAAGACAGTATATGTGGGACATTACATCTTAAGTGTAGCAGAAAGAGCAGTGAAAGCAGGAGGGGATTGCTACCAAGTACCATTATGTATCATCGTATTTTCCCTCTGTTCTTATGATGGTGCTAGGAGTCCAGTGTAGAACTCTTTGCATTTCTCTCAACATGAAAATGGAATAGTGCATTTCACCAGCTTGGAGTTACCCTGGCAGCTTGGACCCTGAGCTATCAATGCCCAGGAACTCATTTCTCACAATAGCAGTGCAATAAATCTGCATCACAGACCTCAAAAGAAACATTTGATTTATCAAATGCTTGCTAGCACGTGTGATGGGTTTACCTTGTGGTGAGATGGATGCCAGGTGCCACCAAAGTTGTTCTCTCCTCCTCCTCTGCTGTACAGGCAAAAGAAGATCCAATGAAAGGTTTATGGCTTGAGATAAGGATAGGGAGAGATCACTCACCAAGTACTGTCATAGGCAAAACTGACTTAATTTGGGGAAGATTAATTTAATTTATTGCTGATCAATTCAGAGTAGGATACAGAGGAAAAAATCCAAATCTTAAAAATACTCCTTCTGTGCCCTGCGATTAGTTTTACCTGTGATTTTCTCTACCTCCATCCCTAACATTTAGCAGCCCAGAGTGATGAGGAATTGGGGTTGTGGTGAGTTCACCACAGGTTTTCTCCACCCCACTTTCTAGCTCAGGAAGAGAATCCTCACAGTCCTCCTCTGTTCCATTGTGGGATTCCTACTGTAGCAGACAGTCCCCCACAAACTTATCCAATGTGAGTCCTTCCATGGGCTGCAGTTTTTCATGAACTGCTCCAGCATGTGTCACTTCCATGGGGTGCAGTCCTTCAGAAACAGGCTATTTCAGTGTTAATCCCCAACGGGGTCAAAGGTCCTGCCAGCACACCTGCTCCAGTGTGGACTCCTCTCTACACAGGCCCACCAGGACCCTGCTCCAGCACCAACTCTTCTTTCTATGGGGTCATGGGTCTTGCCTGGAGCCTGTTCCAAAGTGGACTTCCCACAAGGTCCCAGCTTCCTTTGAGCATCCACCTGGTCTTGGGTGGGTCTTTTCTGCATGCTGCGGGTGGATCTCTGCATGCCCATGGACCTCCCAACATGGTCTTTCTCTCACATTTTCTCACCCTTTTCTTTAGGCTGCTTCTTCTGCAGCAGGTTTTTTCCCATTTCTTAAATAGTTATAACAGAGGCACTACCACTATCATTAATGGGCTCAGCTTGGGTCAGTGGCAAGTCCATTGTTGAGCCAGCTGGCATTGGCTCCATTGGACATGGAGGAAGCTTCCAGTAACTTCTCAAAGAAGACACTCTGTAGCATACTTCCCTCGCCCCCTTCACTACCAAAACCTGGCCACATAAACCCAGTACACATTCTTCACCTATAGACTCAAAGATGTAAGTGAATATTTTGTCAATTCATGAATAACAGTTGAAGTCTGTGTGGAGGTAGCTGTCTCAAAGGTCTTGCAAAAAAGAGTTTAACTTCCTTTAAAGTTATCCGAATGACAGTGCACAATAGGTTAGAACTAATGAAGGTGACAAATGAATGAAGCATTAGTGGCATGACTCAATTTCTCACCCTCACAAGCTACCCACTGGATGTCAGCACATATCTAATAGCTTTGTGCTGTACCTTTCTCAGGGTGTTAGTCACTAAAAGTCACTGGTAATAATTCCAGGAAAACTTTTACGCAGTTTTGTGTGCAGCAGTTCCAGGAAATCTACTGTATAGCCTTTACCATGCTCAGAACATGTACAATCAATGAAAATTACCCTTTAAGTAAGCAAAGTTCTCTCTCAACCCAATTTAGAAAAGTACTGAAATATGTTAATTAGGGATGTCTGGCAGGTAACAGGAATATTTCTGTTTTAATTGGCTGTGATGAGTGGCAGATGGAAAAAACAAGGACATTTTAGAAACAAACTTTCTCCAATTCTACATATCACAGCAGCCATTACAACCTATATACCTTTGTGAATAAATGAGTAGTTGACTATATGCTGTGATTGAACTGGCAGGCAGCTAAACACCACCCAGTCACTTGCTCACTCCCTGCTGCTACCTGGGACAGGGAAGAAAATTCTAAGCAAAAAAAAAGGTAAAGTATTATCATTATTATTATTATTATTATTATTATTATTATTATTATTATTAATAATAATAATAATAATAATAATAATAATAATAATAATAATGATGATATAGAAGTAATAATTAAAATATACAGAAGAAATTATACATAAGGCAATTGTTTTCTATCCATGGACTAGTGCCCATTCAGTCCCAATGCTGCTGCTCCTAACCAGCCTTTCTTCCAGTTTATAAACTGAGCGTGACACCATATGGCGTGGAATGTCCTTTTTGAGCAGTTTGAGTCAGCTGTTCTGGCTCTGTGTGTGTTGTGGTTTAGGAATGGTACTCCCCAGTGTAGTGCTCTCGCTCAGACCCTACAAACCGCCCTGCTCCCTTCCCCTCCTGCTCCCCCTTCTCCCTGTGAGTGGCTGGAGAGGAGAATTGGAGGCTCAAAAGGTGAAGATCACAGGTTGAGATAAGAACAACTTAATGGAAACAGCAATGAGATAAGAAAGCAAACAATAGCAGCAGCAATATGAAGAGCAAAAATGTACAAAGCAGAGGGAGAGTGATTCACATGCAAAAATGCTGTCCCCACAGAGCTCAACCTGCACCACCCCAACTGTTCTGTCAGTGTCAGAACCAGAACCACCCAACTTTTCCCTCTGTGTGTAATCAGCATTACCTTACCCTCCTCACTTACTCTCACGCTTACTCAACCCGAAGGAGCCCCTTCACCTCAGCAGAGACTCCCTTCCTCTGTCCCTCAGAAGTGACGTGAGGTGGTATAGAATAATGTGGTGATCTAGAACAGTAAGTTGGTATAGAGTAACCTCCAAGTCCTGGCCACACCCTCTCCTGGCTACAACAAAAATGAACACTCTCCTGTCTGGAACCAGGACTTTTCTCCCAAATTCTTGTGCTCCCCCAGCCTATTCACTGTTGGGGTATGAGAAGCTAAAGTCCTTGACTTGGGGTAGGCACTATTTAACAAAAACTAAAACATCAGTGTGTTATCAATATAATTTTCATCCTAAATCCAAAACACAGCACTTTACCACCTACTAGGAAGAGAAGTAACCCTATCCCAGCCAAAATGGTCAAAGAGGCGTGTCATACACAGAAAATTATGGAGCCAAATCAGTACTCCAAACTAGGTGCCACCTGTTTCTTACAAAAGGCATGAATTGAGAGAGGCAAGATGCCAAGGATACGAAATATTAATCCAAATTCTTTTACAGATTGAAACTGTTTTTGCTATGCAGTGGTCAGTCTACTTCTCAATATGCAGTGCCATAAATTCATTGTTCCCAAAAGTTGTGAGTCTGTGAATCACTGACAGACTTCCATATTTCAACTGGAAACAGCTTGCATTAAAAGCTTAGCAGTGCCATATAGGTGTGAAGGTGTCTCTGAACCTCAGCACCACCAGTTTTGTAGAAGATAAATGTGTGTCAAGTGCATTGGGGCAGGTCTCTGTCCTTGTGAGGTGCATGGCACAGGGAGCACAGCCCTGCTTGGCAGTCACCAGCACAGCTAGATTTGCCCTGGGAGCAACTGGTGTGAAGCCTTAACTGTGACAGCTGTCACAGTTCATCCATGGGGGACCATCTCAATTCTGTGAGCTGACCAACAAATGAATAGGTCTGCTGCAATTCTAGGCTGTTTTCTGGTATCAACTTAAAAACTAGCAACAGGTCAAAAAACTTTCATATTTGAGAGACTGAATCAAATTTCCATTTTCGTCAGTCTAAATTTGATGGATCTTCACAAAAGCTGGAGTTATACACTTACAACAATGTAAATCAGACAGGAGTTGTATCCTCAGGTTTGATTTTTACTTCAAGATGATTTTAAAGTCTACCAGTGCACAGAAACCAATAAAAGTACTTAATTTAATAAAATATTGTTATTGTATGTGTACAGCTGTACACGTTTCTGTTTTGCTTTGCGAAACTATGAATCTGAAACATGAGAATACAAAACTGGAAAACTGACTGGTGAAAAACAGTTCACTCTTTAGCTCTTGATTGTTTTATAGAGGGGGGAAAAATCAAAGCATTTTCTTGTTGCTATGGTATTCTGCAGCATAGGGATTCACTTTAGCAACCAGTGCATTATGTCATAAGGCATTGATCAGAATGCATATGTTGCCATGGTTGCCAGTGTGAATATTTTATTTTTGCTATATTGATTGATGCCTTTGATGTCAGGTGGCTAGAAATATGAGGGAGATGGAAGCACCCTACATGACATTCTGCTTGTTCTCTGATGACAAACATAGATAACATCTAAGGTTCACATTTGTCTAGATGAAATGAGAAAATTTTGAATTTTTATATGCAAAATTTTGCTTATTACCAGAATTAAACATAGGTATGAAGTATCAAATTTGAGTTTTCTTGTTTTCTTATTTATTTGCCACCTGCTAGGGAAATGTTCCTACCTCAGCACCAATTGCATTACAATGTTTGGAGTCCTCATGTTGGGGAGAATAGTCCCACACCAATTATAATAAATCTGGATTTGTGTCCAGTTGTGAGTTTTGTACCCCATGTTCAGTTGAGAAAATTTCTCATCTCTGTTCCTGATCTGTAAAATGAAGCAGAAACCTAGATATCTTGTTGGAAGTTGTGTTACAACCAAAGTTGTTAGCAGAAATGAGAGAGTGGGACTTGCAGATGTAGGATTACACACCCATGAAATCCATCTGTCTGATTCTGTCCTGGAAAGCAAGGAGAAACTATACATTACATGCCTAGTTTCTGTTTCTTATACATGAATTGAAATAGATATAACTTCATCAGCATGGTACTTTGCCTGTGCTAACAGCTCTGGTCTCTGGTTCAGAAACAAGGCAATGGATAGGTTCATACCAATGTTGTTTCCTCTCCCTGAAGAAAAACTCTCACAGTGCTGCAGCATCTTAGCTAAAGCCATGTAGGGACACAAACTTGATGTCCATACTAAACAATTACTGTTCCGTCACACAATCTCACCTATCTCCCACAGTTGTTTATAGCCCTAAATAATCCAAGTTTCATTAACTACTGACTGAAACTGTCTCACAAAACTCTCATCTGACTATCTGGCTATGTGGCCATATTACAATAATTATTGTATAGGGAAAGTCTGAAGTATCTTGACTCTTTATTTAGAATACTTTCTTTGTCACAGGTACTTCCCCAAAGAGCCACTGAAAAAAAAACTTTTTCTATTTTCAGTTCAGAAATACCACATAGAAGACATCTATCCTCCACAGTTTTTTGAATAGTAATGCTCAGGCATTTCAAAAAAAGAACTGATCCTTGCAGCTATATACTATTCTTGCAGACAGCTCAGCTGTCTCAGCTCAGTTAAGGCACCCTCTGTACTATGTGTATTTTCCATTCATAAGTGATTATGGGACCTGGCTTCACCTGAAACCAGATGTAGGAAAAATAAGAGATCTCCCCATAACTATCACTTTGCCCCTTATGCTTCTTAACTGCCATAATAAAACCACAGCAGAGTCCAGACTGAGATTTCATGTCAAGCTTCATTTCCCAGATAACTGTTGAATTCCCAAGCATTTTATTTCCCTCTCTTCCTTTTTCCCTCTGATCATTCCATGACTTTACAGAAGCATTCTTTCCATCTTGCTTTCTGTACCTGCTAATTTTGATCACCTTCATTTCGATTTTACTCACCAGCACGGGGTGCTGTAATTTTTCCTTTGTTGGATCACTAGATGGCAGAAGAGACTCAGCAAAAGCACTTCCCCAAGAAATAGGACAACAAGTATCTAGCCTTTTTACTTATGTGGCCCACTTAGGGTTTTTGTTAAACAAAACTTTGTGTTAAATACTTTTTTTACCCTGTTTTCAGGATTTTTTTTTTTCTTATAAAAAATGTGATGTGCCTTGCTAAGGTGGTTTGCTTTTAATGGGCCACTCTGGGCACCTTAGAGCTCCACATCCCAGAGGGCCACATAGCCATTCCTGAAGATCATCTTCTCCTAAAATTATGTCTGCTGGTTCCCCTACATTTCTTATCACCATTGCAGGTTGTGGTGAAGGGTGTTAGCTCCTGTCTGTAGTAATCTTAGAGAAAGTAGTAGAATGAATTATGGAATATATAAAATTTAGACATTGAAAAAACTCAATAGATGGAGGTGTGAAGAGGATAGTTGTGTATCCTGGCACAAAATTCTCATTCTATTTACCAGCAGGTTATATGGGGCTAAAGGTTTCTAAAAGCTATGCATGGCCCAGAGTAGCAACAGCAATAATAGTACCAAAGTCTATTTTATTACAATCCCCACCACCAGTCCAGCCCTCAGCTTGTCCTCTGCCTTCAGGATCACTGGACACAATAAGGCTTTTCGCAAGCTGGTATTGATTCCTAAAGATTTTTGTGGTTTGTGTATATCTGTATAGTTTCTGACTCTTTGTCACTTCAGCATAGTAGCTGCACTTTCCTAGGTATTATGCTACCTTCTTGGAATTCCACTTAGTCTTGCTTTTTAGGCTAACAAGGACACTTTGTTTTCCACTAGAACTTAAAAACATAACAATAAAGCTTCCAGAATAATTCCACTGGGGCAGAACACAGGGGGAAACTACCTAACCAACTGTTCTTCTAATTGGACAATAATTGATAGGTATGCTAATCAACTGACCTCATAAAAATTGCAGAAAAATTCTATCATGTGTGCATATCATCATATCATGCACTTTGAACACCTTTCAATTAAGGATTTCTTATATATTATAATTTAATGCTGTTTGGAAAAGATAGATGTTTTATTCCAGGCAACAATATTGTTTTCCTTAGTTGCCTTGTAGAGGTAAGGGGGAACAGGAGGGATCATCTGCCTGTGGGAGAGAGGGTTAAGACAAACATGCTAATAATGACACAACCTTGAGTAGAAGTCCTAGAAAACAGTACTCTTGGAAAGGAGAGGGGAGCTCATTGTGAAGAAAACAATGACAAGACATCCTTATGAGATGTACTCATTTACTCAAGTAAATGGTTTGTTTCTGGAGTATTGGTTGTCAAACTGTCCAGCAAACTCTTTATTTACAAGGAAGAGGGAAGAACAATGAGCCTTCCTTGCCTTCCAGAGCTACTAGAGCCACTATTCAAGAGCTTAAATTCTTACTTCTAAATACAGCAAAGTAATCCACTTTGCAGAGCAGTTACCTTCTCACAGTGAGTTGCAAGAGCTTCAACAGAAGTTAAAAGGCTCCTTAAAGATGTTGCATGGGTATAGTATTCTCAATACCTAAATAACAAGGTCTTACCATTACTTTCAGTCCAACTGAGAAAAGTTTCATCTAACAACATGAGACAGCAGCTACTGACTTTGGGCTGTTCTTCATCTGTCAGATCTATGACTGTGTTAATGGGATCTTCAGGAAAGGCATATAAAAGATAAGAGCACCTACCCTTCAGGAACCAAATCCACAAAATACTCTCAAAAAAATTGAAGGGCTCAAAGCCCTTCAACAACAATATACTGTTGAGAGCTTAGATAGAGTTGGCTTTCTTGCATTAGCTTTTCTTTATATTTCTTTATGTAATTCTATAAAGCCTGCTGTGTATGTTTGTCAACAGAATAAACTGAAGCCCTTGGGAGCAGTAGAGGATGGGTGGTGTGTTTGCTCTTATTAACAGTACCCAGCTTTGAAAATACTCCCTCTTCTGGAAAATTGTTCATAAAAGCATTTTCACTTGGACATGAAGGAGAGCATATCCTCCAAAGATAATTTCAGCTGGTTTCAAAAAGTGTATTTGTGCTCTGGACACCTCAACCTGACAGCTTCCAAAGAAGATTTTGCCAAATAATGATCAAAAGGAAAAAACTAAAATGATGGTCTTATTCACCATGCAGTTTCTCTATTTTTTAAACAGGGAAATTCTAGACTTTAAATAGAAGTAGCTTTATTTTCTGTAAAGCTTCCTCCCTAAAGTTCCTTCAAAATATTCATGAAGAACTTTCTTTTCCACATCTGAGTACATTACAATAACTATAAAAGTATAGTTTTTTATCTAACCATTGCTATTCTAATCTATAAAGGCCTTGTCCTTTGCAGATCTTTAAGGATTCAATAGAATGCTAAAAAATGTACCAAATTTGTTTCTGGATTAGAATTTACCTTCACCTCCTCCTTGTTCTTTAAATAATCCCTAAAATAGTAATAGATGCTTTCAGCTACATCTAGATTTATTTTTTCTCTGAGACAAGGTCTTTGGTCTGCGCAAACATCTCCCAAAATCCTACAACACAGACATCAGGCAAAAATGGCTCCTTGCACTAGGCTCACTTGCATGTGCTTAGGCAAAAAAGTATTTTTCAATGACTTTCACTCCCGACTAAACCTGCATGAGGTGGCTGCAGTTGGTGAACTGCTTTCTCTTCGTGCTTTATGCTTTCTCAGATATATGCTTGTTATATTCTACACTGATCCAGTCAGGTAGTTTACTCATTAGCCATCAGAGAGAGAGCTAGCCTAATACCTGAGAACTATTTGACTTAGTTGCACTAGTAATCAAGAAAAAAGCCAAACAGCAAACACATTATCTGGCAAGCATGAATCTACCAAAGAAAGCTTCCATTGAACCAAACTTGATAATGTTGTCCGGAGCAGAAGAGAATGGTAATTCTCCTCCTGGTTTATTTTGGTAGGAGAGATGGAAGAAACCACTTTTCAAAATTTAAGAAATCTTCCACTTGCAGATTATCTTTTCAAATATAGACATTTCAGAGAGAGAAGATCAAACCCTAAGGTGCTGATACAAATGACCGAGGAACTATTATAGTGACATTGGGAATTCTTACTGTTGTCTTTGTAAAAGTGATCTCATTTAGAATTCTTGGAAGACCCTCTTATGCTTACATGCCAGATGTGGTTTCAGCTAGGGTAGAGCTTATTTCTTCTCAGCAGCTGCTACAATGCTGAGTTTTGGATTCAGAATGAGAATGGTGTAGATAATACACTGATGTTTTGGGTTTTGCTGAGTCAAGCTTATACTGAGTCAAAGATGTCTTTTTTCTTGTCTCATGCTCTGACAGTCAGGACATACATAAAAGAAACTGGGAGGGAGCACAGCTGGGACAAGTGGCCTGAATTCACCACAGAACATCATGGCCAGTATATCAACTGGGGGAGTTACTGGGAAGGGCAGCTGATCTGGGTATGAGAACAGGGTCTGGCACTCATCAATAGGTGCTGAGTGATTTTATTGCGCATCACTCGTTTTCACTCTTTTTTATTATTATTATTATTTGCCATTATGATTGCATTTTACTGTATTTGCAATTATTAAGCTGTTCTTATCTCAATCTACAGCTATACTTTGATTGTCCTCCCCATTTCACCAGGATGGCAGAGGGAGAGATTAGGGGTTGAGTAAGCAATCAGCTGTGTCGTGCCTAATTTCCATCTGGGCTTAAACTACAACAACACCACAGGAAAACAGGGGGAAAAAAATCAAAACACCTGCTACTAGGTGTCTTTTTCCTGATTGTGACAAAATAAGACTTTGTTGACGGTACCTGTTCTGTCTGATGGCGCTGTTTCTGGCAAAAACATGTTCTAAAACAGTAGGAATAGTTCTGAGTATACTACTTTATCAGGACCAATGCACAGGCACTAACCTCCTTTTTAGTCTACATTATAGAAAAAAACAGACCAAACTACAGAGAGCTTTTAATCCAATTTTTACAGAGGATACAGAAGAGCATGTGTAGAGATCAAGGCAACAACAGACACTGGTGTACGCAATAGTAATTGTAGTAGTGCAACCATAAAGGCAGGATAAATTAAATAGCCATTAATGATACAATATAAATCACAATACAAATATGACCAGGCCTCTTTTCTTAATCAAAAATATGAATGTGTTATACTTGTATATAATTTGTGCAGTATAGTCCTTAAGTGCTGGTAAAATCATATGCTGCAATCAGATAATCTCCTGCTTTCAACAACATTTAGTGGCCCACTGCTAGGTCTGTATTGGTCAGTTCCATTGCTGGCAGTGGATAAGAGACAAAGGTCTATTTTATTATCAGAGATGGGCCCACAGGGCTTTGTTTGCACCACAGAAAAATGCTGCCTCTTGGTGGGTTGATACTTGAGTTTTAGATACATATGTCTTGTGAAGAGGCTCTTATTGCTCTAGAATCAGTGAGATTATTCAGGTGAGTATTTTGTTTTAACCACTTTTAGCCCTGGTCTCTTCACCACAAGTCTAGATAGACCAGGACTGAGCATATATGTCTCTTGTAGTACTGCTGGCAACATCTGTGGGGTTGAAAAACTGTAAACTTTCCATAAGTTTCATTTGGAGGTTTTGTTTGCTTATAACTAGTTTTGTTTGCTTATAACTAGTCAGCTTGATAATGATCAAAAGTAAAAGAATATATTGATTTTGTACTATCTTGCTCAGCTCTGCGCTAAGTTGGGTCTAGGACTGGCCCATGAGCTGTAGATGGCTCTGTGCTGGATCTCCACTGTAAACCAACATAGGTGCTGCCATTAGAGCTCTTCTGGAAATAATGCCAGAAGTTATGGAGCTGCTCTTGCTGGAGCACTTCAGCACACAAGCACCCAGGAAGTGGTGCATTTCTTTTATGTGGCAAGGTTAGGGTAGGGGAGAGCTGCCTCTTTGACCCCTGTGAGAAGAGACAAGGGCTGTCCCCATGTCAGACACAGCAAGCTCGAAAATGGACCCACCACTGAAATCCACAAATTTTATGGATGAAAATATCTCCACAGACTATCCATGGGCAGGAATGGAAAACATGCAGGTTATGAAGTTGGTCTGAATGCCCCAGAATCTGGACATGAAAAAGGAAACAGTAAACAAATTCCAAGTGTTGTCTATTAATAAACAGTTACAAATGACATAAAAATACTAATTTAAATATTACTATTTATACTAGTCCTCTATCTCATTAGAAGCCAGTTTAACAATATTATTTAATAAAAAAGGGGCTACACGAACCAATCTGACCCTTCTAATTAGTTTTGATCATGATCTATCCTATTTTTTCTCATATAAATTCTAAGAGTCTTTAAGGATAAAGTTATTTTTTTTTTTCATTTCAGCCACTTAAGTTCCAATGTGTTCTTGAATATCTAAAACCTGTTAAATCTAAAGAAGGAAAAGGACATCTACAGAGGCAGGCACACATTTCTACAGAGCTCAGAGAATCACAGAATTATTAGGATTGCAATGGACTTCTGAAGGTCACCCACACCAGCCTTCCTGCCTAGCCATTTCAACCACGCTGGCACCAGGGCTGCCCTGTGGTTCCACTCCCAAGAAGTTTGGATGCAACAACAGAAGTGACCAAGCTCAGAGCTGCCATGCTGCTGTGAACGTATTAGAAGAGCTGGGTTTGGGGACACCTTCTCAAGCATGTCTCATTTACAGGTAATTTCTACATGCTCATCATCAAGCACTTTGCATCCTGGTGCATGTGGCCAGAGTGGCCAGACAGGTCAGAATGCAGAGCCTTGCACGTCTGATGCTGAAATGAGATTTGCACCACTTCCAAACTGGTTATGTACCAACATTCTTCCCTGGTTAAGCTTGTCAGAAGGAGACTTTCCATGGAGCTCAGGCGTGTGAGCTGTGGTGGTCTCTGCCATCAGCCAAGGTTTTTTTTCAAATGTATCTTCCTCATCAGATGTTTCTACTTTAAAATGGCTTTAAGGTTGCTTCAGTCTGCCAGAGCACTGGAATCTTATGATTCTTTCACAAACATATGTCAGGAAAGAAAATAACTTTAGAGAACAGCAAACAACCAGCAATGCTGACATGGGGCATGCAGGATTCAATGAGAAACATTCCCTGGGGTTGAGAGGTCAGTGTGACAGCTTTGTACCTCTCATCCACCAGTAATAAAGTATTTCAAAGTATCCTGAAGTATGCCTCCTACTCTAGGCAGAGAGTACTGCCTATTCCTCTGGATTTCAGCTCTAGCTAAGGATAAAGTAGCAGTTCACAGGATTTCTGGAGGGAATGTGAAGCTTTATGCCATGGAATTTATTGTAATTATATACTCTCAAGAGATGAATGCTACAATTGAAAAGAAGTTTGAAATCTCCAGACTGAAGGATCCTAACCACTAACCCATCACACATACAGTTTTAAGCTGTTCCTAGTCATCATTTACTATTAAGATCTGAAAAATCCCCTCCATGCTGTTTGCACAGTGAGATTGCAATGATCCATATGGCACTGGTGACACACTGACATATGTTGCAGCATATGTTGTGAAAGCTTCTGAGCCTCAGTCTTCCCCGAGGAGTAAGAAGGTGGTGGGGCATGGAAGAATGCGCATCTTCAGGCATGATGGATGCCTTCTCCCAATTCAGCCTTTGTGGTTTTGGCAGATACTCCTTTAAGTCTGTTGGCATCTTTTTAAGATTTGCAAACTTCTTTTCTGTCCTTCATGTCTGCTCTGACCCTTTTGTGAAGGAGCTTACCAATGGTCAGTGGGCTCACTCTTCCCCCCATTATCCATGGAATGGGGGCTTCTCTCTTCGTCTCTCCATTCTCCCTCTGATACTTTCCTGTTTCTTCTGTTCTCTCCTCATGCCTCCCTGTGTTTCCTTGTCTCCCCTTTCAGAGTGTGTTGCTGCCTCCCAGCTGTCTGCTTTCCCTCTGGGGGATAAGAAGGAGGGCAAAGGGGTGCCACAAGGAGGAAGGAGTGTAGGGCAAGGAGCTGTGGGGCACAGTGTGGGGTGGGATGGGAATGAGGGCTTTGACCATATGTGGGGCACCAAGCTGTCCTTGCAAAACAAGAACTTAAACACTGTCCATGAGCTGAGGACTGTCATACCCCAACAGGATTTTCAGTTCTGTGTCCTCTGGGAATACACAGAAATATCTGAAATTTCTTGCCAGCTTAAAGGTAAAAGATGACAACAGTTAAGAAAGCCTGGAAAGCAGACCTGAAATTCAAATATCAAAGCAGTGGAAAATTAAAACTCTATAAATTTTCCATGCCTGAGACATCCTGAGACAGATTTTTCAGAATACACTTTGGTTTTCCATTTGATGGCTGAGATCATCACTCATTTTTTTTAGCATTCTGTGTTTGACTTCCCAACCTGCCAAAATTATTATGTGCTACACAACTCACATGTGATAGGTTAATTGCTGCTAATCAACCAATTTGTTTAAAGCTATAACACAGCTAACACAGAAGGTGGCAAAGCCTTAAATTTAAAATTAATTTTCAGACATTTTAGCAAATGTCCAGTAAAATGTGTAATAACTCCCATCAGTGTTGAAAATTTGACTCCCCCATCTCTCTTTGTGAATCTCTCATAGATGTGTATATTTAATTTTGTTGTCTGATATTTTCCCCAGTTCTTGTGTTACTTGGTTTCCAAAAAATAATTTAAAATTTTAAATAATTAAAGACGGAGGAAAGACTGGAAATGTTTTTTCAGAGTTGGAATCAATTTTTACTTTGCCAACTTCTTTACTTCCCGGATGGTTGTTTGTCTGTCTGTTTGTTTTGTCTACCATAACATCTCTTCACACAGCTAGAATATACTTACTGTGATGAGAAACACTCTAGAAAGACTTGAAACTTGCTTATATCCATGGGCCAAACACTTTGTGGGAATGACTCTTCTTACTTTGAGCTTCCTGTTATTTAATTGTAAGTTTTCCAAGCTCAGTTTTGCAAAGTATCAGAGAAGTGACAAGCACAACATTTGAGAGAAGATGATAGAATAGTAAGTGCACTCACTTTTCATCAAGTGAGTTTTCTGCAGAAATCATTCTTGAGCCCAAAGAGTCCTATTACTTAAAACACCCATCTCTGGAAAACTCCCAGTTTCAATGAAAAAACGGCATATTCCAGCACTCCAAATTTTGTGTAGACTTTTACAGAGCCACTTTTGCTCTTTTGTCACCTCATCATGTCTGGCTGATTGAAAACTTATCTCTAATCTCTTAATTCTCTGAGAATAATGGGAAATTCAGCTACTTTATAAACTTCTGACACCTTCTAAAATTTCTTCTTTTTTTAACTATTGGTTCTTTGCTCCTCTTCCCTGGTTTTAAGCTAACTTTGTTCCACTCATGTCCCACTGACTCATCTGTGTGATGTTTCTGTAGTTCCCTACTTTTAAAAATGCTTTTCTGAGCCCATCAGCTACATTGCATTCTATTTTCTAGTCCCTTCTCACAAACCTGTTAAACAGTTCAACCTTTCTGACAATTAAGCACATTAGGACCATCCAGTCACAGTCAAGCCTGGGTTCTTGGCTTCCCTCACTCACTGCTGAATTTCATCCCTCTCCTCTTTTTCTAGTCTATTTTTGAATAGAGAGCTGCTGTAAATACATGTAATTAAATGTCCATGTAACTAATATCTGACCATGTAAAGGGTAGAAGGCCATGCCAAGCATTAGGAAGTTTTCCTTCTACTGCTCTGTGAGAGAATCACAACAATGTAGGGCCTGTTTCAAATGCAAGCAGAGTCAGAAGAAGTCACAATAATTTCAGAGAACTTTGAGTTTGATAGTAGCTGAGGTGTAATGTGTTATTGTAAAATGATGAAGTAATAGCTCTGTATATGTAAAACTGATTAAGTTACTGGTCATTTTATAACTGCAACTACATGAATGGAAAAAACATAATGTATGTGAGTTCTTGAGATGCCACTGTCAGGGAAAACTGATGGGAAGGAGATTGCATGTAACAGACACTGTGTAGGCTTAGACATTTGACACAGTCTTTTCAAGGTTGCTCTGAAGTGAGATTGAAAATATCTACAGTAAATATGTGTTTATACAGGTCTAAGCAACTAGCATATTCTCTTATTTGATTTACATCTGAATTATTGAATAAAACCTTTGGGTTTTGCCTCTTTTTCCCTGAAGAAACTCAAAGAATGACATCAGTATCTGAATAATGAAGCTTTTAAAGCTTAAGTAAAGAGATCCCTATCTAATGATTTTCAAATGGAGTTTTTTCAGAGGGTTAGTTATATTATTGAAGGAGAAAAATCATTATTGGGAGCTGTAGTAATGTAAAATTTTTTTATTGAGGAGTTGATGATATGGCAATCATAAGTGACTCTCAAGTAGCTTGCCACACTGGAACCCTGAGGAGCTGAATGCTTGTTACTATCTCAGCAGCAGTGCAGCTCGCAGATTGATGGGTTTTGTCATCTTTTAGAAATAAATGCTTTTCTCTTTTGGTTTCAGCTGGGATAGAGTTAATTTATTCTCAGCAGCTGTTACAGTGCTGTGTTTTGGATTCAGGATGAGAATGGTGTAGATAACACACTGATGTTTTGGTTTTCTACCAAGTTGTGTTCCTCCTGAGTCAAGGACTTGTTCATTGTCTCATGCTCTGACAGTGAGTAGGAACACAAAGGACTTGTTCATTGTCTCATGCTCTGACAGTGAGTAGGAACACAAAAGAAACTGGGAGGGAGCACAGCTGGCACAAGTGACTTCAACTGGCCAAAGGGATATTCCACATCATAGAACATCATGTCCAGTGTATTAACTGGGGGCAGTTATCTGGAAGGGCAGCTGATCTAGGTGTGGGAACAGGGTCTGGCACCCTTCTGTGAGCAGTGAGCATTGTGTATCACTTGGGGGTTTTTTCCTTTTTGCTACTATTATTATTATTTGCATTATTACTGTATTTTATTTTTAATTTATTAAATTTCAATTATTAAACTGTTCTAAAGGCTTTATCTTTTTGTTTACTTCAAGCTATTTCCTTTTGTCTTGAATTTAAATGGACCTTGCTTTAATATTGTTGCTTTATTTTCTAAGCGTACATTCCAGATATTTTTCGTTGCCTGTTTTCTATTTTCCAGTGTTGCTCTCTTAAATGCTGATGTTTAGCATATCCTACTTTGGGACTGGAGACAATTTTTTCTGTAAAAGCTGTAAAATGGAAGATTTATCCCTCCACCACAATAATGAGCCCTTGGGGTTTATGTTTCAGAAATCACAGTTTGAGATGGATCAATAATTGTCGTCATTTCTATAATAACCTGCACTTCAGGAACTTAAAGCACTTAAAAAATCCCTGTGACCAGAGGGTGCCTCAGACCAGAGGCCTGAGAATGCCCTGAAAATGTTAGTAATACCGTGGTGTGTTATTTTCTCTCACATGCAGGACTACATGAACATACTTTCACACTGAGAGCAGCACAAGCAACTCATGGTACCTGGGCTGTAGCACTAGGACTAGAACAGAAAATGCAGATGTGGTTATCCACAGACCATGCACAGCAACTAAGAAGAAGACTCAAGAGGTTAATTTGTGGGATTTAAGGGGAGAAGAGATTTACCTGGGTCAGATGGGAAGCTGATATTTTTGGATCAGGGTCAGTAGCAGAGTAAGGAAAAGCAGTTGTAGAGGGAAAAAAAGCTTGTTATTTGTTTGAACAACATTATTTCAACAAAAATGCTAAATTAATTATGTCTGTAGTACACCAATGCAATATGCATACTATTTTCTTGAACTTGCCTCCTTTCACTATTTTTTTAGATGCAGCTTCAAGTTACTTGGCATTTCTATTTACTTATTCAAGCTGCAAGTGTTTAACTGGAAGTTTTCAAATGAAAGCTGATCCACTGAAAAAAAAAAAAAAAAAAAAAGGCTGAAAAAACCCCAAAAACAAAAATGAAAGGTGGAGACAGGAAAAAAGTTTTCTTTTTTTTTAGTTTAAATCCTTGATTTGAAAACAGCTGCTGAAATATGAGTAGCTGGGTCCAGAGACTCCAAAAACAAAAGTCTTTTATTGAAGTCTGAGAGACTTGGAAGATCCAGCTTAAATAATTTAGTTCATGGTCATATTTCTTTATTTTGAATGATTTAGCATGTCTGAAATAGAAAGCAGTTGATGAGCAATGTCAGCCTCAGATACAGCAAATGAAAGAAATGAGGATGTTTGCCAAATGGAACTTAGCAATTATGTTCAGGAAATTCACACTTTTGCACTCAGATATATTTGCATCCCCCTAATACAAATTATCCTTTAATATCTGCTGCTGAAGTTTCCAGGGCAGTAATTTCTGCAGCCCTTATTCTGAACAGAGTTTTACCTGGTGAATTTACTTGCTTTTGGTACTTGTGCTCCTCCAAATTTGCTGCAGGATGCGAATCACACAGAACAAATAGCAAATCTCCAACAATTTCCTGAGGGTCCAGTGTTTTTACACTCACTGATTTTCTTCTCTTTCAAATACAACTCTAAGCTGCATCCAGTACTAATACAGACATCCTTCATTCCCTATTATGAGAGCTGTAAGTAAGACTGAAAGCTTATCCTTAATGTATTTGCTTATTTGTCAAACAGGGGCATCATTCTCTCTGAAATATAAGTATTTTGTAACAATCATGGTGCAGGTGAAGCTCTATTTAGTGAACTTGCAAACTTTTACTATGTCACGGTGTGACTGGGGTTGCCAATTTTAATATATTTAATTTCTCTTGGAGATCGAATTTAGGAGTAAAGACAAAGCAGGCTTAAAGCTTAAAAGGGTACAAGAAATTTATTAACAACAAAAAACAATTCAGAATGAGATTTCCAGATTATTCCCTCTTCTCCCTTTCCTCATCCCAGCAACATACAGAAAAACACTTCGGTCAGTCATTCACTTAAATAATCATTTCAGTTCACTCAAGAGAGAAAAGTTCCTTCTTTTTGTTTAGGCTTAGAGGGTGTCTCACTCTCATAACTTGCATCCACCCAGAACCTACAAATTATGATTTTTCCTCCCATTCTCACAGTCCTTCCAGAGCTGTATATGGGTTGCTGAAACACATGGGGTGTCATTTTAAAGGCTGCTGAGAAACACAAAAAGTCTCTTTATCTCACTCTTCACTTAAAAGTCTCTGTCCATTCCAGTCCCAAAGACAGAGAGTTCCATTTCTCGAGGCAAAAAAAGTCTTTGTCTCAGGCACTTTAACCTCCCCAAGTATATTCTACAGTTTAAAGGAATTTTAAGTAAAGTCACAATCCTCTAAAGCCCACAAAAAAAAGGTTTTAAGCTACTTATCAGTGGTGACTTTTCCTTCTCTCCTTCTTATGACTTTAGACTTCCTTCTGCTGACTTCTGTAATTCTTCTTGCTTCATGCTTTTCGTTCTGGGGAGCTCAGGAAATCCGAAGTCTCATTCAGGCACTAAAAGTTAAACTTGTATCCAAACGGTAAAGAGCCAGGCTGGAGCCATGCTGGAAAAAATGCAGCCACACGTGGTGATGAGCTGGCTGGACTTCTTTCTGCCACCACGTGGGGGCGGGAGCCGAGCCGGCCGGGCCGGGCCGAGCCGGGCCGGGCCGGGTCGAGCCGAGCCGGGCCGAGCCGAGGCCGGCCGAGCCGAGGCCGGGCGGGCCGGGCCGGGCCGGCCGAGCCGAGGCTGAGCCGGCCGGGCCGAGGCCGGGCCGGGCCGGGCCGGGCCGAGGCCGAGGCCGGGGCCGAGGCCGGGCCGAGGCCGAGCCGGGCCGGGCCGAGCCGAGCCGGGCCGAGCCGGCCGAGCCGAGCCGGGCCCTGCTGCATGGGGCCGAGCTGGGCTCCCCTGGGGCCGGGTTAGGCGGGTCCCCGCTCCCGGGGGCATCCGGGACCGGGGCCCGCCGGGGCCAGAGCCGGGGCTGGGCCAGGTCCACCCCGGGCCTTCCCGGGGCCGGGCCCTTCCCGCCCCATGCCGGGGCCGGGGCCAGCCCTAGATCTCCTCACCTCCGCCACCGGAAAGCAAAAAGACCCCCAACCCTTTTTCCCCTGTGGTTTGTGAAAGCAAAACAGCATTCTAATTGGTTTCCTGGGCTGTCAATCAGCAGCCCAGTCTCCGATTGGTCCCCGCAGCCTCAGGGGAGGCTCCCAGAGAGGACACTGTTCCCTTTGTTTCAAGACCGTGTGCGTTGCATGGGGCTTCCTTAGGAGATGGGCCATCGGCCCCCTCCCTGCTCCATGTGGCTCCAGCACATGCTATTACTAAACAAATAGCACCTTGCAAAAATAAAAGACATAAAAAATACTCCACTTGCCAGGAAAATTCCAGCTTTTGATTATTCTTTGTCCAGTGAATTCCATTTACTTAGCTGAGCAAGGCTCTCTCTGCATGCTGTGGCTGTCTATTCCAAATGGCTGACTGCCAGCAGTTTTGCTGAGAGTGGGAGCCATCTGATATTACAGCACAGAGAAAGAGAGCAAGTGCATCAGCAGAACACAGAGCATCAGAGAACCAAATGGCATTCAGAGCACAGCCTGTACTTTCTGTGTAGTTTGAGAGACAGCACAAGTTGAACGAAAGCATTATTTTTTTGGTAACCATCTTTCATCCAATGGGCTATTTTTAAACTCTGAAAATGTAAAAGGTGTGCTTATTTGTTACAGCATGTTAAAAAAGGGATTGAACAGCTCCAGTCTCAGTCAAGTGGTCCTTCAGCACAGGAGTGAAGGAAGAAGATAGGATCACAGAATTGACTAGGTTGAAAAAGATATCTGGGATCACTGCGTCCAACCTATGACCCAACATCACCTTGTCACCTAGACCATGGCATGGAGTGCCACATCCAGTCCTTCCTTAAACATCTCCAGGGATGGTGATTCCACCACTCATCCCAGTGCCCAGTCACCCTCTCTGTGAAGAACCTTTCCATAATGTCCAACCTAAAGTTCTCCTGATGTAGTTTAAGACGTGTCCTCCTGTCTTGTCAGTGGTTACCTGAGAGAACAGACCGACTCCCACCTGGCTGCACCCTCCTTTCAGGCAGCTGTAGAGAGACTTTACACACCTTTCTGGTGAGGGCCTATGACATGCTGGAATATCCTGAGCTGTGTGTTAGCCCCATGTTGCACTTTCCTCAGAGCCAGGCTTCAGCACAATGTGCTCACAGCACTTCACATTTTCTGACCTAGGTGTACTTTCCAAGTCCACTTCTCTGTCTGAACAGCAGCAAAACTTCCCACCAGTTAGTGCAGTGCATATATATTTGCTGTAGGGTTAAATTGACATGAATGGGTGGCATAAATCTTCCTCTTCACCAGCTAAAACCTTGCCCATCTTCACAGTGACTCTCTAGATGTGCTAGCTTGCTCTCTAGGCTAGATATTAAACCCTGGGCTCAGCTTTGTAAGTCCTCCATGCTGAAGTGAGGCTGCAGGTGATGTCAGTCAGCTGTGGGTAGGCATATCACGTCCAAGGAAGAAGCATGCTCTTTTATGAGTCAGCATGGAGGAATCACAAAACATCTGAGATTATTAAAGCATCAAAACATCTGATTTACAAATGCCAGTGGCCACCAACCCTGGCACAGGCTTGCTCCTCACACATGAGAAAGGGTCAGCTGAATTAGAAAAAGCTCTTGCTTGACTCTGCAGTGAGGACACTCTACTTGACATTACAGTCAGTCAAGTTAGGACCCTCTACACAGCTCTGTGCAACATTAGTGAGACCTCAGTCTTTTCCATCATCAGAGAAAATACCTTCAGAAGTAGAGTGGGGAAAGTATCTTGACTTTTCTTTGGTCATTATTTTAAAATTATTGTAATAAAGATAATTAAAGTCTTTGAAACAACAAATTTCATACACTTCACGTTGCAAGCATTTATAAGAAAAGTGAGATAATTTATACATAATTAACAGGGGGAAAAAAGCAGAATTGAATTACATTACTCAATGTGAGTAGGATTAGTTTAACATTTTTATTTCTCTTAATTCCTGCTGTTAGTAGTGAACTCTACTGAGTAACATTAGAAACTTCAGCCCTTCAAACATTAATTGCCACCACGTGAATTAACCCTGGTAGGCAGCAAAGTACCAGACAGCTGTTTTCTTCTCACTTTGCCCCCTCCCCCAATGGAAGAGGGGATGAGCAAAGGAAGTGTATTGGCAAAAAGCCTTTCGGATCCAGCTAAAATTTTTTCAGTAGTGAAGGTACAGCAGAAGAAGAAAGAATTACATTGAAAAAAAACAAGAGGTGCAAAAACACTTAGCACCTCTCAGAGGCAGACTGAAGCAAAACATGGCTAGCATCTCTAATCCCCCTCTCTGTTTCTTTGCTGCCTGTGGCATGATATGATGTGGAATATCTCCTGGGTAACTCAGCTCATCTGAGTTGATGTTGTGCCCCTTCTCGACATCCTGCCCATCCCCAGCACCACCACTGGGGTGGCAGAGGGAGAAGCAGAGAAGCCCTGGGTGCTGGGAAACACTGTTCGGCAACACAGCTGTGTTATCAGGGTTGCATTGGCCACAATGACAATAGAACACAGCACTGTACAAGCTGCTACAAGAGAATCAACTGAATCCCAGACTCAGTACACTTGGTTATTTTTATTATCCCCACTGCAAATTTCCTTGACTGATTTTCCATCTGGAAAGGAAGACACCATCACATTTTCTCTAACTAAGGCGATTGCAGTACAAAACTGCTTTGATCTCTCCACAAGTACAGCAGAAGTCCTGGAGTAGCCACAAGACCAAGCCCATGAGCAGTAAAATCCATATCATAATTAGAGTCACTAACAGTTCCACAGAGGGTGAGGGATTGGAGTGAAGTGAATGAACCCTCAGCTGGTCATTGGATAAAAAAATTGAACTGCAATGTGCTTTCTGCTGATAATAGTTCTTCCAGATTCAGAAACTACCATGTCATTTCCTGGAGGAGGTAGGCTGTGACATAAGGCAGAATTGCTGAACAGTTTCCAACAGGCAGTAAGCACATGTACTGTCTGTTTAACATAGTATATTTTCTGAGATGACCACAGCTGCCATGTTTGCACACTTTACCAGCATCATTCTCATGGCTGTTTTCCTAACAAGACAAAATCTAGAAGAAAGCATGGCTGCTGACTGGAGGTCCTACACATGGGTGCAAACATGTGTTTATACATGAGAGCTGTTTGCCAGGAGGACCAATGGGTAAGCATCATTGCAAGAGGGGCCCCAGTAACATGGACCTTTGAGGTGTGGTGTAAGGGCATTCAAGGACACAAAACCGTGCCAAAGTACTAGCCTATATCCTCACTGTATTGTTAGTCTAATTTTGTTTTCTTTTATATATTTGGTAGGAATTTGCATTCATTTTAATAGGACATGATAATTTAGGGAGTTTTTGGAATGAAAGCTGAAATTGCATATGATGAAGTGGCAGTAGTAAATGAAAGCTGAGCCATAACTGAAGCAAGGCAATGCAAGAGTATTCAGGCTCTAGAAATATGCCCTCAGGTAACAAATAATAATATTAATAATAATTACAGTTCAAGAACTTTTGACCACATATATCCTAAGTTTTATTTATGTGTCTGCATGAGTTAACAGGACATAAATCAGTAAGAGAGTGGCATAATTTTCTCTTCTGATTATTGAATTTGTGTACATATGTTGTGCTGAAAGAGATAGAGACAACAAACTTTAAAATAAAATATGAGCTGGCTCAAATATTGCTTTCAAATTCACTCAAATATGCCTAGGCATCCATTATTTTGTGTGACTGCCAGGTAGCTACTCGTAGGCACTTTTGGATTTGGTTTCTCTCCTTAATCATGAAAAAACATATTAAAGGCAGAAGGAAGAGATTAATTTCAATGTTTGCATTGACCTAAAAAGCTAGCACTGGCTGACAAGAGAAAAAAAGGGGTCTGATTTCTTAAGTACATCTAAATGAACGTGAATCACTTAAGACTGGGCCATCAAACACCTTATCAAGTGCCCATACTTTACACTTATGAACACTATTTGTTGTTAGTATGATACAAGGCAGGTTTTCTAAAACTAAGCAGTAGGGTATATTAAGGCTCTTCTATTTTGCAAAACAAATTGCTAACATCAACCATTCCAAATTACAAGTCGCTTCATTGTTTTCAAAATTATAGTGGGATTTGTGACTTCAAAATGACAGGTGGATTTATCCATATAAATTCCACCAATTTCAAACGTGACAAAATGGTTAAGTCCATTGGTTAACTCTAGGAAATTTTATGTTTTTTCTAAATCAAAGCCTAATACTAATTAGTATTTGATCTTGGCTTTGTTTTCTTGCAGATGTTTCAAACTAACAAGGAAAGATAGTAGTGCCTAACCTTCTGTTCAATGACATTGCTTATCCCCAGTTGCCTTTTCCTATTTATGCTAAAAACCAAAATAGTTATAATAGCTTTTGAAGCATTACTATATTCTTAAGAGCCAAAGTGAGTTTGAGTTTACTTAACAGGACCCTTTTTATTTGAGAACACATGTACATGCTGCATAATCATGAAACACAACTACTGAAAGAAAGATCATCAGCCTGGGGTTGAAATGCTCTGAAAACTCTGCTTTGTCCAGATTAGCAATGTGTGCTGTATTTTCATCTTCCTTTGCATATATTAAAAGCTACACATGCAAAACAAATTCCCCTTTGTGGAGAATGAACTATGTAAATGCAATTTATAACTTTAATTTGGACTTGAAAATTTAATCCATTCAGACATAAAAGGGTTTTCATGCACTGAATATTCCTGAGGTGGTTTAAAATGCTTAAAATAAATATTGAGCAGATGACAGAAAAACTTGCCCTCCATATCAGAAAAGCCATTTCAAAACAATAATTTAAGTGCCTAATTAATATTGACTGCTCTAGGGTTCTAAACTATTAGTTGTGCAACCTATACAGGTGGCAGACATTGATGGAAATATAATGCAGAAGGGCAAGGCAAAGGTACATTATTAATTTTGCTGTATTAAAAATACTTGCCATGAAATAAAAGAAATTGATAGAAAAGGGAGTTTGTTTCAGGTCTTCAGCTCCCAAGTTTCCTGAAGGCAAAGCTTGTATACTTTGCTCAAAAGGTCTTTTGTTTGAAAGGATTGAGTCAGTAATACACTGTCAAATGCTTGTTCTCCAAAATTCAAATATACTGAAGCTCAGACCCAAATGCTACAATGAGGTTGCCACACTGTAGCTCTTTGGGACTGTGCCTTTCTTTTGACCATTAGCTGTTTCAGCTTCCAAGTTGGCCCATACCTCAGACTTTACCAGAGGTAACTAACATGTCCGTATTTTGTTTCGAAGTTAAAAAAATAAATAAAAGCTGGACTGGGTGAAGTAAGGTAAACCTCTCAAACAAAATGTATACCAATTTGTTTTCTAGATAAATGAGGCAGAGAGAAGGAAAAAACCCTCATATCTCTGCAATTACATGTTCTCTATGATTTTCTGAAGTGCACTTTAATGTAACTCAGGGATTATAAAGTGGCTTTATACAATTGTTCATCTTGCCTTGCTTTGGCCAATACTCCTTATCTTCAGTAATGGATTAGTTTGCATCTAGACTACAATCAAAATCCTCATGTTATTATTCTGAGTGCTATACTTACTAAAAAGTTGTGTTTTGCAGCTTCAGCTAAATGGAAAGCTAGTAGCTGCATGATGTTTAACCTCATTATGTGTCCACCCAACTGATTGAGAATCTGAGGAAATCAAGACCAGAAACACAAGACCCAGGCTTAATGAAATTTAACCAAGCTACTGGTGGGGCAACTTTTGTAACCTGATGAGATGCTTTCCAGGCTGGAGGTGCTGGGTCTGCTCATGGAAAGGAAATTAACTGATTTGAACTGAGGGTTTTGTCATGACCCCTAAAAAGATTAAAATATAAGAGCTAGAGTGTGGGTAGAAGGTCTGCTGGGTGTTTGACCGCCTGGCATTAGAGTGTAATGATGTCAGGCCTTGAAGAGAAGCAAACAATGCTTTGGAAACTCCTTCTGACCTGAAGGAGTAGTGCCTAGGGACATGGTGTATCAGTTTGTCTGTATTTATGTGCATATTTGGTGTTTCAAGCCAGGCTGAGCGTGGCATACACTCGCAAAAGCCAAGACCCAAGAGAGTTCTCATGCTCTCAAAGTATTGATTATTGATTAGTATTGATTGGCCTGACAGCCAGGCTACTACTAAAAGTAGAAAGTGTTGAAGGCAGTCAACCTGATTTTAAGGTAAATATCTTAGTAGTTACCTATATACAATATGATCACCCAAGTATGAATAAATCTAAAATTTTTATTGCACACTCTAATCACAGAAAGTGCATGTGATCTGAAGGTGCAATCATTCATAAACTCTTAATCTCTCTTATTTATAAAGGAAGACAAAAATTACCTGCAGAGGTAATCATTGTACATTGGCAGCATGCTCTTATCGTTTGCAAGGACTGTTGCCAGGAGGCACAATGTTCCTGTTTCCATATTATGAAGTCTACATTTGTTTCATATTTCTGGTAAACATAGAACTTAAATAAGTAAAATGCAATGACAAATTACTTAGTAGCTGTTTAGCTTCTAATATGCTCAATTCCAATCCTGGATTTATGTAGTCTGTGAAAAAGGAAGAGAAGAAAAATATTTTATTTTAAATTGTTTAAAATTTTTAGCAGAATGCTTCTCCTCATGGCTCACTGAAATAATTTAAGGCTTAAAATTACTCTTCTGGTAAAACTAAAGCAAAACTTCATGATTTTTCAAATCATATTGAGCTTGGACAGGAGCTATAACAGCTTTTGAAGAGCCTTTTAGTGCTCCACCAGCTAATTAATTAATTAATAATTTTGGAACAGGGAATCTCCATCTTGCTGAATTTTTCTCTTAATCACTGTTGGCTATCCTCTAAATGAGATTCTTGTTGTATAGGTCACAATATTTAGGAAAGTTCTGAAAATTCTAGCAAGAAGCATTTTCAAGAATTCAAAAGATTACTCTCAATATTTTTAACAACTCTTATGCTATGGTAACAATATGCTTCCTCTGTACAACCTGTAGCAGGACTGTAGGACAGGAAGAATGAGGGAAATTGTTTCTAGCAGAGCAGTTTTTTATGCAGCCTACCTTATTTCACTGGTGCAAAAAGAAACGGCAATAATACAATGGTAACCAACTGCATTGAAGCACAGCTCAACAAATGTTGCCAGCTGGCTCTTGAAACTGTTTCTAGAGAATACATTTCTCCATGTTTTCTCCTTCTGCCTGTGACGCGGGAGCAGGATACAGTGGTGGGTACCAAAGAGAACAGCTCATCTCCGAGTTGCAACCTGTCATGGGAGAATAGAACCTGAGGGCAGGATGGAGGATGAAGATCAGTGTAATCACAGTGACTAAGTGGAGACTGGGACACTTTCCAAGAGTGAGAACCTGCCCTTTGCCCCAGAGAGAGGGGCATGCCCACGGAAGGAGCGTATGAGGGGAGAAAGAAGGGGTTCTCATCATGTTTCTTTTAACTGTTACAAATCTTACCATTTTACTTGTGCAAGGAGGAAAGAGATTCTCTCAGAGAATGGGACCACTAGGAATTAAGAGGTGTGTGGAAGATCAGCCAGCCACAGAAGCTGAGCTGGTAGAGCCTCAGACCTCTTGGCTCTGGTACAGTGGAAGCTGTGGGAGAGACAAAGTCAAGGCAAGAACAAAAGTGAAGACATCATGTCTGGTCACTCTGATTGCTCTGACAGAGCAGATGTGAGAGGAGATTGCTGTGCAAATGAACGTAACAGGGGCTTGATAACCAAAAAGATTTTGTTACTGCAAGGACAGGGGCAAAGGGGTCCAAATGGAAAATTTTGTATGGAACTTAGAGCACTAGAAATACTGGTGATTAGTGTAATAAAGTGACTTCTGCTTGCATTGCATGGTTCATGTCTCTCAATAACTGCAGAGGTGTAAGAAAAATTCTGATGTGTCACTTCTGCCTCAGACCACATATTTCTTGCCCAAAGACCTGACAGGAAATGTAGTATTATTCTAGTGAACTATCCTATGCCCCTGTGTGGCATGAGTGACCTAGTAAATTTGCTGTGCCCAGCAGAGTGGCCTAATGCCAGTTTAAAGTGACTCCCATAAAACAGCTGAAAACTGAGGCCATGCAGTACCTCACCAGCCCATACCTGTGAACTGATATTCTTCCTCTCCTCCCTACTCCTCACGAGGACCCTTGACCCTCTTTGTCTATAGATTGCAGTCTTCTCCATCCCTACCTTTATTCACAGGACATGCCTATGGTGTCCTTGCAAATCACCCTTTGTATAGGGAATGTTGGGCCTGGCAGGATTACAGTTTATGGCCAAAAAGAAAAAATTCTTAGAACTTCCAGAAATCCAAAGGTGCTGCACTATGTTTCAGCTATAACTAACTATATATAATTTTGACATTTACTATTCCCAGATTTTTTATATAAAAGATTGATTTGGAAGATGATAAATAAAACTTCTCTCCATAAGTAAAACCTTTAGTTGGAGGAATTGTAATTTAATTACAAAACACTCATGTCATTACCTTTAGTGTGTCTGTCAGAATTAAAATTATTATTGTCTTTTAACTAGTATGTATATTTTTTTCCTGGAATATAGTAAGAACTCTGTTTTACTCTTAGAAATTCAAGCAGAGGACTCCAGCCAGCTTGATTTTAATTTCTTTTAACTATAATATATTACTTGTAAGAAAGATGAAAATTTAAAGTCAACACAATGGTCTTTCAGCATGAATCATTGTTAGAAATTAATTAGAGTTTACCTGAAGTATAAAAGCCACATATTTATTGCTGACAGTGTTTAGCAATCACGTCTTAGTTATTTACAACAACAATTTACAACAATCCCTGTTTTCTGCTTTGGGACATGTCATTGTGTTTCAGAGTCTAACAGTGTTGTGATACAGCTTTGGAATAAAACATTCAGAATTTTTCTGTCATATCAATAATCACTTGCCCACCAGGGAAAGCTTGATAGCGGCAGGATAGACAGAATCCATAATGCAGCTAAATAATTTTATCATTATTCCCAGTTTACTTGTAAGCTAGTTACACATGACAATGAATGACAGAAAAATTCTGAATGTTTTATTCCAAAGCTGTATCACAACACTGTTAGACTCTGAAACACAATGACATGTGTCATTTCAGAAATACCACTTCACTGGCTCACCCTCACCTTGCTCCTCTTTCCACCCCTGTCCAGAACAGCTCCTAGCCAGCCAATATCTCTAGAGAAGATGCTTCTCTTTCTGCTTCTAAAAGGTGTACTTTGTCATGAGAACCTCAAATAAGACTGCCTCAGTTTTTTTGCATTAGACAGCCACCCACAAGTTCAGCTCCAAACAGGCTAGATTTACTAGATTTAATACTAGGTTTAGCACATATATGGAGGGCTACAGATCAACATCCCAAAGTGTTTAATCTATCCACTTCTTTTGCACATAAACATTTGTGAGTTTAACAAATCACTTTGCTTTCAAAGTTCCCAAATGTGCTCTATCCTCACTGTGTTGGATGTTTTCAAAAGGGGATAGAAATTGCCTAAATAGGAGTGTCTGATATTTTTGAGGGCAGTGATATTTTGGGAGCAGTCTTTGGCTCAGTAAATCTGTATGCATTAAAATGCATGCAGAAATAAATCTTCATGTTTAGTAGCATGTTTAAATGTTGAATAATGTTAACACTGAAAAGAGCACATCCTCAGAAAAGGGGATCCAAAATAAATTTTGGCTTCTACATTTTCATGGGCTGTCTTGCTTTCCTGGCTTTCTTTTAAGTAATTTGTTGAATGGTGCCTGGGTGCAGTTGAAACCAGCTCAGCAACCATTTCTAGCTCAGGCACTTCAGATGGCTAAGTATTGGTTTTTCTGAACTGAGCTCTGTTGCGCTGAAATACTTGAGCAACAACATTAACAATACTTCTCTTTAAAAGAAGAGTATTGCATATGCAAGAAATTATGAAAATCAAACTCCAAAGCTGGTGAAAAAAGCTTTCCTTGCATAGCAGCTGATGAAGCTAGAATCCAAAAAGCAGTTTATAGCTATTGTTATTTTCAGATTGTTCTTCAGCTGGCACAATTTGGGAATAAAGGATGGGAGAGCCATCAAAACAAAGCTAAATATGGGTGTGTTGGACTCTGTCTTCCAAGAAAAATAGGTTTCCTGTAAGGTAAGTATCTTTGTATAAGGTCCTTGGGGCCACAGCACACGAGTGCACTAAGAACATACCAGTCATGCAGACACAACTTCCAGGACTCATCCTTGAGCTGGGAAATCTGCTTTAGCTTGAAATTTAGACACAGCTCACCAGCTGTCTTGAATTGCTAATTTTACAGGAACCAAAATCTGCCAATAAAGTACTGTGGAATATTTATGTTGTAAGAGACCCACAGCTATCATCTATCCTCCCCTTGCCTGACCACTTCTGGGGTGACCAACAGTTAAAACACACTGTCAAGGACATTGCTCAAATGTCTCCTAAACACTGAGAGTTTTGGGGCATTGACCACCTCTTTAAAAGCCTGCTTCAATGTTTGACTACCTTCTTGGTAAATACACTTTCTAATGTCCAGACTGAACCTGCCCTGACATGGCTTCCCATGCATGCTGTCACAGACCCCAGGCAGAAGAGGTCAGCATCTCCCTCTCCACACCCCCTCATGAGGAAGCTGTATAGACTAATGAGACCACCCCTCAGCCTCCTTCCCTCCAAACCCAGAGTTCTCAGCTGCTCCTCACAGGACAAGCCTTCCAGCCTTTTTTTTGGCTGGCTGGTGATGCTGTGCCTGATGCACCCCGGGATGGGGTTTGCCCTCCTGGCTGCCCAGCACACACTGCTGATCACCCTGAGCTGCTGCCAACCAGCACACCCAGATCCCTCTTCCAGGGCTGCTCTACACACACTCATCTCCCTGCTTGTACTTGTGCCCAGCTTTATTGCATCCCAGGGGCAGAATCTGTATTTCCTCTTGTCTCATGCCACTGACAGTTACCCAATGCTCCAAGCTATTCCAGATCCCTCTCTGAAAGTCATGCTAGGTTCTTCAGTCTTGTGGTGACATCCATAATTTGCATCCCAGGGAGGCAACAAATTGCCTTCAACAGAAGTTCTGGTCTGCAGAGAGGTGTTTCCATTCCCTATCACAAGGCATCATGAATACCATACCTTGCTGTTGTTTCTTCTTGTATTGGTCTTAACACAGGTTATATTGCAAGGGACATATAGCTTTGATAATCACAGTATCACAGCATAGCTGGGGGGCTGTCAGGCAGCTCAGCAGACTGTGCAGTCTAACCCCCTGCTGAAAGAGGGGAGCTGGACTGATAGAGCAGATTGCCCCATACTTCTGTTCAGCTGAGATTTGAATGAGGCCAGGGATGGAAATGTTACCACACTTTTTGAAGCCTCTCCCAGTGTTGACCACTCTTATAGTAAAAAAAAAAAAAAAAAAAAGGCAGCATTTTCTGTCATTTAAAAGGAACTTTCTCTATTTAAATGTCCATTGTCATTTTGCTGGGCACCTCTGAGAAGACTGCTCTCTGCTGCTCCCTAATCTTCTTTGCTCCTCCCTTGCCCATTGAGCTAATCATTTTGGTTTAGAAGGCTGTCAGGTTGGTCACATATTATTCCCCTTCACAAGCCCATGTTGACTATTTCAGATCACCTTCTTTTCCTTCATACATATAGACATTCTTTCCAGGACTATGTCCCCCTTCAGGTTTCCAAGAACTGAGGTGAGGCTGAGAGTCCTCTGGTGCCCCGGGTCCTCCATCCTGCCCTTTCTGAAGACAGGAATGACTTTCTCTTTTCCAGTCCCCAGTAACCTCTCCCACTTGCCACACCCTTTAAAAGAGAATTAAGAGCTGTCTCATAGTGACATCTGCCAGCTCTCACCACACTTGTGGGTGCAACCCATCAGGCCTCATGGATTTGCATGTACTCTATTCTAACACGCCCTAAGATGATCCTCTGCACCAAAGGTAAGACCTCCTCTCTTTAGATTTTGGCACAGTTCTCAGGGCCTGACATTCCTGAAGATAAGCTCTACCAGTAAAGACCAAAGCCAAGGAACAGGTGGGTTTTGGGTTTCCTAATTCCGTTCCTGCACTTACAAGTGTCTCTCTCCTCATCCTCTTGAATTCTTCCCTAATGTCCAAGGTCTGTTATGAGTTCTTTTATCATCTTTGTAGGTATCCTGCCATCTGTGCTTTAATTCCTGTATATTCTGGAGGTAATGCCTGGGCATTAGCCAATATAGCTGTTGTAGTTACCTTGCACATTGCTAGTCTTAATTAGAGGCATCAGGGGTTTTTCATTTTTAATAATGGAAAAAAGAGATTTTAAAAAATGGACATGGCATTTGAGCACCAACAAAATTATTATCCATATCACTATTAAAGCAAAAAAAGGTTTGCATTTCAGGTTTGGGGTTTTTGGGGTTTTTTTTTGTTTGTTTGTTTGCTAGTTTGTTTTTTGGTTTTTGCGGTTTTTTCACATGATAAAATCCTGATTGTTCTTAGCTTAACATTTTTACACATTTTTTAAAATTTAAAGATTGGAAGAGATCATCTTTTAAGTTTGTGCAGTACTTTGACCCTTATAAAGTTGCCATTTTGTGTTGGGTTACCATATGTAGAAGTGTTTAAAAGGTGTGTGGATATTTGAGGAGACAGTTTAGCAGTGAACATGGTGGTGTTGATAAGTTAACAGTTGGACCTTAATGGTTCTAGAGGTTTTTTCCAACTTTAACAATTCTATGATTCATGATAAAGTATCAGATGAAAGACCAAGAAATCGAGAGATAGATTAAGTTTTTGTGTCACTCCGAATTGAATTTAAATACCAGGACACTGTGATGTTGAAAAAATTGGGAACAGGGAAAGATAATATGTGGAATTTTCATTTTAAAGCAATATTTAATAATGTAACTATATTTTTGAGGTATCTTTAAGTATCAATTTACATTTTAATTTTTTGTGCTGTAAATACAATGCACATTTTGAGTTGATTATCTTTGGAGGTATCATTTTGAAGAACATCTGAAGAACAACAAAATCTTTAAGAGAAGCCTACATTTTACATAAAGAAGCTAATTATTTGCAATTAAATAGCATTAGGATTTGTTAACCTCTGTTTCCATGAGCTCAGAAATACCACAGAAAAAGTGCTGTTGCATAAGGTTATTAATCATTCTGGCCACCTGCTCTAAAGATCCTTTGCCAAATCTCTTAATGGTCAGTTTTGAGCCTTGAAATGAGCAAGAATTAAGATGCATCACTTCTTCAAAGGTTTCTCATTTAAAAGATGGGGAAAACAATATTTGCGACTTTGTCTCTTGATTTTCACTGTTTAATAGCACTTAGTACTTGTAGCTCCCTTTTGGTTCACTCATACAATATCTCCACATATTTAGAACTTCTTAAACCCAGGCCATCTTTACTTAAAGTGCTTACTGTAGTCTCTTACAGGAGGGACAAAAACCCAAGTATTTGAGCACTCTCCAGACACCCAGATTTGAAGTCATTGACCACTCTAAAATGATTTAAAAGTTTTTCATGTCATAATGGCAATATCTTGCCCAAATGGTTTATCTGAAGCTTTTAATCTTTTTACTAGACAGGAACATAGCTGTGTTTCATGACACAGATAGGTATAGCTCTAAAATCTTTGGAAAAGAAAAAAAAACCCACTTCATTCTTGAGTTTTTGAGTATTTACTCATTTGTGCCTAATCTCTGTGTATGTGACAGCAAGATAGATCCATTTTCAGTACTTGCACACCACCTTTGATAGACTTCAATGGGCTGGGCTCCTGCTCATATGATGAGGAAAGTGATAGAGTTACAATCTACTGTTCTGCTCAGCAAAAGAAACTGCAGTGTTACAAGTTCCTCTTCTTGTGAAAGTCAGAATTATTTTACCAGCAGCTGAAATGACAGCAGCACTTTGCCCTTGCAAAGAAAAAAGCTGCAAAGCAAGAAAGACATCTAATCATGGAAAAGAACTGAAGAGTTAACACATAATGATCAATTTCAACCATAAAATACACCATATGGGGATTCCCCTGCCCTTTCCAGTGAGGTGCATTAATAAATAGCAACCTGTAAACAAACACGACTAAGATGCACTCCAGGACTAAGTGGGTCTTGTTAATGAAAGAGAATGTAGTATAGCATATGATTGAGGAGGTTCTCTTTGCTTCTTACCAGTGGCTGTCTGGTTAACCTGGATGTGTGCATATTTTAAATGTTGTAGGCAAAAAAACTGATTAGATGTAGTGCTATAGTAAACAGGAGGTTGCAGCACATAGGTCTACAGTAAAACAACAGATGGCACAGGTTGAATCTGTTTATTAGCAGTCACTTGGCAAGGAGACTGGAAAAGAGAAGGAAAATAGACAAACAGATGCCAGGTGTAATATAATAACACTTAGTATAATAGTTCCAATAAAATATGTTTCATTTTCTTGTCTCTTTTAGCCTTCCACCCGAAATTTTAAGAGTCTACTCTTTCTGATTATGAATCCTTAAAAATATGCACAATGCTTACTGTAGGATATGCTGAATAGCTGGTTTTCTACTGCCGAAAAACATGAACATTTTTATTACTTTTGTGGAAAATCAAGGACAAGAAGCAGTGCAAAGTCGTCAAACAGTGATGGACAGCTAGTTTGCCATGGCAAAGCTGGATAGCTTAACTGCTTTTCTGTCTGTTAGCTGCTTTCACACTAAACTCCCCCTCCTCTTAGATTATTGCAAAGCTGCACTGTTGTTCTTTCAGAATTAGGATTCCATTTTTCACAGACTTTATTCTAGTTTTACCTGTGAAGTTCCTGAAGGAATTAAAAAATGTTTTTAGTGTTTTAACTTTGGTTTCAACCTCAATGTCCTACTGTGCAATACAGTAGTCTATGTGTTCTGAAGATAATTATTCTGTTATTGTTCCCTTTAAAGATAATTAAAATGGCAGTACATTTTTTTCAGGCAATAAGGCTGTTAACTCTGGTGTTAGCAATATGGTCATCACCTCACTGTTTTTTTTTTTTTTTCTCCTCTTCTTTCAAAGGTTTGGAGTTCATGGGAAACAAGCTAGTTTGGTCACAGTTAAATCAAACTCATCTCATATCCTTTTGTAAGTGTAACTTTAATTCTGAGTGATGCTCGTGATAGCAACCATATCCCAGCCATGGTCAAAGAGAATTTCTATTTCATGTGGTATCACACTCATTGTTTCCAGGTAAAGTGGCCTCTCTTTCACATGGCAGCCTTTTCAGACAGCTGCTTGTTAATGCATAGTAAGAGCTGTAAAAACCTACAAAAGTCTCGGATTACTTCCTTTGCATTGTAAAAAAGATATGTGGTGGACTGATAAATACATTAGGATGTGTAATTATCCATTATTCAGTTCTACAATTAGTGAACATCTGGCATGGGAAAGATGAGATGCCTATTTACTTACCATCTGTATTAATGTTGATTTCCAGCAGGCAACAGTGAGCACACCTGTTTAAAGGAGGCAAATGTGAAACAAAAATAATTTAACTAATATTAAGAGAGATTTAAGTGTTATCCTTAAAGACTGTGCATTACATACCTTTCCTTACAGTATCATTTATATGAGATTTCTTTATAGACTTGAAAGAAGACTAATAAGAATTCTGAAAGGTCAGTTTATTTCAAGTTTACAGAATTACTAGGTCAAGAGGTATAACACTGCAGGAGAGTATAGTCAGATAAAAATAATTTTGTCTAGCTGATATTATCCGGTAGAGCTGAATTTTGCTGATTTTCAGATATAGAAAGAAGACAAAGCAAAACAAGACAAAACAAAACTAATCAAAACAGCAACAGCCTCTTCTGTTAATTGCAGTTATGAAAGTCTGATAATGTTTTTTTGACATCTGCTGGCTGTTGATTTTTTCTATGATTTTTCTATGTCTTTGCCCCCAAATTTAACACCTTTCCATTTAAATGTGCAGACTAGAGATTTGAAAGAAACATATGGACGTCTAAAGTTTGCAAATCACCAATAATTTATAAAGAAATGAAATGCTGAACAAAATTAAGAGGAATAGATTATTTGTTAAGAACAGCCATAGGAAGCTCCATAAATTCACATCTAAGACTGCAAATAAAACAAGTGGCACAGATGAAAATGCTAATTAGTTTACTTAGACTAACATTCATGGAAAAAAGGAAGATTATGCAGGAATTTTTTGATTTTTTTTTTCTTTAATATGTGCAGGAGTGCGTTTTTCTCAGCATTGAATGAACTTCTGGATGGTTTATTAAAAGCAATGCAACCTTTACATACCAAATAGTATATTTATTAAGAACACAGAACTTTTGACCCATGTATGTCATATTGACCCAGAATGCTTTTCAAAAAGGAGTGGGCAGAGAAGGAAATAAAAAGAAATTCCCATTAGAGATTACTAATTAGGGGAAGAAAAAAGAAAGACATCTAAAGGAATGAGTTTTAAATACAAATAATATCATTAAATCATCCTTGTTCTGAATCATATAATATAGAGGGATTACAATATAACTAGGTAGAGAATTTGGCTGTAAAAGTTCATCATGAGAAGCAAATGTGCCCAAGAGTTGGGTTGCTGAAAAACATCACAACAATGGATGGGTGGATCGAGCTGCCAGGATTAAAATGTCCCAGGAGGATCTGGAAAGGCAACATAAGGGTGAATTATTTCTGACTTGGTGTATTGTATTATATAAATGTGTGTGCATATAGTTGGAAGGTGTAGGATCCAGGCATGATGTAAATGGTACAGAATATAGGGTGGATAATGTCCTAGTTCCAGCCATGACAGAGTTAATTTTTGCTATAGCCATGAGAGAGTGGAGCCCTGTTGGCATGGCTAAAAGGTTGTTCTACACTACCTCACATCATTGCTGGGAGTGGGGCTAGGGACCTCTGGCTTCTGGGAAGAGGGGCATGGTTTGCAGTGGAACAAATACGGCAAGTGGAGGGAAGAAGATGTTTCATCAACAGATGTTTCATTGTCTTGGACTTTGTGAGCATCATACATGTAAATCACCCTCTCTTTGTACACTTTTTACATTAATATTGTTGCTGTTACAGCTCATTTTCTTGTCTCTTTACTCTTTCCAGTAAATTTTCCTTATCTCAACCCATGATCTCTGCCTTTTGTGCATTCTGTTTGGGTGTAGGCAGGGGAAGTAAGTGGCAGTGTGGTTTTAGCACAATTACTAAACTGGGGAATACCATTCCTAAACCACAACAGTCTTATTGTCCTGAAGTCCAATACCTATGAACCTAGCCCCACGTTAAGGATCACACCATAGAGGAAGATCCTGATGCCATATTAAGTTTTATTTGCACAGAAAAAGCACATGATCATGTTCTGGACACTTTAGTTTTCCACTCCCAGTGGATAAACCTCTACTTTTAGTAAGTTGTCACAATGAAGGCCAACGCCTGGGACCATGCTGTTTCCCTCAGTTCTCATCCTTTCAGTTCAATTTCTCATCCTACCTCACATAAGGTAGTGACAGCTGTGATTACTCAGTGACTTTCTATTGGTAAAAATAAAGGATAATGAGAAATATCACCAGAATCTGAGTTCTCTGTCACAGATCTGCCAGAGACTTCTGCTGCCTGACCATAAGCTCAATTATTTATCCTCTTGCTTGCTTGGGCCCATTATCCTGGCCCAGGCCCCCTGTGCAGCTCCGGAAAACTCTCCATAAATAGCTCCAGCCACGATCCAGCAGGGATCACACAACCATCTGCCGGCCTCAGGTGAGATATTCACTCTTCCAGTGCACAGATGAGACCTGCAGAACTTCCATCCCCTCTCGAGTGAGAGAAAATGACAGTGATAGACGTGCAGAGAAACAACATGGAGACACCGAGGTCAGTGAAGTCAGGTCCCAGATGGAAGGGATTGATGGAGATGCCTCAGTCTTGGGCTGAAACCCTCTTGTAAGCTATGGAGAAAATATGATTGATATATCAGACTCTTCTGCCTTGTAACTCATGAAATGCATTTGGGGGGATGAAGTGTTCTAATCATAGACACGAACAAAGACAACCAGGCTGAACAAGAAGATGTTGAAGTAACTGTGATCCAGTGAGAAGTTTGAACAGAGAGAAAGAGAGAGAAGACTGATGAAGACCCTTTGCCCCAAGGAAGAAGATCTCTGCTCCCAGAGATGAAAATCATCTCAGAGATAGATGAAGAGAACCTTTGCTTCTGAACAGCTCATCCATAAAAATGTACCCCATTAGCCAAAGACTGAGCCCTCGAAAACAGTTGTGGGGAAACTGCAAGTCAAGGGGAGGGACTTTTACATAGTGATCAGATTTCCATTCTCTGTGACATTAAAGCCATGAGAGAATTGTTTTCTTGTGGAGAAGTCTCCATAGCATGACAAGAGAAACTCCTCTCCCTAAGTAAATTAGAGAAAGATTATTCTAGAAGTGATAAACTGACTGATTTTTTTAATGTAAGTTGTTAGTGTGAAAGAAAAGAGTGTGTGGGGGAGGAGAAGTGTTCTGAAGGTTTTAATATGATTTTTTATTCTTTTAGTTTCTGTTAATAAAATTTTCTTTATACTATTTCAAGCCTACTTTGCTTGTCTCCTAATGCTGTCTCACAGCAGAAAATGAGTAAATTATTCTAGTAAGTGCATTGGTGATTTGGCCAACACTTTTGCAGTCACATTTGCAGTCACTTCTGAGTGGAAGCTTGGACTTTGGTTAGTAGTTGGACTCAGGGATAGTATATTGAAGTGCATGAAGAAAAGCTGTTGATTTTGTTTATAAGGTGATATTAACTTGGGCTTGTGGCTGTAGTCTTTCAGAAACAAAATATATCACACCTCTCCGAATCACATATCAACAAGCAGACAAATAACTCAGCTGCATGCCACCCCTGGTTTTCTGGAAAAAATGAAAGAAAAGTACATATCTGTATCCATATAAAAATCTCTATATCTACATACCTTCACATTTTCATGTACAGAAACTCACATTTTCATGATGATAAACATAGTGGCAGCTAAGCTAAGTCTACATGTCTATATAACTAAGATCTCAAAAGACCCAGTAATATCCTTCAAAATGCCTGTAATGCTGGAAACAAACTCTAATTTCTTATACCTACCTATTTGCCTTTCTTGAGCTAGCTTATAATAAGCAGGTTCAAGATAATGTGGACCTGTAATCTTCCACCTTAGTGCCAGTAATGGCATTAGCACCCCATTGTTTGCATTCTAAGTTCTGTTTCTGTTCCAACCAACCCTTTATCTGCACTCAGAAGCACCACATTTTTTCCAAATATTTCTGAAAAATCTCTTCCCACACTTACAAGCAATATAGCATCCTATCTGCAACTGCATGCAACGTCATTGAAGGAGAATAAATTATATTTCTAATAAATGGTCAATCCTATTGAGCACTAGTAATGATACTTCCATCAGTATTAGATATTAGGTCTCCAGAGATAAGAATTTTTTGTTTTTTCCAAGCAGCTTTCACCAGCTGTGAAGGTAATTTTGGAAGCACAAAGAAATTCCTGCTGTTGTTCTGGACACCATCACCTAAAGAGATTAATTCACCATATAGTAACATTCTAACTAGAAATTTGACCCAGAAAGTTTCCAGCACTTTGATTGAGAGACCTCCAGTCTATCTTCTAGCCTTAAAAATTCAACACAGAATTTATTAATTTGAAGGCTTTTTTCCCTGTACTTGGACGCTGTTGGCCATGCAAACCATGTGAATTTTGGTTTGCACATAGCCATCCACAAGTCAGAATACACTGAAATGTGAATTTTGGATCCATGTGAGAATTGAACCTGCTCCCTGCTTAGTTCTCTGGTGCCAGGTGCCATTATACTCTATGGGCATTAAAGTTTCACACACAATTTACAGAATTATTGCACTGATTTACTTAAACAATTAGAGAAGACTCTAGCTGTCTTAACAAACTTTCAAGTATCATTATTACATACCAATAGGAACATCATGACATTCTGAATATGATTTTTTTGTGGTGTCACTACTTTCAGCAAAATTAAAAATGGATATAGAAGTCAAATTTGAATAACCTTAGACCATAGTTTCTGCGTACAGTTACATTACAAGTAAGATCTAATTGATCAGAAAATATTTAAATCAGTAAATCTGCTTGCAGCATTTTCAAAAAACACATTTTGGAGAAAATATCCTGATTGTCCAAGCTGAAGTGCATATAAAACATTGTTAGCTCTATGAAGCTTTTGCTGGAAAGGTTTTAAAAATCCTGAATCAGGCAGTTATTTCTGCTGAAATAAGATGAAACTGAAAATCTGCCTAATTTATTCAGAAAATACTACTATAATGCAATTTTCCTTGTGAAAAATTTTTGAAAGTTTTTGTTTTACTCCAGCACAGAAGAGAAACAAACTTGAGAAGTTTGACTGTTAAAATGAAATGAAATTCTAGTTTTTACCACCTGAAATACCGTCATTGTTTTTCAGAAGATTATAAAACTAAACTCAAAATATTTGTACAGACAACAGTAATTTTTAGAACCTCTTCTGCCAGGGTGTCTCAAGAGCAGTTAATTAAGCTTTGCAATATCCAGGTAGATCACACCTGCATACTACAGAAAATACAGAGATTTAATAATTTCCTGACAAACTAGTAGCCTATCTCTTAACTGTTCTTTAACCTGAACATAATGAGCTAATCACTATCATCAAGCCAATACAAAATACTACTGCTCACAAAAGAAGTCTCTGTAAGTCTCGGAGGAGTATAAGACAAAAGGAACCCATATTTAGTAGGAATATCTGTATTATAGTATCTGTAAGTAGGAAAGTTCAAAACAATTTAGTTTCTTCTTTAAAAAATAAGACAGTTCAGTGAATCATCATCTTTGATGTTTGGTTCAAGTATCAGAAGCACAGGTAGTGTTTTTCTTGGTCATTCCAGTAGCAGGAAAGAATAACAAAAAGAACTGGCAGACTGATCAGTCCAAAACATGGATACAAGTCTGATGTAACTGGAAGAAAATTGAGCTTTTTGACTCTGGGATGGTGCATTTAACACCTGATCTATCAACATCTGATGGGATGCACCTTTCTCAGAGAGGGAAGAATGTTCTAGCACAGGAGTTAGTAGTGCTAATTGGTAGAACTTTAAACAAGTTTTGAAGTGGGGAATGGACAAAACCTGGCTTCCCCATGGTGAGGAATGGGATGACATGCCAAAACTTGGGGAACTGAGTGCTAGAGGCATCCTTCAGTCTGCTACAGAAGATGCCAGTTACAGTGAACCACACTTAAAATGTTTCTACACAAACACATGCATCATAAAGAGAGAGCAAAAGGAGCTCGAAGCCTTGGCTGAGTCCCAGAGATATAACATGGCTGGCATAAGCCAATCCTAGTGGGATGAGCCCCGTGAGTGTTATGCCATACTGGATGGTTACAGGACCTTTAGGAGGGATAGGCAGGTGATGCAGGCAGGTGACACTGTGTGTAGTGGAGGACTGGAATGTATGGAGCTTGCAGTTGCCACTGGCACAGCTGAGAGCCTTTGGAAAAGGATTAGGGGACAAACAATAATGTGGATATCAGTGTGAGAACATACTACAGACCTCCTGGCTGGGAGGATAATGCCATTGAATTATTCTTCCAGGAACTAACAGACACTTGTAAATAAATATCCTTGTCCTGACTGGGGACTTCAGCTTGCCAGATGCTAACTGGGGAAACCACACAGACAGCACAAACACATCCAGAACATTCCTAAACACCTGAATGATTGTCATGGATTGAGTGAGAGCTTTAGACAAGCCCTGACTTAGGATCAGATTTTTGGCAGCAGCTCTAAATCCCTGCACCTAAATCACTCTGGTTCACGAGTTCTTAAGGATGGCAAATCAGGCCTATTATAAATGAGTTATTTACTGAATAGATGGGAGATTAACAGACAAAAGGCCTCAAACAGAGTTACTTACTGGACAGGATAAAACAAATAGAACTACTAGTAGATCACATAAAACAGTGCATGGCATAAAGGCACCTACACTATAGCTAGCAAAGAAACAGTATAGATTAGAAGTCAGTGCCACCGAATTGATGATAGTAACAATAGTGACAATAGTGACAATAGTGTTTTCTCTCAGCCCCCAGAAGAATAATCACAAAGTAGGTGTCCTGACTTCGGGGAGAAAACTCCACATATTTCAGGGAATGTGCAGACTTCTGCTTTATGAAAATATGGTGTAGTTTTTATAGGTTTTGAAGTGAAGTGTCTGTCAGTCAGAAATTCCAGCTTATCTTTCCACATCTTCTTCCACAGCAAGATGTTTAATGCTGGAAGCATCAATCACGTGGCACTGAAATAACTCACTACAAGGCAAACTGTCCTGATTAAGTTACTTCACCAAGGCTCATCTGAGGCTTATGTGAGAGAAAATTGTCCTGAGTTATTGTACCAGCTAACAAACAACAGATAAGCTCTCCTGTAGCAGGGGCAGAAGTCCTACTACAATGATAATTTCATGGTACATGTACTAAAGAAGCTGATCAATGCTCCTTGGTATGTTGCTTGTTAACAGAGAAGGTCTCTTGAGCGAAGCACTGATTGGTGCTGTCTTGGCCACAGTGAGCATAAAGTGATCAAGTTTAAAATCTCTGTCGTCAACTGGAAGCACCAACAAAACTTCAGCCTTGGGCAGGGGCAGAGCAGATGTCAGGCTGCTCAGAGTAATAGTGAGAAAAGTCCTGTGGGGAAATAATATGACGGGATCATTGGTCAGAGACATTATTCTCAGAGATTCTTGTGACAAAAAGCCTCATTTATTGTTCCATGTCTCCTTTCATAGGGGCTTCAAATTTCCCATGCTTACACATGTGATTGGTTGAGATCTTAACACCACCCAGCTCCCTGGCCATGATACATCTGCATTTAGGGCTGAATGAGATTGGCTGAGGGTCCCTGTGTAGGTTTGAATTCAACCAACCCTTGTTCACCCAGTGACCTGTTCATTAAACCAGGCTAGCTGAACCAGGGGTCTTGTTTATGGCCAAATTATTTGCTCAGCTACAGGCCAGCTGTGCTGTGACAGGGAAAATGTTTTGGAAGGTGCTGGGGTCCATCAGTGCTGGTCACCTTATAAGCATGTCCTCTGAATGGCACAGGAGTTGATCAAGGGAAGCCAGTTGTTGTGATGTTCCTGGATTTCAGTAAAGCCTTCAATACTCTCACATGATCCTTCTGGACAAAATGCCCAGCCCAGAGCTGGATAACCCCATCATGGGATGGGAGCAACTGGGTGACAGGCCAGGCACAAAGGGTTACAGAGAATGGGGTGACATCAGACTGGGGACCTGTCACTGGTGGGGTTCCACAGGGCTCCATCCTCGACCCTCTGCTCTTCAACCTCTTCATAAATGACCTGGACACAGGACTGGAAGGGACACCGAGCAAGTCTGCAGATGGTACAAAACTGGGAGGAGCTGTTGACTCCCTCGAGGGCAGGGAGGCCCTGCAGAGAGACCTTGACAAATCAGGGGTCTGGACAATCACCAACCATATGGAGTTCAACAGGGGAAAGTGCTGGATCCTGCCTCTGGGATGGGGCAAGCCTGGATGTAGGGACAGACTGGGGAATGGGATGCTGGAGAGCAGTGCCATGGAAAGGCACCTGGGGGCCCTGGTCAGTGGAAAGTTGAACCTGAGCCAGCAGTGCCCTGGAGCCAGGAGGGCCAGCCCTGTCCTGGGGGCATCAGGGACAGCATCACAGCCAGGCAAGGGAGGGGATTGTCCTGCTCTGCTCTGAGCTGGGGCAGCCTCACCTCCAGTGCTGGGGGTTTTGCTATACAAGGAGCAGCTGAGGTGATTTCATCTGCTCAGCCTGGAGGAAACTGAGGACAGACCTCACTGCAGGTACAACTTCCTCACGAGGTGAAGAGCAGGGACAGGCACTGATCTCTCCTCTGTGATCACCAGGGACAGCACCTGAGGCCATGGCCTGAAGCTGTGTCAGGGGAGGTTTAGGCTGGGTGTTACAAACAGGTTCTTCTCCCAGAGGGCAGCTGGACACTAAAACAGGCTCTCTAGGGCAGTGGTCACAGCACCAGCCTGACAGTTCAAGAAGTATTTGGACAATGCTCTCGAGCACATGGTGTGACATTTGGGGATGGTGCTGTGCAGGGCCAGGGGTTGAATTCAATGAACCTTGTGGATCCCCTCCAACTCAGAGTGTTTCACAATTCTTTTCTATGAGTCTGTTATTCTAATCAAGAGATGCATCTTTTATTTATTAAATAAGAGACTATTACATCTGAAATGTGGACTAATTATTCTAAAAGCATTGGTCAGTTTGTCAGGAACTTTTAAAGGTAAAAATGTAGTTTTTGTTGCTGCCCCAGTAAGATCTACCTCACATAGCCATAATCTGCTCACTGATACAAATACCACCTCCTTTTACTTAATTTCAGGAAAACATCTCAGAAGTATTCTAGGCCAAATAGGGATGATAAATGGTTTTGAAATGGAAAACTGAAGTGGATTGATTAGGAGCAATTTTTTATGTTTTTCACAATAAAAAGATGAACTACATGATTCATGGAGACAATTGGCAGAGTAACTTCTTCTCTCTAATTGCTGCTAGACTAATGTAGAACCACACTCCTAGAAAGTAGAGAAATCCATTTACTCAATCATGTAATTTAAGCAGTGAAGAGAAGCAGTGGATTTTTCCATTACCTTTTATATTAGCTTTGCTACATTCCATCTGTGACCCTTATTTTGAGAGTGCTATGCTCCTTTAAACAATTCTGTAAGCATAATAAAGTCCCACTTGAAAATTTTTCTAAGTAGACTAAGGACATTTTTAAAAACCCCATAATTAGGGACATAACCAATCTCACTAATTCCTGGTAATCTATTGTAAAACTAAATTATTTGCTAAGAGGTCTAATAAATTTTCATCTTCAGGAGCAGAAAATAACATTTCCTGTATTTCCTTTGGAACAAAACCTAGATACTATTCTCTTCTGACTCCTTACTCTGTGGTTGTACCAGGATCAAATGCAAATTTGTTTTCAGTATTGGGGTTTTGTAACAGGAAATAGAGAGTGCTATTTAAATCATGATAGGATTTCTTTTCCTTCAGTACTGTTTCATGTGACAATAGGCAACCTTTTGTTGCCGGACCGATAGAAAGCATGTCCTTAACTCCACTCATTGTATCAAGTCACAGTACACAGAATAATTATCTTTTTGTTCCACATGTCTCCACTCAGGACCATTTCTAGTAATTGCTGGAACTGCATTAAAAAGAATAACATCAGTAAAAACAGCCCTGGGAGCAGAAGTTGATTCTGTGCAATGCTTTTAAGTTTTTTTTTATTGAAATAAAAACTTGTTTTAAAAGGTATTTTCAAAAATACCCTGAGGAAAACATATTTGAACTAAGTATTTTTCATTATTTCATACTGAAAACAAACAACATCACTAGCAGTGTCATGCTCCTTAGGAAACTAAAATACTTTTATACATTGTTTTCTTCTGAAGAATGTATGCAATAAATGCAATGTCTTGTGACACTTTAAATATTTTCTATGTTATAGCAAGACCAAATTAAAGAATTTATTCAGGAATAAGTGCTTGAACTCTGCATTACACACACAAAGGCCCCCAAAATGTGAAAAACTGTTACAACTTTTATGGTAGGATAATTAAGATCTGTACAGAGAAAATTGAAGGACTGAAAATGCCAGGTTATTTCTTTGAATTGCAGGAGCTCTACTTATAAAACACTAATATAACTAACAACATTCTCACTGCACAATGCTCTGTTTTAAAACAACAGAGAAACCTGTAACTTCCTGAAATCTGTATTAACCTTAACTGCAGTAATTCAAAACCAATGTTAAATATCAGCTACTTGTCTAAATAATTATTTGAATGCATTATTAAGATACCATAAGAGGAAGGTTAGCGTAGACACATCAGTGTTGTCATATTTATGGATATTTCAGGAGTACCTAGGGTTTTAAAACAGGCCTCACAATTACCTGGTTGGGATGTTAGGGGAAAAAAAAAAGGAGTTAGTAAATATAAATTTTACAAAGGCACATTTTAATTAACAAATTACATGAATTGCACAGGTTGCAGACCTAAAATTAGAACCATGCAAAGAAGCCCATTTTATATCAGAGATGCCTTATGATATAATTGCTAAGGGACAGAAGATGGATCAGAAGAAGTTCCTAGCATAAATAGGACTCCACTGGCAAAAAGTGCCTTGGTGATTCTACGTGATAGACACAGAAATTACACAGCTGTGGATAAGCAAAAATGGCATATTTGTAGGTCATGGTCCACTTTTGTTAGGGTAAAAAAATCCTTTCAAATAAATTCACTTTTTGTAGGTCTAACTGCCTGCACCCTGGGATAGCTTTAGGAATATTTCAAGTGTTGATGTTCTTCAAAAGATAAGCATTCTGTATTTTGACCCTGAAAAAACTTTACAGCTGCTTATAATTTTATAGTCATGGGAAAATGCATTTGAAGGGATTGACCTTTATTAATCTTTCTTCTCTCTTATCTCTATGCTCATAGGCACTGCGTGTCCTGGCTCACTATCTTTTTCTGCTATACCATCAAACTTCTATTTATTTCCATAAAGGGCCTTTCCTGCCTCTTACATCTCCATCTTTTACTTCCTGGTGTTCTGTCCAGGTACTCAAAAATTCAGGACTGTCCTCTGCATCTGGACAACCCTTTACAAAAAACAAAAAAACAAACAAACAAAAAATTGTTGTAGCTTCCATGGTTTTTCTCTAGTGTCTGCCTTTTCTTTACTTTCTGTCTTCTGAAAACTCAGTTCTCTCCACTTCATTTGCCCATTTCTCTCTTTCAGAAGTTGAGGTCTGCAGTGCAGGAAAAACTCTCCTTTTTTCTGTTGTGCAAAGTGCCAGAGTGCCGCTGGTGCCAGTGACATCAATTATAAGGAAAGTCCTCAGCAGTCATTTCAGTTTAAGAGGCAGCACACATTGTGTAGCCTAGTTAAAGCAGAGTGCCTTTAAAGGCAGGGGTGGTATGTGTAAAGTGTTTAACAACACAGATCCTACTTTCAGTAGAGTATCTATAATATAGTGTATACCAGAGTAAGATGGTAGTGCTGCCTCTCTTCCAGCTGTTATGTGGTTACCAGAAATCAAATAAAACCCAGAACCCTTGACTCTGTAGGAAAGTTAGTGTGGAGAAAAATTTTGAGAGTATGCATCCTCAGGCTTGAATATCAGTAAGTAAACAAAAACTTAGTGTTTTTGAGATGTAATATAAAAAAGTAGTTACACAAGTCTCCTGCTTCTTAGGGCACAAATACCTGCTCTACTCCTGCTATTGTTTTCCCATTGACTTCTTATTCATCACTTAAAATTCTAGAACAAGAAGGAAACATGATGGACTTGGCCATGCTGGATGAATGGTTGGACCCAATGATCTTAAGGCTCTTTTCCAACTGAAATAAGTCTATGATTTTAAGCAAAGCATTATTTAATATCTCAGGGTTAGGATTAAGAGTTAGGCATTATAGAATTTGGTTTAGAGTGTTATTTGGGATTATTAGGGTTCGTTTATGTTTCCTTGTATTATGCTTTATGTTTTTACTATCACCTACTTAAAAGTTCCAAATGAGTGTAGACAAACAGTACAAGACACTTCAGTTTAAAAAAATGCAATTACATTGTATGATTGCATTGTATGATAATTAATTTACAATTCAAGAACAAAAATTGGAAAGAATATGAGAAAAGTAGTATGAGCAGTACACACAATGGTAAAGTCAGAAACTGGAAGATAGGATTACGTTATTGGTAAGGCTTCTGTGTGATAGAGATACTTGTTCTAAGCAATATAGCTAGTTCTGTGTATTTAGTTCTCTAACCTCAAAGAAAGAGGTTAGACTTTCCTCAGACTAGCTCTATCTATCCTCACTGAATTTATTGGTTATCACAAAGATCTTTCAAACAATAAAATAATTGCCACCTCATGTAGCTTTGCTACAAATTCTGAATTATTAGTAATTAATATTGTGATGATTAATGCTACTTATAAATGTTCAGTTAGTGTTTTAAATCAGTTTTTGTACTTAGATTAACTTGTGTGGAGATTTTTGTTTGCTGGGGTTTTTTGGTGTTATTTTTACTGTTTAAGTAAATACTAATGATATAAGTAGTATGGCATTAACTTTACCTGTATTAGACTGTGCACATACCAGATTTTTAAAAAACAGATTAACCTAAGGTCTTTTTGGTAACAGAAAGAGGTAAGAATTCAAGAAAACTAGGAAAAGATCTTATATCCAAAGAATAGTTTTTCTTTGCACGTAAGTGTTGCAGTACCTGAATCAGAGATGGTAGACAAGAACTAAATTTTAACATTTTATATTCACTAAAACCACTGATGATCTGGCATAGTTTGATTATCTCATTTTCTTGATTTCCAACGAGGAACAATTAAGTGCAAAGATACAACGTCTGGCTGAGGATGTCCACAAGCCTAAGATTGCTGAAGGAATCCAGGAGGAAACACTTTACCCTTGCCATGCTACCCCTCCACACCTAGTACTAGACATTTTCAAACAAAATACTGGACTACGTGGGTTATTCGTATCAATCTTTACAGGTTTCCTTTATTGTTGGTTATATATTAAAAAAGTACAAAATTTTCACGTGGTTGCCCTAGTGTTCCACCATAAGTTAATATTTGAATTCCTGTGTATATTTTGTTCTCTATACACTGGAAGTGTGGAGAACAACATTTTGTGTTTACCATATAATTTATATAGTTTAGTAATGTATTCTGAGAACTCATTAGGATACATGGATTAAAAATTCTCATTCAAAGTTGAATAGTTGTTTAGCAACTATAAAATTTAATTAGAACCTTTTCCTGCATTTCATTATGAGGTTATTTCATAATTACTCAGTAAATAAGTCCTACCTATTTACTAAAGCAGAAATGACAACACATGACAGTGCTGAATTACAACTGCACAGCTGGAGAAGATACTTTGAGTAAAATAAAGAACAGATAAATGCATTGTTTAAAAAACACCAGGGGAAAAGTCAGCATTGAGAATCCTTCCCTCAACCTTCATCCACACTCCCCTTCACTGTTGTAAATAGTGCTACAAAATTCAGCACCGTTGTCTATATTCTAATTAGAACCAGTTCGTTCTTTACTTTTGCAGCTTAGAGGAATTGGGTTATGGTACTTAGAAGAAAGCTATGCTCCAGTGGAAGGATGGGTGAAACCCTGCAACAGACCCTGAACTCACTGCATTGAGCTGAGTCCAGTGAATGAACAGGATGCTGTAGAATCAGCTTGAAAATATACTAAGACATACCACATTTTGTTTTTCTTTGAAAGTAGTCCTAAACATACAATTCCTTTTTCTTGTGTGATACCTAAATTGCATGCCCCTCTGAATCCTTATAGGAAAATTGATGCTAGCACCACAATTCAAGACTGCTTAAAGGTTTATGAAAGGCAATGTTTCATTACACTAACAGTTGGATTGATGACCTTAGAGACATTTTCCAACCTAAACAATTGAATGATTCTGTTGCCACCTCTCAGAGACAAACATATTATTGTAATATTATTTTTGTACCCATTCACAGAAGTACAGTATATACTTTAACACTTTCAGATGTAAGAAATTAGAGTTCAGGGGAATACTTATGAGAAAATAATGACTCACTGTACCTTCCTTTCTCTTTTAATCAGAAAATTTCAACAAGAAACATACTGAAGATACTAAGCCCCCTCAAATTAAGCAATTTATTCCAACTATTTTTTGTATCTTCACTGGCAGCTTTCATCAGTATTAATATGTATGATTTTCATTTTTAGCTGTTTCTGCAGTTGAACTGGGCTTCCTACAATCACATATAGTTTTTAGCATCACAGAAAGCTTTGTTTGCCTTTTTCCATCCTTCTTTGTTTATTATTCTTTAGTGCTCCTTATAAAGACATTATGTGGTTCATGAAAGAAAACAAAGAATACAGTAAGCTTTTTCTCATTTTGATACCCATAGCTCTACCTCTTAGCTTCCTTCCCTTCTGTTCTTGACTTCCCTCCTTGTATATTTTCATCCTATTTTCCTCCTGCTGACTCCAAAGCATGCCTGCTGCTATCCTTCAGAACAGCGGCTATGAGTCCACCCACTGGCATATGCACTGTGTCCCTCCCTCTGCTTCTTTCCACCCCTGAAGCATTTCCTCCTTTGTAGCTCAGGGAACTGATTCAAGCTAAAATCCAACCCAACAACTACAGAGAATTTTTAACCCAGGGGCTAATGGTGATAGTTTTGATTGTTTTTAATGCAGCTATATAAGACGGTATGCAAGCATGAAAACAGGGCCAGGAAAAGTTTAATACCTTCTTTTAGTGGCCAGTATGGTTTATACAGATCTAAAGCAAATGCAGAACTAAGCTATAAAGTTATCAGGTCCTTAATCTTTTTTCAGTCAGCCAAATTCTGCCAAAAAATTTTAGGCACAACATGGGCATTATTTTATTAACGGGGGTTATTACACAACTTTCTGCAAAATGACACCAATGATATCCGCTCACACATCTTTATACCAATACCACAATGTTCAACAATTGTCAGTCTGTGTCACTCATACCACAAATTAATTGCACTGAACCCACAGTTCCACATAAAACCCAGACAAATTCACTTCCTGTGCCTGAAAAGCATGAGGTTACCCAAGTTATCTGAGAGGTTTGCAGGCTACTTTCAACAACATTCCAAATGGTAAAAAAAAACAAACCATAGAGCAGCTTGAAGCTTTTTGCCAGTGAGTTCTGCTATGAGAGTGTCCACTAAAAGTTTGACTACTAATTGATCTCTGCATACCATTAGAGCAACATCAAGCATACCTTATGTATAAAGCACTTTGTTGCCTTGCCTAGGACAGCAACCTTAGTTTATTTAAATAGATTTTTCTACAGAAACCAAATTACATTAAAACCAGTATATGATGCTTAAGCTTTTGCTTTTTCCCCCTCCAATCAAGTAGGGAAATGTCTTGCTAAAATACATTTCCTCTAAGATACCTGACTTTCTCTCCAACCACCCCTTATTTTTCCACTAAAAAATTCTCCTCTAACAATCCCTTGCACTCCCAAAACGAAGTCAGAAACAGACACACCATTTCCCAATATTAGAATATATGTCTGTCATGGTAAAAATTTGCTTCACTTACTTCCATCACAAAACATCTTTCTTAAACATTTAAATCCTTGGTATAATACAATATGAAAGAATTGGAAGCATTTCTCAGGAAGATGTAAAGTTGTAAATTAATGAAGACATACTACTGGATTCTTAGATTCAAAACTATTCACTAAATATTGAGTCTTCATAAATAACATAAACCATGGATTTAAATCAGTTTTTAAGATTATCAGAACATCAATATTTTTCCTTAGCACACATTTTCATGTATTTTCAGATGAGAAAAAAACTTCTATAAAGAAAGCTTCCTTCTATGAAGAAGTAGCAACCGAGGTTGTAATATTTAATTTCTATCTACAAAATAATTATTTTGTAAAAGATCCATCAGTACATAGCATGCAGTTGAAACATACCAGATTCTGTGTCACATGGATAAATCACTAGTAAAAAAATATGGAAAACATATAAATATGTAGACATGCTGAATTTTGTATACCTGCTTCTGTTTTTGCAGAATGATTAACAATCAGTACTGGTGTATGGAAAAATAGTACTGAGCTGTCAATATTCACAATTTGAGACAATTCTCAAAGTCCTTTTTAAAGTGAGTGGCCCAGAACTGAACATGGGATTCAAGATGTGGCCTCACCAGTGCCATGTGCAGGGGGACAATCACCACCCTGGTCCTGCTGGCCACGCTATTGCTGATACAGGCCAGGATGCCATTGGCCTTCTTGGCCACCTGGGCACACTGTTGCCTTATATTGAGGTGGTTTCAACCAGCAGCACACCCAAGTCCCCTTCTGCTGAACAACTCTCCAGCCACTCCTCCCCCTAGCCTGTAGCACTGCATGGGGTGGTTGTGACCCAAGCGCAGGATACAGCACTTTGCATTTTGAGCCTCATGAAGATATCCTTAGCCCATTGATTGAGTCTCTCCAGATCTCTCTGTAGAGCTTTTTTTTCTCCCTGCAGAAAAGACTATTCTCATCCTAGAAGAAAATTCCAACCTATCAAGTATGCAAACAAAAATTTGTTTAACATCTCACAGTGGTCTACACCAGCAAAATTAACTGTACTGGGTATTTCTGAAGTTAATACAAGGAATTAAGCATGACTGTGCAGGGAGATGCTCATTTAGCTACTACTCCTAGCCCAAATCTCCACCTCCCCACAAAGGTGTGCAGCTTAACAGAAGTCAGCCATGTGACCTTGAGGTGGCAGTGACCATCAGAGCCAGCAAGCAGGTCCCAGGGAGCAAGCTGCCTTCTGCTTTCTGCACTTGTTAGACTGCATGTGGAGTATTGTGTCCTATTTAGTGTTCCCTAGCACAAGAAAGCTGCCGACAGTGAAGCAGGTGACCAGCAGACACTGCCAAGGTGGTCAGGGAGATGGGAGTACATGCCATTTCCTGGAAAGGATGAGCGAACCAGGTTTTTTTAGCCTTAAGGAAAGAATCAGAAGCTGGGCAAATTCTAACAGCCACACACTGGAATTTCACCCTGTTAGAAAACCCAGTACAATAAGGAAAGAAGTCCTTAAGGAAAAAAGTGACGGACTGATACAAAAGTCTGACAAACACATACATTTAGATGAGCAGCTGATTTGTAAGAAACCTGCCTCTTTGGTTGAATTCAGAGTTGCAATGTCAGTTTACCTTTATCCTCCCATTTGCTGTTATTACTACTGGCATTCTGTTCCTTCTAGGACCATAACATCAGAGAACTGGATCTAAAATGAAACGTGTTACTTACATTTTAGAAGTCCTTTTCTGCCTTTTCCTCTCAGATAAGCACATTTAATTTTCCTTGCCACCAGATAATCCAGAAACACTGTACTATAAATCATTCTTTCCTCCCTGTAGCAAAACGCTTCAAGTTATTACTTTTTTATTCAAAACAGAAATGTTTGATATTACAGTGAGACATCAAGAAATAGATCCTAATATTTAGAACCAAATGTTATATTTATTTACTGTTCTATCTAATCATGTTCCATTAATGTGAAAATTTCTGCTTTTGACTTGAAATATACAATTCTTCTACTGTGAACCTGCATTACTGAGCAGTCCAGAATATCTTTTAGGAAATCCCTTAATATTCTTCACTTTGAAATGGCATTATCTCAACTAGCTGTGCTTCCTGAGAACACTAACTGCATTCAACGAGGATGTTGCTGGGTTGCAATGACATGCATATTTGTGGCCAAACTAAAATCAAGTAGGATTAGACTAGTCCTCAAGCTATTCTTGCCAGCCTAGTCTAGTTGGAAACCTGCCATATTTCTTGGACTAGCCATGGCCTTGTTCTGTAGCTTGAGTGAATACCTTTAAAAGAACTAGGGCACAGTAAAGTTTCTGAGAGCCTTCTGTTTTCTAATAGCTTGCCTTAGTGACAGAGCTTTTAAAGGATATTCTGATGCAGTTACCTGCATTGGTTACACATTCATTGGTTTCATTTTCTTGAATAACTGTAAGGCAAGAACCGACTTTCATTGTTCACAGAGTAACATCCATGTTCCTGTGTGAGAATATTGTAGGTTTCATATATTGACACCAAATAAATTGGAGGTTTCACTGTGATCATCAACAAAAAAAAAACAGCTTATTTTCCCCATTAAAAGGAAAACATTCTTAAAGAACACAGATTCTGAGACTTCCACACTGCAAGTGTGGAAGTCTACTTAGCACCTGAAACAAGAAGTTAGTTTGTGATATACTGTAGACAAGAGATGACAGAAAATGTAAAAGCTGCCTTCTGCCAGAAGGCTACATGTAACTTGCGAGAGCACCTGTCACAACTAGTGCCTTCAGCAGCTGCTACAGGAGCGCTGTTGCACTCTCCAGAACCGTGGCTATAGCTCTACGGGGTTGCAACCTGCCTTGTGAATTCAGCCTGTAAGAACAGTGGTTATCTGAAGGGCTTTGACACATACCACTGCCAGGTAGAGTGAGGCAATATATGCCCACCATGCATACACACAGCACCAAAACACTAAGACTGTTAAGAGAAAAGTTGATTCTGAGAGCAAACAAAGTGGATAAGGCAAGAACCAATGACTGGTACACATAGCCACATAAACCATTTTCTGTCTGACATCAGCTCTTAACTAAGCAAGCTTTCTCAATATCACTAATTTAATTCCCTTTCTTGTTGGAAAAACTATGCAATATTTCTCATTAATTCTAAAAGCTTGAACACAGATCTGGAAACCTTATACACCAGAAAATTGCACTGAATTATCTGCAGAGCAGTCATGCTGCAAACACCTTTATTGAGATCTTGATTGCACTGGACCACAGGCATGAGAGCGGAATTCCAGAGTGCACATGTTGCAAATGAAGACAAGGACAATGGGGGTGGGGAAGAGGAAAAATTTGCAAAAGTAACACTGCCCTTATGGTTCGTAGGTGAGGAAAGGAGGAAGAGGAGACACTTGCAATTATTGTAGCAGAGATGGCTAAACATCAACACAAATGCAAAAAAAGGAGGGGCAGGTGTGACTTCATCTTCTAAACCAAACACAACACTTAATTTGATTTTGCAGTTTGAATAAGATCACTCTAGCCTTGCACAAGCAGAATAAAATCTTTAGATTATTTGAACTGTTTGAAGTTTAAAGACTCCTATCCTTTCACATGCTAAGGCAAAAAACTTCAAAGGAAGTTTCCAAACTCATTATAGGAGAAATATTTCCATAAAATGGCATCGAAGGTTTACAGTCAGTTCCATTAACTTCTACAAGGATTACATGAAATGACACTTGGTTGGTTTCCTACTAACAAGCAAATTTTCCTAAAACTGTAACTCAAGATCCAGTAATGTAGGCTCCAGACAGGCAAAAGCTTTGCCGTTACAGTCCTTAACAATGTACTGTTCCCAAAAGCCTCAGAAAATAAACCCAGAGGTGGCTCTTTCCTCAGGTTCTCTTCACAGTGGGAGGGGCAAGGAAAGAAAGGAACACAGGGATGTTTGTGTTTATAAACTGTACAAAATAAATCCTAAAACCCCTCATACCTCATGCATAAAAACCCTCAAGATGTCCCCCGCTCCATCTTCCTCCATTTTTACCTTTCCTGGCAAATCACCTCTAGTTTTCCTTGGAGTCTTCAAGCATGATCCTCAATTTGGGATTACGCACTAAGGCTATACTATCTGTCACAGCAAATCTCAATGGCCTAACAGACATTGTTCAGAGAAAGAAAAGGCTTTGGAAAAAGGTCAATTAAAAATCCCTCTTCTAGCCACCAATATTACATTCTTTGCAAACGCTATCTACGCTGGGCAGACTGCTCCTGTCACTGGTTCCCCTACTCCTGCTAGAATATTCTTCTAAATTCACAGGGAAACAACCCAACTCCAACCAATCAACCAAAGGAAAAAACAAATAAACAAAAACCCAAAACAAAAACAAAACAAAAACAAAACCAAAAAATAAGTGAAAGAAAAATGATGGGAAGAAGAAAAAAGAAAAACCAAAACTTAATCAAATAACTTCTCATACTCTATACACTAAACAAAACATATATTTTTCTTTCAAAGTGATGAAGCAGCATCTACCAAAATTTAAATGAAAACTTTAATATATTAATTTTAGAAACAAAATTTTTAAAAAATCAATAAATTTAAGACCAACATTAAATATACATGTGTGCAGCACAAGTATGTGACTACTCTGTAAAAAGGTTAGTCAAGTAACCATAAGAGTTAATGAATGAGTTTGCCTCCAGTTTAAAAACTACAACCAATGATTAAAATTAACATGACAAAAATAGAATCCCCATATGTTACAATAATCTTCTGCTAATAAACACTTGAAAATACCTGGCTTTCTTTTAAATTACTTGTAAAAATATTTTATCTCCTTTTTGTACAGGATTAGATTTTTTTCCTCACACCTGAATATTTAGAAGACAATCTTTCATTTCTCTATACTTTAGGTTCTTGCACAGTGAATATAGATTTGAGTCTTCAGATTGGCATAGTCAGAGTGGACTGTATTTGAACAATTACTTATTTAAATTTATTCAACTGATTTTCTCCAAGAAAAAACTTTCTTTTAAAAATCAAGTAAGTACCTGAAAAAGTAAAATAACAAGATGGTTTGTTCATTGTTAGACTTCCTGACAAATTCTGCTACTCAGGATTACCAGTCTAGAATACACAGGATTTTGCAGAATGAAAAAATTAAGACACAAATATTTGAAATCTTATTCCAATACTGTCACCATAAGAAACAAACTGCCTAGTTTTGCTCCAACAAGTAATCTCCTTGACTGACTTTTACAATCTAATTCCTGATAAAATACACATCATTTAACTTTAAATTTCACGAGTTCTTCAAGGGAAATCTGACTTAAACATTTCCTAATATACAGTCTGCAAGTTTGCACATGTTATTTATTCAAACGTTTCTTCAATTGTTCTAAATGCCCAGCATCAGCATCCTGGAGAATTAATACAGTAGCTTTAGACTGAAACGGATTGAACTCAATAGTCATCAAACAACAGAGATCTATCAGCTGTTTTTGACATTTCTCTAAACCATCCTTAAGTTTTAGACGTGAAGCTGGATCTTTTTTCAGCTTATTCATTTCAGGTACTGAAAAGCCAATCAAACTTGTAAGAATATCATCAGCAAAATCTACTTCAAGATAAGCAGAACCATCAGAAATTTTTGCCTTTATACTCCAGGACCCACTGCTTTTTGTAAGGTTTCCAGTGAGAGTGACAATAAAACATTTAACTTTCAGAATTGTAATGGTTTCTGGTTTTTTTGCAAGAAGAAGGGAAATATATGTGAAAGGTGGAGAATCTAAATCTAAATGTGCTTCTACTGCCTTGCAAGGAAAGATTTGTGAATCACATTTCTGCTGATCTCCTTCTGGGTCTGTATTTAAGGAAAAGACAGGATCATCATTTAATACCCTGCTGTCAGAAGCGTGTTGCTGTTTACATCTGCTCTCATCTAGGTTTGTGTAATTCTGCCCTTCCTCAGGATGATTTTCCAAATAAAAATCTGATGAACTGCAGGTCTGACGTAAGCCCCTGTGCTGCAAAAAGTCACTCATGCCATTTCCATCTTCCTCAAATATTGTCCTTCCCACGTTCTTTTCCTTGCTGATTGCTTCCCTAGGCTTCTCTCTTTCATTCACATCGTCTTTTTCACCAGTGCCACTTAAAGAAGAACTGCAAGAGCTTCTAGATATATGTGGAAGTCTGCCAGTAATTAAACCTATGTTTCTGTTTATGTCCGCTGGTGGCACCTCTTCCATTTCTCTTTGCATCTCTTCTTCCAGAAGAAAGTCATCTTCTAAAGGAAAGTCATTTAAAAAGCCATCAGCATATTCTATGGGAGGTGAACCTTGTTCATCTGAGTGAGGCAAAGGACTTCCAGATTTTTGTAGCAAAACATTCCCATTGTGTGCTGTCAGTGAACCTGAGGCTGTATTAAAATTGTTGCTTCTACTACAGTATCCACTTTCTAAAGATGTTCTGTTGTTTAAAGTAAGTTCATTATTTTCATCAAGGCTGGCTAAAAGCTCTTCATCTGAAGGGCCAAGAGTTTGTTCTAATTCATCCACAGGTCTTGGAAAAATCTGTTCATGTCCAACTTGTCCAACAGAATTAGGGTTTTCAAGTTCTCCAATTAATCTAGCAAGGACTCTTTCCTGACAATAATCCTCAAGAAGAGCATCAACCTCACCCCCCAACAGTTTTACATTTTCTGCCTTAAGCAGAAGAACTCCAAGACGATATGCAATATTGCCCTGTACAGTGATTTTTGTTCCAGGAGGAAGATTACTGCAGAGAACAGGCACCGGTTGATACTCCATGCCCTGAATTTGATTTATGCCATCTGTTAGTTGTAGCATCAGCATTCGAGTAGGTTTTGCTTCCCAGGGCTTTTGGAATACCTGAGTACTGGCTGTTACTTCTTCATTTACAGTGCTTTTCCCTCTAAGCTTCTGCAACTGTGAATATGCTGACTGGCTAACATCCACCAGTGAATCAATCTGTATGGAGTAGCAGCCTGATAACTCTCCCTTGGGAGTATCTAAGATGCAGTTAGGCAATATGGGATATTCCAAGTCCCTCAGATCAGTAAGAAGCCATTGTTCAAATACCTGCTTGTTAATCTGAGCTTGACTTAAATTACTACCGCTATTTTCTTCCTGGATCCAATTAATACATGCTTCCAGCCATGTTAAAGGAACTTTAACGTGCCATGTGGATGAAAGCCAGGTTTCCACTCTTGCTGCAATGCTAGATGTAGACATTTTCTTTTACCGTAAGAGACTGAATGCCCTAAAATGGAATTTAAGAAGATATTTTTAATCTTCTGATAAAAACTGAAATTGTTACAAGTTTCATGCTCATATTATATAAAAAAATTAAAAACACTTTTACAGACAATAAAATTCACAGGCATTTCCAACATTTAATATTTCAATCAGCATAAAAGGTATGTGCAAATATCAGCATAAAAGGTATGTGCAAAATGTAACAAAAGTACAGAGACTTATACAAGCAACCACACTTTTTTTTTCCTGTTGATTGAATAAGAAACGTATAACTTAGACACTTTTCTTCTAGATTGAAAGTGAATGGACAAAAAAACCCAAACCAAAAGAGCAGTATGTTTTAAAATATACTTCCTCTTTTTTTATGGTTTTCTATTAACACACAGTTTATTTTAGAAATTGACCTGAGATTTTACTCTTCCACTTCACCAGCACTGTTATGAACAGAAATAAGAGGATATACAGAACCAAGCTGTGGTCTATCAAGACATATCAAAGGGATGACTTTCAGTCTGTACCTGACAACAGAAAGCTGGCTTCAAACATTGTTATCTAAAGACCCTGTGCAGGACTTGGCTGCAATAGCACCAAGTCTTGGCAGCTATCATTTCAAAGACATCAGGGGCTAATAAACTCTAAATTCTTGTTAGTTTAGGAAGTACCTGACAAATTCAGGGCTGACCAAAAGTAGAAGCATGTTACTGAGGATATTGTCTAGATACATCTTAAACACTAACAGGTTTAGGGCATCAGTCACCTCTACAGGAAGCCTGTTTCAGTGTTTGATCAGGCTCTTAGAATTAGAATCATTCAGGTTGGAAAAGACTTCCAAGATCCTGGAGTCCAACCTTTGACTGAACACGACCACGTCATAGATCATGGCACCAAGTGCCATGTCCAAGCACTTCTTGAAAAACTCCAGGGACAGTGACTCCATTATCCCCCTGGGAAGCTTAAACACCATTTCTGTGAAAAATTCCTGATGTCCAATCTGAACCTCCCTTGGTACACTTTAAGGTCAGTCTCAGAGGTGTCCCACCTTGCAACAATTTCCTTTCAAGTAGACGTGGAGAGCAACAACATCTCCCACGAGCTTCTTTGCTCCAGCCCTGCTCCCTCAACCACTCCTAACAACATTAATTCTCTAGGCCTTTCACAAGCATTGTTGTCCTTGGTAAAGAAATTATTCCTATTGTCAAATCTGAACCTCCCCTGACACAGTTTTGAAACAATTCCATATCTTCTGCTGCTAAATGCCAGGAACAGACCAGCACTCCCTCTCCAGGCCCCCTCCTCAGGCAGCTCTGCAGAGCAATGAGGTCACCCCTGAGCCTCCTTCTCTCCAAACCACACAAACCCAGAGCCCTCGGCCGCTCCTCACAGCATGTGCCTTCCAGCCCTTCCTCCAGCTCTGCTGTCCTCCTCTGGACCATCCAAGGACCTTCCACCCTTGTCAGACCGTGGGGCCCAGCACTGCACACAGGACTCAGGGTGAGGCTGCACCACGGCTGAATCCAGCAGGATGATCCCAATCACCGCTGGTGATGCTGTGCCTGATGCACCCCGGGATGGGGTTTGCCCTCCTGGCTGCCCAGCACACGCTGCTGATCATCCTGAGCTGCTGCCAGCCAGCACACCCAGATCCCTCTTCCAGGGCTGCTCTACACACACTCCTCTCCCTGCTGATACTTGTGCCCAGCTTTATTGCATCCCAGGGGCAGAATCTGTATTTGCTCTTGTCTCATGCCACTTACAGTTACCCAGTGCTCCAACATATCCAGACCCCTCTGCAAAGCTCTCGTGCGTCGAGAGCCAGCAGCCCTTCCCAATCTGGTATCCTAGCACACCTGCTCATGGTGCATTCAAGTTCTGCATCCATGTCACTACTCTAAACATAGAAAAAATATATTAGGTTGCCTAACTGTGCATGGATCATGTTCAATCACTTAGAAAGAGCGACCGAGCTTAGTCTCTACAGAACACAATGAAAACAGAACTCACAGTAAGAATATTTAAGAAACACCAGGTGTGCGTTTTACTGGGTTTCTCGGGGTTTTTTGCCACTATAGCCTTCAGAGCTTTAGAGCGAAAAAAAGAACGCACTGCCTCCAAGTTCTCCCCAAAAGATCCACCACTCGGAAGATATCGCGTAGTTACTCAACCTAAGCAAAGCGCCAGCTTTCAACGAGGGAGGTGAAAGGGAAGGAGGGAGGTGAAAGGGAGAGAGAAGCGAAGCAGAAGCTGAGGGGAAGAGGAAGATCTGACTGAGGATGGGCCGCACCTCGCAGCCCCCCGGAGGGGCCGAGAATTCCAACTCACCGGGTCGAACAAGCGGTCCCGGCAGGCAGGCCCCGAATCCCGCCAGCCTGAGGGACTGGGCAGCGCCCAGCCCGCGCTTCCCAAAAGCGCCGCGCGCACCCACCAGCCAATGGGGGCGCGCGCCCAATCATCGCGAGAGTCTCGCCACGGCCAGCGCCGAGCTGCACGCACAAGGCGGGGTTTTCGTAGCCGCCATTTTCTCGCCTCTTGGCCGCAGCTGCTCACGCTTGCTTGGGCCGCCTCCTTTCTGCCCGCGCCGCTCCCAGCGCGGCTTCTGCAGCCCAGGTAGGAAAGGCCAGCCGGCCGTGGGACGGGTCTAACGGCGTCACCCTTTTCCCCAGCTCGTCTAGTCCCTTCCCTCACGGAGGGCGGTTCGGGTCGCGGCGCCGCCTCCTATGCTGACGGGCAGTGGCCTCACCCAACGAGGCAGCGGTGGCGCCGCGCGGGGGGCGGTAGCGGGGCCAATCGCGGGTGGCGCTGGTGGATGTGCGCGTCGGAGGCCGGGGCTGCTCCCCTTTCTCTCCCGTACGCGGCAGGGCCGGCGGCGGGCGCAGGTACGCGTAGCCCGCGGCGCCGTGCGGCCGGGACCGGCGAGGAGGGGAGGGGGGCGGGAGAAGGGCACAGGCCGATCCAGGCCTCGCCTAGGCCGGTCGAGCCGCCACTGTACTCCGCTCGGCGACGTTGCGTGACACAGCGGCACGAGAGGGCCTGTGTCTCCTGTCTTGGGGTCTCAGCCGCCGAGGGCTGCCGTAGCCTTAGGGCTTCCGTGGGATCCCGAGGGGTTGGCAGTAGAATGGGAAGAGCGCTGTGTGGAGGACACTGGTGTGTCGCCGCCTCGGCCGTTAGATGGCCACTGTCCTCGTCGCCCCGCGGGGACAGCGCGGGTTCCGCAGCGCCAGCGGATGCGCTCTCAAGGGCGCGGCGGGTCCCGCGCCCGCCCGTGGTAACTATGGCCAGGGCGAGCTGCTGTTGAGGATTATGGCGGGCGGGGAGAGGGCGCTCCGGGCCGCGGCCTGCGCGGAAGCAGCCGCCGAGGCCGATTGGGGGGCGGAGGCTCCGCATGGCGGCCGCTCCGCTTTCGGGGGCGGGCGGAGTGCCCGTGGCGCTAGGGCTGAGCTGCTCCGCCCGCTGCGCCGGGCTTCGAGCCGCCGGGCACCTCCTTTGTGTCCGGCCGAGCAGAACCGGCTAACGCTCCCCGCGGCCGCGTGGTGGTGGCGGCGGCCCTTCCGCTCCCGGCTCCGCCTCGCAGCGGGCAGGCGCCATTTCGGAGGGCGCCATTTCTTCCGCTCCGCGGGGGTTCCGCAGCGCAGCCGCTCTCGCTCCTGTCCCCGCCGTGCTGGGCGGGCGGCTGGAGACGCAGTGTGGGAGGGGGGAACAGAGAGAGGCAGGCGAGAAGTACCGCTGCGCCCTGGGGGCGCTCTGGCGTTCCTCAGCTCTTTGGTCTGTGGTCGCTGGTCCCACCTCGTACCAGCCGTAGCGCTTCAGTGTTCAATAAGAACCTGACTATTAGTAGTGTGAATGTCTTCGATTTACCTGGCTGAGCGAGGTTACTGGGAGCGCATGACGTGTGGGAAGGTTTGACTAGAGGAGACTAAGCCGTGAATTGTAACTGTAACTTGCAGCAGTTTGCTCCCCGCTGCCTTGAAATTCTTGGGATGGTTGGAAATAGATTACCCGGTGTCTGAAAGGGCTGTTACACTTTGTCTGTGTCTTCCTTACTGCCTGTCCCCGTAATAGCGCAATTTTGGCAATGTCTGCCTGATTCCCGCTATTACTAAACTTGTGCATGCCCATCAGCCCGCTTCAAGTGCTTGGAAATACTGGCGTGTGTTGGGAAGGCAGAGCCTGCTTTCAGCCCCTGCAAGCTGGGCAACAACTACTTAGCTGTTTGAGAGTACGTTTAATAAGTTAGAATCAGCTTCTTCCCCACCCACATTCCCCTTCCTCCGATTATGAATACAGGCATGACTGCCTGCTGTTTGTTGAGGCAAGGGAAGTTAATGCAGTGCAAGGAGAAATATGTGATTGTTTGGGTGTATTTGTAAATCACATTTTTAATGATAGTAAGTTGTAAAATTGTTTATTTACACTTCCTGCTAATGTGACTTAGTAGCTAAAAGCCGGTCAAAATCTATTTCAGAAAATTGTACTGAAGTACAGCTGCTTTTGGAGGTTGTGGAGGTGTGTGCATGCAGTGGATTGTATGTAACTACAGAGGGTGCTGTTTTTAAAAAGAGGTTATTTTAGTATAGTTGAAAGTTGTAATTTTTATTTTATTCATCAATTATAATTGAGAGGACTGCACGCTTAGTGTGTGCTAGTATGTGGGTAGAGAATTTGTAGAACAAATCCTGACAAGTACCCCAGCAGGAAATTTTATTAAGTGTAAATAGTGTTGACTTAAATAGCAGGACCGGATTCTAGTGTAGTGCCCTTTAGAAAGTGAAACCAAGGCATATATCATGTAATGTTGAGATTATGTGGTTACTTACAGCTAGTGTGTGCCCAGAAGCTGTAATTCAGACATTAATAGTTTATGTAAGTCTACAGATTTGGCCTTTATCTTCTCTTAGTGGTGTGTTTGGCTTGGCTATGTTTTGTCTTTTATATAGACGAAATTCACAGCAATAGCTTAGGTCAAACCTTTGTTTTCTGGCTGTAGTGAGAACCAGACTCATAATGTGGGGAGACTCACAACTGATATGTGCTGTTTTCATAGGCTCTTGAAGCAATAGGCTGTTGGATTTTGATCCCGCCCAGGATACTTGAGTTTTTGTCAGCAAGAATATATAATAGCGGTAAGTTCTAGCAGCAGGCATTTATTCTTGTTACTTTTTTTGCTTTAGCATGAGGTACAGTTTGCCTTTAGACAAAAAAATGTACTGTCTTTATTTTTCAACAGGTTTTGCTTGTCCACATAAGAAGAAAAGGCAATGGAGACTGAACAACAGGAGGAGACCTTTACCAATACAGAGACAAATGGTAAATTTTTTAAAGGACTATTCTTTTTTAGAAAGAACCTCTTAAAAATTTTAGTATTTCAAAGACTTTTGTAATGGTTTAGCTTTCCCATATCTTTGCATCAGCAGTAATTTTGTGTTCTGCTTTAAATATATTTGGTTTAATTAATGTGTTTTGAGGCACAAACAGTCTTTCTGTTGGTATGTTTTAGACACGAGAACTGAAAGTTATGACTAAACACTGAAAAATATTTCACAGCAGTATGGAGAATGTGAATATGTATGAATGCTATAAGGCATAACTGTTAATTTCATTTTGTTCATTGCAATTTGTGCAGTAGTGCAAATATGTTAAATATTGCTAAAGAGCTTAATGGAAAATTTTTTGGGAATAATTACCAGGAGAGTTTGGGCATTACTGTTGTTGATTTGTGGCATTTGTTCCCAAACAGCATCTGAAGTGCTGCTTTAATATTTCATCAGTATTTCAGTGTTGGGCAAACTGAATTTGAGCTTTATGTCTGAAAGATTTTCCCATGGGTGATACTGCACTTCTTTGGACAAAGTGTCATGAATTTCTTACTGCCCGTATGCAACATTCTCATTTAAGCTATAGTTCATAGATTTTAAAATGCATTTTCAGTTCTTAATCAGTAAGAAAGCTGTTGGAAGTAAAGACTTCTTTCTGTGCTGTGCATGCTCAGAATAGACATCTGTGATTGGTTTTGTGCTAATAGGAAAGAATGTATTAATAGTACAGAGCATAAATTTGGAATGTGTTACACTTTATTGTGACTTAGAAAGTTAAATAAATGTTTATGTTTCCCCCCTATGGACCTCTCTACAGGCAAACGTCCTGCAGAAGATATGGAGGAAGAGCAGGCCTTCAAAAGATCTCGGAACACCGATGAGATGGTTGAATTGCGCATCTTGCTTCAGAGCAAAGTACGCTGTAATCTTTTTACTGGTTTTGTGTGTAGTGTGTTCAAGATGGTGGTGACAAAGTGTTATGTTGGCATGTAAGTGTAGAGAAATTCTGTGCGTTTTTTGAAACAAGATAACTTATTAGAGTAATTTCCGGTGTGTAAGAATGGTAGTTGTGGATGTATTGCAATGGCATTGTCCTCAGGGTTCTCTTGAAAGGGTAAGTCCCCGAGGATGAATACAGGGTTTATTAAAGAGATAGTTGCTAAGAAGTCAAGCAGTAAAGATTCTAAGTTATTCTTACATTTGAGTGGAGGGGTAGCTATTTTGAAGGGAATGACTGTATATGAGTCTTTGGAAAAGAAGGTATTTAGAGGATTATAAATTAGTGGTCTTAAATTAAATATGTGAGACTAGAATTTAGAATTTTAGTAACTCTCCCAGATCTACTAACTTGTTCAACTACAGCAATAGGAAGAAGTGTGGGAGTAGTGCTTCAAGGATTGCAGTGATTTTGTTGACAAGTGTGAATGGTTAGTTGCCCTGTGTAAATTTCCTCTTGTGTTTCCAGTTGCTACAGGTGATTTATACTTTCTGAAGTATCTCAGTCTATTATGTGTTGTGAAAGAATGTTGCCTTAACTCTGTGTGGCATTTCTGACCAATAGCCAAGTTACTTGGCGTACTGTGAAATGTTTTGCATGCTGTTAGCATAATATTTGTGTGTAATAAAAGCAATACTCTTCATAGAATCCTTGAAAGAATCCGGTAAAAATGTAGTTTTACAAGTACTATTTTTTTACTATTTGTCAGTTTATTTCTCGTGAGTTGGTGGCTGTTAACATTCATTTTGGCCTTTTTCAAGGCTTTCTTTTATATAGCTCTGAGAAATCAGTTACTTTACAGGTGTGCAAAATAATATTAGCTCTTGAAATTATTAAATGTTTGGAGCACAAAAGTGGAATTTGTAAGCATATTCCGTAAGAGGAAAAAAAAGCTTATCAGAGAATTGAGGAAATAACTGACCTAAATTTAGGTTGGTTTTTTTAATAGATCTAGTCTATTAGAAGTTCAGCATGGGCAGCATTGCCTGGAAACTTCTCTTGGAATCGAAGTATTATTGGCAAAGCTGAGTTACCTTTTTCTCTCTCCTGTGTTCTGTGACTGTAGGAGCTTTTGGTAATTTTTTTTTTTATGTGGACAGACTTTCAGTTGGTTTCAGTTTGGTTTCCAAAGTCGTACCTGTTGCCACTTCTTGGGCTAGCAAAAATAGACCTACTGTTTTTAGTCTTGAGTTCAAAAACTTAATCTATGCTGTGTTGTCATAATGTAACTTCTGAAAACTATTTTCCAGAACGCTGGAGCAGTGATTGGAAAAGGTGGCAAAAATATTAAAGCACTTCGTACAGACGTGAGTATATATGAGTTTGAACTAATTTAACATTGCTTCTTTCAGTGCACTACGTCGAAAACTTGATTGCGTGCGTTTCTAGACATGGGAGCAATTCAACTCTATAGACATCCAAGTTACAAGCCATTTGTATTGATGGTCAGAGTAGATAACAGTTCTTCAATTTCTATTTCAATTAAAACCCGGCCTGATGCATTGGAGGAGAGGTTTATATTAAATCTCTTCACTTTTTAATAGGATTCTGCTAAATTACACACTTGAAGTGAGTTACCATCCTAATTAAAAATATTGACAAAGCTTAAATCCCTTAATAGTACCATTCCCCATATGTGTGCATCAATTATAGTACTGCTGAAACCCTTTCAGGTGGCTGGCTAACCCAGTGATAGAGGAATTCTTTCACTTCCTTTAAAAAAGCAAAATGAAATCATCCATCTGTTCCTTAATAGCTTGCACATGAAGCACAAAAGCATTAATATTAAGGTTTCTTGTTTTAAATATGAGTATAAAACACTAAAGGAACATTCTATTTTGTTACTTGGAAGCATTTTTAAATGGTCATGACTTAATGCCTGTTCACATTTTACAGGGGGTTGACACTGGTAATTAGACACATGCTCAGCATTAATGTTGTGTATTTATAAAACTTGGCAACGCTTCTTAAATTCCATTTGTTTACACTCCTGTACTTAACATCAGCTACAATTTCAACTGTTTTTCCAATCAAGACTCTGTTCAGCTCAAGATTTGGCAATATACCAGTACAAATCAGTTCCGACAAGTTCATAAACTACCACAACTAGAGTTGAGATTTTAGTTGAAATGGTCAGGAATCATACATAGGCTCACTAACGTTGGCAGCTAGCTGATCCTCTTTTTTTAGAGTTTCTTTAATCGAGTTTTTTTGTTTGGCTTTTTTTTTTTGTTTGGTTGGTTTTTTTAGTAAATCGGTAGGTCACCTAAGTCCAAATAATTTAGGTTTGTCTGGAACACAAACTTTCCCGATTTGCCCAAGGTTCTAGTAACTACCAGTCTTGACAGGTTTCGCATCTACCCTCACGAGCCAGCCTGCTACTGAAACGTCATTTGTTAAAAGTAAAAAGTAGTTTAGTCAGATCAAGTGACTCATTTTTAAAGTCCATACTGTTAGGCCACAGTTGGTGTAGCAATCCGTTATTGTATTAGTCTTCAGAACAACTTAAGCTTGTTTCGTAAATTGAGAGTAATGAGTATAGTTTGTATTAAATTAAAATTTATTGCTTTTCCCCCTTTTCCCTCTCCTTGTTTTTTTGGCCATATATCTCCGTTGCCCATGTACTGGATCGACTTGCCCCTGCGTTGCCCACCATGACGTTGGCCCATCCGCCCCTGAACGCCCATGTGAAAACCCTGGTTGGCTATGCCCAAAAATGTGCTCGTTGCCAAACGGGTACCATACTTGACAACTTCCGATTGAATACCCATGCCCAATGCCAACATCCACGAACGCCAATGACCAATGCAGTACAATGCCAGTGTTTCAGTCCCAGACAGCAGTGGCCCCGAGCGGTATGTCCCAACAGTTTATGCCTCACTGCCTGAATAGAAAGAGAGAAATGTATTTTATTACCTGCCTTTGATATAATTAAATAGTATCCCCTTATAGACGGTGTATTGTTTTTTTTCAAGTTTTCTGTCTTATTTTCCCCATTAAGTCTTTTTGTCACTGAACTTTTACGTGAGTTGCCCACCCAAACAATCCACTAATTTTATTTCAATGGAAGGAGCACAGCTTCAAGTGTTGCATATTTGCTGCATTGTAAATCAAATTGGTTCAAAATAGTCTCTCGCTCTGTCTTTGTGGCCCACCTTGCTCCCCCCAACATTGCCTGTTCATAATTATTTCTGATGAAATGCTAATTCCGGTTCGCTTTCCTTCACTTCTCATTTGTTTCGTCTTTTTTTGTCTTGCATTTGTATTTGTTTTCTTGGAGGGCCCATTAGTAAACTGAGTTCCATAACCTTATTCCAGATACAACGTTCACCACTTGCATATCCTCACTTTTAATATGAGAAGGTGTGCCAGTTCTACGAATGTAATAGCGAGGGTATCCTAATTAATGGTGGCGGGGAACATAAATATTCACTTCTACTTTTCAGTTCTGCGTCAGTTTCTTGCCCGCTTAATTTGAGCCCTTCCAAAGGCCCATTCTGTCTTTCTCTGCAAGACCTACCTAATCTTAAATTTCTCATGCATATATACTGGGCATAAACAAAGATGCATGTGTTGTAAAATGATCAAACAAAAGGTTTACTTAAAATGGGGAATATTTGTAAACTCTCCTTTGTAGTAAATCTTGTTAAAATTTTGTGTGTGATGATAAAAAAAAATTTACTTCTGCTTTTTCTTTTCTACCTTCTCCATATTGTCTGTCACCATGGCTTCCAACAGCATCTTGAGTATAAGTGCAGACATAGAGACAATTGGAGAAATCTTGAAGAAGATTATCCCTACTTTAGAAGAGGTATTTATCTTTAAATTTTTTTTTCTGTTTAGAATGAAAACATTAGCTTCAGAATGAGATGGTTCTGGAGTATTTGCTACTTTTTAAATATAAGAAGTTAAAAAAGTGAAAAATGCCAAAAGCCTTTAAAGAAGGCTGTCACACTACATGTTGGCATTCTTTGGGTAGAGGGCAGAGTCTGTCATTGTTTATTAAATTAACATTTTGAATAGCCTTCCTGTTTACTAAATAATAAGTGTTGCCCTGTTTGATACCTCCTAAATCCTTATAGCAAATGGTGCATTAATAAATAATGTAAAAAATAAGGGAAATGTGGTAGTTCATGTTGAGGTGAGGTGTTTAAATTGTTGTGGTTGATGAAAAGAAATACAGGACTACAATTCAGTAGTAAATTAAATCACCTCATTGTGTTTGAAGAAAAATCTTAAAACCCGAATATTTTGAACTCTTGTAATTAATCTTTAGTGCTTCTCCCTATATGCATCTTATTTGCAGTATCAGCACTACAAAGGCAGCGACTTCGACTGCGAACTTCGACTTCTTATTCACCAGAGTTTGGCAGGAGGCATTATTGGTGTCAAGGGTGCCAAAATAAAAGAACTCAGAGAGGTACTCGCTTTCTGTTCTTCTGAGATTTGATTTTGTTTGATGAGCAGTGTTTTCTGTTCTTAAGGGATTTGTGTAAGTGTCTCTGTGCATTAATTCCTCCTGAACATGTTGCATGCATGCTTTTGATGTTGTGAGGTGAAGCTGGGAGTTGCAACTTTCTTGCAGACCCTAGAAGTAATATATGTGGCAGAGCCAGGACTTGATAAACTTTATTTGTGGTACTGTTTTTAAAGAAAGGATTTTTGCTTCATTTTATTAAAATTGTATTCATTTCTCCTTTTAGAACAAACTGCTGCATAGTGTAGAATTATTTTGTGGTTGGACATGCAAACAATCGAGAATGAATGCATCTGCACAGTAGATGTGCTGTGAAAGGACTTCATGTTTGGTTTTAATTCTAACTCCTGGAAGACCATTTATGTTTTTTTAAGTGAAAGAGTAAGATTTTAAAAATGTAATGGTCTCTCTGAACTGAAAACACATGATTGAGTTTCTTGGTATTGTGTTGAAGGCAGTTTTGGGTCAGTTAGGTATAAGCCAATAATTGTTTGTATGGATTAAGAAAGGCAAGATAACTACACATAATCCTAGCAACATGGCTGTCTTAGCATTCAAATCATGTTTAATTTGAAAGCTAATATAGCCTGTAAGCTCACCGTGGTCATGTGGTCCTTTTTCTAATACTTAATTAAATTATGCATTGTAGATGAGTCATAATTGAAATAGGAGAAAATTAAATTTTTCATCATCTTTGTACAAAACTTAGAGCAGCAAGATCTTTAAAATATGTAATCTTCAAATTTTGGTGGTAATTCAGAAGCAAGCGTGCAGATTTAAGTGGGTGGGAACTTTTAATTGTCTTTTGAATCTATTTTAAAAATACTTTAATGGTTTTATAAAGTTGTTTAAAGTATTTGATAATCTTGATTTTTTTTTCTTCTACAGAACACTCAGACCACCATTAAGCTCTTTCAAGAGTGTTGTCCTCACTCAACTGACAGAGTGGTGCTTATTGGTGGAAAACCTGATAGAGTTGTTGAGTGCATCAAGATTATCTTGGATCTTATCTCTGAGGTAATGCTTATTAAATTTTATTTTTTCATTGGCATTCATGAATGTTTTAGGCATTAGTTGGATGAAAAATGATGTCTTTCAGTTTCTAGTTTAAATTCAGTACCTCCTACTTTCCCAACAGCAAAGTGATGGACAGTTGTGAACCTTGGGAACTTGTTTCTGTTGTTTAAAATTGGGGTACACATTATGAGGGAGGAAAGCAACTTTTGGTACTCCTGGGCCATTTATGCTTTGCGTGTCAACAGAATGGAAAATTTGAAGAGGAAGGAAAACAAGATGCATCTGCCACTTCTGAGTAGTTTTACTGTCATAGTTAAGTTTACAGGAAGCACATCAGCATCTCCTTTCTTGGCAGAATTGTGAAATCAAAAACACATTCCAAATGCATAAGTGTGTTAGTTTAATTAAATATATCAGTTGTAATAGACCTATTTGATTTGGTGAATTGTTTTGTTTGTTTGTATTAGTCTCCAATTAAAGGACGGGCGCAGCCTTATGATCCCAATTTCTATGATGAAACATATGACTATGGTGGCTTCACAATGATGTTTGATGATAGAAGGGGACGGCCAGTGGGCTTTCCAATGCGTGGAAGAGGAGGTTTTGATCGAATGCCCCCTGGTCGTGGTGGACGACCTATGCCTCCCTCGAGAAGAGATTATGATGATATGAGCCCTCGCAGAGGACCTCCTCCACCTCCCCCAGGTCGTGGTGTCAGAGGTGGCAGCAGAGCTCGTAATCTTCCTCTTCCTCCTCCACCACCTCCTCGTGGCGGGTGAGTTGTTGACGTTGTACAAAAACTCATGTTGTATACCTGAGTCATATTCATATTTCAGTGATTCTTCCATGTTTCCATGTTGGTAGCGATTATGCGGGATTGAGCCTGTAATAGACAAGAGTATTCTGAAACTTAATTACCTCCTGTGCTGTAGCAAGCTGCCAGGACTATAGTCAGTAGTGCTGAAACTTGTGTTATTCAATACTTGGATAGAGTAGTTTGAAACTAAGTTATACATGAACCATGCATGGGAAAATTCAGATTAGAATAAGTCAACTAGCTCATAACACACATAAAACAATTAACATGCTGCTGTCTTTTTCTTTTCAGAGATCTGATGTCCTATGACCGAAGGGGCAGACCGGGAGACCGTTACGATGGCATGGTATGAGTTTAAAATTTGCTCTGTTTTGTCCCTAAGCACCGTTAGCACTCTGACCTCCTGTTGCTGAACCACATACACGTTTGTGTGGGACACACATGGTTTTGAAACCAAAATGTTTTGTCTGTACAAGTGGTCCTCCTGTGGATGAATATTTGAAGTATAAATGGTACTGTTCTATTTTCTTTCTTTCTCCCTGTGGTCAAAAAGATTCAGAGTTTTTGACTGTGCTCCGCCTTGTAGGTTTTCTTGCACCAGGTTTTTTTGATCAGCATGACAGAAACAGCAATTGGTAGATTTCTAAGATACAGAAGGCATGTCAGAACAATGGTCTCTGATGAGTTACACAACGATTCTTAGCACTAAAGGTTGGAAAACATGAGCATTGATACAGTAATACAGATTATGGCACAGTATCTGAGAAGAGGTGTAAGTTGAGGGAAGGTGATGGCTCTTTTGAATCAATTTTTCTGTATTTTCTAGTTTCTCTGCAGAAAATCCACTCAATTCCAAATGTTTTGGAGGTAGAATCACTGCTTAGTTGAGTCCTACATCAGTTCTTTCTGAGGGGAGAAAGAAACCTCATAGTGTGTGGAAATTTAAATTATACAAATAGTCTTCTGTGCTGCATTCTGAACTGCCAAGCCCCAGCAGCCATCTGCTGTTGTGAGACAAGATTCCTCTTCCCTCAGTGGAAAACCTGGAGGTTATCTTGGTTTCAGCTGGGATAGCTTTCTTCTCAGTAGCCATTTTGAATTTAGTATGAGAATAATATTATAACATGCTGATGTTTTTGTTTTTCCTTGGTAGTGTTTATATTCAGTCAAGCACTTATTATTCAGTGTCTCATGCCCTGACAGTGAGTAAGAAGCTGGGAGGGATTTATAATCAGTTCAAGTGACCCCAACTGACCAAAGAGATATTCTACACCATAGAACATCATACCCAGTATATAAACTGAGGCAGTTAGCCAGAAAGGGGGTCCATGGGGGTTTGAGAATGGTGACCACTACCAGGCTCCAAAGTGGTGAGCGGTTGTATTGTGTACCCTTGATTTTGTTACTGGTTTTTTATTGTTTTGGGGCATGGTGGTTGTGGATTGTTTAATTTTTTGTTGTTTTTTTTTTTTTGGTTTTTAATTTCTTCTCAGTTATTAGACTGTTCTTCCCTCAAGATTTAAGTTTTACTTTGGATTCTCATCCCAGTTCCACTGGGATTTGGGGGGGGGTGTGACCAAACAGCTGTGCTTAATTGCCAGCTGGTCTTAAACCGCAACAGAGATGGATCTCTATAGTAACAATCTTCTCTTCTGGCTTTGTTTGGCACCTTCTTTAAGATGAGAGGTGACACATTATTTTTTTCTTCTAAATAAAGGTAGAAGAAATAAAAAAGAGCTATGAAATCAGCTGCCTAAATGGGTTTTGCATGTCCTCCTTGGGAAATAAGAGTTACTGGAGCTACAAATTCCAAGAATGTTGTGTGCTTATTAGAAATAATAAAAGGAAAGATTTGCAGTTACAAAAAATTCTGTTTCCCATGCTACTCCACATGCTGAGAAACGGGGAGAATAGAGAAGTACACCTCCAAGATCCCTTATCTGTATTTGTATGTTTTCAGAGTTAGGTTTTATGTTCTTCCATTTGTAGCTTATAAAGCCTGTGCTAGATTACATAAACTGAGCAGCCTTCCCTTCTTTGGGTATTTGGTTGAACAGTCTTATTTAGCTTGACTCTTGGACAGTAGAATGTTCTACTTTGTTCTATTTTTATTCCCGTTCAGCTCGAATAGAAAATCCATTTTGACTTAGGTTTAGCCTGTCAGGTTGACCTTCACTTTATTGACTTTATTGACATTGCAGTTTCTACATGCAAGTGGAGTAATTTTTGCTAGTTTGGTTTCTTTCATGGGGAAAAAAACCCAAGAAATTTCGTTTGCTTTTCATAGTGAAGCTGCTCATGACTTTGGCTCCTTTATGACCAAATATTATAGCCTGATTGAAGGGTGGACTACTTCCCAACAAAGATAGTATTTAACTTCTAGTTTTAGTTAATCATGATCTTAGTATCCTAAATTGTGTAAGTAGAAAGGAAATCTCCACACTGAGTGTGACATCACAGGTTCAAGTATTATGCTAGAAGTTTGTCTTCTTTGTTACTCTTTGTTTCAAATAGAAACTGTTGTGTAGCTAAAAGTTTAAACTAAATGAATGTTACTGTGCTTTGTGATTTAACAGTGGAAAAAGCTTCTCTTAGAGAGTAGAAGTGCTCTTTTCACATGGATTCTATCCTACACAAGTATAATAAAAGGCAACAATTGATGAGCATCTTAAAAATTAAATGTACAGAAACAATTTTTTTTGCTGGTTCTCTTTTTCATTAAAGGCAGAAAGATTGAACAGCCTTTAAGACTGGATTCTAAACTGTGGTTTTTAGTGAATTCCAGAGATATGACAGTATTGACAACCTTGTAAATGCTGAGATGAGAAAAACCTATTTTGATTTTAAAATATTAGTAAATTCCTCTTGGCCATTCTGGATTAATTACTTAAGATGACACTTGGCTGTTAGCCTGGCTTGAAGTTCTAGTATAAATATGTATTGCTGTTTAAGTGCTCATTTGACTTACAGTCTGTTCTGAAGCTTTTTCTCCAACGTACAGGCTTGTTTATCTGCATATAGAAGTATATATTTCAGTGTAGAAAACTACACTATATTTCAGTAGAAAACTACTCCAGATCAAATCCTGTGGACCATAAGTGCAATTGTGATCTGGAAAATCCCGAGTTTTCTGTATTTTTTAACACCCTCATTCTCAGGGGCATGTAAAAAAATTAGTGAAGGAGGAATGTATGACAACTGTGCTATTTATTCATGCAGATACTGGAAGGAAGTAAAAAAAATTCACTTTCCTGGGTCACTCTTAAGAACCAGAAAAACTTACTGAAAAAGAATTTGACGTCAGTTAGGACTGCATGTGGGACTATTAGATGTAAAAGTTAAGCTCTTTTCCTTATCCAGCCTGTCTGTCATCTGGTTTCTGTTCCAGTTCTGAGCACTGACTAGCTCAAATTAGTCTGTAGCATAAAATGTTGTGTATGCTAAGACATCCTGTTTCAGAAGCTCAGTTTGCGCAAACAAACATCAATTGCTGAAATTGTAAAATTGGAAAAGAAAGTAATTCCATGTATCATATGGAATATGGAATCATAATTAGCTTTCTAATATAGTTAGTGGCAGATTGTTATTCTACTTGCTGGCTAGATGAGGTATGTGAATAGTAGAACGCAAGAAGCAATGTCCTTCCAGTTTAGTCCTTCCAAGTGATTATGCAGTTGGCATAATAACTTGTAATTACTTGTTTCAAACTTACTAAACGTTTTTCTAGCAGATGGCAGAAATAAGATATTTGATAAAGTATTTTTACATGTAAAAATGTGAACAGATTTTCTATAAGAAAAAAAGAAGGCTTGTTTAAGTTTTGCCTTGCCATTAGTTTCTGAGCTTCTTAGGGGAAAAATCTGCTAATACCACAGAAAGAGAAGGAAAACACAAGTTGCCCCAAAATAAAATTAAAAGCCAGTGAGTCTTGAGAGTGGTCTAAATCACATAATTTTAAGTCTTCGTAAAGGTAAAGGTTTCTTTGTACCACTGTGCATTATGTTTGTTTGTGACATTCTCTAAAAGTCTGTATGACCTGGATCTCATTTCTTCCTCTTACATTGCGTCTGGAAGATGATGCAGTGTCATGTGGATGCCTGTGATGACATGCAGCCGCCAGAGTTGGTGAGTGTTTTCAGCCTGTTTTTTGAAAACTGCTTTCTTGAATGATGTGATAAAACAAAATTTTCAAGTGATCTTGAGTGTAGTCCATGGCAACTTGCACCTGTTATAGTTTATAAAGCCATTCTTCTGGCTCCAGATTTAGTGGCAGACTTAATGATGTGTCCTTTGAAGGCAGGTAATGTTAACAGAAATGTGGAATTATGCAGCAGCCTGGTAAAAATAGAGGAGCTTTTCTGTACCTCTTTTGTTTCTTTTACACACTTTTTTCATTTTGATAAATGGTAGGTTTCTCCATTACTGATGCAGTATAGATGCATGCATTTATGATTTATATTTTGTGTTATTTCCATAATGTTGTGGAATTCTATTTCAAACAGCAAATATTTAAAGTAGCTTCTCACTTTTACTTGTGAATAAACTATATTTACCTATTAATGTATTTGAGTATGTACTGTTTGATCAGATAGGTCTTGGAATTTTATCACAGAATCATGAATAGTTTTAGTTGGAAGTAACCTTAAAGATCATCTAGTTCCAACCTGAACTAATTCAAGGTAGAGAACCTTGAATTAGACCGGGATGCTCAGGGTTCCACTGAAGCTGGCTTTGAACACTTCCAGGAATTGGGCAACCTGTTCCACTGCCTCACCATCCTCACAGTAAAGAATTTCTTTCTAATACCTAAACTATCCAACCCTCTTTCAATTTAAAGCTGTTGCCCCTTGTCCATCATCTACATGCTTGTAGAGAGGAGTGAAAACTCTCCAGCCTTCTTGTAGGTTGCCTTCTGGAACTGGAATGCCATGGTAAGGTCACCCTGGAGCTTTCTCTTGTCTAAGCTAGACAGTCTCAGCTCCAAGGCTTTCTTACCGGAGAGATGCTGCATCTGTCTGATAATCTTTGTGGTCCTCCTCCAGACTTAATCCAGTAGGTCCATGCCCTTAATGTTGGGGGCCCCAGAGCTGGATGCAGTAACTCATGTTGGGGTCTTAGAGGAGTACACTAGCCAGGCAGAGTCACCTCCCTTGACCTTTTGATGGAGCATGGGACATGGTTGCCACTCTGGGCTGCAAGTGGTCATTGCTTGGTCATGTCCTGCCTCTCACCCACCTGCACCCCCAAGTCTGTCTGGGCAGGGCTGTTCTTCATCTGTTTACCCCCCCCCAGCCTGGAACTGCTGCTGGAACCAGGCATTGCAGCAGTTCAGGTGCAGCACCTTGCTGTTGGTCTGGTTCAGTTGGATGAGATTTCCATGGGCTCACTTCTTGAGCTTGTCTGGGTTCCTCTAGATGGCATCCTGTTCTTCAGGTCTGTCAACAGCACCACTCAGTTTGCAAACTTGCTGCAGGTGCATCTAATCTGTTTGTGTCATTGATGAAGACATTGAATAGTACTGGTCCTAGTTAAGGCCAACCCCTGAGGGATTCCACTTAATGTCTGTTGAAACACTGAGCCATCGACACTGCCCTCTGGATGCAATTATCCCTATTCAATAAACAGTATACTCATGGAATCTGTCCCTCTCCAATTTAAAGGGAAGGATGTGGGGACTATATCAAAGCCTTTACAGAAGTCCAGGACATGGGTACCTGTAGCCCTTTTCTTGTCCACCAATGTAGTCATTGTAGAAACTATGGAGTACATCAGGTGTTGGCAATGTCTTAAAGAGAGCAAAATGATACCAAATTAATACTTTAGAATAATTAATGTGAAAAGTCAGTTCTTAGTTTATATACACAGCAAATGCTATCAAATTCTATTGTTTTGTAGTCTGGAGAGGCAGATGTGATCAAGGAAAGGTATTTTCTTCAAAATAAATTAGTCCAAAAATGAATCCTATGGCACACACCAATAGCAATATGTTTCTTTATGCAGTATGTGATGTGATCAGCTTCTCAGTTTAACCTTATGTGGAGTCCTTCATTGTCTTGTATTTTGGACTCCACTATGAGCTCTGTTATGTTGTTTCATAAGATGTATTGCTTAGTAATATGATTAAATAATACAGGTTGCTTAGAGACAGAGGATAAGCTCAACACTTCAATCTGACTAGCTTCCATTTTGATGTAAAAGGAAAGATGGTAAGGAATATTTTTTGGGGAAGTTGTGCATTGTAACCAGTGATTGTGAGTGGTTGGACTTGACTGGCTGCCAGGGACCTACCCAGCTGCTCTTACACCCCTTCCTTAGTAGAGTGAGGGGAGAAAGGAAGACAGAAAAGTTTGTGGCACGTGAAGACAGGCAGATCACTTACTAATTAACATCATAGGCACAATAGAGTTGGATTGGGGTAGGTTTACTGCCACTTTGAGTAGCATTATGAGAAACATGAAAACACCTTTACCCATCTTCCACTTCTTCACAGACTCAACTTTCACTCCTTCATTCCTTGGTCTTCTACTTCCTCTGCTATGAATGGTGCAGAGATGATAGGGAATGGAGGTTCCAAGTCAGTGGATCACAACTGTCACTGCTTCTTCCTCCTTGCACTGTTCCCATGCTCCAGTGTAGGGTCCCTTCCATGGGATGATATATCATCTTTGTGGACTGCTGAAATGATATGTTTCCAGTAGTTCTGGAAAGGACTGTAGTTCTTAAGAACTATTTCAGTGTGTGTCCCCTTCAGGAACAGACTCATTTGGTCTTGGTTCCCTCACAGGCCACAGGTATCTATCTGCTTGTGCAGTTTCCTTCAGGGCATATCTACCTGCTCTCAGCATAGCATGCCTCAGTGGGTTACAGTGTAGTGACCCAGTGTGGTTTTCTCCATGGGCTGCAGGGCAGTCTCCATTCCAGTGCTTGGAGCACTTTTTTCATCCTTGCTCATTCTCATAGTCAGTGCACATTGGGAATTTTTTACTCCTTTCTTAAATATTGTAACTGAGATGTCACCAGCTTGGCTGATAGTTTCAGCCTTAGGCAGCCTCCAGCCACCTCTCACAGACGCCAGAGTCTCTTCAGAAGTTGAATTTGAGAGAGCCATGTATATGTATTCTCTTTTTCTGTAGAAAAGTATAAATATGGGGTCTTGCACACTTAAAACACATTAGATGAAATAAGAACTTGACATCAAATGCAAGTTTTCAAATCCTAAGAGGGACAGAAGTGCTCATTGCAGTAATTAGCATTTGGTATATGGGAGTTTAAAGGTAACAGAAGTAACTCATTATTCAAAGATGTAAAAGGTTGTAGCGTAGTCAGAATCAAAGATGTAGATGTAGACTAGAGTCTCTCTTGAGCTTTATTGGTAGTATTAATAAGGCTCTGTTCTGATTTCACAATTCTGATGTTTAGTACAGACTTCATAAGTAGATCAGCATCAACAGCTGTCTACAAGAAGCTGAAATAGTGAGATTGGCTTGGTAAACTGGCATGGCTGAATCCTTTGTCATTTTATGCATTATTCTTAGAGGTTTTGATAGGTCAGGATAAGACTAACAATATCTGAAGTTGAATGGGACCCACAAGAATCATCACATCCCACTTGTGGTCCTGCACAAGATGGCCTCTGGTCCAAATGGACAGAGGTTAGTTAATAAGAGCTTTCCCACCCACCCATTTTGTTTCTGATCTTTGTCTTTGCCTCAGGATGCCCTTCTGGCACAACACTGTTGTTTTTATATCAGGTTGAGGGTTGTGATGTTCAGTTAAATGGGCTCAAAGGTAACAATATAATGCTTAAGATAAAAATGTGCTAATGAAGCATGGCTGTTCATGTTTTTTCTTTCTCTTACAGTTCGAGGGTGGCTCTGGTTATGGTAAGTGTTCATGTAGAACCTTTACACGTAGTTCATTATGTAGTTACTATAGAGGGCTTGATACATACACTTAAATCAGATTATTCTTACGCAGGGGGGCGTGGTTCATATGGAGATCTTGGTGGACCCATCATCACAACACAAGTAACGATTCCCAAAGATGTAAGTAAAGTTGATTTGCTTTCAACTCATGCTTTCTCTTAAAAAAAAAAAAAAAAAAAAAATCACAGCCATTTCTCGGACTGTTTACGTAAGTTTGAAGTTAAAGTGCTTGATAAGTACTTCTGATACAAAGCAAGTCTTTCTAAATCCGCCAGCAAAGTATTGTTTGACTGTTTGGTTTCTGTCTTTGGAGACACATTAAACAATTTTACTTGCGGCTAATACTCAATAATAGAGATGGTCCTTGTAACTCATGTTCTCTTTGTTTTGCACCAGAAAACTGGTTGTCCCAGTTTTATCTCACCTGTGTTTGTATAATTAATACTGCAGGGGATAATTTTTGTCTATAAAGAAGTAAGCTCCTATTGCAACACTTAAAACTTAATTTGTGGAAACTACTCAAATACTGTTGTAATTTTCTAACTCTTTGGAAATACAGTTTTATCAGGAAATGAATGTTTTTGCTTTCTTCCCTAGTTGGCAGGATCTATTATTGGAAAGGGAGGCCAGAGAATCAAACAAATACGTCATGAGTCAGGAGCTTCGATCAAAATTGATGAACCACTAGAAGGCTCAGAAGATCGGATAATAACTATTACAGGAACACAGGACCAGATACAAAACGCACAGTATTTGCTGCAGAACAGGCAAGTTAAAGTTTATTATTGTCCCTACTGTCAAATTAACATGTATTTTATAAAACTGCTCTCCTCTGTGAATCAGTTTTTTTAAGAAGGCAGGTTTTAAGTAACTATTTGAACCTAACTTCTCTAGTGGTAGTTCTGCCTTGATTCTCTTCTGTTCTCCATTCTAATTAAAATGAAGACACCCTCAAAACTAATCTTGCTGGAAGACATCTTAACCAAGCAGTCCTCTCCCTTCTCTGGTGAAAACTGCTGCAAAAAAACTACTTGTAATAAATTACATAGAGCCTGTAGAAAATATTGAAGATTTCAGTGAATGTTGGCCTAGTTCTGTGTGGAAGACTAGTGATTTTGTTGTTTTTAGATAACTAAATTGACAACAAATCACAGTCTGCCATATGGCACAGACCATGCCTCTACAGGATAAGTTGAAATCGATTTGGGGCTGTAATGCAGCATTTCACACCTTGCTGACAGTACTTTGCCTTTTCTGCCAAATAATAACAGCTACAGATAGCATTTGCTGTATTAACATTCTGGCTGCTATAGCAGATTTTAATGTCTTAACTGGAATGTTTGACTTTAGATTACTAATATTTAACTATGCCAGAAATACACTAATATAATTGTTAGCCATTCACATTTTAAAATTAATGTACTTTTAAATGTGTTAGTAATTTGTAATTTAATATGCTTAATGTTGATGCAAGATGTATGGTACATCATTCTAATACATGCTTTTTTCTTTTTCTTTTATAGTGTGAAGCAGTATGCAGATGTTGAAGGATTCTAATGCAAGATTATTTTTTCTTTTTTATAGTGTGAAGCAGTATTCTGGAAAGTTTTTCTAAGACTAGTGAAGAACTGAAGGAGTCCTGCACCCTTTTTTTTTTTTTTTAAATCTGCTTCTGTTTAAAAAGCCAACATTCCTCTGCTTCATAGGTGTTCTGCATTTGAGGTGTAGTGGAATCTTTGCTGTACACCAGATGTAATGTTTTAGTTCCTTGCAAATACATGGGGGGAAGGGCGCACGAGACTAACATTGAAATTTTTGAGCAGCAGAGAGAGTGAATTCTATTTTTGTTCATTGTTGGTGGTAAATTGTACTGTTTTTCTGTAATTGTTGTGAACACCCTGCTTTATGTACACTGTATCTTACTTTGAAGAGGGAGAATATGGTAGGCCACATGTCCCTGACGTTTGTTGAGAGCAGTGTGCAGAATGTAATGCATTTTTGTAAGAAACATTTTAGGATTTTTAAATAAATTTAGTGAACCTATTCTTGGTGGTCATTTTTCTTCAGGTCTACATAAGGTCATAACTAAAATGGATACACCTAGTTTGTTTTTTTTTCCCCATATGAATTAAAGCTACTGTTAAGCTTTCTCTTCAGTTTCCTTGATATGTAGATGGAGTTATGTGGGGTTTTTTTGACGAATTAAAGAGATCGTGTGAAAACAATGACTGCTTTGCTGTTTCAGGGAGGGGAAAGGTGAAAATACACAAATGTTGTGTAAAACTTGACATTTTTGCAAGTGTTTGGCCCTCTTTGCAATACATATATATATGGGTGACAGTATATAAATAAAATATTTTAAAACTTTGTGATGTCACTGAGTAAACAGTGGTAAAGTACACCTGATTCTAGACAGCTTGCTTTAATGCAGTTGCTCTACCATTACTGACTGAATTATACCTATTTCCTGAGCTTTTGTTTGTATGAGGTAGGAATTGCAAATTGGCAAGTTGACAATATAACTATGTAACTTGTTTTTCCTTGTATGCAAAACTTAAACTTGTTTTCCAGATGTATGTTGAGTTCCATAAGAATTATTTGTGAGAAATTTTAAAAAATATAAAGCCTCTGGATATCTCATGTAATACCTTTGCGTTTGTATTTATAGTTAAAAGTTTTAATTTCGGTTCCTGAATAAAAACAGATTAAAAAGTGTTAAGGTGTGTGGCACATACAGATATGATGGGTCCAGACTAAGTGAGGATGATTTTATTGTGCTTTTTTGGTTGGTTGGTTGGTTTGTGGTGTCCCCTTTGCCCCCTCGCCCCCCCCCCCCACCCCCCCCGATTTCTGGCACGTAGTGAATTCCATAGAAAAAAATGCCATCATTCTTCAGTCAGTGGGAATTCAGCTGGCTTTGAACAATGGGTACCTAAATTAGAGAGGACTGCAATCGAGACTAAGTTTTTTAGGCAAAACGCAAGTGAACTAAAACAGGTGTTGGATTTCTCTGTGCTTCCAACTTGAGTGTTTATGCAGAAGGGATTATGGACGGTCTTTCGTTTGATTCTTTTCTGTTTTGACTGGGGGAAAGAGCTCAGCAGCTCGACGCGCACCTTTTTGTTCGTTCCTCGGTCAGGTTTGTTGTTGTGGTTTTTTTTAATCCCTCTCTTTTTTTAATGAGAATCTTCTGGGAAACGTAGCTGCCGAGAAGCTAAGCGAGTCTGCCCGCTGCTCCAGCCTGGCAGGACTCGAGGGGGCGACTCTGAGTACGAACGCGCCGGCCCGGGCGCTCCCCGGTCTGGGCCCCGCCTCCCCGCGCCTGCGCGCAGCGGCCGCGCCGCGGGCGGGGAGCGGAGCGGGGCGGGCGGCGGAGCCGCGCTGGGGGCGGGCTAGCCTGGGCCGCTCCCCGTGCACGCCCCGCGGAAAGCGCGGCACGGAGCCTCTCCTCGGCAGTGTGCGTGTTTCCTGCCAAGCATGGAGGTGTTCCCGTCCCCTCTAGAGTCCGCCAAGTTCATAGCCGAGCACAGCAAAGATGTCTCCGTGGACGAGGAGGGGGCGCGGCGGGTGGCGGAGAGCCTGTTCGACAAAGCCTCGGCGGCGGAGTTCGGGCTGGCGGGGTGGAAGAGCCTCCACGAGCTGAACCCCCGTTCCGCCGACAAGGAGGCTGTAGACTGGGTGTTCCTGGTGGACACCCTCAACTTCTCCTTCTGGTCCGAGCAGGAGGACCGCAAGTACCTTGTGAAGTACAAGGACAAAACCTACAGCGGCTACTGGTCGCTGTGCGCCGCTGTCAACAGGGCCCTGGACGACGGTCAGTGGGCGCCGGGGACGCGGGGCCGGGCCGGGGCGAGGGGTGTCGGAAGCCGAGCATGCCATGCAGGCGGCGCCTCTTGGGAGCTGCTGCTCGCTGTGCCAGTAGCTCTGTGTGTGCAGGCGTCCCGTAGAGCTCGGAGAAGGCAGCTGGAAGTGCTTTCTAAATACCCTTGTACTGAAACTACCTAACTCGGGGCACTAACTGGGTTATCTCTTCCATAAGAAAGACTTTAAGGATTGCCAGTGGTCAGCTGTGCGTGACTTGGGTTATTTCACATGTATTCTTAAGACAAGTTCCGTATTTCCAAGGCAAATGAAAAAAATGAGGCATAAAGCTTGAATACTCTGGACTAATCAAATACCAGATCGTCTGAAGTAAGTCTGAAAATCCAGAGGCCGCTCAAACCAGTATTTTAAACCAGTATTTTAAAGTTTTGTATTTAAACCCAGTACTTTAGAACTCACTTTTTTTGCTGTTCTCAGGGGAAAAAAACCCAAAAAACCAAAAACAAAAACAAAAAAAAACCAATCGTTAGTAGGTATAGTAAATTGTGGGAGTATTAACATTAAGGCACTTTTTGTGAATGCACGGCATGATTAAGGATCCATGGGAAAACAGGCCTATTCTGACTAAACTAGATATACTGACTGTATTTGCCTGTGCGCTGTGTAAACATCACACTTAAAATACGAAGACTAAGCAGTTGGGGAAAATTACATATAAAAAGTAACAACGGTTCCATGGTTGTATGTTGGAAATTTGTCGTAGAAAAAACACTGTGCACTCACAAATTTAGTTGTGAGCAGCTCTGTGAGTGCGGTTATCACTGAAAGCAAAGATGGGTTTCAGAGTTGATGGACTTCTTAGATCTTCCTATAGAAGTGCTTTCCTTCAGTGACCACTGCAATTAGGTCTATATGTTATGTTATGTGATAGCCTAAATATCTTACTTTCCCTTTTCCGAAGGAATACCTATCACCAGTCCATCCTATTTTGCCACCATGACGCTTGACCAAGTTAGGCATGTATTTCGCTCTGACACAGAAGTGCCTTTGCCTTTGATTGAGGAAAGACATCGGGTGCTGAATGAAAGTGGAATAGTTTTGTTAGAGAAGTTTGGAGGGTCTTTCCTCACCTGTGTTAAAATGAGTGAGAAGAGTGCTCAGAAGCTGCTACGTCTCGTAGTGGAAAATTTTCCTTCTTACAGAGATGAAGCTGTATTTGAGGTAAGGTAATTCTAAAGCTCTGAAAAAAAATCCTACTATTTAGCAACAGTAGAATACTCTTGATAGTTTGCAACTAGTCAGGACAAGGATCACTTTCTTTTTCCCATCAGAGGAGTACTTTTTTTTTCCATATGCTGTCCGTTCATCACATTATTGTAATTTATTTTTGTATACTCTTGAGTTCCAAATTAGATCACACCTCCTTTGTACTCCTTAAAAATGCATAGTATTTGAAGTTATTTCTGCCTGAAAAATATGAATTCTTTTTCCTTTTTTTTCTCGCTTCTCTTGAATTGCTGACAACCCTCTTCCCCCCACTTCTTTTTCTTTTACTGTAAAGCTCTCTGCAGCTAATGAAGGAAGTGAAACTGCTAGAATTAATGCACAGCTACTGGGACTCCACCTGCTAACAGTTGTTGATTCAACAGGCATTACTCAAATGACTACAGATTAGTGGTAACCCACACTTGTACAAATGTTGACAGTGCACTGAAGCTTTTACTGAAAGAAACTGATGGGAATTAAACGGTGATCATCTGGTTTTGTCTCCCAGTTTTCACCTATACAGGCATGATTTTCATTTAGCACCCGTGACTTATGTAGCAGTTTATGTGCTCAGTTGCATGTGCAGTAGTACTCAGCTGTTATGTCATTAAATCCAGAAGACTTTATGTTAGTGACAGTTCAGTCTATACTATTAGTCTGTGCAGTCTTTTCAACTTCTTGGAATACCAGTCACTGAAGCTTTGAATCTATTGCATTTATTGCCCTTCAGTAGGAGGTGTTGTTTTATTTTCCTTTGTCTCCTGCTTGTGAAGAGGAATATATTTAGATAAAAAATCAGACATTCTTTTGAATTCATCTTTGAAGCTACTAGTTTAATTTATTTTGTTTTTTTTTTTTACATATAAACTAATACTTTGGCAATTTTATGATCGAAAGGGGAATATTTTCTAAGTAAAGTGATATTTTCTTATCTTTATAGTGACTGTACTCATTGACGTTATATCTTTCATGAGATGATGATGAGTGCTTTATAAAGCAAGCCTCCCTAAAAGCAGCAGCAGACTACAGAATGAAAAGGTGTTCCAAAAATGATCCCAGACCGTAAGCACTGACTTAGTAATAAAGCCTGTTGCATGAATATAGAAGCTTTTTTTCTGCTTTCACTAAGCAATATGGGTATCTTGAAGGTGGTGACATGGATCACATTATTTTTATGGCAGCAGGTTGAGCTCTCACAAGTAAGGCTTCTAAAGGATTAGGAGGGAACTGGAAAGATGGTGAAATATCCAGCAGCAAACCAGTGCTCTTCAGTAACTCTCCAAAGGAGAAATATATATGATTATAAGTTAAGTCATTTGAATCATATTATCACGGACTGCTACAGCTGACCTTCTAGGGAAGCTTTGAAACTTAGCACAGTTATTTGACTGTATGCTTTTCCAAATACATATACAAAATACTTACACATGTAATCACTGAAATTGCCAGTGTTAGTTTTTCTGAAAAGAGAAAATGCAAAGCAAAATCAAAAGCTCCAAAACATTTTTTTCTCCTTGGTGGATAATTCCTATGTAGATGCTGTGCTGCATTTGATTCCCAACACCAATTTAAGTTTTAGACTATATTGTACTCACTTATCAGGGTTTTTGTGTTCTGACAGAGACTTAGTGGAGTCTTTTTTGATCTTCCCATATGTTGTGTGTATTTATCTTTTATTTACCATCCATCACCTGAGACTGAGATTGTAACATTCTCATGATCCTATACTTTGCCTTTTTTTTAATGGCTGTGCTATCACATTTTGCTTTTTGCACAATACTCCTCCTTTCTTTTAGTGTCAGTAGGTACTAATTAGATATATCCCTTAATATTAGCACATTGTACTGCAGAGAAGATGCAAATGTTCCTGTATATGATACTATTTCCTGGAAAGATAGAGTGTTGCAGAAAAGAAGATAAAAGAAGTATAGTTATATTGCCATGTTGAAAAAAGTTCCGTTTTTTGATTAATTGTACTATCTTTACTGTCTTTCACACACAGAATCAGAGATTGGGTAAGGGTTTAAGGGACCATACCATAAGTGGGTCCAACCTCCCTGCTCGAGCAGGGTCATCCTAGAGCACACCGCACAGAATCGTGTCCAGACAGTTCTTGAGCATCTCCAGTGAGGGAGACTTCACAACCTCTCTAGACAATCTGTGCAGTGAAGTCAATTGCACAGTAAAAAAGTTCTTAAGTTCTTCCTCTTTGACATGTAGTATAATCCACCTAGCGCTTTCCTTGCTTTCTGATAAATTCACTTGAAATTATTCATATTTTTTTTAATATTGAGATTCTTGTATAAACTTAATAAGTTCTGTGCAACACAAAAGGTAACAATTGAAACAATGAAATTACAAATTTATGTGCTCAGTAGTGAGTCCCAGACAATTGTTTTTCTTCTCTAATTAAATGAAATTATGCAGAATGAAATGAAAAGTTCCATTCTAATTCTGCCTTCCTCTGCTCTTGTGAAATGGTGTGGTGCTAGAGAAAATCAGTTCTTTACTACTGAAAAATTCTTAATGCTATGAAAGAATTGCACCCTTGTTTTGGGGCAGTAGGAGCTATGATAAAATGTGGTCTGCTAATTATTTACTTCTTGTTACCGCTTCTTGTGTGATGTTTAAAGTGGTGTTTTGTTATTTAACATACAAAATCACATGTTTTCTGGAAGTAAGTTTGTGCATCTATGTCAAGTATAGAATGAGGCACGGGGAAGGCAGGGATTTTGAGGATGTTTGCAGAAGTTGTTCTTTGAAATGTAGTTGAAATTTTCAGTGTTTTTGGGGAAAATCATTCAAAGACAAAAAATGTAATTTGCTTTCAGGAATGGTTACAGCATTTTGACAGTAAACAAAAGAGGAGCATTCATTAAAGTTTTCACTAGAATTATATTTCTTTAAGAGTACAGATAAATGGATTAACAAAATGTTTTAATTGTCTAGTACAATACATGCCTATTATGTTTCTTTTGTCAAATTAAAAGGTTGGATGTACTGTAAAGTTTCAGAAAAATAATCTTGCTGGGCATTCAACTATAGTGTTTGCCAAGTGGCAGTAAACAACTATGAACATGTTCTGAGATCCAGGCATATTCTAAGCAATTTTTATTTGCTGCAGTAACTTTTATTATGTTATTCTTTTATTCAGTTTATTTATGAGCATTCCACATAACTCATGTTTGTAGTCTGATATTGTTTAGATTTTAAGATGTTTAAGAGTGTTGCAGTTTTATTCTGTTCTAGTTCAGTAATGTTTGCTTAACAATATGTTATGCTTAATGTGTTATTTGCTATATTTATTGGCATTTAAGTGATCCATAAATTTCTTTCTTCAGAAAAAGAAGGTGTCTTTCTACAAACGGGCACAAATACTTGTGGCTGACACATGGAGTGTTTTAGAAGGCAAAGGAGATGGCTCTTTTGATGATATTTCCAGTCTGACAATATTTGCTGACTACAGAATTCCACAAGTTCTTGTTCACTTAAAAGCAATGAAGTATTCAGAAGAATTAATGAAGAAACTACGTGAAGGTTTGTTCTGTCCTTGCTAATATCAAGAAATTTCACTGCCTAATATTGTAGACTAAGGCTATTCTATAATATAATATGTTGTCCATGTAAGGGTTATGTGTCAGTTTTTTCCTCCAGGGAACAAGGATTTCTTACGTACTGATGAGGTAACAGGAAGGAACTTTTTCTCTAACCATGATCTTGAGTGAGATCTTAAGGTTACTTTTTTATAAAGACCTAACTATTTTGTGGATTAAACATTGATAAGGGAGGGATTAAAGAGACTCGAAGATAATTTGAGTTTCTGAATGAATTTTTGAAAAGCTGCTGTTGCAAAACCACTTTTCAGCACAAGAATAGTTACGATTTTTGAGGTTTGCATAAAAGAAACAATGCTTTTGTCATTAATTCAAATATGATGTAAAAGCATGGGAATTCCTCTTTATTTGTACTGAACTGCTAGTTAATAAGCAAATATTATAAGCGTCCATTAAAAAAAATTGCTTTAAATGAAGTTAATTGCATATGACTAGGATTTCATTTTTAAAGCATGGTTTCATCTTCCCAATACTTAGTAACCATGAATTTTAATTAATAAAAATAAGCCAATCTCTTTTGCACTGTAAAATGACTGTATTTAGATGTACACTGCTATTATGCAATTTCAGAAATACTCAGGAAGATAAACAGATTAATGCAGTTGCCCTTGAATTTTAAAAGAATGTCTGTATGTGTATTTATATCTTTATGCTTATCTATATATTAAATAGAACTTGTAGACATTTTATCCTTCCATGAATCCTAATGAGAACATTCCCATTTAAAAAATTCCACTGTTTCTCTGTTTCTTTTTACATCCAGTTCTTTTGGGGGGCTGTTTGTTTTTTATTTTAAAATCTTAGACTTCAGCCATCCTGGCAGAAAATATACTATGAAATATAATAATTATATATTAAAAAGTATACTGTAATAAAAGACTATTTTTTTTTTGTCTCCATAAGCAGAGAAACGATAATACGATTTGCAGTACAGCCTGCTCCTAAAGCAGTGCCTTAGAATATAGGATGTTGTTTGAATTGAATGGGCTGGAAGCTTCTATGTGCAATATGGTAAAATAAAAGTAACCATTAGAAAATGTAGAGCGACATGTTAACAGTTGCAGGGTAAGTCGTGAGAACTGGAATCCTAGAACAGAATAAATGTAAAGGGAAAAAAATTAGCAAATTTAGGCAGCCCTTGATCTTCTGTCTGTTGCACATAAATGGATTGCTGTCTCTTGTGTCTGCAGGTACACTTTTTCAGTCTGGAGACAAAGAAGAGGTAGAGATCCGTGGCTGTTCTATTTGGTGCTGTGCATTGATTTGTAAGCACCTGCAGGAGCTTTATCAGAAGAAGGGTCAGGACATGCAGGAAAAGATCAATGCAGTTTTACTCGATTATTATCTTTGGGACTATGCCAGGGATCACAGGGAGGACATGAAAGATATCCCTTTCCACCGAGTACGGTGTATATATTACTAAGTCCAGTCTGATAGCTCTTGTATTGCTGCCTTATCTTTTGAACTGCAGTTTTGATTTTCATATGGTGATTTGTCATGCACTAATTTGGAACTGTTAAATGCTTGTTTTCTGGTGATGTAGTAATAATGTGCCTTTTTTCCCCCCATCATTATTAATTAATCATTATTAATCTTTTGCTTGCCCTGACTGCAATTAACAGTGTAAATTTTGCCCCTTGTTAAGATTTATTACTCCTGCTCTAATCTCTGTATTGGTGTACGTGGCTGCCTGTGCGCACAGCCAGGTGTGTGCAGATCCTGTGGTGTACCTTGCTCCTTGGCCACTCCCTGTTCCTGCCCATTCCCTCCCATACAGTAGATGATTTACTGCTCAGATATGGAATTGTAATCTGTCCATTCATTCAATAAACAGTGCAGTGACAGAAATGCCATGGGGGTGTATCTGCATTTTTTTCTGCTAGGGGTGAGATGGCGGGGCTCAGTCCATGCAAGGAGGGAGGTAGCAAGGAAGGGGAGGAATCACAGAATCACTTAGGCTGGAAAAGATCTCTGAAATCATTGAGTCCAGCTGTGAGATGTTACATAGTGCTTTGTGTCATTATAGAAATACACCAAAGGATCAATGTAAACAAAAATACTGAATTCAAAGTAAAGCATGGACATGAGACACAGGAAAATATGATTATTTAATTACATTTGTTAAAATGACTTTGCTGTGCTTTTTGGTTTTATGTATTTTTTACTTTGCCACTATAATCATGAGTTATATCCACTTTTTATGTATAAGGAAACGCAGGTTTGTGCGAGCACAAAGGACTTGTCCCTGCTGTTGCCTGCTTGCTAGGAGTGTAACCCGACAACTCATTTGAGCCTTGTCCAGACCTGGTGGGGGCTTGTGGCCACTGCCGCTTGAGGGCTGGCTAACGTGTTCGGGCTTGCTCAGACTTGTACCCCAGCACAGCCCACCAAGAAACTGCCTATAAAAGGGGCAGTGACCAAAGGTGGGACGGACGTGTTGGCAGAGCACAGACTCCCCATGTCCCCAGCGCCGCGGTGCCTGTTCCTTATCAACGAACTAATACATTGCCTTATTGATTGACATACCCGACTGTGGTGAGTAATTTACAACACAACCTATGACCGAACACAGTCTACTGTGTAGTAGACTTTGTCCCGTAGACCATGGCAGTGAGTGCCATGTCCACTTCCCTTAAACACCTCCAGTGTGTGTGACTCCACTACCTGACTGGGCAGCCTATTCCAATATTTAATCACCCTTCCCGTGAAGAAATTTTTCCTCATGTCCAACCTAAACGTTCCCTATCACAGCTCGAGGCTATTTCCTTTTGTACTGGCACCAGTTGCGTGTGACAAGAGGCCGAACGCCATCTTGCTACTCCTTCCTTTCAGGCAGCTGTAGAGAGCAGTGGGGTCCCCCTCAGCCTGCTCCAGGCTAAACACCCCCAGCTCCCTCAGCCGCTCCTGACAGGACTTGTGCTCCAGACCCTGTTGCGCTCCTCTGGGCACGCTCCCGCGCCTCGCAGTCCTTGCCGGACGGAGGGGCCGAGAGCGGGGCAGGGCGGAAGGGAAGCGGGGCCGGAGCCCGCCACCCGCGCCCCCGCGCTGGTCGCGCCGCTGGGGGCGCTGTGCGCGCGGCCGGGCATGGCGGCCGTTGCCTCAGCGAGGGCCGCAAACAGCGCGGGCCGCAAACAGCGCGGGCCGCCCGGCGCTGCCGCCGCCGCCGCCTCGGCTCCGGCCCGGGCCCGCGGCACCTTGGGACACCCCGCGGCACCGTGAGGCACCCCGCGGCACCCTGCGGCACCGTGAGGCTCCCCGCGGCCCTAGCGACTCTCGGCACTCGCGTGTGGACGATCCCGGGTGCTCCTCAGGTCTGGAGGCGTTGCAAACACGGAAAATCTGCTGGGCCGCCCTCGCAACGTCCCTGCGAGCGAAAAGGTTGCCAGTATGTTTGGCTCTGCCTTATGGCAGCCGCGGGCGTCTGCACCGAAGTGTCTCTCCAGCCTTGACATATTGAGAGTATTTCGTATTCCCACGTTCTTTTACAAAAATAGATTTTCAGGAAATAGGGTTTCCCTCCCGCACTCGGGACATGGTTTATTAATTTGTTTGTTTGCTTGTTTATTAATATAACCTTAAAAAGAGAGTAGGAAATATTGTTACTTAAGATCAGCACTCGCTGCACTTACTTGCTAAGGGGTAAAAACATAATGCACCCAGCTATCAATCAAAATCTGTAGTTAGTATGTTTATGTATCTGTTTCTAATTGCTATGTCCCTTGTGATATGAGTCTTGGCTCATTCTCATGCTTTGCTTACTTGTTCTTATGCTCAGTCAATAAAATGGGGCTTTTCTTTTTTCAAACTTCAGTTGTGGATAGCCAAGTCCTCAACGTAAAAGGAATAAAATGAAATGCAAAAGCTCTTCTCTTTGCAACTGTCAGGCAACACTGTTTTAAGCTATTAGTTTTCTACAAACTTGAATTTTGGGGGCTTAGCTGATTTCTGCCAGTTCAGTAATACAGCTTTCTTGAAGACAATGTGTTTGAGAGCAAGAAGTTCAGCAAACTTAACCTTGTATGAGAAGGATTCTCAGAATTAGCAACAACAGAAAAGATGTGTGTAGTGATGCCTCGGGTTTTAACTTCTAGATTTTTCAGGTTCTTTGCTGCTTAATGTGTAATTCTGAAACTTCATATTAGATGTTAGTAACGTCTCTTCACAGGGTAGTTAGGCAAAACAATCTCTTCCTAGCTAGAGCTAGAGAAACAAGGACAAATGTTACCCAAAATGCAGAAAAAATGGTGAGGGAAAGGGGGCTGAGACTTCATAGCCTGGGGCTGTGGTTGATGAACCAAATGAACCAATATGCAGCTGAACCAAAACTAATCAATGTGTAGAAACTCGTGACCAGGATCCATCTTAGATTCAATTTGGGTGTAGCCTTGGCCAGGCTCTTGCACTGCCCAAGGTGTATCCTTTCAATAAATATCTATTATCCCTTTTGCTCTGTCTGTCTCTGTTTCAGGTCAACCTTTCCAGGCATCAGTTTGATCCCATGCAGATTTTTGAATTCTAGTGAGAAACAGCTATAAAGAAAGGTAATTCCTTAATATTTACAAGTCTGCTACTTTGCAATGCTTGTGCTTTAAGAATGAATATGCACCAGGCAGTATAAGGAACCAAGTATGCTAAAATTATAATTACTAAAAAAATAATTTTTTTTTTTCCTAAAGTTTCAGGTCAAAATCAGAGGAATGCTTTACATGTAGTAAGTAGATACATTTAAAACCACGCTTCTTTGTGCTTGTTGAGTTAGAAATGTTTGGTGCTTGGTAAGTGGAAGAGGATATTGAAACGTGTATATATATATATACAATTTTTGGAGGAAAAGGTTTGGTTTGATTGATTTGTGTTGCCGATGCAATATGAATGCAGGAATGGGAAAATGAGAGGATCCATTGTAACCCATTACTTTATCAACAGTGTTTATTAACAAGCTTTTATGATATTGTTGCTTTGTATGACTGTGTTGTATTCAAATAGGAAATCAGGCAACTTTCAGACTTAAGTCTGCTAGCTAGGAAATTAATAGATTCAAAATTAAATTGATTAATTGATTATATAGTTACTAATAGAGCTGCATTTATATTAGGTATTCTTCAAGGTTGTAATGATGCTTACATGTTCCTTAGGAAATCTCAATTTTCCACTTCAGGAGATTCCATTATTTTGTATTGTGTAATACGGAAAACTTTTTTCCTTAGTTGCAGACAACCGTGAATGAGGTGAACAGAGCAGTGGTAACAGATTTCTTCTTGACTGTGTGGATACTGAGTGGGAAGCACAAGGGTGGAGTCTGGCATGGAGGAGATCCCAGTTAAAGTTGCAGTCCGAGTCAGACCTCTGCTTTCCAAAGAAATACTTCATAACCACCAAGTGTGTGTCAGATTAGTACCAAATGCTAAACAAGTTATCATTGGAAAGGACCATGTCTTCACTTTTGATTTTGTATTTGGCAAAAACTCAACCCAAGAGGAAGTTTATGCTGTTTGCATTAAGCCTCTTCTAGTGTCTCTGATTGAGGGATACAATGCTACAGTGTTTACGTATGGACAAACTGGTTCTGGGAAGACTTACACCATTGGTGGTGACCGCATTGGTAGGTTATAGAAAGGTTTTTTTTGTTTTGGGGTTTTTTTAATTGGTAAAGGGTTCATTTGTGCAAGTTTAATAGTTATTACATAGCAGATGATGCTGCAGAATTTTAAGGACCAAGGAAAAAACCAAAACTTCCAAAATCTATGTGATAATTAAAATTCTAAAAACTTCTCCATAAATTACACTCTACCAAAAATATATAAGAAAAAAACAATTTGTTAAGTGTTCTTTCTCATTCCACATTTTAATGTGCAACTCATATTAGAACTTTTTTTCTGAAATGTGGTGGTTTTGAAAATTTTTGCCACATTTATCTTACCTTGAAAGTGCCTTCATTAGGCACGTAATTGTTTGCTTGCTCATTCTGTGTTGTATTTTTTTGCTTTCTGGGGGCTTTTGAGAGAAATTTCTGTGACATCAAAGAAATTTATTATTTAATTCTTCGAAATGGATATAAATAGAGTATTGTAAATATCTTGGTAGAGTCTTCCTTTTATTTAGAATCATAGGATCACAGGATCATTTAGGTTGGAAAAGACCCCTAGGATCATAAAGTCCAACCATAAACCCTGCATTTACAGGTCTACAACTAAGCCTCTTCCATTGGTTGACCACCAGTGAAACTTTTTCTAATATCCAATCTAAACCTCCCAGTCTAAACCTCCTGAGGTCATTTCTTCTTGTCCTGTTACTTTTTACCTGGGAGAGGAGAGTGACCCCCCGTGGTTAAACCCTCCTGTCAGGTGGTAGTAGAGAGCAATATGGTCTATCCTGAGTCTGCTTTTCTCCAGTCTAAAGACCTCCAGCTCTCTCAGCTACTCCTCACAGGACTTGTGCTCCAGACCCTTCACCAGCCTTGTTGTCCTTCTCTGGACTCACTCCTGCCCCTCCATGTCCTTCTTACAGAGGTGGGCCCAGAACTGAAAACAGCACTCACTAGTGTCCAGCACAGGGGGACAATCACTGCCCTGCTCCTGCTGGCCACACTATTGCTGCTACTGGCCAGGATGCCATTGGCCTTCTTGGCTGTCTGGGCAAATGCTGGCCCTTATTCAGCTGCTGTCAACCAGCACCCACAGGTCCTTTCTGGCTGAGCATCTTTCCAGCCACTCTGTCCCCACCCAACCTGTATGCTTAAGGGAACTGTTGTGACTCAAGGGCAGGACCCCGCATTGAGCTTTGTTGAGCCTCATATAATTGGCCTCTTCTGCTTATTGTAGCTTCACTTCTATTCCCTTCACTCGTAGTTATTTCATGCTTCTGTAAGTACCATTGCTAGCCAAATTGCTTTGATAGGGGATGTCACAGTCTAAGGCTGATCATAGCTCTGCAATTACAATCTTTGTGAACAACCTGTTAGTTTCTTTTGTAAAAAAGATTCTTGGCATTGTCTCATAGGCAAACAGCTTCCATAGTCTTGGATAAAGAACACAGAGTATTAATGGAAGCATTGTCTTATGCTGAACATTTTTTTAAAAAAGTAGAGTTTAGCACCAGTGTTCCATGTCTATGAAAAAATAGGAAATTATTGTTAACGTTGGTCATATATCTTGTCTCAGTAAGATGAGATATTTGATGATTTTGTTTTATGTAAGTAGAATTTATAGTTTCCCAAGCCCTTGAGATGTCATTGCTAACCATATTGAGTAAGGATAAAGAAGAAATCTGTACTCTGAGGAGTGTAGTTTTAAAGCAGAATCCATATTTTTTATAACTTTAATGACTATAAAATTATGTAATTTAGAACTTAAATTTGTATTCTAGTAGTGGATGTGAACAAAAATTCTGGCACACACACACAAAAAAAATTACAAAAATCCTTGTGAACAATGAGCTCTTCAGATTCCTTAGTGTGCTGCATACTAAATATCACAGGCTTCTCTCAAATTTCAGTCTTTGTAATTTATGTGACAGAATGACTGCAAGTCTCTGTGACATTTGTTCTTATATTTTAGCATCACTTGCAGTGGATGAAAGGGGCATAATCCCACGGGCTATTCAGGAATTATTTCATCATATTTCTGAACATCGTAATATTAACTTCCGTGTGAAGGTATCCTATATAGAGGTTTACAAGGAAGAACTTCGAGATTTGTTGGATTTGGAGACCTCTGTAAAAGAACTGCATATCCGAGAAGATGAGAAGGGAAATACAGGTAGGATTCCAGCTCTTAAATTTGGAGTTTTGGGTTTCAGTTTTTGTCCAAATTATTCTTGCTTTCTCTTGGAAGTGCTTATTCACTACTAATGAATAAAAGGGGGGCAAAAGTTAAAGAATATAAACTCAGTTTCAGAATATAAACTCAGTTTAGCTGTTTGGAAGCAATGTGGGGTTGAGATTTCTGTGAGCAATGTAGATGTTCTATTATATGGATGGAAATGGCAACAAATGGTAAAGTAAATAGACAATTTTTGTTTCTGCAAGTTCTTTCTAGAAGCAAAATAGTGTGTGATTATTCACTTGAAAAAATACTTTAAGATTAAACCATTGCATCTTCCTTCAAAATTACAATTGTTAAGTCAATTATATTGTATAAACCTGCTCCCCTTTTACAATTAAATGAATAGAAGAGACCATTTCATTAAGAGGAGGGGGAGTAGATATTTTTAGAGGCTTTGAGGTTAGCACTTGCCCTATAGGTATCCTGTTCCCCATGAAAATGTTAGAAGAATCCACATCAGAGGTATTTTATTCTGAAAGCATTTAATCTGGTTTAAGTTTGGCTTTTTTTTTTCTTTGTTGTGTTTACTCTAGTATTATTATACTGTTATATTAAGCTGTCATTTTGTCTGTAGCTGGCAGAAAGCACTAGTTTAGCATAAATCTTACAGACAATATCACTGCTTCGAAAGGATCCCACAATATGTTTTAAATTATTTCTTTTCTTCAGTACAGTTAGAGTCAGCTTCAGTGAACTGTGCTAGGATGTTGTCCATCTCTCAATAAAAGAAAAATATGATTAGTAAGAGTACTTGAAAGAAGTACACTTACACTTTATAAGATTACTAACAGATACCTGCCCCAAAGGCCCAGCTATCTGCACTATTCAGAACAGAAATTATTTTGTTAGTACAGGCTGGGAATAATTTTTACTAAAAACTTTATAGTTTTTAGTCTTTTTTTTTAACTGGCAAAATATCCTTTGAGCTGACTTTGCTCATACATTTTCTAGCTAGCACTACACTGTAAATTTGAACGGTAATGTGCAGTGTGCAATGTGTAAATGAGTTGTGTCTTGTCTTTAAGATACTGTTTCAAATGTTATGGCACAATATACCCATACATTAAATATCTGCAGGTTTCAGATGTGTTGCATCTCATGCTTTTCACATATTTGTCTTGTGTTTCTATAGCTGTATGCTATGACCTCATAATAATGCAGGCTTGTATTTTCTGTAATACATTTTTATGGTTATTGCTGTAAACTTTTGCTGAAGAGTTTAGAATTAATTAAATTATTCTTACTTTCACCTGGATTGGTGTTTGAAGTGATTGTTGGTGCTAAGGAATTCCAAGTAGAATGTGCAGATGAAGTTATAAGCCTGCTGGAGAGTGGCAATGCAGCTCGTCACACCGGCACAACACAGATGAATGAGCACTCTAGTCGATCTCATGCCATTTTCACCATCAGTATTCGTCAGAAGCAGTCTGCAGAGTATCAGAAAAATACTGATGCTGCACAGGATTCAATCACTTCAAAGTTTCATTTTGTGGATTTGGCAGGATCAGAGAGGGTAGCAAAGACTGGAAATACTGGTGAACGCTTCAAAGAATCAATTCAGATCAATAGTGGTCTCTTGGCCTTGGGAAATGTCATCAGTGCCCTTGGAGACCCTAAAAGGAAAAGTGTACATATTCCATACAGGGATGCTAAAATCACTCGTATTCTGAAAGACTCCCTTGGAGGAAATGCCAAGACTGTTATGATAACATGTATAAGTCCATCTTCAATGGACTTTGATGAATCTTTAAATTCCCTCAAATATGCCAACAGAGCAAAAAATATTAGAAATAAACCAGTAGTAAATTACAACCCAGAAAAAGACCGAATTGATGAAATGGAACTTGAAATCAGATTGCTTCGAGAAGCTTTGCAGAGCCAACAGGTCAGTAATCAGCATTTACATGATTTAAATGAAGAAAAAGCCCGTATCAGTTCACTTGAGGAGCAGCTCACCCGTCTTCAGGTTCAATATTTCAGTTACAGAAATTGTGTAGATGAAGCCTTCCCCTTTCTGGTTGACTTGAATGATGATGTTAGCTTAAGAAGAAGTCAGCGGGACAGGTTGCAGAGCTGGATCACTATGGTAGAGAAAGTAAGGAAGGAAGCTCTCACTCTTCAGGAAACTGAAGCAGGGACTGAGACCAGCCCAACACCACATCACATCACAGTTCTTCAGCTGAAGAGGGAGCTAAAGAAATGCCAGGTATTTAATTATAAGCTGTTTATTTAAATGACTAAGTGAAAAAGCAATCTGCCATAATTTGAACTCCATTTTGAAAGATGGATAAAAATGTCACGTGTACTTAATTTGACAATTAAATTTAATGTATAATTTTTTATAATTTCATTTGGCTAATCTCTGGGACATAGGTTTATTTTAATGGATGTTTGAATACGCAGTCAGTGACAACAATCAATGACAACACAGATAAGTGATGTTACATTTCCTCTAGTCGGTTTCAAGATTGCTCTTGAGGCTGAGCTGTTTTATCTGTTAGATTTTTTGTTTTAGCTATGTTAGTATGCTAGGTCTGGCTGGGTTGGAGTTAGTTTTCTGTATAGCATCTCTGAGGGTGCTGTGTTTTAGATTTGTGACCAATACAATACTAATAACACGGTAATGTTTTTGCTCTTGCTGAACAATGTTTTGTACAGTGATAGGCCTTCTTTTTTTATGCCTGTACTCCCCAATAAATAGATTGGAGGGTGCATGAATAGTTGGAGACACAAACATGTAACAAAGCAGATGGATGACGTGCACTAATCAAAGAGAGATTGCATACCACATAACGTGATGCTCAGCAATCAAGCAATCAGCAAAAGGGAGAGGAAAAGTGTAGGGAGATGAAGTGTATTTTGCCCAGAACTAGTTGAGCATTAGTCAGCCTTGGGAGGTGGTGGGTGATAGCTTTTGCATCATGTTTTATTTTATTTTCTTTCTCTCTTGCACTTCATCATCACTAACTGATCAGTTTCTGTCTTGACCCACAAATTTTCTGGCTTTCACTTTTCCTTTGCTCTTCCTCTGTCTTCCTAGGAGATGGAGGTAAGGGGCAGTGAAAAGATAGATCTGTGTGCTTAGCTACCTACTGGAGTAACCCACAACAGTCTGTTTTGGAACTGAACCTGTGGCTCAAGGCTTTCAATATTATAACAGATTTGATTATAGTGTGCTATATTAAACGTGTAGCTGTTAATACCTCTTTAGTTAAGATGTTGAATGACTGTTGCAGATCATGAAGCTGCATATTTGCTTTGGGTGCTGATTTGTATGTGTCCTTGAATATTTAGATGCTTGATTCCTTTCTAGCTGTACAAGCCTCCAAGAATCATTAATGATTATTTCCGGTTTTTGCTGTTTTGTTTGCTTTTTATCACTTTTTTTTCCCTTGCTTGGGAGAGCTATGACAAAACCACTGACTGTCAGCTGGTACTTGGGTTCTTACACTGTGGATGTCCCAGTACCCCAAGACCACCTCATGGATAAAACCAGCATCTATAATTTTCCCCTCTTCTTCTCTGAGAGACATGTTGTGGAAAGAGGGGAAAGAGTGGCACCTATCCCTTCCTCTCCTCCAGGACAGTTTTTCTTAGCCTTGATGTAATGGCTTCTGAGTTCCTTTGGTATCCTTATGTTCAGACTGTTCATACTGATGTGTTGTGATCCTGATTTGGTTATTGTTCATAAGGTTAAGCTCTTTGGAATTGCCACACAGGAACATGCTCTGAGGTGATTGATCCCTGGGGTGTCAGTATATTTGGGAGAAGTTGGGCAGGAGCACAGGGCCATTGCTGCCTCTGATAGCTTGTGATTCCATGTCTGAACAGGCTCATTAACATATCAAAGTAAAACATCATTTGAAGGAGTGAAGGTAAAACACAGTGACTTCTATAGCTGTGTTTGATCTGCCCCATGCCTATAAAGTCAGTGACCAGTGCCCTTAGAATTGCAAGAGGTTCTGGTCTAAAAGCCCACAAACAGGCTTGTTGTGGTCTAAGATTGAGAGGGTCTCTTGGTCTGAGGCCACAGAGACACTAAACCAGAGACTGAATCCTCAACTGTAGTAGCTTACCTTGTAATAAAGAAGAAACAGTGGAAGGAGCAATCAAGTTAGTAAGAGAAGCAGCAGCTCCTGCTCAGAGGAAGAGAGAGGAGGAATGAGAACAGGTGGCTTGTTCCACAGCAGGATAGGAAAGCAGAGAGAGAGAAATCATAAGAGTGGGTGTTGGTAGTGGAAGCTACCTGGTCCCTATCCATGACCTAGCTGCAAGATAATGTGTAAAGATTTTGCCTGACAAGATGAACTAATGGCCACCTGGTTGCTCCAGAGCTGGAATAGCAGGGCGGACAGTCTGGAGCTAAAAGGTAGGGAAACACATCAGCTGGGATTCTTTGCTAGGGATTGTGAGATTGACAGAGGGATTGGATGAGGGTCCAACTCCAGGTTCCAGAGGTGACTCCTACTGAGCATGAAGACAAAGTACTCTCTTAAGGAAGATACTGTCATCCAATGAGGCATGTGTATTGCCACAGGGGAGTATATTTAAAGTTTGAGGGAATGAGAGGTGGTGGAGGTGGTTTTCAGTGACATGGACAATAAACAGGCATCAAAAGATCCAAACAATATACAGGGCAGATGGTCTGAGTGGCAAAAGTCTGTACAGGACACACAGACATCATATGATAGCAACCTAATCAGGCTGAATTAGGCTGACTCTGTGGCACCAACTTTGTGCAGAGCAGTTTCCCAACCCTAGCAATTTACTCAAAAGCTCTATTCCCACTCCTTGCTATGGGCCTGCATCTCAGCTGATTGTTACACAAGGTCTAGCAACTCAAGAGACAATGTGCTTAATCTCTTTACCTCCTTGCTTGGGCAGGCCAGCTTATTGGCTACCATGAGTAGGAATTCCTCTGCTTAAGGGAAAGAGAACCATGGGCTCATGGTACATCCCACCCTACAATTCTATCTGCATGACTGTGAAAAGGATATGAGAAATCGGCAGTGCACCTGTTTTGGTCCTGGAACTTTGCACATAAAGCAGTCTGTATGTAAAGGAAGAAGAAGCAGTGGTTAGAAAGGGTCTTCCAGGAAGATTACTGTTCCAGTTGCTGTCAACTAATTCCTGAGATGCAGTAGACCCCCTCCTCTTTTTGATACTGATTCAGTGGACTTATGGCCTTGTGTGTTTGAACCCCGTGCTTCTACCGTGTTACCATCTGCTCTAATCTCAAAGGAACAAAGAGAAATCTCTGTGAATAAACCAGAAAGAACTCTGATGTTCAATTATTCCCCAAAACAAGATTAAGACCAAATGAGATTATATGTTGATACCAAAAAATGGATGTATTTTATTTAAGAGGGAAGGGAGGGAAGGGAGGGAAGGGAGGAAGGAAGGCAGGAAGGAAGGAAGGAAGGAAGGAAGGAAGGAAGGAAGGAAGGAAGGAAGGAAGGAAGGAAGGAAGGAAGGAAGGAAGGAAGGAAGGAAGGAAGGAAGGAAGGAAGGAAGGAAGGAAGGAAGGAAGGAAGGAAGGAAGGCAGGAAGGAAGGAAGGAAGGAAGGAAGGAAGGAAGGAAGGAAGGAAGGAAGGAAGGAAGGAAGGAAGGAAGGAAGGAAGGAAGGAAGGAAGGAAGGAAGGAAGGAAGGAAAAGGAAGGGGGAAAAGGGGGGAAAAGGAAGGGGGAAAGGGGGAAAAAAGGGGGGAAAGGGGGGAAAGGGGAGGGGAACAGGAAGAGTGAGAGAGAGAGAGATCAGGTAGAAACATACCACCTCTCCATGGATCTTAATGATGTCTCATAGACCCTCTCCATCTGGTCTTCTTGGTGGTGAGGGTCCCCCGCCAAAAGCATAGTATCCAATGGATTAATATGCACTTGGGCTACCTGGGAACACCCAGGTGCCTCCCCTGAAGAGGAGCCACTGTCACTTGACAAGACTTTGGGTCAGTTGCATAATTTTGCATTATGTACAGTCCTTTGGCACAGGCTCTGGGCAACCCTTCAGAGGGACTTTGATGGACCTTGACACCCTCTTAGCTGCCCCTCATGTGAATGTCCCATAGATGTGACTTTCTTGGGGTGGAGGCCCTGCAGCTGAGCTAGTCTGCACAGTGAAGAATGGGTGTTCACTGCATCTGACCAGAGGCTTTCACATGCATCCCAAACTCTCCTTCTCCACCCTTTAGTGGGGGGGAGTTTGTGCAAACCTGGCAACAGATAACCTGTGGTTATGGCCTCCACTCTGAACTTACTGGGCTTGTCTCTTCTGTGAATGCCCTCCCGGCCTTATCCATTACTTCCCATGCCTGAGGTGCTTTGACCGATAGTGACACTTTTTGTATCTCCAATAGCCTTAGTCAGTTTAACTCACAGTTCAGGGTTTTAGTCAGGACGCGCATTCACTGTGGGCTTTGGTGGTGCAGCTTTGTTGTACAGTTTTGCCATAATGGGCAAAAATTGTTATGACAATGTTTAAGCCATTAGGGGTAATATTTCAATCTCTGACACCATGGAAGGACTGTACTGGTCTGTTGTAGGATCATACAACAATTCTTCTAGCATAGCCTGGGCTCTTGTCCTGAGTGATCACTCTAACCAGACAGAACCCAGGTTGCATTGGATTGTGTGGGGCATGACATTGAGCATGACATAAATGGTGTGGAATATGAAGTGGAGGTTGTACTAAATCTGACTGGGATGGAGTTAATTTTCTTCATAAATGCTTGCAGGTGCCATATTTTACATTTCTCACTAGTAGAATGCTGATAAAACACCAGTGTTTTAGGTCTTGCTGTGAAGGGTTTGCACAGCATCAAGGGACTGACTCTCTTTCTTTGTCTATAACACCAGTGAATAGTTAGGTGGGTGCACCAAGGGACAGGAGGAGCACAACTAGGTAGATGATCCAAGCCAACCAAAGAGATATTTCACATCATATGATGTACTCAGAAATTGAAAGGGTGAGGAGGGGGATTTAGTTATGTTAGCTGTCTTTTTGCACAGGAGCTGGGCATCGGTCTACCCTTCGGAGGCAGAGAGTGATTAGTTTTGTATTCATTAACTACCTTTGCATTACTTGGGTTGTTTTCTCTGTTCTTTCACTTCATCTTCACGTACTGAACAATTTCTGTCTTGATGCTCAAGTTTTCTTTCTTTAACTCTTCCTTGGGATGGTGGGCTTGGAAGTGAGGGAGTGTACTTAGTTGGGGGAAGAAGAGAGAGAAAGATGGAAAGAAAACTTCCTTTTCTCTTGGAAGTGTGTACTTAATTGCATACCCTCAGCAGTTGTCCTGTGAACTCAGAAACTGTTTTGAATCCTGCAAATATATTACTCTGTCAGAAGCATTACAGATATAATTACAATACAGATATTTTCAAAGATATCAGTGAACTAACAGATAACCCAGGGACTAAATTTTGCAACTTTTGTCTAATATTATCTAATACTATGTATGTAATATCCTAATCTGTCTAATATTATGAAGTTACAGTCTCATCTCTTATCTCTTAGCAATTTCCTAAACTGTATTTCTTCAGCTATGGATTCATAAAACTTCCTGTATTTCCTTTCCCATTGCCATGCCTTTAGCTAACTGGGTTTCTAAACTATTTGCAGATTACTTTGTCTAATCACTTTCTAACATTTGCTTTTGTGTTAAACATCAGCTTTTGCTTTTTGGTGACATCATTCTTCTTTATGGTTTTCTAAATGAGGTGCAAATTTCAAAACAACATCTGGTAGTCTTAGCATGCAGATATTCCATGAAGATCCTGTCATATCAGTAGTGCTGATTAGCTGTTTCTCTCACAGCCAATAATAGTCCTAGAGATGACCTATGGGGAAGAGAGCTATCAGCCTTCTGAGAGCATGTCTTCTAACAGAACTGACGCGTGATCAAATAAATAATTCTTTTTGGAAACATCCCCGTATACATTTAGGAAGTACATATACTGGATGTGCCAAATTAAAATGTTGATTGTGAACATCAAAAGAAAAGAAATGCAGATTATTGTACAGTGAAAATAATCTCAAATCAAAATTAGTTTTATGACTTAAAACAACTGTACACTACTTGGAAACTGAGTGAAGTTCTGATGCCAGATGAATACCTCAGAAAAATTAATTTGAGTTTGTCACGTGTAGAAGAAGGCATTGCTCCAATAAGTTAAAATTTTTTAACATCTACCCATTTTTAGTTTGCAACCAAACTGATAAAGAAATATAAAGAAATAAAGAAATTTTGTCTTGTCTTTGTTCTCAAGCAGTTTAAAGCACAGCTTTTTTTCTTCCTTCTTGATTTTCTTCTGTGGCTTGTTTTAAACCTCTGTTTCAGGTTCCATTTTGAAGCTGAGCTTAAACTTAACTTAATTTAAACTCACTTCCCCATGTAAGTGTTCCATCCACAGCCAGGAAGAGATGGTTAGAGAAAGGCTAAAATAAATGAGACGTTACAGACTCTAGAGCAGTGTTTGCATGTGGACAAATTTAATAACTAGTAGTGGACCTATTCTTGTCTCTATATACACATTTCTTTGCTAGCAGTTATTATTGTCTGGATAATGCTGTCTTCATGACATTAAAATGCTGGCATACTGGATTGGCTGTAGCTAACACCCAAACTCATTCATATGTCCACCACCAGGACTCTTGGAGAAAAAATAGGAAGAGCAGGAATGAGAAGGTTTGTGGGTCAAAGTGATGTTTCAATACTTTGTATTTGGCTTGTTCAGGCGTTCTGGAAGAGTAACAACATTTGGAAGTATCCATCAAGAAGTTAAGTTCATTCACAAGAACATATGAAGAAGCATTCTTGTCGTTGCTTTAAACTGTTATCCAAGCTGCAGATTGAGGATAGCTGTTCTTATTGTTTTCATTTAAGAAATGTATTAATCACAAGATGATGTGATCTTGTAGCTGCATGTAACAGCATACTAAAGAGAATAACTGAATTTAATATATATTTCAGTAAATTAGGTTTGGTTGTGAGTACATTTTCTCCTTTGGAAGAATGAAACTTGTCAGAACAAAATCAATAGATGAAACAGAAATTAAGAAATAGCTGCTAGAAACTACAGATAACCACTTAGACAATTTGCTATACATACTTCAAGTCTTTGCAGTTCTGGTCATGTCTTTTAACAACAAATGAGTTTTTATTTTGATTCATATTCCAGTTGTAGGAATAATAATGTCCCTTTCACCCAGCTGAACTTTGCTTTTATTATCTAGCAGGTACTAGTTATGGATGAAGAACTATTTAGCCAGAAGAATCATGAAGTGCAGATACTGCAGAATCAGATAAAGGTATTACTACAAGAAAAGAAAGAACTACAGGAATTTTTAAAGGAGGCTCAAGAAACACAAAGATTACAGGTATTTTTCCACTGGTACACATTTATCTGTACTGAATCATCCTTCTAACATGTGAATGCATTCAACAGGTCCCTCAAATTTTTTTTTACTTAAATACTGGTCAATATTAGGGACATTTTGTTTTAATTAGAGCTATTTACTGAATGAGTTGTGTTCATCTAGGGAATGTATCACAGTAATGTGATTCCTGGAGATTGTATATGAGCCTAGCTATGCCAGAAGCCTTCTGCATCACTTGAAGTAGACCATTCATGCTCTCCATGCTTCCTGAAGCATAACACATAACGCTTTTCCCCAGATCTGTATCATTGTTAAGGAGTTTCAGGACAATTAATAGATTAGGATTTGAAAGACTTTGAAAGATTCTTTAGAATTTAAAAAAGACTGTACAGATTCTATAGAATACTTTAATTGAAAAGTTGTGTAGAAACTTGTTTTGTTATAGCTTTATTAAGAATTAGAGTATTGTCCTCTTTTAACTTTACAAGGCAGAATTCCATCCTGACTTTCTAATCATTTGCCATTAGAAAACTAAGTGACATAGTGGAAAGTGAGGTAGTGACAAAGAGGCTGTTTGCCTCTTTCCTTCTGTAGATCTTGAGCTTGCTAATGAAATTATGGTGGCTAGTATGTGCATAACATTTCAAGTTTGGGAAGACTGCAAATAGAGTAGTTAATATTTTGTTGGTGTTGCCTGACATATAAGTTACGTGAATTTTTAAAAGAGAAAAGCATAAACATGGGTAGCTAGTGCTCTTCTCCTTATCATACTTTTTCTCCTTTTTCCTTTTCTTTGCTGGTGGCTTAGGGAGAGTCAGTGCATGAAAGGTAAGTAAACTAATCATGATCTTTTTCTTTCTTCTGTCACTTTCTTTCTTTTCTGTCACTTGCAGCCAGATGTTTTTTTAGCCTGCACACCATAGTGTCAACTTACACTGTGATAATGCTTATATAAATGTTGGAGGATACAGGGTAGCTGTCACAGTGTACATAGAAGGTTATTTCAGTATCAGAGGTAGGAAGGAAGCTTGAGAGCTTTCTTGCAACATTTTGTAATTTAGTTCACTAAACCACCACTTCTATTTAAAAATATACAATGTAGGTAGAATAATGAAAAGCAGGTGCTTCTGTCAAATATTTTACATTGTATTCACAGGCAAAATAAGGAGTTTTAGAGTAGCAGAGTAGAGTTAGGAGGTAATGAATGTTTATACACATATGTATTTATGCAATGGATGTTACACTGTGGGGTTGTGTGTGCAATTGTATCAGGGACAAATAGCTTCAAGGTGGATCAGTTGGCTGCTACTTCTTCCAAAATGGTAACAAGTATGATACTCATATCCATATTCAATTTTCTATGACATAGGTATTGGTATGACATATGATGTCATATGACATATGACATTGGTATTGTATTCCAACACAATGTCAACTTGTAAGGCATTGTGTATTTGTGTTTGGAAGGAACTTTCAATCTAAGACAACAAAATAAAAACTGAATAAAAATGTGTTGCTTGAAGTAGAAGAATGCAGAATGTATCATGAGCTATTTTGCAACTTCCCTATTGTTACTAGGCCAGATTTTAACCATACTTCAAAAAGAATCAAAAATAATAGAGTGAGTTGAAAATGATTATAATCTTGGCTTTATGGATGAATCAGTTAAGATAACATAAGTACTTTTAAACAATGTATGAATAATGCTTTAGGAGAAGCAGATAAGGTCTCCAAACTAGCATTATGAACAAACCTGAGGCTGAGTGGAAGAAAAAGCAAGCACCAAGTGATTCTGGGATCATGTGCATGTTTATTTTATTAATATAAGTAATCTTTAAAGTGGAACTGTTAAAAGTAGAAGAGTAAGCCCATATACATGTTTAATTAATAAGACTCAGACCATAAGTTTCATTTGAAAATGTTTGTTTAATTCTCATTTTATTTCTCCATAAATATGTATGTAAAGCGAGCATGAGCTCCTAATTATGTCATCTACTTCTCACGAGATGCCTAGATAGGCTAATGTAACTAAATCAGGTGTGCTGGTTTGAAAGTAAACCAGTGGCAAAAATGAAACCCACGCAGTTACCTTGAGAGAGATTTCAGGTTAAAGTTACAATTTAATAGAAAGGTTAAAATAAATTCAATGATACACGTTAAAATTGGGATAGACCCACAAAATCCTGTGGTCGTCCTGTGGAAGTTCTGGTCCTCCTCTGGATTTGTCCAGGGGTGGTGGGGGTCCCAAGTCCCCAGTTTATATGTGGTCAGGTTCAGGGGAGAGTATTCAGCGCCTCCCCCAGGGTGGACAGTTGCACAATGGGAATTATGTAATCCTATGAGTCATAGGGTATTTTTGGGAATCCTTGGTAATCCTTGTCTAGTTGTTACAGCTGCCCATTATGGTGGTGCCCTTGAGTCCATTATGGCCCATTGGCAAGGATGACCCCCTCAGGATCCGTGGGACTGTGCTTCCCCAGAAGGAGTTAGCACTGTAGAGTAATTTGTGAAGAAAAAGAAACACTCCTCTCTTCACAGGGTTTGGCTCTTCTCTGTATCTCATTTAACACCCAGCTTGTGGCCTGAGGTGTCAGCTGTGCACTGGGCACCTACTGCAAACAACCCATCATTAACAGTTTGTCAGAAATGGTGTAGAATTACACACACCACATTGGCACTCTTTCTGTAACCCAGGACACTGGGGTTTGCTGCACAAAATTCTGTCTAAACTTTACTGGACTGGGGCATGTCGGGGCGGGGGGGCTGAGACTGATTATATGTCATAGAATTCTCAGTTTGTTACAGAATTTGCTTGTGCCCTGCAGAATAATTTAGGGTCAGTGGGTGATTTACAAGATTCATGACCTTTGTAGGGAATTAGAAGTCGTGAATATGATACAGAGCTCAGTTTTGCTTCTGCTTTATTTTTTTCCCCATGAGACTGAGAAAATGGTGCAACAGCAAATGTTCATTGATCAGCTAAAATTGAAATTAGAGAAGTTTACAGATGTGAAAGCTTTAGATTTCCCAAGTGCTTATGAAGATGGGCCAGCAGTCATGGCATTTGCTAGGAGGCCCTACAGTGTCCCAGTCACAAAAAACCTGCTACTTCACCTTCCTTCAGGGAGCAAGATCCAAAAGGTAAGGTCTACCCAAATTTTTACCCTTCTACTTTGTAATGATTATAGGCCAATGATTAGACACGACATGATAACATATGGTGGCTTTCTCAGATACTGCTGCTTAACTTCCTACTGAAGACTCTAAAATATTAGTTTTGTAACATTTATTTATGCCACAATTATCCAAAATATTTAGGTTTAAAATTCCCACTTACAAGTGCTATGGCTTTCATATTTTCACCCCTAGCTGTTTTTCTGGGGGTTTTGAGGGTTCAAGTATGAAACATTATAAAAAACTGATTATAATTCTTACCAATGTGTTGAGTATATGGGACAATGAATTGCTAACAGTGCCCTCTTTCACGTTTGGAATGACTCCTCTAGGCTCTTGCAAAACCTTTTGTTACAAAGGTATTCAGTTATTATAGAAAAACTCTGTGCTTTTGCTTACAAGCTCAAGTGGTGAAATATTTTTTTAAATATGAGTAATGAATTGCTAAATTTTTACAAGTACTTTTACCCATCACTATTTTCATGTGCTTTTTGACAGGAGTACACCAGCCCCCCTGTCTTGTCCCTGGCCCAGATAATGGCAGAATTCCATGTTCGCAGACAGATTATACTGAGCAAGTTAGAAGATCAAGATAAAGTCCTTCACCACCACCTCTGTGATCAGAGTGATGAAGAGGAAGACAAAGAGAAAACCTCATATAAGTAATTTTCTGTTCTTTTAACTTTTATAATTTAACTTTTGTTACAGAAAAATGTAGTATTACTGCCTAATCCTTCCATGATATGAGACCATCTGTAATGAGACTTACAGTAAACCTGTGGGACCAACTGGGCATACTGCAAAATAAGTTTCATATATGTAGTTTTAGCAAAGATTGCATAATCCTTGCTTGGGGGTCAGAATCTTAAAGACTGGGGGATTGGGTGATGGTGTGTGTGGGAGTGGCATGGATGAGAAAGAAGGTGAATAATGATGAATAAATGCTTTTGTAAGTTTGAGATTCTTCTCTGTTAAGATCATCTGCTTTGCATGATGCTTAAAGAAAAAAAAATCCCTGTGTATTTGCAGCGTAGTATGTTTATCATTCTTTCATAGGCATTCCATGAACCAAACATGGACACAAAATCACACTTCTCTATGCTTCCTTCCTGATGTAAGGGACATGAAATGTCAAGTAGACAAGTCTGGTTTGTCCAATAAATCTGCGTTACAAACTGACACAACCACAGGTATTATGAAACCCATTGGAGCAAATCTTACTACAGTATTAGAATATGCAATAATTCTTGAGCACATGTAATTAGTTTTCCCAGCAAAATATGTGTATTTATTACAATTTTTTTGTTATAATTCAATATAAATTTTCCCATTTCTGTTTTTCTTTCCCCTTCTGAAACTGATTTAGTAACCTCTAAGTAATACCTACTAGCTAGAAAGCAGTTCACTTATCTAAAAGCTAGTCAGATATGAATCTTCAGTACTGCTTCAATGAAAGAAAATGGATGTTATTAACTCTTAGCAGAAATACTGAAGTGGTTTCTGGAATATTTTTCAGACTTAGGATATTGAAATGCAAGAATTGCATACCATCTTTTGTTTTTTCTTGTTTAGACACATGGTAGGGAAAAATAACATGGTAGGGAAAAATTCCCTTCTCTCTTTTCTCCTTTTGTTTCTTGTACTTCATATGGAAGAACTGCACACAGTCAATATTGCAGAGTTTATATTAGTTTATATATAGTTTATATTGTTTTGAATACAGCATCTATTCCAGATTTTATAACTTTATTTTGCTTTGTTTTTTTTTCCAAGATGAAGAGATTGACAGCCTCCAGAAAATCCATGTTTTTAACATGCAGAAGTTAAAGAATTCAGAGTTGAGACTCGCTGAGGCTGAGCAAAAGATAAGAGAACTTGCACTTACTATCAAAAGGAAAGAGGACCTCATTAATGAGTTAGTAAGAACAGGTAACTGGCTACTTTAGGGATACTGGATGCTGTAGGGAATGAAGATGTTCTAGTTTTTACATTACTATCTTAACAACCGAACAATCCATAAATGTTACTAATTACTTGCTATGATCGCACTGAAAAGTTTGATTACAGCCTACTCTACTATGATGTGAAGATTATTTGTTAAATATTTTTTGTGCTTTGTTGATTATTGCTTTTATCCAATAGTAGTGTAATTTTTAACATATGGTCAGTGCTTCTAATCTCTTTGTAGATGTATTTGGGACATAGTCTTTGAGATAGGAGAACAGATATATCATTGTATCTGCTGTATTCTGTAATAGTAGAGAAATGGGAGCCAGAAGTAGATGAAGGAAAAGGTCAGTGTCCCTGGTAGCCTACGTCCCGTACACATCTGTCCTGATACAGAAACTAGCCTTGTAATGACAGGAAGGATCTCTTTCCTAAGCCACTTCAATCACACTCTTTTCCTTTGTTTACCTTCTTTTGAAGTGATCTGAGAAAGATTCTGTGCCATCCCAGATTGCCCAGGACAAGTCACAGAGTAGAAATACAATCCAAGATTATTTACCAATTATTAAGCTGAAAGTTGAGTAATAAGTAAATGGCATGTTTTTCTAGGAAAAAAACAAACAAAACAACCAAACAAAATTTTGAAATACATGATAGCCATCTTGCCAAAATCTACAATAGGCAGAAGAATTAAACTCTGGCACTCAGGTGGCACTTTATTTGGTGGCATGAGGTAACTCATGAAACATTCAGATTTAGGACTCTTTATCTCCATTTCAGAGTTAGAAGGGAACTGCAGGGTGCTTTAGTGTTGGAAAATGTATCAGAAATTACTGACTTAGCCAGAACAAAGTAAGTAATATTTCAACTCCAGAAGTGAGTGTTACATTTCAGTTGATTATCATATTAGTTTTAAACTACTGTAGTGTATATGCTGTAGTGTATATGCTGTAGTGTATATGCTGTCTTTAAGGTAAGGATGCTCAGTCTGTAAGCAGGCAGTATTCTTTGAAGATAAGTAAACTGGAGCAAGAAATTGAGCAGGCCAAAACAGAACTGGCTGAAACGCAAAAACAACTTCAGGAGCTGGACAGTAAAGAGCTGAGAGACATTCCTGAGAAAGTCATGTTACAGAAAGAGTACCAGAAGAAGATGGAGGCAGCTAAGTTGAAAGTGCAGGTATTTCTGATCTGATTATTAAGATTTGCAAATCTCTGTCTCTGTGTCTGAACCTTAACACTCTGCTTGTAAAATTCTTACCTGTTTTACACACTGGAAGCTGCTTGGATTGAAGTAGCTAGTGAGAAACTTAATACAATTATACTCAAAGTGCTGGTTAACATCTACTTGGTTAGATACATAAAATATCTTCTGGGTATGTAAGAAGCTAAGAAAGTATTGGGAAATACGAGATGTCCATACATCATTGTATGTAGTCCAATAGAATAACTTATCTAAGAGAGGGTATTACAAATTTATTACCTGCCATTAAAAAAAATTGATGTTTTATGAAAATATTATATAAATTCTAGCTCTAGGCAAATCCCTGTGATGCTTTGCAAGATCAGTCCAATATAGGTGTATTTGTTTGACACTGACCTTCTATTTTTAAGTTTCTCTGTATCTAAGTTAGTATTCTGTATAAGGCCAGTTTAGGTGCTCTGTGCCTCTCAGTCCAAGAATGGCAGGTGAGAAAAGCTCCATACAGAAAGAGGTAGCTTGCGTATTGACTTGAGCTCAGAACCAGCATTCTGACACCACCGTGTCTCCGCAAATTTTCCAGAACTGTGGTTTCTGCTTTAGTGCTGCCACTGTATTCCCAAGCATGAACTCTACCTTTTTATGTTTTTTTAATTCTGCCTGTTGTTTAATTCTGCTAACTTTACCAAGAAGCTCAGAAACCAAACAAATAACAAGTAATTGTTTGGGCAGAAGGTAGTAAATCTTGCTGACCCTAAGAATTCAGTGAAATAAAGAATGAACCTGAGTTATATTTTAGTCACAAGTTTTCCTGCTCTTAAGCTGAAATTTGACATTAACATTACAGACCTTGCAGAAGAAGCAGCAAGACACGAAGAATCTGGCTTCATTATCTAAACAAAGTGAGAGAGAAGCAAGAGAACTTGAGCAAAAAGTGGCTCAGATGAAGCATCAGCAATCCCAGATACAGAAGAGACTGTGTGAGGAGAGTGAAAAGAAGAAGCAACTGGAAGCAGAGCTTCAGCAGGACCAGCAACAAATAAAAGTAAGATTCTTCCTGTTTCCCTATGACAAAGATTAGGATTAATAATTTTTGCCCCTGCTTCCCCAATTAACTACACCATCAGGCTTTCCCAGATTTTCAATAATGATTTAATGAATTTTTGAAAAAATGCACCAAAGAAATTGTCTATAAACATTTTACATTACTCTCCATTTTGCCTTTCTCTTTCAGCCTTTTCTTTTTTTCATTTTATTACCTGATGTTTAGTTCTGCATTGCAATTTTATAAATAAATTTCGGGTCAGTATTTCAGATTATATCTTGTGGGGACTCTCATATGAAAAGTATTTGACTGACTGATGTAGGAAGAATGGTTCCTTTTGTTTGTTCACAGGAACTTCAACTTAAGATGGAGCAACAACAGAAGATCCTTAAACTTAAGGATAAAGAAATTGCTGCTTTTAAAAAGAAGAAAAATAACACAGTGGGAACTCCACAGAAACTACAGGTAGTTAATCTATTCCAAATATGTGTGACCTCTGAAATAAAAAAAAACCTTCTTCCTCCCTAGTCATCTTATTTTTTTTCTCTTTTTTTAAATCCTCCCCCTCATCCCCCTATAATTTGTCAAAAATACTGATTCAGAAACCTGTGAATTCAGTAGGTTTTGTTGTCTAGTATGTTTGAGGGTGACCTTGAGGGTGTTTTAAGTGTTCCATGGGTTGTACAGGCATTTTATTTTGTTTTAGTTTATACTCTGAAATAAATTACAGTAGTTTCTGGTTTTGGTTCTTGATAACAGCATTAAAAAAGTATGTATCCTATGCAGCAGTGCCACCTGCCTTATTTCAGATGTGGACACTAAAATATGAATTACCCTTAGTCTACCCAAAAGGTGAAAAGAAATTTTAAAAGTTAAATAAAGGAAACTTTTTAGCCTTAACAGGAATATATCCACATATAAATTGTGGCTTCAGAATAAATTTATAATGGACTATGCTTGCATGATCAGAGCTGTCAGTTACTGCCTTTTATTCTTTCAGCATCATTATTTCTTGTCACTTAGTGTTTATCCACAAAGAGCTGTTTTTGGGCAACTAAAATGCAGTAAGGTTGTGCTAGTTGAATTCTCTTGATACTATCTAAACCTCGTTGCTGTGCTTGGATAGATGACATCTATTTATATTAACTAGGTTTTCTTTAGAAAAGATACTGCATCTGATACAAGTTTCTTTATATGAGATGTAGCAATGTAACATTGCTGGGGCCCCTGTTAATTCACTCAAGTTTCTGTATTATTCTGAGTAAGGATTCTGTTGCAGAATTAATACTGACATTAGAAATGTTAATATCTTCTACAGTTTTATCAGTAATTCTGAAGAAAGGTGAAACATAATCATAATATTGTGACTAAAAATGTCTGGGCTAAGGCTCTCTGATCTCTCTTGAAACTTTAGAAATTAGAACAGCAGAAGAAGTGGTTGGATGAAGAAATGGAAAGAATTCTTCAACAGCACCAACAATTAGCAGAACTAGAAGAAGACTTAAAGAAAAGAGAAGCCATTGTAGCAAAAAAAGAAGCATTATTGCAAGAGAAAAGCCACCTGGAAATCAAGAAACTGAGATCTAGCCAGGTGATTAAAAAAACCCCCACGAAACTCACCTCAGTCATACAGCTAACTGAAAGACTGATGGTGGGGGAGGGAAGATTAAATAGCAGAGGAGGCTCAATGGACCTCCTGTGCCTATACTGCTGTGATGTAGGTATTATGTAGCTTGACCAATTGACATTTAAAATGTAAATAACAGAGACAATAATTTTTATTCACTTTTTCTCCACAAAATTGCAACAAAACAAAAACCAAAACAAAGCAATTCTGAACTGTGGAATTCTGTTATTGCAGAGCATTAAATGATATGATATCTATTATATATTATTTATGAATATGACTAAGTCCTTCTGCCATTTAGAGAACACAGCAGGGAATTTTTCTACTCTTTCAGTAGAAAGAGTGAATACAAAGTATCATTGTTATCTATAATGACTAGCACCTTTGATTTTTATTATGTAGAAAACTGCTCGTTAAGCGTTGTTGGGGGTTTTGTTGTTGTTGGTTTTTGGTTTTTGTTTTTTTTTTATGGTATCTGTCCACTAAAAGTAAATGAGGTCCCATCGCAAGAAACAAGCAACTTTTTCACTTCAGAATGTGACTATTTTTTTCTTACTGGAAGGGAATATCTCATTTTTATATCTGTGGTTGCTGTGGTGTTTTGTTTTTTTTTTTTAGGCTTTAAACAAAGATAGTATGAAATTGTCTACCCGCTTAAGTGTGCTGGATCAGGAGTTGTGTGATAAAAGTATGCAGCTTCAGGGCAGCACCAGTGAAGACAAGTCAGACATTTTGGAAAAAATTCAGGCTCTCCAAATGGAAAGGGATCAGCTGCTCAGAAGGAGAGATAGTATGGATGAGAAAATGAAAGATGGTAAAGTGTTGTCAACTGAAGTAAGTAAGCACTTCTGAGATAAATACAGGTTTTAGGTATTGTTTGATAATTAAGAATTCCAGTCAGAACCTAAAATGTCTCCAAATATCAGGTAAGTTAGAAATAAGGAACAGAAATTGGATACTTTTGTAAATAGAAATTTTACAATACTTTTATGATAGCACCAATTATGTACTGATGAATGAAGTTTAAGATCAGGGGAACATAAGTCAGATAGTGCCTTGCCAAACTCTATTGGCCTAAGAGTCCTATAATGAGAAGTAAGGGAACTGGGAGTTCATCAGTTTATCACAGGCAGGTATTTTAATGTCAGGATACAGAACAAGCAATGCATCTACATAGTGATGCCCTTTGATTTTTTTCATACAATCTTGTGAAAAAGCAAACTTTACCTGAAGGACTACATATTTTTTACAGTGAAAATAAGTCATATTACATGGATGGCCTATTACTTGGAGTTGATCAGTATCATCATGTTGAAGATAAAATAAATTCATATAAAATGTATAGATTACTTTTAGGTCTTGAGAAGCAATATGAAACTATGGCTGAGGTCATAATGTAGAAAGATCCCTCTTACTTACCTCACTCATTAAAACCTGCGGTGCTTCAGGCCAGGCATTTCTGCCACTTCCCTATACAAGTCATGGTCACCAAGATCCTTACCAACTGATTGATTAATTCATTAATCCAATAGAAAACTAGTACACCCAAAATTTTAAAAAATAATAGCAGAAGTCAAACTGTGGTGAGGGTGAGGGAAGCATAAAAAGAGAAACATGACTTCTAGTTTTGTGATGAGCCATTTGATCAACCTCGGTATTGTGGTAGGAGCGCTACAGCAGGAAGAGATAAGTGTTTTAGATTTGCACTTTACCTCTTATTTTCCCCCCTCCACTGTCTGTGCTACCACTAGTTCATCTTTCCATCAAGTTTTAGGTTCACTCTTGAAAATTAAAGTAAAGATGTCTTTAAAGATTAATTCTAAGCTTTTTGTTTTTAAAGATCTCCCTCATGTGTTTCTCTGTAGGAAGAACATATTCTTTTCCAGCTAGAAGAAGGAATTGAAGCCCTTGTAGCTGCAATTGATTACAAGAATGAAAGTATTCACAATCGTCAGCACTTGCTTAGGTCATCTTCTCAGAGTCTTTCACAGAGCAAGCATAATGTAATAGGGAAACTAGTTTCCCTGACTGCTGCCGAGCTCAGAGCTATCATCATCAGTTATTTCAACAAGGTTTGTTTATGGCTACTGAAAAATATTTTATCCCATTTTTATTACTATTCTAGATATTGACATGGTGGCAAGAAATAAAAATAAATTCAAGAAGCTTTTGGTAAATATATCTTCATGTTACATTAATCTACTATTAAATTATTTTTAATTTTTATGTTCACATAAATAGGATACTTGTGGGTGAAGTTTGTATATTTTGTTTTGATGTCATTAGCTAGAAAGGTGCTGCAAATCTGGAAATTACCTTACCCCTTTCCAGTGCACTGTGTTGCTAATTTACGGAGAAACAACATGTTTAAATAGTGGTATTGTATTCAAATTCTTCCTGATTGCAGGCTTTCAGAAAGCTTCATAAAGCTCAGGCTGCTATTCCTATTGTCTTTTTCCTAAATGCTTTGTTGGTTTAACAAAACCTGGCTTTTAGTGGGGGTGAAGGAAGCCACAAAATCAGCTTCTGAGAGATAAAGCTCCTCGAAGCTTCTACTATGTCCAGCAGAGCCAATCTCTGAAGGCTCTGACAATAGACATGTTGCTGGTCCAATTAGAGCAGTTGGTAACGCCTCTGTGATGACATATTTAAGATGGAAAAAGAACGCAGCGATTTTCTTTTCCGAGGGCGGGCGGTTGTGTAGCCACATGGCTGCTGCCGTCTCAGCGTTAGCCAGCAGTGATCACTGTGCCTGGCCGGCCACTTCTAGCCGCAGCGAGCTGTGCCTGCTTGGCCGCCTTTAGCCGGCCGTGCTGCGGGCAGTACTGCCCACTGCTGGCAGTAGGGCAGGGACGGCAGCAGCGGCCTCTCCTTCCAGGCGCCCCGCCAGAAGAGAGGCGCTGAACGGTGCCAGCACCGCGGTGGCCAGCGCTGCCCACGCGGCGGCAGCGGGAACCGCGGGGCCAGCTGCGAGGGGCATCGCGAGCATTTCCCCAATACAGAGCCCAGACGAGATCAACCTCTTAGCGCTGAAAAATCCTGTAGGGACTTTTCACTGCATAGAACTTGAGAACAAACGAACCTACGGACAACAAATTTCTTCTGAGTCAGAAAAAAAGTAGGTGAAGACACCTGAGGAGAACAGCATGGTTCTCTAGGGGTTAGTGAGAGGAAGGGAGAGGAGGTGCTCCAAACGTCAGAGCTGAGATTTTTCTGCAAGCCGTGGTGAGGGCTACAGTACAACAAACGATTTCCCCGTAATTCATTAAATGCATGGGGAGATGCAGAGATCCATTCACAGCCCATGAGATAAGGTGCTCATGCTGGAGTGACTGGATTACAGCTGAAAAGCTGTAATTTAGTGGGAAACTCGAACAGAGAGAGAAGATAGACAGCCCTTTCTTCCAAACTAGAACAGTTTATCCTTAAAAGACTACACCCCATGAACTGAATGACCCCCACAAAACAGTTTTGGGAAGACTGTTTTTGCCCGTGGGAGGGACTTGCGTTACAGCAGGTCGGGCGGTCCTGCTACTCGTGAAATTTACAACCACACTGGAAAAGTTCACAGAGAACTGTCTCCCGTGGGAAGGACCCCATGGCATAGCAAAAGAAACTCCTCCCCCTAATTGAACTGAAGAAAGATTTCAAGTGAAAAAACTGACCAATACTCTCACGCCCTGTCTCCCTTAGTTGTCAGTGGCAAGGAAGGAGGGGCTGGAGAGTGGGGAAAGGTGTTCTAAAGGTTCGATTTTAGTTCTCATTATCTTATTTTAATTCTGTTAATAAATTTTTCATTATACCTTTTAAATTTAAGCCTGTTTTGCACTTAAGAGTTCTTCCTCCTGGTCTGTATCTCTACTCATGAACCCTTTAGTTTTTCTTTACCCCTCCTCTGCTAAACTAGAGGAGGGGAAAATAAGGTTTTTTTTGAGTGCCTGGCTTCTAGCCAGTGTCAAACCACGACACCAGTATAAACTGATTTTGCATACACTCTCTGCAGTGTGTGCAGCTATGTGCTTAGGAATCACACTGACATCTAGAAAAACAAATGCATTATGACATGGTATCTTTGTGACCTTATGTGAATCTTCGGTAATTTTGTAAAAAAGTTGTCTGTGGGATGCAAGTTGAAGTTCTTCAGAAAGCAATGTTCTTTCAGTTTGAATTCTGCACAAGGTATTAAAAAAATCCACTAGTCCATGTGATCAAAATATATGCAGTTCAGTTCTGTAGCAGTACCAAGTCTATTTCCAGTATAAGCTTAATTACTTGTTGAGATCCAGTGCTTTTATATGTTTTAATCTATTAGGCTGAAGGATAAAAGGTTTTCTTAAAACTATTTGGTTAATCAAAATAAGTGTGTTTCTTTCTAAGATCGTTGGCTTACGTGAGTCTGAACGAAAATTACAAGTGCAGATTGAAGAACAGGAAATGAAGTCCATACACCAGAAAAACATGATGCGTGAATTAGAATCTGCGCTTGAACAGATCAAGTTGCAGTGTGACAGACAGCTGACTCACCAGCGCCAAGAACATGAGAAAAAAATACAGTTTATATTGAATAATTTCAAAGGTATTTTCTTCTTGAGCGGGGATTATACACCAAGTATTTTCTTTGGTCATTAACAGAGAAATACTGTATTCCAACTGACAAAAATGAATAAGGTTCAGAGATATATTTTGGCTGTCATTAATTCTATTGCTACGTAAGATGTCAAGGAACAGGTAAGTGGTGTTGGTATGAATGCAAAATCGAATTTTTTTAAAATAGTATCAGAACGATTGTATTTTCATATTGAATTTACTGATATTGAAAAGTCATAAGATACCAGTTCCGTTGATCTTGGTCTTTTAAGTACTGTTACAACTAAAAGGTTGGATTGGCACAGCTTTTTTGATCTTATTTCATGTTAATTAAAACATGCACATTGCAAGCAAAATGCCATTAAGATACTCTGTCTAGCTGGGCATCTTAATTTTTGACACAGATACTTGGTTCTTAAAGCAGTTTTATTTCTCCTAGAACAAAATAGTGAAGGTGTTGCAGAAACTCTGAAAGGGTATGAAGCAAAAATCCAGCAACTGGAAAAAGATTTATTTTTCTATAAGAAAACCAGCAGAGATCTGAAAAAGAAATTGAAGGGCCTTCTTGGAGAGTCATCTGAGTAATTAATGTCATCCACTAAATGTAAGCATATTACCTGATAATGTTTATGCAATTGTCAGTAGATAATTTGAAGAGTGGTGAACACATAGAAATATGTTGGATAGCTTTAAAAAAAAATCATATTTTTACTGAATTAACTGTTTTTCAGGAATATATTCTACCTCTACCCTGGTTTCAAGTGAGAGACATTTCTTTATAGCTGTAGCTGTAGCAGTGGTGTGCCAGTGGTTTAAATTCTTGTTCTGTTTTCTCTGGATTCTAACATAATTTCAGCATCTACAACCTCAAATTGTTATGGTTAAGACAAAGAAATTCTGATGTCTGAAAGCATCTGAATGATATTGTTATTCACAGCTTTGTTATATGCCATGCATTTGATTTCTTAAAAGTTTCTGGGAGACTGTCAGTGAAAAATGCCACACTTTCAGTTACTAACTTACTTTAGCTACTACTTACTCAAGCTGAAAGAGAGTATTTACACATCTGAAGAGGAAAAAGAAGTGGTCTCTATTGTCATTCTGTGCTTTGACATAAAAAAACCCTAACCAACCGAACAAACAAAAAACTACAACCGTTAGTATAAGTTTTTAATTGTTCCATGTCCTTCTTGCCAGAATCCAGATGTCCAACAGAGCTATTCCCGTGGAGGAGAAAGGAAGGTTCAGTTTCATCACTGTTTCTGTTGTCTCACACCTCTCAGTGCCACCACAGTACTTCACATGCACAATATAGCCTTCCTGGCCTGTTGGTGTTTCTGTTTAAGGCTCAGCAAGACTGGTTCTTCCTCTCAACGGATGCTTCTGTTTCTTTCCACTCAGTGCCATGCCTTCCTAGAGACATGCTGATCACATACCTCGACTCCCAGAGTGAATTAGGGCTCAGCCCCTCCCCTTTAGGCAAGATAATAAGCCTACACATTCATTACTATAAAGTACACTATCAACATGTGAACATGAATATTCTTGAGACTGGATTATAAATGAGCATAGGAAAGATTATTCTGTGTCTAATATACAAAGAAGCATGTAGTTTAGGATGTGTATCTATGTGGGGAAACACTTATCCTTGGCAAATTGTAGCAGTGGGAAGAAGGGAGAAGACCCCTGTGAGTTTCCAACCTTTTCCAATGCATATATTTGCAAGTTTTTTAAGAAATACTCTGCACTTAGTTATTTTTCTTTTTAGTACATTATGAAACGTGTTGCTATACAATGCAATAAAACCATAACTTGTTACTGAGCTTTAGAAATAATAAAATCCCTGTTTGTATATTGCAAATTTGTAGAATGTCTTGTGTTGTACTAGTGTAGTTGCTGTTTTTCAATATATGAATTATTTAATATTTGTCACGGTTCAGTTGTTTTTAGACTGCTTACTAGGATACATGACAAGTTAGAATGGTGAGTCTTATATGAACAGCACCTTCTCAGATGAGAGTAATGGCAAGTACCTCCGATGTTTTTGTAGATGGTGAAGTTTTTGAATAGAAAGGGCAAAAATGTGAGGTGCTGATAGCTTTCTACCATGTTCATGTTGCTGCTGTAAAACCATGTTGCCTACCTATGTCAGGCACTCAGAGAAGCTGTAACTTTTAGTTATTTATCTGCTGATAAATTTCATTTTAGATAACAGTGTTGGTGTTGTTATCCAGTCAAGAGGAAGCAGAAGTTGCTTCTGAAGAATTCAAGTGAAAACAGCTGTTAACAAAGTTCATGCCTTTACTAACTACAAGTAAAATTACTTTTTGAAAAATCAGAGAACTCTCAATCTGTCAGTCTGTTCAGTGTACTTGAAGCAATGAATAAAAATTGTAATAAAATAAAGTAATTCTATACCACATTACTAGATTTTGTTACAATGCCAATTTTTCGTGGAAGTTTTCTGGGTTTTGCTTTAGACACTACCTAGACAATGGTATCACAGACTGAAAGCAGGGAGAGAAGGCAATTTTCCTTAGCCATTGTGGTGAATAGCAGTACTGTGTGATTATTAACAAATATTTTCTTCCTTGTGGTAACTCAGATTTCCAATTTCAGTTGTATGTAATAAGAGAAAATACAACAAAGGATAGGTCTCCATTCTTGTTATACTGCAGCTTTAAAGGAGCCTCTCGTAAAACTGAGAAAATACTGATTTTCTGTAACTACTTCAGTATTGGACTGAATGTACAGAAATATTCACAACAATATGTAGCTCTTAAATGCAAGAAAATCTGAATAGAATTTAAGAAAATAAATAAGTTGGAAATAGGTTTTGAATAATGATAAGATTTGGATTCATGGAAGTGTTCAAGGTCAGGTTGAACAGGGCTTTGAGCACCTTGACCTAGTGAAAGATGTCCCTACCCGGCAATGAGACTGCCAAGACGGTCCCTTCTGACCCAAACCGTTCTGTTTCTGATTCTAAAATTTTATGATCTGTGTCTTGTTTATATCTACACGACTTCTGGCTGCAAAATGCATGTGGCAACATGTGCAACTACCACAGAAAAAGCTCTTTCCTGCCTGGTAGGTGTTAAGAAAAGTGCGTGTGTCATTCTCCGAAGCTAGCTTAGGAATAAACAATTCCTTTTGTACTACAAAGACAAAGCTCAAACATTTATTTTGTCCCATGTTAATTGTCACTGAATGCAATATAACTATAAAAATGCAGAACTGTTTGTGCAGCACTGAATGCGATACTAAATCCTGGGATCGATCTTAGTGATAGTTGCTGAGCTGAACATTACAGAATATTAAACTATGAGTTAGGAGCTGGCTGATTAGAAGCAGATTAGCAAACATCTATCAGTTACCTGGGAAACAAGCAGAGAACATGGAAGTTGGAGGGAAAGAAACAGAGAAGAGACCAAAGAGTTGACAAAGCAAAATACCTGTAAGTCAAAAGAAGACCTTTTTTTCCCCACACATTGTAGCACTGATCCATTTCCAAAGCAAAGTATGTGTGAAGAGAGCACTTCACTTTGATCAGCAGGAAAGTGGGACAAAAGTCTGTATTAATAAAGGTACCATGAATCTATAATGCTGTTATAACTTATTACTGACTTTGGAAAACTAGTACCATGAACATGCTAAAAGTGAAGTAAGACTTTTCAAAGAAATGTGAGAGTGTAACTAACAGTCCATGTTTATTCAGATTCCACAATAATGTGGAAAGCCTTATTGTAGATTCACCATTTTTTTGCCCTACATTTGTTTGTTTGTTTTCTGGCCAACCCTTTGAAAATAATTGTCAAATATATTTTCAGGATCATACTCATGCCACTGTTCACAACTGTGGACCCTGTGACCACACAGGATAAAGTGTGCATAATTATATCCTGACAGATAGAACACTACTGGGTGGAATGAAGTAATCTGTTTTGTTACCAGTCTGATTCAAACTAAACCCCCCTCATTTGGAGAGGTGGTATGTGTTTTCATTATCTGCTGTGCCACAGAAAATATTTTCCAAGGGTTTACAAGACCAAGACTTTTATCTAATCAAATCAGCAGTGCCCATAACTTGGAAATGTGACTTCTTTTCCAACATGTTTGTATTTGTAAGCAATTTTGAATTAGGAAATCCAGGATATTTATCTTTTCAGAAAAACTAATTAGTCTGTTTCAAGGTACAATTAAATTGCTAGATTATTTTTAGAGAGAGTATTTTGATTATTCTATATTATAAAATAGAAGCCAAAATCCAAAAGACTGATTACCTTCTATTCTATAAATTTGTCTTCCCTTCAGTTTTAATTTGTCTACCTATCCCTATTGGACAGATTTAGTTTGATGTTCTTTTTCTTTCATGACATTTAGTTAAAGCTTTGCCCACTTCCTGCCCTGTCATCCCCCACTGTAGGACTAACCTGTGTTGTTTCTTGTGCTATTGAGTTTGACATACTTAAAATTTACTTCGTATTATGCTTGCTGATTAACAGGAGTTCTATTTAAATAAAAACAAAATTGGATTCCAGAAGTCCCTGTTGATGCCATCATAAAAAATTACATAAAAAACAGTATTTAAGTGTTAAACAAACATATTTCTAACTTGGGCAATGTTAATACAGTTCTAACTCAACACAACTCCTTTTCCTGTTCACCACTTGCTGTATTAGCCTGTCTAGTATAGAATTAGATTATAGAATCTATCCAGTATAAATTACATAGAAATTCTTCAATCAGCTGATTTTTTTCTCTTCTATGTTGTTCTTCCTCTTAAATTCTTTCCTGGAAAAAAAAAATTGTATTTTCTCATATCTAGTTCCTTTTACATTTATAATAACTGAATGTTCACAAAGACAAAGCTTTCTTTTGTAGCTGTTGCAGTCTGTTTTAGGAAGGATACTCCTTGTATGCTTTCTTTGGAAAATTGAGCAATTGTTTCAGTATTATTTTCTCACAATAAGTCACTTTAGAATGTGACTGTATGTAAATTGGCAATAGACAGCTCTGCTATTCTTTTGATTTCCTGTACAAATTCCTGTTCAACAATATTTTGTATCTGTTCTAGTTACTTTGAAATAAGTTGTAAATTGTGTCACAACAAAATAAAACCTTTCTTTTTCAAAAAGGTTAATTAAAAAAATCAAACTCTCATAACTAAGGCTGAGGTGTGAAAAAATAAAGATTAAGAGCAAAAGGCTCTCATTTACTGAACATTAAAAGAGTTTAGACTGCATAGATTTGGTGATACCTTTAAATAGGCAGTTAAAGTTCTGAAATGAGAGGAACTTTCCCAATAAAACAAAAAGTTCCACATAACAGAGATAAAGGCCTGTTGGCAAGACCAAAGCACAATATACATGAAGAGAGGGGCTGGAGAAAAGAATTCTGGGATGGATATGACTAAAGACAACTACAAAACTTTAAATATTATTTTTGTGAATCAAACTATCAAAAAATAAATCAGGTTATGGCGAAAGTTACAGAATACAATTGGAAAGCACCTGCTAATGGATCAGGATAATGAAAGGGATGATTCTTTTTCCTAGACTTTTGAATGGGTGATTCATTGTAAGAACTAGAAAAACAATCACATAGAAAAAGAAATCCCACTGAAAGTGAGGCAAGATGATTTAATTTATTTAAATTATTGAAGACCTGACAAGGATGCTGCCTTCTGTTTGAGACCCAACAAGGGCATGTGCTTGAGATTTGGCATACTAAAGGCAGAGAATCCACACAGTGAGCCCCCTGTCCAAAGCAGGAGATAATTGCCATCTATCCAGTTATGCTTTAGCATGACGCTTTTTATAATTTAACCCCTTTTTGTTCTGGCAAATCAGGAATGGAAGAAATATATAGAAAATCTTATTAACGGCACATTTAAATAGAAGTCTATACTCTTCCCTTTTACATAAAAAAATATATCACAGGTGTTTCTATCATGTTTTGGTTTGAATATTCAGAAATATGAGGAATGTTATGCACCATTTACAGCAGAACTTTGCAGATACTGTATGTAAGTTTTACTGTCATTAGACCACCTGAGGCTTCATCTAAATTCAAGATTGTGTCATTAATGTCAGGTAAAACATTAAACACAATTCAGTCAAACTGGTTCAGAACCTTTTGCTTATTCTTGATTTGATTTAACTTGATGTAAGCCACTACTTTCACTTTGATTCAAAACACTGTCTGGTCACTGCATGTCCATTTTCAGTTTGTTTGTTTGAAGCCAATTTAGATGGCTTTGCATTGATTACATCAACTAACTGTGGAAAAAAAAAATACCAAATTGATGGTCAAATTTGGTAATTAAGCTGAATTTCTGCAGTAAACACCAGCAACCATAGGTGAGGAAAATGAAGTGGTATAAAAATTAAGTTGGTCTGACTAATAAACATGCTGAATTCTGTTCTTTAATATCTGCAATTAATGAAGAAAAGTTGCACATGTGGTTTTAGAAAGGAGAAATAAAAGCACAGGTGGAAGAAAGTGGGAAATAAAAGGAAAAGAAAGAGGAAAGAAAGAAGGGAAAGAACTCAAAATTCTTTGCTGTATTGTTTTCATTTTTCATGCACTATTTATAAGCTTTGTTCTCAACTATTTGACTGAGAACCCATATGCATGTCGTTCTGGTTTAGGGTATTTTCCCTATATTATGGACCTTTTCAGTTCTGGCAAATGAGATCCCATATTCCTGTTATCTGCACCAAAACTAACATGAAGATAAAAGCATTGTAAAAGTTCCCTGCTTGCTTAAAAACTTTCAAGAACTTCCAAGCTATTTTCTATAAATTTTTAGTATCCTTGCCACTTACAATAAATATACTTCAGCAAAAAACACAAATGATTATTCCTCTAACTAGTAAACTTCTACTAGCTATATAACCAGGTAGAAGTTGTGCTACTCTGGTACAAAGTCTTCTCATGTAATGATACAGTCAGAATGAGTTATAGCTATAAACTGTGAACAGCCTGCAATGAGGAGTATCTCCTTGCTTTTTGATCTAATTTCTACCTGAAATCACTGCTTGATTGCAGTGCAGAATGGTACTTACTGTATGTTGTCCCTCACTCTGCCAGTCAACAAGAGAATGTGGCACAGGCACATCCAAGTGTTCTGCTGCAACAGAAGTCAACGCCTTGTAGCGTCACAACCAACGGGCAAAAGGGACATGTGTCACCAAGAAAGGCTTAATACTTGAATATGCCTGGAATAATTCCTACCTGCAACAAACAAAAGCTCTAGAACAGGCAAAACCTGGAATTCCCTTCAGCCAATCATTGGTATTCCTATTTTAAGGTCTCTTAGCAGGTCTTCAGTTCCTTTAATAAAAATGTTAAGGGTTTTGGAGCCTACCACACTGTATTTTAGTAGTGCTGTGGGAAACATATGTTGTCATCTAAGCAAAAAAGGACATTTGATTCTACAGTTCAAAGCCACATATGTATTTTACACCAAAACAGGGATAGACATCCTGAGTTTCCTGAGAGGCAGGAGTATTTGGGGAGAATGCCTAATTTGATAATGCAAATTTAATTTGTGTATGAGAGTTTTTTTTTTTTTGGTCCAAGTTTGAAAAAGATGTGATTTCCAGCTATGAAACTTTACCTTAGGAATACTTTTAAAATAGTAAATGTCAAGTATTTATTACTCTTTAGCTGGGGTCAAGTAACTTAAAAAGCAACAGGTATTGAATTATTTCATAGATGTAGGCTCACAAACAATGTCAAGTTGGTTTTATGCATCTTCCAAAACCAAACCGCTGCATCTCACTACAAGTCTTTCTTTGTAACACCTCCTGTCTTATGGACTGGAGCTCCAGAAAAACCACAGTTGCATGGCCAACACCTGCACTCCCAGATCCTAGTTGGGAAACTTCTGGTGACCTTTTCCATGGATTTACTTAAAACCCAAAACATGTATCCCTTGCATCTGACAATAAATATTAAGCTTTCCCATGGCTTCTGCTGCCTGTGGGGGTGGAAGGTCTTAGCACAGCAGGTGAGGGGCTGTTGCAACTGTGTGGTTTATGTCACTCAACAAAATCACCACCAAAGACATCAGCAAAAGCAGATGTGAGTGACCACAAAAAGTGCTATGACAATGTCCCTGGGGAGCCTGCTCCAGGGCCAGACCAGCCTCTGGGCAAAAAAACCTTTTCCTAATATCCACCCTAAACCTCCCTGACATGACTTCAGGCCATTCCCTTGGATCCTGTCACAGTGAAAGTGTGATAAAGTTTGTTGACAAGGCTTCGTCTAATACTTATAATACACCTTAGCATCAATAATGGTGTACCCCTAAAATAAGTACCACTTCTAACCACCTTAACTAAGCGGCTCAAGCACACAGAGGAAAATGACTAAAAACTAAAATCACAGAATAACAGAATTGTAAGGGTTGGAAGAGACCTCTGAAGATCATCATTCAGTCCAAGCCCTCTGCCAAGGCACCATCACCTGGAGCAGTTACACAGGAACGTGTCCAGACGGGTTTTGAATGTCTCCAGAGAGGGAGAGTGCATGACCTTCCCGGGCAGCCTGTTCCAGTGCTCTGCCACCCTCGGTGTAAAGTTCTCCCCATGTTCAAGTGGAATTTCCCGTGTTTTAGTTTATGGCCATTGCTCCTCGATCTGTCACTGCGCACTACTGAAGAGTCTGGCACCATCCTCTTGGCACCCACGTCTGAGATATTTTTATGTATTGATGAATCCCCCTCACTCTTCTCCAGATAAACAGGCCCAGCTCCTGCAGTCTCTCCTCATACGAGAGACGCTCCAAACCCGAAAATGTCTTTCTGACTCTCTGCTGGACCCTTTCCAGTAGCTCCTTGACTGTCTCGTCTCTCTCCTTTCGTACTGAGGAGCCGAGAGCTGGACACGGACGCGTCCCCATGAAGCGATGTCCGGGAGGCTGGAGCCGGCCCCAGGGCAGGGACGTCACAGCCCCGACCAGCAAAGGCCAAATGCGACGAGGGCCCGCCTGCGTCACGCGGCTCGGGGCGAGGCCCCGCGGGCACGCGCAGCCCCGCGGGGCGCGCGCGCCCGGCCCGCGCGCACGGGCGGTGCCCCTTTCTAGTAACTTCCCCGTTGCGCTGCGTCATCACGGCGCGCGGCGGCCGGGCCGGGCCGTTTCCGGTGTCGCGGGCGCGCGGTGAGCGCTCGGCTGGAGCCGCCGGGAGCCGCCGGCCAGGCCCCTGTCCTGTCCTGTCCTGTCCTGTACGGTCCTGTCCTATCCTATCCTGTACGGCCCTGCCCTGCCTCGCCCTGTCCCGCCTCACCCCGCCCTCGCACACGGCAATGTCGGACAGAGCGGAGGGGCCCGCGGGGGGCTCCCCTGGCTCCCCTACCTCCCCTACCTGCGACTCTGCCGGTGCCTCCGAGCCGCGGATCATCAAAGTCACGGTGAAGACTCCCAAGGAGAAGGAGGAGTTCGCCGTTTCCGAGACCAGCAGCATCCGGCAGGTGAGGGGTGGTGGAGCAGGCTGAGGGGGCCGGCGGGGCCACGTTGGGGCTGTGGCGGAGCGGTGTGCCGCCCGGGAGGGGAGCGCCGGCCCGCGGCTCCCGCCTCCGGCAGCGCGGAGCGAGGGCCCGTCCCGGTGACAAAGCAGCTTCTGCTCGCCCGGGTCGCGCCGGGCGCTGTTGGGCGAGCACTAGCACCGATCCCGGCCCAGGAGCTGCTAGCCGTCTGAGGGTAGCGGGGGTGGTGGAGAAGCAAACGTGCCGCCTCGTACCGTCCTCACCGACTTCTCTCTCTGTTGCACTGCAGAGGCCCAGCTCGGAAGGTGGATGTAGCTCATTCGTGAAGTCATTGAGCCATAGAATGGTTTGGTTTGGAAGCAGACGTTTAAAATCTTTCAGTTCCAGCTCCCCTGTTGTAGGCAGGGACACCTTTCACCCAGACTGTGTTGCTCAAAGCCCCATCCAACCTGGCCTTGAACACTCCCAGGAATGGGCCATCCGCAGCTTCTCTGGGCAGCCTGTTCCAGAGCCTCACCACCTCCACGCCACAATTAGGCCACCTCAAAGCCTTCTCTTTTCTCATTTTCTAGCTGTGAATTGTCCTGTCAAGCTGTATGGTGGTAGTTGTCTCGCTGACTGGCTAATGTGACTGTAGAAAACATATGCAGTCACTTGTATCTCTGTATTTCCAGTGGTTATTTTGATCTAACACTGTCTTTAAAAACAGCAAGTAGGCTTTCAACTTCAGGAAGTCATAGCCTTGTATGTGTTTGTAAAATCTGCAGTCTCCTGTACTTAAATGTGCAAGTTATGGATATGGTACTTAGCATGGCACTACAGTCCAATAACCAAGTTATTAGGGGGTTTGTGCCTTCATGTGAAAGTCTATGCCCCAAGTGCTTCTGTCTCAAGCTAGTGACACCTGCTGATTCATCGACACTGTTTCCTATGAGTCTTCTGGTTTTGTGAAAGATTTGCTGTGCAAGTATTGGCTACAACTTTATTTATTTAAATTAGAAAGCAACAAATCATAGAAAAGATGCTATCAAAATGTAAATTGCAGAGTCTTCTGCTTGTAAAGGGTGTGGACATTACTAGATTCAGAACTTCTTTCATTTTCCATAGGATTTCCCAGTTTTCTCCTTGAAATGGCTCTAAATGTGGTAACTTCGTGCTATTCCACATTTTTTTTTGTGTCTTTAGTATTGCAAGACCTCATCAAAAAAAGATTACATGTCTGAAAGCATCACTAATGTCTAGATACAGAACTTGACATCAGTCCTTAAGTGTGAGCTGAAGGACACTGGTTAATAGAAGAGGATACAAAAGATGAAGTAAAGGCTCTGAAATTTCAAGTGTAGTGCTAGCACTTCAGCTTGACTGTGAGACTTTTGTTTCACCTACTTATTGTGAATAGAGAAAATGCTAATATTTATTTAATTTTTTGTCCTTACGTCTAATCTAGATTCAGTTTGGTTTTGTGGTTTTTTTTTTTTTTCTTTTATACATCAGCATTCAGGCTAGAAGTGTCTCAGACCTGAGTTTCACTGAGGTTTTCTCCAGCTGCCAATGCATTGAAGCTGCTCTCTTGTCTTCTCTAGTCTTTTGGCAGCTGCGTTGTTGTGTGCTGTGAGCTACTCTCTCTGCAAGGTTGATCTAGGCATTTCTCTCAAAAGTGAAATGACTGTGTTTGCTTTTTAATGTTGTCCACTGCTTTCCCAGCAATCTCAGTCTGAAAGGGGTGCTTTTCACTTCTCTGTTCTCTATAGATTTGTGAGCAGCATCAATGCAGTTTTTGTAAAAGTCTTTGCAGTTTTGGGGCTTTTGTTTTGTTAGGATATTTCAAAAGAGAGATTCATAAACTGAATCTAACCTGAGGATTATGTTGGTTCTGACAAGCAGTCAGCTAGTTTGGGTCCTTTCAAAATGATAAATAGATTTACTTTAACCGTGAATTTTGTAATATATTTGACTTTAACAGATTTGTTTCAGAATATTGATGGAGCTGCCAAGTTTTCAAATAAACAGTTGTCATAAACTGAAATAGTTGTACAACCTATCAAAAGCATGAATTTTTACTGAAAACAGTCATCCAAGTTTAGGGAATTAACAGGGGACACAGCTTCAGATGTATTTGTTGTCTACAGATATCTTAAACTCTGAGTATAGTCTCTCTTGGAATTGTTAAAATATTAGATCTGCAGTTATAATTTAATTCATGTGAAGTAAGATTGACCTGCTGGGCTGGCCATTGAATTGAAGTCTCAAGCAGTGTAATAGCACTAAAAAATGCACTGTCCCTGTAGTGTGACTAATATTGGCATTTTCTCTAAAATTGCAAAAATGAGCTGTTGATAATAGGCATCAACAGATGTAATGTTTTTAGAGCCAGCCTTGAAAATAGGTTAATCTCCAATACCAGGCAAGTTGCACATCTGTTCAAATGCATCCAGGATCAGCAAGTTTGTGCAGTTGAGATAGGTAGGCCAGTAACTCGTAGACTGAAAAAAAACCCAACAAAAAACAGCCCAGCAGAAGAAACTCCCTCAGTATATTTCTGTGGCTAACATTAGAACTTAAAGAATTGAGTTATTTCTTTACAGCCATTTCAGAATATTGGTAGAGCATGAACCTAAATTTTCTAGGTTCATCAGGGCCAAATTTAGGGCTAAAAAAAAATATATTTTATGTTACTCTATTATTGCAAACCAGGTCTGGAACTTTTCTGTCAAGATTTTTTCCTGTATTGGAAGACTTCAGCAGAGTAGATTAGTTGCTGTGTTCCTGTATTGTGCAGCTAGAACACTGAGTATGCAGGTTGGTATTGAAAAGAAACTAAATACAAAGCCAGTCTGAAAGGTCAGTTGATTGCAATTGCTCTCTATCTTTTATTCTCTGAAAACTGTTTGATTGTGCTGAGCACAATTTGGTTCAGACCAAATATTTGCATTCTTGACTGGGTATGATACTGGTCTTGCTCAGAGCAGAGACTTAATGAATACATGGTGGGTAGAAGAAAAATAACTATAGACTTGTTGACTTTAGCTGGCAGTGGTGATACTCTGGCTCACTGAAACTGTTTGTCTCTTGTTGTGTGGTTTTTTTCCTTCAGATTATTTTCTGAAGTTCGTGGCAATGCAGTCTTTGCTATTTCTTGCTTAGCAGAGTTGTCTTAATGTGTTTGGTAAAGCCTCTATACAGAGAAGGAGTGTGCTCATTTTAGGAGCGACTTATGCCTTCATATTTTAGTGAATTGTTTGAGTGTTCAGATGTTGGAACCATTTACGTGGAAAAACAGTTTTTTACCTTCATCATTTAGAATGACAGAGTTTTAGAAGAGTTGAAGCGTGCTGTTACTTCTTGGTACTGTTTTGGTGCCCTGGTTTTTTTAAGTATTTGAAGTATTCATGAGTTTATTATAATTGGTCCAGACTTACAGTCTGCGTGTGTGTAGCACACTGAAAGATACTGAGTTGTCCATTCTGTGAGCATGGCAAATCTGAAGCAGAGTAACATGCCTAGCTATGTGGTATTAACTGCTGCACCAACAAACAGTGGATACAGTAAATCCTGCTAATAATTTCAGAAACTTGAAGTTCTTGGAAAGAATGATTGCCAGTCCTTGGATTATATGAAAATTTTGAAGCAATGTCCATCAAGAAGAGTTAATGAAATTGAGTTTATTAATGCTATTAATTGAGTTATTAATGAATTTAAGTTCCACAGAAAATAGATTAGATCATTTTGCAGATTTAGTTTTTTTTTTTCCTCCTTTTTTATTTAGCTTCAACCTTTAAATAGAATATCTCTTCAGTATGGAATACGGTTTTCATTAACAGCATATTTAACAGCTTCTAGTGTGTTTTTTAAAGTAGGTGAATACAAATGTACTTTCTGCACTAGACTAAATTACAGATAAAACCCCTGAGCTACTTAAAATTAAGGGTAAATGTATACATTGTGTTGAGACTGATTTTTGTCAAGTGGAAAGCTTCTAAATTTTTTTATTAAATTTTCAGTACAATTTATGGTTGAAACTTTAAATCCGTAAATCCACGCTTTCATTTTTGTGCCTGGTTCTGTCAATCGCAAATTGGTAGTCTTCTGCTTTATAAAGATCACACAGGTGTAAATGTTAAGTTGTTCAAGCTTTGGGTAATTTGGTAGTGGAGCATCTTTCCTGGCTTACGTATGCTTTTAAAGTTTTATGTAATGTTTTACTTTTTAAGGAACTTCACTTTATAAGAACGGTTCTTTTAACATGATCCAGTTCTGTTTCACTGTTTTTCTGTAATCCAGGGATTACTGAATGGTACAAACAAAATAGGTTGAAACTATATAATGGAGTCCAATCTGTTCTTTGTTTCCAGGATTGTGATTCAGGTTTCTGTTGTTTTTCAGGTATCTCAAGACACTTGAATACATGAAACATTTAGTGTTAGCTTTTCTATTGTCTGGTGTCTCAGTGCACTGTGACATATCTGTATGATTGTTCATGGAGTCTGCCTCTTGACATACTCTGATTATACATGTTTCTTAACCTTGGGTTTTTCCCCCTCATTTTGTGATATCAAAATTGTTTTAGAGCAATGGTAGGTGGTTATGTGATAGAAGAACCTTAAAAAATAAAAGTATATTGACTTTCTTGAATATTGGCTTAGTTAGATGTAACTCAAAGGTATCAGTTATATGACCATGGTACTCGAAAAGTGTTTTCTGATAAACAGCTGGCAGAGAGAGTAAAATAAGAAAATCTATTTAAGTAGTATGTGAAATGTCTTTTGTATAGATACTTTTCTGCATAAATGTAAGACATTAATTTTTGTTTTTTAAAAATACTTTTAAAAATGTTATTTATGTCAAATAGGGTCTGCATTTGTCCTGTGAGTTTGTTTTGCTAAAAATCCCTCACCCTCAATCAGACATGTCACACAGTTTTAAAATATTGCCCAGATATTTTACAGATCAAAATTGCCAACAGCATATAAAACCTTAATGAATAATTAGCTATGATAAAAGTGTCATGTAAAGAGTTTTAAAATCAATCAATATTTCAATCTAGTGACTATAAACTTTGTCTCTGTAAAAGAGGTCATTGTCTGGGAGTGAAGTTAGGATAAAATCTTAAGAATTTGTAATAAATGGTGACATGGTGTTCTGTCTTTGACTGGAATAGAGTTAATTTTCCTCTTAGTAGTTGATATGGTGCTGTGTTTCATATTAAGTACAAGAATAATCTTGGTAACACACTGATTTTGACTCTTTGGCTAAACAGTGCTGTTGTTTTTTAGGACTGTTACTCTCTTAACTCGATGGTCCCACTGAGACTTTCCAAACCATACTGCCACTTCATCTCTCTGCCGCGTTTTCCCCTCCCTGTCCCCCATGAGCCAGTGCTTTATTTGTTTGTTAAATAATGTTGAATGTTGAATAAATTAGTTCAGAGTTGTATAATACAGTTGAGAGTTTTCAAGATAAAAATGTTGAAGCATTTTCCCTTTTTTCACAGCACAAAAATGTCAGTGGGTTGAGTTGAATCTTAGTGTCCTGTAACTTACAAAGCTTTTTTCTCTTTTCACCCTTCTTGAGTTGTCAGTCAAGCCAAGGCATGCTGGAGAGGAGAGTTGGAAGCACAAAAGGTCAAGATCACAGGTTGAGATAAGAACAATTTACTGGAAACAGCAGTGAGATAAGAAAACAAATATTAACGGCAACAATACTAATGACAGAGGGTGCAAGAAAATCAAAATCAATGATTCACACAGAAAAAATTCTTGATAACAGATAATATGGGACATCTCCCTCCACCATGTTTTCTTGACCAGAAGGAACCCCTTCTCCCTGGAAGAGATTCCATTTCCCCAGCTGCTATCAATGACAAGAGGTGGTATAGAATAACCTCTGGGTCCTGGCTATGCCCCTCCTGGCTTTGCAAAAATTAACCCTGTCCTGGCCTGCTCATTCTAAATGGAGTTTTCGATTTGTGTTGCTTTGCCAGTGATCAGGTACATAATGAACAGGGAGAGAGTAGGTTGCCAAGTGCTTTTATGCAGAAGCATTGCTTCTCCAAAGGCTTGAAGAAGTGTAGTGGCTTGCTGAAGAACCCCCTGAAGGAATAGAAATGGCTAGAACTTGAGCCCTTTACACTACTCTATGCTGATGCAGTGTACCCTTTATGGGCTGCTAGCCTTTTAAGCTCATCAAGAATCTGACTTTGTGTTTTGAAATGTGGGTTTTTTTGAGAGTTTGATTTTGTTGCAGACATCTGAGGAAATAATTTTTTTGTGAAGCTAGCATGGGTCATTGGCAAAGCCACTGTAAGATAGTAACTCCATTGAGACTTGAAAGCCAGAGTACTCTTATATAGGAGCCTTATTTTGTGTGTTTTTTCTAGATGTGCTTTATCTGTTCTCGGCCAAAGTGTTTATTGAAATAACGAATTTTTGTCTTCCTTCCTGTATAGTGTCCTAGAGTTGTGCCATGAAACCCTGTTTTTACTGACACACTTTTAGTCAGTCATAAGATGACCAGGTCATGATTCATCACAAAAGGAAACCACAGCTATCAGCTGTGGCCATGAGTGTGTTTGGTTCCTTACTGCTTGGGTCAAGATGACCTGTAACCATTAATTCTGTTGTATAAAAGAAAGCTGGAATTCATCAAAGTTTGCTTCTGAGACTGCTCAGTGTGGGTGTAAGACAGACTGCAATTCAGTCAATATGCTTAACTGTGTATGTTGTTAGGAAATACAATTTAAATATTATGGTGCGTTTTGAAACAGCAATGCCAAACAAGGTAGTGATGTTTCAAAATCTTTCTTTGTAGTAGAACTTTTGAGGGACTGCTGGGAATGAAAACTGCTGTTCAGCCTTCAGCAACCTTACTATTTTTTACAGTCATCTAGATAAAATTGTAGCTTAATATTTTTGAAATAGTTGCATTTTTAGGGGCCTGTTTTCTGTTAATTTCAGTGGGACTTGGATGTTAACCTCTTCCAGGTTGTTACTGTAATTTAATTTTTAAATATGACTTACTAAGCTGAGATTGGGAGAATTTGGGAAAGTTTTTTTAAATTTACTTATTTTCTTCTTTTTATTACTTTTTCACAACACTTTGTCTTGTGAGTGGATACTAAGATTATTACAGTTGCTGGTTTTGATGACATAAAATGAGTCATCAGAAGCTTTTGAATTATTATGTATGGTATATATGTCAACCTTGAATCAACTCACTCTGGTTAAGAATGCTTTTTACTTTTCTCCCTCAGAAATCAAGGCCTCTGTCTTGACATTAGTCCATTGTTTTAGTTTGATTCCCACTGTGTGTTTTTCTCCACATATTTTTCTAATATTCATAAAAAATTAACATGATTTTATGTTATTTTTACTGTATTCAGTTACTAGAAGAGTACAGTGAAGTAGTTTCCTTGAATACACTAAGTGTCAAGTATGTTGAAATGTTATTTTCACAACTTTGAGTCCTTTCTTATGCCCAGATATGACTGAACACCTTTGTAACACTACAAGGCATAGTATAACAATGAAAAAAACCCTTGTATTTTAGAGCAATAAAGCAAATGAGCTGATATTGTTGGTTGGATTGTTACATGATAATTGAAAGGATGAGTCACTGGAGTAGGAGAATTGGGCAGAAGTGCTCATCATTTCCAGCCAGTAACTCTGAACACCTTCTGCTTTTGGTATTCCCAGTGGATGAAGTGTTTTAATTGTAATTTACTGATACTGTTATTTGGTTATGTTGTGCAAACTGAAGACCTAAACAACAGCAAAATGAATTTTTTTAGAACTGCTTGAATATGCATTAATTTCCATCATCATAACCTGCCATGGTTTAAACCCAGCCAGCAATTATCATGCAACTGCTTCCTCATTTCTCTCCTGCCTAATGAAATGGGGAAGAGAATTAGAAGAAAAAAGTAAAACTCTTGAATTAATATAAGAACAGTTTAATGTTTAAAACAACAATGATAATAATAATAACAACAACAAGGATAGTAGTGAATGAGAGGGAGAGAAGAGTAAAATGGAAGAGAAACAAATGGTACACAGTACAGTGGCTCAACACCACTGTCCAATCCCCAGCCTGTTCCCTTTACTGGCAAGTGCTCCAGCTACACTCCCCAAGTTGATGAAAGCAGGGATTGGGAGAATGAAGAACTATCCTCTGTAGAAGATCAGATTCAAGACCCATGGGATCTGGTTAGATACATCCATGGCCTTGCGCAAGCTGGGCGAGGAAATAGCTAAGCACTAGCCATTGTGTTTGAGAAGTTGTGGCTGTTTCCCATGGAAGTTCCCTCAGACTCAAGAAGGTGAAACAGAACATCTGTATATTTTTGGGAAGGGAAATTCAGGGGAACTATTGGCTGGTCAGTCTTACCTTGGTGCCTGGCAGGATAATGGAACAGAACCTCCTGGAAATGATGCTAAGGAACATGGAAGGTTAGGAGAAGATTGGTGAGAGTCAATACTGCTTCACTAAGGACAAAATTGATGGTTGGTGGTGGTGGGGTTGCAATGGTGGTGGATTAGGAAAAAGTGAGTGTTGTCATCTGCCTGCACATATGTAGAGTGTTGGACACTGCCACATGACTTATCTGTAAACTGGAGAGACATGTTTTTGTCAAATGGACTACTTAGTGAGTAACAAATTTAAAAGGTTGTGGTGAATAGCTCATTGTATAAGTGGAAACCAGTGACAAGTAGTGTCCTCGGGGATCAGTACACGGATAAGCACTGTTTAACATCTTTGTCAGTAACAGACAGTGGGGTTGAGTGCATCCCAAGAACCTGTGCCTGTCAGTGTGGTGTGAATGAGGTGCTCATGTCAACCTCATGAAGTTCAGCAAAACCAAGTGCAGGGTCCTACACTTGTTTTGGACAATCCCAAATATAAATACAGGCAGGGTGGATTGAGAGCAGCCTTGAGGAGAAGGACTTGGGAGTACTGGTGGATGAGCAGCTGGACATGACCCAGCAGTGTTCTCATAGCCCAGAAAGTTGACTGTATCCCAGGCTGCATCCGAAAGCAGCATGGCCAGCAGGGCAACAAGGGATATTCTGCCCCTCTGCTGTGTTCTGGTGAGACTTCACCTGGAGTGCTGCATCCTGCTCTGAGGACCCCAGCACAGAAAGACATAGACCGATTGAAGTGAGCCGGGAGGAGGCCACCAAGACAATCAGAGGGCTGGAGCACATGTGCTGTGAAAACAGGCTTGAGAGACTTTTGTTCATCCTGGAGAAGAGAAGGCTCCAGGGAGACCATAGAGCAGCCTTTCAGTGGCCAGAAGAGACATACATGAAAGATGGTGAGAGACTTTTTACCAGGGCATAGAGTGATGATATGGGGATAATGACTTTGCCTCTTTCATATCAGGAAGAAATTCTTTACTGTGATGACACTGGTACAGGTTACCAGAGAAGCTGTGGATGCCCCATCACAGGAAGCATTCAAAGCCAGACTGGATCTAATGAAAGGTGTCCCTGCCCTTGGCAGAGGAGTTGGAGCTAGATGATCTTTACATTCCTTTTCAGCAGTGTTTTTAGGATTCTATTTTCCGTGTGTGCAGAGGATTCTCTTTCTCAAGAAAAAAAAAAAAAAAAGAAAAAAAAAGTGTGAAGCTAATCTGTTATTTAAGGTGTTTTTTACAGTTAACACTTAGCAAGCAGCCTCTTTTGTAAGAAGTCTTGTATGGTAATGACTTCCTGATGAAATGAAAAATGTGTTTATTCACTGTGTCCTGGGCTGCAACTGCATTTCATGTAGCTGTGTCATGCATTAAATGAGAAAAGCAGAGCCACCTAAGGTACAAGTTTTGTCTGTGTGGAAAGGAGTGCTGCTTTTGACACATGGAAGGAAGGCAGCAAAAATACATCTAAGGAGAGACTATACTCAGTTCCAGCAAAAGTCTAGACAGATTTTTCCTCTTTGTGACATTGTGTCATCAGTCCTTCAGCAATGGATGGCTTCAGTCATTCATTCAGTGTGCACATTTGTATGTAGTATATAATTATGTGCATACTTTACCGTGTGTATACATATGGGTGTGTTTAAGTACTGTATATACTAGCATGTTTTTATATCATGGATGCATGCCTGATGGAAGTCACAGTAGTCTTCAAGAGAATTCAGATTTTTTTCTCATGACTTATATAACGAATGATCTAGATATGAAATTCTTCAGATTTTCTTTTCTGAATGACAAATATTTCCCATCTTCCTGTGGACAAAAAGAAGTTCAGGAAACAAAAGTATTTCTGGTTTGTGAAATACAGAATATCCAATACAAGTGAGATAATATAGCAAGTGTAAAAAACCAGATTGTTCTTAAATTATTTTTTTAAGTTGCAGTTCAGTATTTACTTACATAAATGTATATTCTCTTTTTGTTGTTTAGTTCAAGGAAGAAATCTCTAAGCGTTTCAAGTCCCACACTGATCAGCTTGTGTTGATATTTGCTGGAAAAATTTTAAAAGATCAAGATACTTTGATGCAGCATGGAATTCATGATGGACTCACTGTTCACCTGGTTATCAAAACACAGAACAGGTAACCTTAGTGGTCTTCTGTTTACCTCTAGAGAAGTAAATATTGGGCAAAACTAGATTTGACCAAATCACCTTAATCGTCTCCTTAGTTACAGCTGCTGCAGGAAAACAGTGAAATTAGGAAATTACAGAGGTTTTTTTTCATTTATCTCGTATTCTACTTTGTTTATGTTTCTAAATATATGTATTTTTGCTTTTTATTTTGGTTGTGTTTTTTGTTTTTGTTATATAATTTTTTTTTTCCAGTTCTGGCTCTGTTTTGTCTTTGTAATTGTTAGATATCATCTCTTACTGTCCATTAATGTATGTTATGCAGATTTTCTTTTCACACGTGAAAATTTGCAGTGAATCTTTTCTTTCTTGTTTTTCTCTGCAATTAATTTTCTTTGCTTGTTTTACCAACACAAGAGTAAAGACTCTCTGTTTTAGTGAAACAAGGGAAGAAAATTTTTGAGACCTGCTTTCGTGTAATGAATTTATCTGTTTAAATAGACTTTAGATTTTAAGGTGGTTTAGGATTCTTTTTTTTTTTTTTTTTTCTCTGTTTGGTTTAGTTTGGTTTTGGTGTTTTTTTGGTTTTTTGTCTTTTGGTGAAGAGGCATTAGAATGATGGTTAGAAAGTTGTATCAGTTAGCTATGGTGTGTGCACTTCCTGTGAAATGCCCAAAAACCCTTCCAGCAAGTAGACTAATAGATCCTTCAAAAGCAGTTTGATATTAGTCAATAACATGTTCATTCTTTTAGAGTTGAAGTGGTTTTGCTCTGGTTCTACTTAGATCTTTTCTGTTTGTGGTGAGGATCCCCTCTCATGTGAAAATGTCATATGTTGAAGGAAAGAGCATGAGGTGTAGGAGAGAACAGAAATAGCCTTTCCCTTTCTAGGCCTTACCAAGACACAAAGGCTAGTAACATTAGCATTAAATAGAAATTCTTGCTGAAATTAGTAGCATCAGCATTAAATATAGGTATTTTTTGAAATGAATACCTTCAGTTCTATATTCATGTGCTGGAAGGATTATGTTTTCTGTCCTGGAGTCAAAATACATGTTTGTAGTGTCAGAGGTGTCCTTTTCCTGCCCTGTGCCTCCTCCACCTGAAATTTAGACTGATACAAGCCATACCAATCTTGAATACAGTATTAGGTAATACTGCAATTCTGGTCTTTGTGCATCTGAATGAGTATTTTGTTGTTGCTTTTTTTTTTTCTTTTTTGTCTGCAATCTTGAATGTGGCAGAGGCATCATGAGTAGTATTAGCTGGTTGCTTTTGACTTGCACAGTCTTCAGAGGGTTTGTAGTTTGGACGTACTATAGCTATACATATTGAAATACCACTGCCAACCTCTTGGACCTTCTTGCGCTTTACCTCTGGCCAGAGGAACTCCCAGGAACACAAATATCAAATGTGTGGCTTTTGTGGAATTTTCGGTGCTCCTGCATCTGTCTTTTCAGCATTGCATTCCATGTCTTCCCTAGTGCCTCCTTTTTTGAATCATTTTAGAAGAGTGTATTTCTTCTATCTGCAGAATGTTTTTATCACATCTGGGAAAATGAAGTATGATCCTTTGCATGTATCTATGCTGTCTTCAAATGATGCATTAAAGTTTTCACCCACTAACTTTGATTAAATAAACTAAAAACATACTAAAACCTGCTGGAGAGAATGAAAATCACCTCTGAGAAAGCATAGCATTGTCCTGAAATATCTCAGTACTATTCATGCTAAAATGTCTGTATTTTATGCTTATCTCAGAAGGTAAGATTTAGACCCTACCAGTGTGACCTGGAATGTGCTGAATTTTGGCCACAAGTATCAAGATTGATTTGTTTTTATGTCATTTATTTTTCTGTTGACTGTTGCTGCTATGTGTCTGAATAAGTAAAAGTTCCTTTCTAAAACTGGATCTGAAGGTGATCTTTTTTTTTCTAGGCTATGTTAGATGTGTAATTTCAGAATAGGAATCTTCATATATCCCAGCCAATCCTTGTTAAGAAAAGGATCTTTTTTTAGTGCACTAGATTTTCCAGAATGCCACAGACCTTCAGTGAAATCTTGTAACCTATTTTCTACTATGTCACAGTAGCAGTGAATGATAAACAGTGGGCAGTGATACACTGAATTTCTGAATAGAGTTCTAGGTCAACAGGTATCATTTGTTCACAAGTTCTGGAAGGAAGCATAATGGGTATAAAAGACCATATGCACTTGACAGGAATATTGCTGGAAAGACTGGAGGCTAACAGGCTTGACACTTAAATGCACCATTATTGGCAGAGAATATGCCTCTATTTGCATGGGAGCACTGTTGAACTGCAAGTTGTGTCATCTACTTTGTGTCACACTTTTGAGAGTCTTTCATGTCTATTACCTGAAGCAGGATAATTGCTTCTCAAAATACTTTCTCAGTTGAAAATACAAATAGGATTTTACGCTTATTATTTTTCTTTTGCGTATGGAGGAAAGCTTTATGTGTTTTCTAAATGAAATAAAATCAAATACCTCTATCAGGAGAATCACGATCAGTATGCAGTCTATAATCTTTCTCATTCAAATTACAACTGATTTGCTAATCAGAGTAATTTCGTGTTTAAAGTTTGTGGTTGCTGATAATGAAGTTAAAGAACTCTTAGAAATCTCAGGAGAATCTCTGCATTTAAGCCATCTTTCTGATTTTTTTTGTGTGGTTGGGGTTTTTTTTTCTGATGTTTGCTTAAGTGGAGCAAGTGCAGAGTTATGTTGTAGGAGAAGGTTCACAAGATGAACTGAAGTATGGAGTCTAGTGTACTGACAAATTCTCAAATCTTTTTGTGAAGTCTCAATTCATAGTTCCATTATTTAATTTTATTCTGTAGTAGTGCAAATACAAGCATTTATTGATTTTTGAACCACAGTGGAGAATTGATTTGGATTTCAAAGTAGTCTCTTTTCTCTAGAACAGAGAGGCCAGGTTAGCTTTATTCAAGCTGGTTCCTTGATCTCTTTTACTACATGGTAACATCTGTCTTTCTGCCTGCAGTAGAGGGGTGTGGTGAGTATACAGCCTGGGCAGCTTATAGTGCCTGTGCTAAATTATGCTGGCTTTAGCTTCGTGTGATTTCATTATCAGTCTGGTCTTGAAGTCTTAAAGGTTATTGAGAGCCTGAAATTTGTCTTCTAATAAAATGTGACATTAACTGAATTTCACATTCACTAAAGCATCCTATTAGAGATGTGGCATGAAATAAACTCTGCATTAAATTTGTCAGACTTTATTTCTTCAAGGTGTGAGCGTGTTATCAATAGTATGTATATTGTGTGTGTTCTCAATAGAGTATAGTGAAATAAGACATGGATTCTTAAAGCAAGATGAGGTCAGAGAAATGCAGGCATATGAGAAGGTAGTAATGACTGTAGTAATGCCTGTCTGTTTTTTTACTATTTGAAACTACTCTTTGTAAAAACTGGTGAAATTATAGGTGTCTGAGAAAGATTTATTACAGGAAGCCATCTGGGGATAACTAGATTTTGACCAAGAATCAAAATGTAATTTAAGATTCTCAAGTATAATACTATAGCTACGTTTAATGGCACTCTTAAAGTAACATGTTACACTCTATAAAGTTTTAAAATTGCTTTTTTAGATCACAAGACCACCCAACTCAACAGGCAAATACTACTGGGAGTACTGCTACCACATCAACATCAAGCAGTAGCACCTCAACACCAGCGTCAACAAATAGTAATCCCTTTGGCTTGGGTAAGAATATTTGTTAGGTAACATGGTGGGTGTCTTCTCTTGGATTCAGGTCATTGTCCCCAAACCTTTATTACAATGTAGACAGAATCTGAAAAACAAATCCCAAACAAATGCATCAGCCAGCAAACTGATCACATATATATGTTGAGTTGTCTGTAGAAGGTCTCTGATCAGTCGGTTACCGGAGCAGAGTTGTTTCATTAGTTTTACATAGAATCACAAAATGGTTTGGGTTGGAAGGGATACCTTTAAAGGTGATTTAGTCCAACCTCTGTGCAATTAGCTGGGACATCTTTAACTAGATAAGTTGCTCAGAGCCCTGTCCAACCTGACCTTGAATATTTCCAGAGATGGGGCATCCATCACCTCCTTGGATAAACTGTGCCAGTGTTTTATCACAAACTTCAGATTTGTTTCACCTTTAGTGGTAAGGTGCAACTGATTTTTTATTTTGGCACTATGGGTAATGAAATTCTTTCCAGTATCCCTGTACTTCTTAAAAGTGCATCTGAATTCCTGTTATCTGAATACAGGTGAATCACAGAAGTTCAGACCTGTAACATAAAGCCAAAATCAGCA